>CM064340.1:41985243-42660243 GCA_032595735.1 Pelochelys cantorii
TCCCACGCAGCTGGCTTCGCCGACAGCTCTCCTCGGAGGGTAGCAGAGGCGCGCGGCAGAGCTGCTGCTGGGTCCCGGGGCCTCTGGGCCGTGTCCTCCATGGGGCAGCCAAAGTTCTCACTCACTCAGGGGACAAGCAATCAGGCTGCCACCCCGAGACCCCTTCCCCTGCATGGGCTGTGCGGTGCCCGACTGAGGTGGAGTCACAGAGGGGGCCTGGCCTAGCCACAGCCCCAGGGTCGCATGTCTCCAGCCTCCTGCTCCTCGCTGTGCATGGCAGGGCCCGGGACAGGCTGCCCAGAGCCAGGCCCTGTGCAGCGCCGTACTGGACTGACTGCTGTCTTTGGGATGCCTGGTGCCATTCCGTCCCCACCACATGCCCTGTCATGTGCCACCTCCCACATCCCACGTGGTGGCTGCTTGCACGTGGCCTGTTGTGCATAGGCTCCTGCGTCCCATGTGCTGTTTGCTTGCACGTGGCTGCATTTCCACCACTGGCCTAGAGCGGGGCTTGCACAGACTGTCTCCCCACAGATCCAGTGCCCGTTGCCTGTGGCACGCCAGGATATGCCCGGCCGGTGTCGCCACCATGGGCAGCTGCACACTGTGGAGGGCGTGCTCCCCAAGCCAGGCATTTGGCAAAGGCATCGTAGACCTTCTGGGGCTTGAAAGGGGCTGGACTGTCTCTGGCCCCTGCAGGGGAGTTCCCAGGGCTCTGGGCTGGCAGCGCTAACATGCGCCGGCTCTCGGTGAGGTGCAACTGCAGCTTCACGCCGCTTGGGGAGGCGCTGCCAGAGCCCAGCGCAGCTGGGGGCACAAGGTGGCTTCCTCTTTGCCCTTCAGCATCTCTCCCCCCTCACCGGGCTCAAGTGATCTGAGCCCCTCTTGGGGCCAGGGGGCAGGAGAGTGACCTGGCGCTAGCCCAGCCCAATGGGGCCTCCCTCTGCTCGGCAGGGACCATCCCAGCCCACCCTTGGTGCCCGCACTGGGGACTCTCCCAGCAGCTTTCCTGGAGGCGGGGCCCTGCCTGGACCCCCCTTGTGCTCAGGAGGGAAGACCCACCCTGCTGCTCATCCCGGCTGCGATAGCAACCCCTGCGCGGCCGCAGCAGAGACAGGCCAGCGGCTCGGCCTTCATGCGGGGCCATAAACATTCCTGTCCCAGCGCCAGGCCAGTCGCTGCCGCTCTGAGCTCCATTTCACTCCCTTCCCTGAGCCTGTCCGCTGCAGCGTGACCCATCTCCCAGGCCTGGCCTTGACTCAAGGCCCAGAGGAGCCAGGAATTTGCACCAGACAAACACAGAGCTCCGCCAGCCCCAGACCAGCTCTCTGCAGCGTGGACACTTCCGCTGGTAGAGGAGCCCCTGGCCACACCCGGATCCTCGGGCCTGGTCTGGGACGCTAGGAAGCTGAGGGTAGTTTTCTTAGCTCTTTCCTGCTCCTCCTGTTTCACCAGGACCAAGAGGAGCTCCATGGAGGCTGGAGCCGGGGCCTGTGGGGCATTGCCCTATGTGCGGCCGGCCTTCCCAGCACGAGACCGAGGGGCTGCAGGGACCATTTCACACCCCCTCCCCCACGAGAGCTGGCGCAGACCCTGGTGCTGTTCAGTTCGTAGCCAGCTCGTGGTGGGGAGGTGCCATGGCCCAGCCGCGGGCGACTGTCCTACAGGCGTGAACGGAGTCCAAGCAGGGCCCGGCCTCTGCTTTCCACACACCCGCCTCACTGCCGGCTCCAGGGATCACGCTCCTCGCGCCGTAAGCCAGCGGCGCGGTTCTGCTTTCGCGGGTCTCCGGGCAGCGCCGCCCTCCCGGCCCGGGCCCGGTGCTGTCGTGCGGCCACATCTGCCTCCGCTCACCCCGCGGACGCCCTACGACTTGGAGCCAAGGGTGGCAGCAGGGACAAGGCGGGGGCGGGGAGGGGGGTGAAAGGGAAGAGCCCGGATAACACTCAGCAGGGGGAGGGGAGGACGGGCTGAACACAGCAGGACGAGAATGCGACGCATCCGCCGGCGAGGGGTGTAGCCCTGGGAGCTTTGTACGCCCCAGTCTCGTCACCCCCACTTCCCTCTGGCTCTTCCCTTTCACCCCCTCCCCGCCCCCGCCTTGTCCCTGCTGCCACCCTTGGCTCCAAGTCGTAGGGCGTCCGTGGGGTGAGCGGAGGCAGAACCGCGCCGCTGGGTTACGGCGCGAGGAGCGTGATCCCTGGAGCCGGCAGTGAGGCGGGTGTGCGGAAAGCAGAGGCCGGGCCCTGCTTGGACTCCGTTCACACCTGTAGGACAGTCGCCGCGGCTGGGCCATGGCACCTCCCCACCACGAGCTGGCTACGAACTGAACAGCACCAGGGTCTGCGCCAGCTCTCGTGGGGGGGTCTCACCAGTGCTGGACGGAAGCGCTAGGGGTGCCACATTTATCCCCCCCACCTACGGCCGCTCAGGGCACTGGCGAGGGGAGCAGCAGGGCCCCAACTCCCCCGGGAGCGCGCTGCTAGCGGAGAACGGGGACGCCGGAGCTGCTCATCTGGCCCCTCGTGCGGAGGGACTAAAGGAAAAGCCCCTCGGGCCCCCAGCGCCTCCCATGGGGGCTGGCCGTCTTCCCGGCCCACGTCCCTCTCGGCGCAGCCCCACGGTGGCCCCTGGCCTGGCGGCTCGGGCTGAGACGAGCGAGGTGAGTCCGGCGCGCCAGGCCAGAGGCAGCACACTCCCTGTTAAAAGCAGGGCCCGCGCCGGGACGGGGGAACCCGGAGATCCTGGAGCTTCCAGAACATCGCCGGCCAGGGATTCCCGCTGCCCCGGCTCTCGGGCCAAACTTGCCCGAGTCCCGGCACGAGCCACTGGGCGGAAGGTGCCAGACGAGCACCCAGCCCGGGGCGCAGAGTCCGCACGTTACGCATACAAACCCAGAGCCCGAGCTGCCCTTCCCCCTGGCTGTCGCGAGGCGGAGGCGGAGGCGGAGGGTCCAGTGTTTTATTCACGTTTCAAGTGCGAACAAGCCACCTGTGCACAGGCCCGGAGACGCGACAGCGCCACAGACTGAACCGAACGTGGCCGCGAGCCCAGTGGGACCCGGGGGCAGCGGAACTGCCCCCCCCCCCGCAACGTCTGGGGCCCCAGAGCATGCGACCGCCAGCGCCTGCAGGGCCTCTTCTGCTCTCCCCGGAGCGCGCAGCTTCCTCATGGACCAGGCGGGTGCAGAGTGCCCCGAGCAGCACGCAATGGCCACGAGGTGCCCGTGACTCGCTCCCAAGTGCAGCAACTGGGGCGGATCTGTGACCGGCTTGGAGACCAGGCCCTGGGAGGGGACACGCCTGCACAGACTGGGGAAGGGGGGGGTCAGGGTCAGGCCCCCACAGCATGGGGGGCACAGGGCCGGGTGCTATGGCTGGACAGGCGCATGCAAAGCCCACCTGCCCGTAGAGCTCCCAGGTGCAAGAGGGGCAGAGACGCGCCCGACCCAGCCCAAGCCCCAAGCAGCCTCGGCGAGCGTGGCCGCAGCAGGGTGCACGAAGCCCCGAAGCCGCGCTGCAGACATTCCCCGCGACTGCACCAGCAGGCACCCCCCCAACATGGGGCAGGGCTGTGCCTGCCCACGCCCAGCAGGAAGCCGTTAGCCACCAGAGCCGCAGGTGCTGACCCCAGGAACCACAAGCCAGCGCAGGACACACAGCGTGGCCAGAGCCTGAGCCAGGCAGCTGTGCCCACAGGCACGACGCCCAGAGGCAAGGCAGCAAGCGGGCGCCCTGCGGGACAGGGCTGGGCTGGAGGTGGCGCGCAGAGCAGGGAGCCAAGGGCACAACATGCAGATGGTTCAGATATTTTTATCTTACATTCAAATTTCCTTTTAAAACAGACTCTGATACAAAAATAGAGACATTTGCAAAGTGACTTCTCAGCCCAAGGGGGCTGCGCCCGTTGCCATGGCACCGGGAAGCGAGTGCCTCTGCGCGGCACCAGGCCGAGCAGGCCGCCTTGAGGAGGGGCCACGGCGCCCCAGGCGATGGGGCAGGCGAGTGCTGTGGCCAGGCCTGGGCCCACTCCGGGCAGGCGGCCCCAGCCACTGCCACGAGGGGCACCCAGCGCACTATTCCTAGGCCCCAATGCATGCAGAGGCAGCTCCCCCCTTCCCGTCGGGGTCGTGCCCTCAAGCCCGGGGCAGGAAGGGCTCAGCCGAGGGGACGCGCAATAAATAGAGCAGGCCAAGGGGGCGAGGAATGGGGAGAAGCAGTGGGTGTGAGGGGTCTGGCAAGCCCCTGCCTCGCGCCCGGGGGGGGGGGGGGGGGAGGCCCAGGGGTGCTCGGCCAGCAGAAAAAGCTGCTGGGAGCACAAATCCAGCTAGCCTGACCTGCCCAGGTGATGGGCGCGGGCTGGGGCTCGCCCGCTGCTGGAGGAGTCACCTCGGAAATGGTGCTTTGGCCGGCCTGGGCCAGCAGCATCCCCAGAGCCACAAAGCAAAGAAGTCTGGGTTAAGGCAGCTTGTAACGTTCCTGCTTTGGCAGCCCCCAAGGCCAGGCGGGACGGGTGCGGCATCTAGCCTCTCCAGCCCAGACCCGCTGTCCCGCTGCAGGGGAGGGAGTGCCTGGCCCGCACCCGCGCCCAGCAGCGCTTGGCGTTGCATGGAGAGGGAGAACAGCAGCCAGAAGGGCCAAGCCGGCACAAGCAGCCCCCAAGCAGGCAGGCGGGCGCCCTCAGCCCGCGCACGACCATTGAAAGTGACCCAGTATGTGTTGCTTCCTCTGTAAAACTGCCAGTCCCGCGCCGGGCCAGCCTAGCTAGAGCGGCCGAGCAGCTCCACGCCTTCGTCACAGGCCCTGCCGTCCACCGCCGCGCGGTTCTGTGGCGCCTGGCTCGCTGCCGTGCTCAGCGCGTCGTCTCTCATCAGCTCCGAGGCCAGCAGGGAGGTAATGGCGCAGCCGGCGTTCCGCTTCGCTGCAAGAGAAGAGACTGTGAGATGCAGCCCCGGACCACTGGCCCCGCCCTGCCAGGCGTGGGAAGAGGGGCCCAGGGCTGCGCGGCGCCGAGGGAGAGCTGGGACGGCTGGCACGCCGCACAGGACGCCCAGGGACGTGCGGCGGGAATGATGCAAGGGAAGGGCGAGTCTCAGCCAACGCGCCCGGCAGGGATTGGGCGAGGCGGCCCGGCGCCCGGGCCGTTTCCGCGCCCTGCAGACCAGCGGGACAGGCCCTCGAGCGGGCAGGGCCCCGCACCGGATCGCCACGGCGCAGAGCAGGTGGGAAGACCTGCTGAGGGCACAGATGAGCTCAGCCCAGCATGGGACCTAGGGCTGCTGCGGCCGGGAGCCAGACCGCTCAGTGCACATGGCCGCTGACTGGCCACAGGCGCCGGCCCCCGAGCGCTGCAGGTCCCAGCACGGCGGCGTCAGCGCGCAGGAGAGAAGGGCCGGCCGGGGGCGAGAGGAGAGGTGCCAGGCTGGCCCCACAGGAGACCCTCAATACAGCGCCCGGGCCCTTGTGCCTTGTGGGCAGAGCAGCCAACGGGAGGAGCAATCGGGTCTCATGGCGGGGGCTGCGGCGGCCCCGTGACAGCGCCCGGACAGCACCCAGCCCTTGCCAGGCCAGACTCAGCCAAGCAGCTGTGCTGGCTGGGGCTCCTGCAAGCTCCAGGACAGGGAATGGCCGAGGTGAGGAACAGGACTCTCACAGGGTGGACAATGCACCAAACACACACCACTGACGTGCCAGGGCAGCCTGCTCCAGACACCAGACAGGCGCACGCAGGCCGGCTGCCACTCACTAAGCACAAGGGCGCATGCACTCGGACGTGCGTGCACACCAGAAGAGCGTGGAACTCGTGCCCCAGATGCCCTCGTGTGCTACATGCTGGTGCAGGCAGTCATGCTGGGATCTGTGCACACACTCAAGTGTGCGCCACATGCGAGGACTCGCTCAGGCAAGGGGACGCGCACAGGAAAACAAAGCAGCTGCTGACATGCTGCCTTGGATGCTGGTTACCGAGCTTGTGTGGCAGCTTCCCAGGCAGCCGCTGGCCATCGGGCTTCGGACACCAAGCACCCCCCCATGCGACGGGCAAGCACAGTACGTTCTAAGGCCTGTCCCCTTCAGCCCCCCCCAATCATAGAATCATAGAGCTGGAAGAGACCTCAGGAGGTCATCAAGTGCCACCCGTTTCCCACCCACTGCAATCTCTGCCTCTACCAGAACCAGCCGCCAGTCCCGGTCCCGCCTGCCAAGCCACCGGATCCGGCTCGCGGGCGCTCCCTGCCTGCCCCGCCCCCCAAGCCGTTCAGAGCAGCCTGCGGCAGGGCCCGGCCTGTCTGTGGACAGCTGCGAGCCCGACAGAACCCTAGCACAGTCTTTCAGCTCCCATTGCCCAATTTCCAGCCAATGGGAGCGGCCTCTGAAGAACAGGCAGCACAAGTATTCCACCCCTCAGGCTTGCAGCTGTTCAGACCACACCGTCCCGCAGTCAGCTGCTCTGAGCCGCCTGCCAGGGCATGGACCACAGGGAACCTGCTGGGCTGCTGGCTGGGAGTCGCCCAGGTAAGCGTCTCCCTCCCCCCCACATCCCCTGCTAGACCCTGCACCCCAATCCTCTGCCCAGGGTCACAACCCAAACCCCTGCAACCTCCCTCCTGCACCCCAGTCCTGTCCCAGGTTACCACCCTCTCCCTTCATCCACACTCCCTCCTGCACACCAATCCCTTACCCCAAGCTCCCTTCTGCATCCTACCTCCCCCCAGACCCTGCATCTCCTCCATTCATATCTTGGAAGAGTGCGGCCCTCTACCACTTCTCAAATTCTTGGAGTGCACACCTCCGCCCCGCCCCGCCCCACCCCACCCCCTGCCTAAATCCATTGATCAATGGCGTAGCCTCGCTACAAACTTGGCAGGACCCTCTGGGTTCCCTTCCAAAGGGCACACCTGTGCCACAGCCTGCACCCTGTGGTCTGCACTTGGGGCGACAGAGCCCGCTCCCCAAGAGGCACTTACGCCGAGCTAACACCCGGCCTTTGGTCAGCCCACGAGTCTTCCATCGACCCTCCTGCGCTGCTGCTAAGCGTAGCCAAGCCCTGAGCTCCCTGAACCCAGGGCGAAGCCATCGGCCCCGTAGCCCCCTGCCTGCCCCAATCCTGTCGCTCTCCACCCCCAGGGCTCCGAGGGGCAGTGTGCTGGCTGGGCTTGGCAAGCCCCGGTGGGGCAGGGGGCATGAACTACTGAAGCCATGCATGGGGTGGCAGGGCCCAGCTTGCGGCAGGACCAGACTCAGCCCGGTACACGCTGGCAGGAAAGGAGAGGAGGGAGGAGACGGGCAGCAAGAGACGAGCCTGCTGGGGGCCGAATCTGGAGAGCTAAGTGCCCGGGTCTGGCTGGACCCCGCTTCAGAGGCAAGCGAAAGGAAAAAGCAGCGAGTCAAACCCACCCCCCGTTACCATGGAAAAGGCCCATTTCAGTCCCCGTCAGGGCCGCACGCCAGTCTCCTCGTCTGCCTCTCCCTGCCTGTGGTGCATGGGGGGAAGACACACACTGCGAGGCGGGGGAGAGCAACATGCCCATGTGTTACCCGCTCAGGTGCATCCTCCTCCACCTCACAGAGTGACAGCAGAGAGTCTGGGAGAGGAAATGAGAGAGGCACCGGTCAGATCCCGTGGGGAGCACCCTTCTGCCCCCAGCCCTGCGAGCGCGGCCCGATGCACCCAGTGCCTGTCTGCAGCAGCCCACGGGCCAGATCGCATAGGGCCGGCTCAGGCCTCTGAGGCTTCCACACACGCTTTGCATTCAAACACCAAGCTGGGAAGTGAGGAACACACACCCCAGGGCGGGGACGGGGGAGTGCCGCAGGCCTGCCGGGTGCGCGAGGGGCTCCCCGTGCCAGTGAGGGGCACGCACCCCAGGGCGGGGACGGGGGAGTGCCGCAGGCCTGCCGGGTGCGCGAGGGGCTCCCCGTGCCAGTGAGGGGCACGCACCCCAGGGCGGGGACGGGGGAGTGCCGCAGGCCTGCCGGGTGCGCGAGGGGCTCCCCGTGCCAGTGAGGGGCACGCACCCCAGGGCGGGGACGGGGGAGTGCCGCAGGCCTGCCGGATGCGCGAGGGGCTCCCCGTGCCAGTGAGGGGCACGCACCCCAGGGCGGGGACGGGGGAGTGCCGCAGGCCTGCCGGGTGCGCGAGGGGCTCCCCGTGCCAGTGAGGGGACGCACCCCAGGGCGGGGACGGGGGAGTGCCGCAGGCCTGCCGGGTGCGCGAGGGGCTCCCCGTGCCAGTGAGGGGCACGCACCCCAGGGCGGGGACGGGGGAGTGCCGCAGGCCTGCCGGGTGCGCGAGGGGCTCCCCGTGCCAGTGAGGGGCAGCATCCCAGGGCGGGGACGGGGGAGTGCCGCAGGCCTGCCGGGTGCACGAGGGGCTCCCCGTGCCAGCGAGCCGTGCGCAGAGCGGCCGCTGGGTCAGCCGAGCAGAGCAGAGCCTGGCTGTGGGGGAACAGCAGGTCTCCAGGTGCTCTGCCAAGGACCCGCACAGCAGCCCGGGCCACCTGGCTGTTAGTGCCTCTAAGCGGACACTAGATTCTCGGCTGGCTCCGATGCAAGCCCTGGAAGAAAGGCTGCTGTAGAGTGGAGTTCCCCCGTTACCATCAGGGCAGCAGAGACCCCAGCGGCACTTCTGCCCCACATGCGGGGCCTTGTCTTGCCTGAGGCCACGCACAGGGACAGCGCTGCCCCCGGTGTGGGGACGTGGCCACGGAGGTGCAGGCCAGGCCCTCGCCCCGCCAGGGACGCCTGACCGAGCTCTCCGCTCTCTTACTTCCAGCCCCAGGAGCAGGTGGCGGAGCAACACGCCACAGGGAGAGGCGGCAGTGCAGCCTGACTCGTTGACCGAAAGCCAAGGCTGCGGGCCAGGCACACAGCCCCCCGCAGCGACACTGGGCTCTCGTGCGTGGCCTGCCTCCTGGCTGAGCATGCGGGCTGGACCCAGCCCCCGGGCAGCCTCGCGTCCCCAGAGACCCGTCGGCCGTTCCAGGGAGCAACAGCCAGCGCCTCTGAACTGACACAGCCGCCTCCAGGGGAACAGAATCCACACTGACTCCTCGGCTCTTCCGCAGCAAGTCATGGGGAGGAGCGACCCAGGCCAGGAAACGCGCCAACCGCTCCCAGCGTGGCCCAGCAGGCCCAGGGCAGGAGGGGTGATCGCAGCACAGGAGCCCAAGAAGCAAGCTCCCCCCAGAACGAGCTACTAACGAGACTGGCAGAGCCGAGCCGGCCAATGCGCGTCCAGCGTCAGAGAGCAGGAGAGGGACCCAGCCACAGGCCAAAGGGAAGCTCTTGGCAACAGCCTCTAAGCCCAGAACCCGAGCAACACTTCTCACAGCCAGGCTCCCCCCGCAGCCCATCAGTGCACCCTTCAGCACCTACAATGGGCCTCGATCCAGCCCAGGCCAGGCCGGCCCCGCCCCGCTTGTGTCAGCTGGAAAGGTGAGGCAGCTGCCGCGTGGCAAGGGGCAGCCCTCGCCCCCCAGAGTCACCTTCCCTCCCTGCTCTTACCGGGACTGCCGCCCAAAGACCCAGAGCCCCGGTGCAGGAAGCAGCTGGTGCCCTAGGAAACTGACGGCAATTCCCCGCCCGACGCCAGTGAGCAAACTGGGGGGACAGGCACACTGCAGCCTGGCCTGGCCCCACTGCACTGGGGGACACTACGCCCGTTCGCGCCGTCAGAGCCTCCACCCGCGCCCACATCACCGACTCCGGGACTGAACAGCTCTCAGGGACATCTCACCTTCAGCCCCCGGCAACCAGAGCGCCTCCCCGCCCCCAACCAGGCCCTGCATTTCTGCAGCTTCCCATGATGGGCTCAGGAATTATCACGTAATTTCCCCCCCAGCCATCCCCTTGGTTTCATCCGCTGCCGCCTCTGCTCTCCCCACTTGCCCATGGTTGCCAGGCACTGGCCTCTTCTCCATGGGCCCATCGACTGCCAGTCTGCTCTACCCTCGGGAGCCTTCATTGTGTATACCCCCCGATCTCATGTCGGCTGGTTCCACAGGAACGTGCCTTCTTTTCTGCCCCCAGGGCTCCCCAGCGCCATGGATTGCCCCTTTCTCCCCGGTCTCCGGTGCCCTCGCTCAGCAGGCAAATCTCTCTTCCTCCCACACTGCAAGGCAGCTGGGAACCTGCTCTCCCCGCTCACCGGCCCCTTCTTTGCTTTCCCATTTGACGGGGGAATCGCCTCGCTGCCCCCTCTGGCTCCCACGGAGCAGGACGTAGGGGTGCAGTGCCCCTCCCTCCGGAGGGGGATTCACAGCGACAGTGTCTGCTCCAGGGCCACCGGCGTGTCTTGCGCTTGCCGCTCAAGTGAGACTCCCGACCGCCATTTCAGGTGGCCAGAATGGAGCTGGGCACCGCCGGGCTGGGTATCCACGTCTGACCCACCGAAGCCTCGCCCCAGCTGCCCCTCCCTCGCGGCTGCTTAGAGGGACTCTTGGGAGGAGCAGGCGTCTTTCCAAAGCCAGCATCACCTCCCCCCCACTCCGGAGCCCCGGGGCCGTCCTTGGCTCAGCTTCCCTTCTGCTCCCACATCTGCCCGAACCATCTTGGCCACAGCGACCCCGTGCGCTGGGGGCCACCCCACTGCCTATGTTCTTTGAGAGGTGCTGCTCATGCCCACGCCACGTCGGCGGTGCGCCCCCCACGCACTGGGGCCGGACACTTGGCCTCGGATTGGAAGCGACGCTCTTCAGAAGTTCCTGGCGTGCCTTGAAGCCACCCTGAGGAACGGGGGAGGGGTCCCTGTGATCGCCTCCTCCGGCACGACACAGAGGGCCCATGATACTCGTGGATGGTTCAGCGGTTTGATCCTTTGCCCACAGGGATTTGGGGGTCTTCTCCCCCGAGGCTGCACGCACTGGGGAGGGATGAGACACTGAGGCCACGGGCCACCGGCCTACCTAAAATGCCCAACGCTGAGCAAAACCCCCCAGGGTCCAGGCATGCCACGGGGCCAGCCACTGGGCCTGAGGCCACGGGGCCAGCCACTTTGCAGCCAATGACACAGGCAGCTCCGAGCGCCTGGGAGGCTGAGCCGCTGACACTGAGCACTGGTCTGGATACAGAACAGCTGGTCCCTGGCAGCCAAGATCTGCCGGGTGGGACTGCCCCCAGCGTCTGTGGTCCTCTCTGGCGGACGAGCGGTCGGCGTGGGGCAAGGGCCGCCGTGGCGGGAACCTCGAGCTCCTGAAGGAAGGCCAAGCAACGCTGGAGCAGCCCGGGGGTGGGGAGCGCGCGGCCTCCCTTATACTGCGCCACGAGGGCACCGCTCCACGAGCTGCCACAGCCGCGCCCCTATGGCTCCTGCCGAGGGAGAGGCTCCCGGCACCCCTCAAACGTGGCCTGGACGTGAGCAACCACTCGAACCTCCTTAGCTATTCTCTGCTCTACAGCTTCCACAGCCGGCCCATACAATTCTCTGCCAGCCCACTGGGTCTGAATCCTGCTTCCCATGGCCTCTGTATTCACCCTGCCCAGGACGACAGCATCCTCGCGCGCTCTCCTTCCGTTGACAGCATCAGCCGCCTCCTCTCCACCCTCTGGCCACTCCGCAGCACGTGTCGGGGTCCGTGCTCCCGGGCCTGGCCACCGCAGCAGCTCGCCAGAGCGTCTGGCCCACAGCATTCCTCCCTTCCGTCCCCAGCGGAGCTCCAGGCCACTGGGGTCGTGCTGCCCGTGGGTCCCAGGAGCGAGCAGCTGCGGGCGGCCCTGGTATCCGCCGTGCAAGAAGCAGCACCCCAGCGTCTAGCGAATCGCTTGGCTTCAGGGGACCAGCGCCGCCCAGTGAAGCGCCTGGGACGGGGGGGCCGCACACGCCTCCGGTCACTGCTGAAGGAAGGGTAACGAGCCCAACCGACCCCTTCCCAGCCCTGCCCCAGCTTACCCTGGCGCGGGCCTCTCTTCCTCCGGAACGCTGCTCCTGACTGCAGGGCCTCCAGCAGGCTGTCCATCACCCCGGTCTCATCGCCCTCTGCAAGGACATGCAACGGGGACACGGGCTCAGGCTGGCTCTGCCACATCCACCCACCCACAGGAACAGTGCAGAGGTGGGGACCACAACCTGTCCCCTTCTCCCCGCCTCCCGACAGGGCTGGGGAGTGGGGAAAGACCCGGCCTCTTCCCTCCCCCCCCACCCCCCAGGGTCGACAGAATTGCAGGGCCCCTAGGCAAGAAGCCCCGGCTCAGCACTGCCTGGACCATGCCTTGCCCCTCTCCTCCAGCCAGCTCTTACGGGCTCCGGTGGTGCTTTACGGGCCCAGAGCGGTTGCCCCCTTTGCTTCCCTCCCGGTGGACAGGCCTGTTCCTCGCGCACGGGGCGGGGACGAGGGGGGCGCCCCGGGCAAAGAGGAGCAGCATGGCTTTCTTCGCACCCAGCACAGACAAGGCAGGGGCTGGCCACGCTGCGCAGAGCTGGGGAGGCTGGTTAGGGCACAGAACTGAGTGGGAATCCCCCCGCGCACCCCAGGCTGACTGCCAAAGGCACTGGGGGATGGGCTGCAGGGAAAACCTCGGAGGTCACAGTCAGAGGCAAAATAACCCAGCAGCTGGGGCCTTGGAGAGAGCGGAAAGATTCAGAGACTGCCAGAAAGGCTGTCAAAGAGCCAGCTCCCTCCTCCGTCTCCGGCCTCCCCTAGGCCTGCCTGGCTCGCTTGTTTCCAGTCTAATTTGCGCCCCGGCCCCGGGGGGGGGGGAGCAGGGGGGGGAGAAGGGGGGGCTCCGCTGCTCTGCCGCCCGAGCAAGGAGCGTGTGACTGTGGGCACAGACCCTGAGCCAGCACCTGTGGAAGCGAGGCCGGGCAGCACCGCTACCCTCAGCCCCCGGCCCCACGGAGCACTGCGCTCTGGAAGTGGGAGGAAGCCTGCGAGAGCCCGTCTCTGCCGGGAGGAGGGGCGTTTGGTGCAAGAGGCCCCGGGCGCCAGGCGAGTGCGGACGCGCGTTTTCAGCCTTCCAGAAACGGAGCCGGGGCCAAGTCCAGTCTCCCCGAATCAGCCGGCTGGTCCCCAGGCAGCCGGCGCCAGCCCCCTCAGTCCCGCCCTGAGACCAGAGGTCTGCATCTCGGACGCCCGCCCGGCCCCTGCCTCTCGCCACACGCAGCGAGGGGGAGTCCCTTGCATCTCCCTCTGCCCCCGCAGTCAGCCTGGCCCTGACGGGGTTAACGGTGAAGGCATGAGCACGCTGCAGCTCTGCTCCCATGGCAACGGCTCCGGATGAAACCGAAATCTATAAAATCGCATTAGAACATCTGGCGGCTGGCGAGGGCGCCACTCGCTGCACACGGCGCCACCTGCTGGCGGAAGGCCCGACACAGGGCTCCCGCGCCCACCCGGCCCCCCGGCTGTGCCCCGCACTGCTAAGAGGCGCCTGCTTCCAGACGGCAGCGGGAAGCAGCCTGAGGAACCACGTCCCCACTGGTCTAGCTCAGTGCTTCAGCCTCCTCCCGGGGCAGCTCCTGGCCCGCCAGCTGCCCATGGCAGTGTAAGTGCCCTTGCCTGGCCCCACGCACCCTTTCCTCACTGGCACGGCCCTGACACAGCCAGGCTTGTGTGGCCCCGGGGCGGGGTATCCAGCTAGCCAGGACCAGTTGTGTGGGTGACCTGGGGCAGGCTCTGCAAGGGGCCCTGGCTGGGGAATTTGCTCCCTCTGGAAAGCTGACACCAGCCAGGGTTTAGCGCACATGGGGAGCCTTTGCTTACCCCCTGCGAGCCAGGGGTCGGTTTGTGGCGGGGAGGGCCCACGTGAGCTGTGCAGCAGAGCAGCGAAGGCGTCTCGGGGCTGGGAAAGGCACCGCGGCAGCTGGGGGAGCATGGCCCTAACTGGCGAGGAGGGGCACAGAGAGGCACGCAGCACTAGCTAGGGGTGGGGCGTACACAGCACTGGCCGTGTGAGGGCTAGCCAGGGCCCTTCCCCTTGGGCTGGACTGGGCCAGACGCTCTGAAGAACATGGGGCCGCCGTACCTTGGGGTGCTGGCAAACGCCCCAGATGGGTACGGCTCTCCCAGCACAGCACAGAGCATACGGTTGGTAGCGCCCTCTGCTCTCGGGGCAATGCCTTTAGCTGGGCTTGGGAGCTCTCGGAGCGGCAGAGAGTGGCCCAGGAGGGAAGAAAGCAGCAATGCGAGCCCTCAGCAATGCCTTGTGCACTTCCCGCTGGGGGCCGGACCCCGCAGCCGAAACCTCCGGCAGCGAGCTAGGAGCCAGGGGGATCCGGAGGGGCCATGATTGAAGGCAGATGTGAAGGAGCAGGGAGTGCTTGGCACAGGCCTCCCTTCTGCAACACGCCAGGCAGGAAATGGAACGCGCCAGCCTGGACGTTTGCTTATTTAACAGTTTCCTCCTGCAGCTCGCAGACGAGATCAAACTGGAGCCTGCAACTGCTGCAATGCTGCACTCCTGGGCTCCCCTGGACCTGGGAGGGGACACGGCCCACAGTTTCTCTGGGGAGCCCCGGGACGGGGAGGGGACACGGCCCACAGCTTCTCTAGGGAGCCCCGGGATGGGGAGGGGACACGGCCCACAGCTTCTCTGGGGAGCCCCGGGACGGGGAGGGGACACGGCCCACAGCTTCTCTGGGGAGCCCCGGGGGCTGCAGAAGAAACGGCCAGGGAGGAAACGGGGGAGGGGGAGCCGAGAGCGTTACTGAGCTGGGAAGATGCGGCGGTGGGGTGGGGACGCTGCTCTAGCTAACCCCGCAAGCCATTAAGATGCACTTGGGAGCTGGGAAATGGTTGGGGAAAGCCACCCGAGAGCTCCACAAGGCCCCTCTCTGCAGGCGCCAGGCGCATGCAGAGCCATCGCTATGAGCTCTGTGCCAGGGCGGGCTCGCTTGGTAGCCCAAGTGAGCAGCCTGAGAAGGGATGCGAGAGCCCGGGAAGCGTTTACTGCACACACGTTCCCCCAGGCAGCAGGAAGGGGAACGCTCAGGAAATGGAGCGGGAGGCAGGAAGTCAGGGGGATGGGCGGTAACTGAATCCATATGCTGGAAGAAGGAATGTGTCCGGCAGCACACAGCCGGCTGTGCTGGGTAAGGAGGAAGCCCTGTCGCAGGGACCGCCCCCAGAGCTCCCGGAGACGGGCGTTAGTTCTTGGGCTAGAACCCTTGCGCGAGCCTCCTGGCTCCCAGACCCGTCGCCCTGGGCACGGAGGACAGATCTGCTGGGTGGACACAGGGCTCCGAGTAAGGTCACTACACATCCCATGAGACAGGGAGTCACTCAGCCGCCTCGCAGGGGCTGGGGCAGGCCTAGCAACATGCGGCATCTCATTAATGTCCTCGTGCAGCAGGCTGCCTAGCAGAGGGCATGGGGATGCCTGGGGAGATACAACCGGATCCCACAGAGGTACAAGGAGCTGGCTAAGCACCAAGGAGCGGACTCGAGGATGCGTTTTAGCACATGAACACAAAGGCAGCAGCAGGGCTTGTGGCTGCGACAAAAGGGACATAAATGACATTGCCAGGAAGTGGCTCTCAAGCTGGGCCCACGGAGCCTGCCTGCTGCTCTGCACTTTGAAGCAGTGGGTACAAGACCAGCAGGACCATCCCGCCGGCGTGCCGTGTCCGGCCGGGGGTGCTCTGTTCAATGGAACAGCAAATGGTTACCAGCGCAGGCGTGGTCTGGAGAGCCACAGCTAAGAGGACAGGCTGGGGATCTCCGCTCCCGTGTGGAGAACAGGGGTCTATGAGAAGAGGGAGAATGGAAACCGCAGTGGGTGCCAATCTGGAAGTGAAGAGGAGGTGGCAAGAGAGCTGGGGGGAGGGGAGGAAGCTACGGCTATTGTTGCCAGATGATTGAAACAAAAATACTGAACACCCTGCCCCCCCCCCCAAAAAAAAAACACCGGGAAAAAATTCTGTTGAAGGGAAAAAAAAGGAGGGGGAGAACCAAAGTTGTTGAGAAAAAAAAAATTAAAATCAAACAGCATTAAACCAGCATGTCCCCTTTCAGAGTGAGTGCAGGGATAGGAACAGGGGAGCGGCTGAGCACCGGGGGTTGGGAGCCGGGGAGGGAGGGGGGAGGCCGGACGCTGAGTGTTTGGAGGGTTGCCAGGTGCCCGGCATTTTCACCTCCTGGCCGGGGAAAAACATCAGAAAATCCCGGACAGCTCAGGGGTCCGGTATTCTCTGAATTTTACCAGCCTGTCCGGGGGAATCCGGGCCACCTGGCAGCCCTGGCTGCGGCTGCGGGCGATGTTTCTGCAAATCTTTTCCAGCCACGTGGGGAATCACTTTCTGATGTGCCCCGAGACGTGGCAGGAGCAACACAAACCCTGGCTGTGGGCACTCTGTTAATCAGCCGGGCGGCACCTGGATCTCTCCGAGCAGCCGCACAAGCGCCCAGCTGCCTGTGGGTCACAACTGGCCGGTCAGAGCTCTTCATCTGGCCGGTGGGATTGCTAGGCCAGCGGCGCAGCAGGTGGAGACAGGATCTCTGGTCCCACATCCCTGCGGCCCCAGGGGCCTCCACGTGCTGGCCCTGCCACAGCTCCCATTTCCTGGGAATGGCAGTGGCGCGCAGTGACCTACCCGCCAGGAATGGCTGCCAGACATGCCTGCCTGAGCCCCGTGGCGCTGCCACCCCAGAGCCGCCTGAGGTAAGTCGGCTGGATGGGGGCCACACTCCCATGGCTGTGCCAGCCCGACACTCAGGGCCTGCCGTACAGTTTTCCTACCCAGATGTGCTTTCCCCATCCCTGCAAGAGAGTGAGCAGAGACGCGGGGGAGACAGAGCGCGAGGCAGGAACACAGGCCGCCCCTTTCCTTCTGGGCAACGGCATTCACCACGTTACAGAGTGGCTGGCTGGGCCGGGAAGTGAAGACCTGTGCAGCACTAGGGGATGGATGCGTCCGAATCAACCCAACCCTGAAGCTGAGTGTCTGCTGCCGCTGGAAGCCGAGGCGCACACACCCAGTTACCCGCCGCAGCAGCAGGGTCCAGCACCTCTCCCACCTCTTACCGCCTGCACTGCTGCTCCAGCTTTGCAGTCAGCCCGGAACCTCTGCTGCCCTCCCCAGCCCCTAGTACCTGCACTCATGTCTATCAGCTGCTCTCTCTTCTGCTGCTTCTCCAGTCGTTCCTTCTCTGCCTTCTCCTTGGCTAGCTTCGCTCGGCGCATCTTCTCCTCTGTCTCCCGCCGCTTCTGGTTCTCCTTGACAGCTTGCTGCAAAGGGAGGAACAGTGGTTTGGGAAGTGGCTGGACAGGCAGAGACAAGAGGAGGAAAGGTCATGCCGAAGGGTGTGCAGGGTGGGACGCTCTGAGCCAAGAAAGGCCCCGTGCTCACCAGGAACATGTTCCTGAAGTTGTGCAGATCCACGAAGAACTCCTCCACGGACACTTTCTTGGGGTCGAACAGGAAGTACTGGCCCATCTCCTTGAAGAGGTTCTCCATGTTCGAGTGCATCATTCGCAGCTTTTCATACTGCTCCTGCGCGTCCCGCACAAAGAGGTGCAAGCGGAGAGTCAAGGTTACAACCAGCTGCTCTGTGGAACCCCTGGGTGAGGGATGGCACCGGAGTGCCCAGTATCCTCTACTCAGGAGGTGGCAGGGTTGTTGGGGTTCGGGGTCCGGTCGGGGCCAGGCCTGCAAGGTCACCTCAGGCAGCGTTTGAGTCTGGCTTGCCTCCGAGTCTGCTCCGGAGACAGAGTTACTAACACGCATCAACAAGGACATGGCTGCTCTAGCCTGCAAGGACGCACACAGCTGAAGCCCGCCTCCATCTCCCTCTCAAAGCAAGGGCAGGCAGCCAGTCGGGAGACACGCGAGGACTGGGGAGAGGGAAACATGAGAAGACTAGCGGGGCACCTGCCCTGACAAGAGTGCGACCTCACCCCTCCCATGGGGCACAAAGGCAGTGGGATGCAGCCCCAGCCGTGAGCTGGCCGTCGGGGCAGGACAATCGTGCCGACTGAGGAGGGGGTGGGAACACCGGGAAACCCGGCTTTGCGCCGTCAGAGTTTGGGACAGGTGCTGCTGGAAGCGAACCCCACTAAACATCCCGGTGTCCGCTCCGACACCTGCTCTCTGCCTGCGTGGCAAGAAGCGGGGGCAGGGTCCCGGGGGGGGGCTCCCAGGGTCAGTGTGTGCATTCAGGGGGAGCAGGCGAGACTGCACAGGACGCACTGCACTTCCAGTGCACCGTGCTGCTCCTCTCCTGCGGCGCACCACCCCTCCCTGCCGCCCCCACCCAGACAGCTCCCCAGAAATCCCGCAGCCGGAGCCCGACCACCACTCCCGCACCCACAGCCCTCGTGTGGGAGTACATGGCCACAGGGAGGATCCAAGTAGCAACCCCCATCTCACAGCACGCTGGAACGGCCTTGCCTGAGGTAGCCAGTGCCCTGGACTGAGCGCTGCCCTTGCACCAATGTGTATTCTAGTATCGCTTAGTATTGGGGCTCAGGCTGTAAGTATGCTGCATAATGACTGCATGGAGAATGACTTGCTTCTAAGTTCGGTAGCTTCTATTTCTCTCTCTCGGTCTTGTGATTAGATGTTACTGCAAGGCCTTGCTTCCTGTTCATTTGTAACGCTAAGTTGTAGCTCATGTCTGCATCACAAACTAAGTTGTCTTCTAGTAACTACTGATCTTCTCTGAACCTCTGTACAATCGTGCGGTGTGAGTGGAGGGGGTGAGTGAAAGCCAGCACAGATGCCCAGGTGATCAAGAAGAAGTGGAAACTTTGAAAAGAACAAGGAAACATGCATTGTGTCTTGAGGCTGAATTAAACTGGCAGCACTGACGAACCCTGGAGACAGGCAGAGACCCCCCAAGAGCGAGACAAGGCTGGGCAGCCTGACATTGCAATACCCATAGACCCCCATGGGAACTGACATGGATAAGAAGGGGGGCTCTGGCCATGGGACTCCGGGTTCAGTCCTGCAAGCCAAGCCTCAGAGGAACCCTGACTCCTCACTCAGCCTTGCCTCGCCAGTAGGACTGACTTGAGCCACCATGGACGGGTCACTACGCACCATCTGCAGGACGTACGTGTGCGTGTGCATGTACGTGTGTGCATGTGCGTGTCTTTATGAAGCAGATGCTAACTGCTTCTCTGCTGTATTCTCAATAAACGCAGCGCGTTGCCTTTTCCCGACACAGATCCCGTGTGCTTCTTATAAGCATGACACCCTCAGCAGAGGGATGCCCTGCACGCCAACTGTCACCCACCTGGGGCACATGCCAGCATCCTGCAAAGTACCCAAGGTCTGGGGCATCCCCTTGCACACAGCACCAAGGGCCTGGCACAGCGGCAATTCCCATGACACAGGGAGTCTAAACGATGAACCAGGGATCCCCTCCGTCATGCATGAACACGCCTGGCCCCAGACCATGGCAGAGATGTCCTCTCCCACAGGAATAGCACGTGCTAGCTCCCCGCGGCCTGGTCTCCCTTCTGCATTAGTACGCGCGGGCCCCACGGTCCTAGGGGGAAAGGATATGCTCATTTTTTCCACAAATTTGTCCTTCTTGTCCGTGGCAGCGGGGAAATTCTCGACATCGCGCTGCACGTCTGCAATCTGCTTCTTCATCTGATCCAAATTCTTCTGTAAATTCTCGGCTGAGACTGAAAGAGACAAGGATGGGACGATATTCCCAGCACATCCAACAAAGCCGAGGCCTTGCCCGCAACGGCATTTTACACACCACTGCAGCTGCAGCATTTCGAGAGCCCTGCAAAACCTGCGGCTACTCGCTTCTCAGCCACAGACCACGTGCACAGAGCGGGCGTGGATCTCGCACGGGGCTCACCCTGCTGAGAGCCAGGCAAGCTCAGCCATGCAGCGGTGCTGTGCCCGGGAAGCTCCTGGGGCCCTGGCTCTGTCACACCCTGACTTGTTTCTACAGCCAGCAGATGGGCGATGGCTGCCGCACGCCGCTCATTCCCCCTCCCCTTTCCCACGGGGCCCACGCAAGGGGTGGCGGCCCGACTCTGGGCCTCACTGTGCTGCTTTTGTGCCCTTCTTGTAACACCAAGGGCCCGCAGGCTGCCTGAGTCCCCCCAGCCTAGACGTGCTGCACCAGCTTCCTTTGCATCCCTGGCCCAGGAGAGCCTCGGGGTCGGCCAGAACAGTCCCTCAGCGCCACAGGCAGCTTGTCCCGCCCCAGGGGCTGCACGAAGGGAACGCCCCACGCAGCACAGGGCACAGCAGACATGGCGAGGCCCTGCGTCTCTGGCGTGTCAGAAGAGTGGGGAGGGCTGAGGGGGACACGGGGCAGCGCTACGGAGGGACTACAGGACTGGGAGGGAGGCCAGACCCCAAAGACACATCTGTAGTCTGCATCCTGCTGCTCTGCGCTCTCGCCTTCCTCTGGACAAGGGCTCCACAGCCCACCTCCCCAGGACACACGGCAGGACAGCTGGAAGAACGCTTGCGTGAGAGTGCAGGGAGCTTCCCTCCAGCCCTACTACTCAGCCCACGGAGAGCGGCCTTCCTCGTACCTTCCACTGGAACCCAGCAACCGCTGGCCTGACGCCCATTCACAAGGAACAAATCCAATCTCCATGCCACCTCACCCTCCACTCTCAGGAAACACACTCCCGCCTGTCAGCAATTCTGACATCACCTGTAACCCTCTCCCTCCCATGCTACAATGACTACCCTATGGCCTCCGTATACATCCATGGGACGCCCACAGCTTGAACACTGCGGGCAGATGGGGTCACCAGCTCACAAAAGATCTCTTGGCATTGGAAAAGGTTCAGAAAAGGGCAACAAAAACAGTGAGGGGTTTGGACCAGCTGCCATGTGAGGAGAGATGAATAAGACGGGGACTTTACAGATTGGAAAAGAGAGGACTAAGGGGGGTAGGATTCAGGTCTATCAAATCATGACTGTGAATAGTGAATAGAATTTTGTACTCCTTCCCATAACACAAGAACTAGGGGTCACCAAATGAAATTAATAGGTAGCAGGTTTAAAACAAACAAAAGGAAATATTTCTTCACCTAACACACTGTTAACCAGTGGAACTCCTTGCCAGAGGAGGTTGTGAAGGCCAGGACTATAACAGCGTTCAAAAAAGAGCTAGATAAATTCATGGAGGTCAGGGCCATCAATGGCGCCTCTGGTCTCTGTTTGCCAGAAGCTGGGAATGGGTGACAGGGAGGGATCACATGAGGATTCCCTGTTCTGTTCACTCCCTCTGGGGCACCCGGCACTGGCCACTGTCAGAGACAAGACCCTGGGCTGGATGGGCCTTTGCTCTGACCCAGTCTGGCCGTTCTGATGGTCTTATGACAAATACCTCGACTAGCTTTCTCCACGTGGATGAGCTCATCGGGGAACTTCATGACCTCCGGGTACTTCTGCTCACACAGCTCAGTCAGGAAGTGCAGCAACGTTAACTTCTGATCAGTGGACTTGGTATCTCGGAGCTGGGAATGAGAAACGTGGCGATGGGAAAGGCAGGGAGGAGAACCTGCCACCAGCCCTCCGCGGTTTGCTGTCCCCGGCCCAGCTGCCCGGAAGCTGCCCTTCATGAAGAACACAGGAAGCGATTCCCTGCCCTGCCCATGGAACACCACTCACCTTGCAGAGGAAGCTAATGTTGAAGCCAAAGGCGCCGGCATTCCTGGAGCCTGCATTCATGTAGTTGCCCACCAGTAAGGTTATTTCCAGCAGGCTGGAAAAGCTCTGACTTTGGCGCACCTCCTCGCAGGCTGCTGTCACTGAGACAATCTCAGGCTTGATGTTCTCCACCTGCTCATTAAACTGCAGCTTGAAGAGGATGGCATGGAGACGGGGCCGCAGGCGGGAAACAGAGCTAATCTGGGAAGGGAAGGGGACAGGAACGGGGTCACACACAGGGGAAGGAGACACGATGGCCTGAGGAGGGAAGGGCTAGGAAAGGAGGCCTGCTCACCCGGCACGGTGGCTCTTTGCAGACCCACTCTCTAGGAGTGGTGCGCTACCTTGTGAGGCCCGGGGCCACTAACCACAGACGCTACTCACACTGGCTCTCAGCCAAACACAGGCTCCGTTGGCTCGTTTTAATGGAGGCTGCAATGCCCACATGGCAAACCACACCCAGTTCCGCTCCAGGCTTGTAAAATCCAGTGCTAGATCACAGAGATGAGGGGGAAATGGGCACGCAACACAGCTCTGCAGAGTCAATGCACCCGAAGAACTTCAATTCTAAGGCCCCAGTTCCAGAAAGCATGACAATAGGTCCCAAAGCCCTGCTGACCTGGAGCACAAGGAGGCCGTGCGTTAGTGGCTCCCAGCCGGGCAGCGCTGGCCTGGAGCACAAGGAGGCCGTGCGTTAGTGGCTCCCAGCCGGGCAGCGCTGGCCTGGAGCACAAGGAGGCCGTGCGTTAGTGGCTCCCAGCCGGGCAGCGCTGGCCTGGAGCACAAGGAGGCCGTGCGTTAGTGGCTCCCAGCCGGGCAGCGCTGGCCTGGAGCACAAGGAGGCCGTGCGTTAGTGGCTCCCAGCCGGGCAGCTCTCCCCACCAGCAGTAGCACGGAGCCCGTGGCAGGGTTACTCAGACATGAGTATTTAAACAGCAACAGAGGTGCTGGCCTCCCAGGGAGCATCAAATCTGGAGCCAATGGCAGGAGGCTACCCTGGACACAGCAGCTTTCTGGCAGCCTTAGTCTCAAAGCCGCCAGCCACTGAACAGCGCCGCCCTTGCACCTCACTCGAAGCCCATGGAACGTCACATGGCCGAGTGCAGGTAGCTACTGACCAAAGGCTGCTCGCCACTTAGGGCAGCCAGGCTCGTCATTAGACACATCAGTTCTGGCCCAATTCTAGCTTGGCGTCCAGCGCAGGAAGCGTAGCCGGCCCACGGGGATCGCGCAGACTTGGGAAGACGTCCAGAAGGGAGATGGCCGGGGATGGATCTTACAGCATCATGGGCAGGAATTGACTCAGATCGGCCATGAGCCTAGGGAGGGCGAGCTCGGATCCCGAACACTAGGTGACTCAGGCTGTTGGGCAAAAGACTCTTGGGAAACAGTTTCACCAAACAGTGACAGAATTACCAGTCACTGAGGAACAGTTACTCATTCTAGGGATTAAATGCACCTCAGCTGCAGAAGAAGAAAACCCAGATTTTATCAGGAACAATAAATGCTCCAAAATGGCAAGAGGAGGCCACATCCGGGACACCGCAGCCCTGGACAGAACCACACAGAAACACTTCTATTCAAACATTGAAGATTGTCTCAGGTTCAGTGCAACTGACTTGGAATTCAACCCCAATTTCCTTCTGGAAACACTGGCAGGAGCACGGCTAGTTCGTTCGGAAGCACCAGACACCACAGCTGATGGGCCCCACCCAGGATTACTAGGATCCTGTAATCCAGGGATGGGGAACCTAAGGCCCCGAGGGCCAGAGGCGGCCCCCAGCTTGCCTGGATCAGGTTTCCGGGGCTCAGGGCTCCAGCCCTCTCTACTCTCCACCCAACTGATTTTTCTGTGGGTCAGCAGCCCCCAACCCAAAAAAGGTCCCCAGCCTTGCTGTAATCCAGTTCTTGGCTTGATTTCTACAACAGAACACAGGGGAGAAGGACTAGCATTGTCCGTAGGATGGTTTGGGGCGGCCACCCCAGGCCCTGCACTTTGGGAGGCCCATGGGGGGCTGCCTCAACTGTCCTATGAATGGGACACGTGGGGCCTAGGGCAGCAGCTGGGAGCCAGAGCGATCCAGCAGACTGCTCCGCTCCGTCGCCCATCTCCCAGCCTGCCGTGCTTCAGCACCCCGGCCCCAGGGTGCTCCCCGAGCCTGCCCCAGGCCCCGCGCCCCCTAGGGATGACCCTGACTAGAACGGTGTGTCTGAGAAATGAAATCCCCTACCCTGGGGCAGGGCACTGGCTCAGCTGGGGTCAAGTCTGTGAACAAGGAAGGGCTCAGTTTGGGCTTCCCACTGGCAGATGCTGGAGGAGCCCGAGTGCGCGCAATGGACCATGGATGGGTGGCGGTGCCCAGACTGAACGCTGCTCTGCTGAGGCTGGCGGGCACCTGTCGGCAGCACAAGAGCAACCCCTCAATTCTAAGGCACCTCACTGTACTCTGCTGCCACGAGCGACCGGTGTCACCCCTTGTCCTCATCCACCGCCCGCCAGGACCCAGCTGAACGGTTATTTGCCAGGACATTTCGCTATTGCTCTCTGGCCCCCGGCCCCTGGGATGCTGGTCAAGGCAATCAGCCCCAAACCTCCTCTTCCCCACGTGTGCCAGGGAAGGGGAGGTTTTGGTCCCTGCTGCCACAGCTCATGTCCTGGCGCGCTGCACTGGTCTCCAACCTGCAGGTGTCTCTCCCCATTCCCTGGACCCGCGTGGCTGGCCTTCTCACCTGCGGCTGGCAGGCTCCATAAAGGAGCATGTACTTCGATCCAATTACTGCCCCTTTTGTGGGGAAAGCTGCAGGCAGGGTTCAGCAGCGCCACAGATGGAAACAAACACCAGATGACAGACATGAGATCTGGCAAGGGAGGGCCCATGACGGCGTGAAATGTGCCCGACTGGCTTGGACTCGGCAGGTTTCCTGGGCAATCCCGGACGGTGGCTAATGCGATTTCCACAACGGCACTTATGCAAACCCCAGGCTCTGGAGCTCCGTCTGCAGGAGGGGGCACTGGCTGGAGTTCAGAGGCCTGAACCCTGGAAACGGCTGGACTGTCCAAGCTTGGTCTGAAGCTGGACAGGAGCTCGCCCCTTGCTACTGTCAACGTTCGCGCTAAGAACACTCCGACTGGGTTTTGGGACGGCTGGCCGGGTGCTGGCACGTACTGCTGCAGCCCTTGGACGCAGCACGGGGCCAGACAGTGGGGCTCAAGAAATCATTGCAGCAACAGGCAAATCTGAAAGTTGACAGAGGTGCTGAGGGCCTGACAGCCTAAAGCCAGTCGGGCGGACCAGTGGGCTGACAGATTTGCCAGGCCCCTGACCAAATCGTGCCGCTCCGGGCTCTCGTGCCAGGCTCTGTGCAGACCACGGAGGTGACGCTGCTCATGCCGCTGACCTCTTCTCTGCTCCCACAAGGCTCAAAAATGGATTAAAAGCCCAGAGGCCAGATACTGGAGCACACTCCCGCAGCAAGGTGGAGATTGTGCAGTACACGCCATGGCTGCAAGTGAGCTGGGGAAACCCAGGGGCTCAAGGAGCAACCCTGGCCCCCCCCCACCCCAAGCTGCTCTGCCGCGCTGCCAGACTGGGACTAGAACTTCCTAGGGGAGCCCAGGCGCGAGGAACCGGGACTCCCTGCTCTGGGCAGCGGCTGAGGCAACGGTGCGGGCAGCTGAGTTCAAGCGTCGTGTGCTGCTCTTAACCACCCTTGCATGGAGAGTGGAGGCCCGGGGGCCCTGCTGGCTGCCTCTGGAAAGCCGCTTCCCCCACAGACGCGGAGGGCTTGTAACGTGTGGGACGCGCTCTCGCTCTGGACACAGACAGGAAGGAGTTACCACGGAAAGCGGGAGACCGGACCATCACAGTGCTCGATACGGGACACCTCTCCGATAGGGGACAGTCAACGTCAGCTCCTGCCCTAGGGCATTTGGGTGGAAGAAGACAGCGTGGTGGTACTGCTTTCTTACTGCCAGCCCTGTCAGAAGGGTGACCATGGCTACACTCAGTTCACTGGGTCCAGGAGCATGCAAAAGGCCCAGCAAAGCTTAGTTCATAATACCTGCAATGCACCCCAAATCATTTCAGATTACTAGTGTCCTGAGGGGGTCAAAGAGGGTCTCTGCCCCTAAAGCCAGACTAATTGTCCCAAACGCTAAAGAGAAGGAAAATAAGACTCAAAATGTCACATTGGAGACAGAAGTTCAAGGCCCTGGATCCAGGAGCTTGCATGGAGTTAGCACAGAGAATCCGGGGGGTGACAGCAAATCAGGAACGAGAAGGCTACGTGGCCCCCAAGTATCACCAGGAGTCCTCTGCTGCCACGTGTTCTACAGCCTAGGTCCCGGACTGAGCGCATCATGGCCAGCTGGAGCAACGCCCAATGGCGCAAGCTTCTCCCAGAGCCCAGAGATCTCTTCCACCAGCCCTCCCCAGCAAAGGAATTCAGCAGCGCCAGCCCCTGTGCAGAGAGGAACTGGGGTCCATACATCCGGCCCTGCAAGTGGAGAGATTCCCAACAGCTCCCCCGAGGGACCGGCCCGCGGGCACCAGCCCCTCTGCAACACACAGACGAGACTCCAGTGCCCTTTGGACTGGAGGTCCATTTTAGTCAGGGCCAGTGTCCCTCCAAAGCGCGCGGCAGCCCAGCGACCCAGGCGACTAACCAGCCCCGGCCAGCCAGAGGCTCAGGGCTGGCTGCACGGAGCTGACGAATCCCCTGCGAAGCTCTGCCGCAGCGCAGCTTGGCGGGACGCTGCTCAGAACCACAGCTGAGAGCCTCCTCCACAGGGGCACTTCCGGCCCATTCTCCAGCCTCGGGGTGCGCTGAGCGCAGGCCAAGCAGCCCAGAGCGAATGGTTTCTACCTAGGCAAGCCACGCACTGCTGAGAACTTCTCTGCACATGAAGCACATTATCGAACCCTGAATCTGCACGGCGGAGGTGAGACTCAAGGATATTCAAAACCAAAAGCAGCAGCAATAAATGAGTGCAATTCCCCCAGCTACTACTGAGCACAGAGGAAGTCAGAAGCTGGGGAGAGGGAAATTATCACCAGATACACACACCGCTGAGTAGCAGTCTGAGGAGGTGGTCCACCCAGAGTGCCTCTTCGGCAAGCCACGCTACACCGCACGCAGCTGCTTCCATGTCTCCTGCGCTGCTTCTGAGTTCAAAGAGCCCTCGCATGGTCAATTTCCCAAAGAAAGGCCCGTGCACAACCAGAACCCAAGCTCCAGCCAGAGCCCACAGTACACCATGGAGAGCCCCAGTATCAGAGGGGTGGCCGTGTTAGTCTGGAACTGCAAACGCGACAAGGAGTCCTGTGGCACCTTACAGACTCACAGATCGACTGGAGCATAAGCTTTTGTGGGCAAAGACCCACTTGGCCAGATCCTGGACACTGAGGCTCTTCAATGCAGCTCTGCCACCTTTCTCCATTTCTGTCCCTCGCTTTCAGCCCTCTCTGGCTTCCGCGAGCCAGCACCCAACTCCCTCTGCTGCCATCAGCCGCCAGCCCACTCCGTCAGGGCTCCCGAGCCCAGCTAGCCCCTCCACGGGCTTCCTGACAGCTTCTCCCTCCTCCAGTCTCCTCACGCAGGCAGCTCTTGTGCCCCCTGCTCACGACCGACTCCCTGAGGCCGGCGAAGACAAGCCACGCAAGAGACACAGCTCCAGTGACGTGAACTGCGCAGCTGGAGCCGACGCACTCTGCAGCGATTCTGGCGCAGGCCCCCAGTGGGAGGTCGATGGGAGCAACGCTCCTTTGCCTTCCCTTATTGCCCGCGACGGTGAGAGCCCTGGCGCGGAGGGGCGCCCCCAGCGGTCGCTTTGGTGGGTCTTTGCCAGACCCGCTGAACCGAACCCTGGGGGACCCTCTGCTCAGTGGAGACTGGCCTCAGTGCTCTGCAGGTCTCCCTCCTACGCCCAGCCAGAGGGGAAGCTGCGCTTCGGCATGCTCAGGGCCTCCCAAGGCGAAAGGGAGGGGTCAGATCAGGGAAGGAACGCGCCGCAGGCCTGGGGGAGACGCCAGGCCCTGCACACGGGAGCACTGCACGATGGCGCCCTCAGGCCTGGTTCTGACACGTGGCAGGACACTCACCACAACCCCAAACTGCTCCGGCTCGGCCAGCTCGCTGTACTCATCTCCCAGCTCCGCCAGCATCTTCAGCTGCTCCGGCTCGGGCATCTGCTTAATCAGGTTCTGAGGGCGAAACAGTGCGTCCGTGAGGCCCAGGCACACGACTCGGGCGCCCAGGCAGGAGCAGGAGAAGGTGGGGCCTCCACGAGCCCTCGAAAGGAGGCCATGCTCTTAGGGAAGACTGATACGCAGAGCTCAGCACAGCAAACCCAAGGGTCTCCACTGCAGGGAAAGGAACGTGCCTGCCCCATCCTCACTCACCTGCACCATGGACTCAGTCAGCACAGCCTCGTTCACCTCCAGGATCACATTCTTGATCTCCTCGTAAGGCATACGGAAGGAGCCCAGGAAAATTGCTGCCAGGGTCCAAAAAGAAACACAAATAAATTGACGGGGACAGTCTTCCACCAAGCACTACAGAAAGGGCGTCGAGTGTCTCCAGCGGCGCCAGGAGCCACCGGCTCAGCACGTCCCTAGCTCCCACATACTCACAGAGATTCTGGGCGCTCTTGGAATCCAGCACTTTCAGCTCTTTGACCTTTTTCTTCTGCACACTCTTCTCCTGGCTGCCCTCCTGCTCTTGCTTTGCTGCGCACACAGGAAACGGGGGTGAGTAGAGGCAAGAGGAGCCATCAGCTATGTCTTGGCTGCACGACGCTGCTCCACACAACTGCCCTCTGTCCAGCCCATGCTCCACAAAGTGCCGCCCAGGCCGCAGACATTCACAGAACATGGAGCTGCTGCCCAGGGACAGACGCAGCCTCGACTCTCCTGCACAGGAGAGGAACACCCTCGCCAGAGGACACTGGCTGAGAAGTGGGCGAGCACGGAGACCTCGGGATGGGTGACAAAGCTCAGACTGAACCCTCCCTCTGGTGCACTGGCAACAGCTCTAACATCCCGACAGTTTCTTTTTTCACGTGGGCTGGGGAATCTTCCAGGCATTACTCCCAGGACTTGGATCTTGGGGCTCTGGGGTCTGAGAACTCCCGACAAAGAGCTTGGCTCTGGCCCCAAGATCCCACCCCTTTTGCTACCCTCCCCTTCTTAGATATGCAGCAGCTCTCCCAGGAGCGAGGACTCCAAGGGCAAGCGCCCAGACCCCTCAGAGCTCACTGCTTTATTTTCTGTATGTGACATCATGGGCTGACATAACCCCGTGCCGGAAAGACTGATTCAGGCTCTCCCCCGGGACGGGAGCAGAGGCAATACTAATCCCAGATTAGCAACAGCGGCAAGCTGATGGAACGAAGGAAAGAACTTTGGCCTCTATTGTCCACCACATCCTCCGTCTGTGTCAGCTGCAAACGTATCTGTGCTGCCTGTGTGCTTGCTTCCAAGTCACTGCTAAACACGTGACATAGCCGAGTGCCCAGAACAGACCCCCCCGCCAGACAGGGCCTTGTTCAGAAAGACGTTTTGAGAGGCAGCTGTTAGCCATTTAATGGAGCCATACTACTTTCATACCAGCCTTGATTTTTCATTCATAGGTACTAAGTTAAGCACCTTACAAAAGTCGGAGAATTTTACCTGAACACTATTACCGTCAGCAACTAGAACTGCAACCGGAACAAAATACGACCCCAAGTTAGTCTGAGGGGGTCTATTTCCTGTAGCCCCTGTGGATTTGCATTAACCACGTTACCCCCTCCTTTCACTCTTTATGAAATCCAGTACCAGTCACTCCAGTACCTTGTCTGGCATTAATGTCCGTCTGACAAGCTTCTAATTACTCGGGCCATCCCATTTACTCTCTTAAAAACTGGCTCATTAGCTTTCCTCAGTGCTCCACCTCCCTGAGTGCTGAGACTTCTTGGAAAGCCGAATGAATGGCGCCACCAGCGTTTCGCCAGCTCCTTTAAAACTCCTGGATGCAAATGATGCGGACTTGCTGCTTTTAAAGCCCGAGGCTACGTCTAGACTGCACTCGTCAATCAGAAAAAGATACGCAATTTGCGCAAACTGCGTCACTTCTTCCGATTTAATTTCAAAAGAGGCTTTTTCAAAATTTGGCACATCGGCATGGTGCCATATGACAGAAAAAGTGCTCTTTCGATATTCCTTGGGGAGCGAGGGTTACAGGGATGGCGAAAGAGCACACCCATTCCTTCCAAAACACTTTTCAAAAGCGGGCGCGTTCCTTGGATGCGGCGTTGCTTTCTCGGGATACTCTCAATTGCCCCTTTCTGCCATGTGTGTGGTGCTCACAGCTGCCTTCACTCCCCTCTGAACCGGTGGTGGATTTAACAGCTGAGCCTGGTGGCTTTCTGGGCAGTTACAGGCTGCAACGCCCCGGTCTGGCTCCCTGGGGACCTGACTGGTCCCAGACAAGGGAGTTTTCCGGACCAGGGAAAGTCTAGAAGGGAGCACCAGCCTCTCCGCTGGGCTCCTCTCTCCAGCTACCTGGCACCCTGCCAGCTCTGGGCTCTGCAGCCCCCCACTTCCTGTCCCCACTGGCTGTGGGCTCCGCGGCCTCCCCCGCCCCACAGACTCTGGCAGCCCCACTGGCTTCCCGGCCTGCTGCAAACTCTGCTGCTCCCCCACCTCGGCAGCTCTGGCACCCCCGCCGGCTTCCCAGTCCAGCCATCTGCAACAGGCCTGGGCAACATTCGGCCCGCCAAGCTACCGGATCCAGCCTGCAGACGTTGCGGGGAGCCCCAGGCAGGCTCCCCCCTTGCCTCGTCTCACCTGCACGCCACCCAAAAATGCGGCTGCGGGGCAGTTTTTCTGAAAAATCTGAGTCTGGAGGGATGGGAGGAGGGCAGGAGCTGCTCCCACCCTCAGCACAATCCCATTGGCCAGTTTCTGGCCAGAAATCAGCCAATGGGAGCTGCCTGTTTCAATAACAGGCAGCCACAAAGCACAAGGCGCTCCAGAGCACATGGCTGCAGCCTGTGCGGGGGCAGGGCAGTCAGTAGTGTTCCCTGTAAGCTGCATGGCAGCCCAGCTTCACAGGGGATTCATCAGCCCCATCCGGTCAGAGGCTCAGGGCTCCCTGCCAGCACAGCTTAGAGGGAACACCGGCTGGCAGGGAGGCTGATTCAGGAATGGGCTGGTGGCTAAGTCTCCTGGTCAGACCCTGCCTCTGGCACCCCAGCCCCTCCCTTCCCCAACTCTCTGCCCCCTACTCCGCATACCCAAATCCTCTGCCCCCCTCCTGCACCCATCCCCTCCCAGATCCGGCACCCCAATGCCCTGTCCCAGATCAGTCTCCTCCTGCCCTAGCTTACAATCCAAATCCGTGCACCCCTCCTGTACCCCCATTCACTGCCCTAGGTCACAATCCAACCCCCTGCACTCCAGTCCAACGCCCCAGGTCACAACTGCCTCCTTCACCCAAACTCCCTCCCTCACCCAAAGCTCCCTTCTGCACCTGACCTCCATCCCAGACCCCGCACCTCCTCCATTAATACCATGGAAGAGTGCGGCCTTCGACCACTTTCCAAATTCTTGGAGTGGCTCCCCCACATCAAAAATTATTGCCCACCCCTGGTCTGCAGGCTCTGGCGTCCCATGGGCTCTGCTGCCCTGCCGGCCGGCTCTGTTCCCAGCCCTCTGTGCTGGGGCTCTCTAATCTGGCAACGTCCGAGGTCCTGCTGGACTGTAGATATTGCCAGACCAAAGTCCTGGGCCACAGTGGTTCAACCTGTAGTACGGGGTTCTTAAGTGATCCCTAATGATCATTCCACCCGGTCTGGCTCCTGGGTGACTACACAGGCCAGAACCAGCCCCTGCACAACCTGAGGTGAGCACGAGGCAGGATAAGGCTGCAGCACTGAGCGCAGTAACAGTAACTTGCCCTACAATACACTTGGCAGAAGGAACATGAACTGCCAATCCTAGAAGCTCAGAACTGCCCCACTACCCCCTGCCCCGCTCCTCATTCCCACTGGGACCACACAGAAGGGAAGAGCTGCATCTCTCGCCTCAGAAGGTAAGCCATGACAGTGCTTTCCCTTTGATCCCCTCCCCCTGCCGTGTGCTCACACCCGAGGCTAAAAACAGACAGAGCAGCTACTGAAACAGTCTCTGACCTCATTTTATGTGTGCGCGCGCACACGAACGAAGGGCACCACCACTCAGAGAGGCTTAAAGGAAAAGCAGCTACTCTGAAAATTGCCAGCAAACAGAGGGGCTCTTTGGACGAGGAAAGCACTCAGACCATGTTCCTGGTGAGTGCCCTCATGAAGGACTTGGGGGGCAGGCAAAGAGAACATGCATAAAGAAAAGGGAAAACAAAATCTAGGAAACTGTGCAGTCCTGTCTCTAGGAGAGAGACCGCAGTCCAATCGCTTGGGACTTTAGGGCAGAACTGTATGAAGTACCCTGGAGAATCAGGTGGGTCTTGGGTCATTTCGGATTTATCATTTAACAGCGCAACTGTGGGGAACAGATACTCTGGCAACGGACGTTCCCATCTGAAACCCTGAGCAACACCATCAGGGAGACAGAGTAGCTGCTCTGAATGTCTCTGCCTTTCACCCTGCCACACAAGTCACTGTGGCTCTGCAACAAGCTATGGCCGATGACTGGGGCACCGCTGGTACAACCAGATCAGCTACAGCCCATTAATCTCCAAGCCACAGACAGACACCCAGCACTTCGGCAATTTCCCCCCTCACCCCTTCATGTTAGCCCAGCAGAATGGTTCCACACGGGACGCTGTAATTAGCCTGCACACACACAAACCAAAGCCTGGCCATCAGTAAAGACAAGGGAACCCTTCCCGGAACGTGGCGTGCTCCCCACCTCACCTGCCCTGAGCTCAAACCCATCACCCAGTCAGGTGGTCTGGAAATGCTGACCCCTCTCCTCTCCACGGCCGAGCTAGGCCAGTGATGGCCATCGGTGAGCAATGAGAAAGAATACCAGTGCCCCCTTCAAAGGGGGGTGGGCCCCCCCCCCCCGAGGACCTTGCTACAGAAATCAATGCCTTTATCACCTGCAGTCTGGTGCAACTCACTAGACTTTGCTGCAACTGCTACAAAGAAGCTGAAACAACAAACTGCATTCGTAACAACAGTGCGAAGAATCGTCGAAGAATCCGAAGTCCTGCTCTCCTACTGGGCAAGGCACCTGGCACACAAGGACGAGGCTACTCACAGACCGTCTCCTCTTCAGTCCCCCGACACAACCGCCTTTCACAGGGACACTGTAGCTAGACACACCTGGTGTGGAAGAGGACCCCCGCTGCAGCACCGCTTGCCTGAAAAGCCCCTCCACGGACGCATCTGAAGGGGGACTGTGCTCGGCCAGAGAGTCTCCCTGCAAAGCTGAACGCCAAGTAATTCGTCCAGGAGCAGCGTCCCACTTCAGGCTGCTAGGCAGGAGGGGCTGTACGAAATGAAGCCTTCGCTACGTGTGACGCGGAGAGCGCAGCCGCGGGAGCGTGGGCACGGCAGGAGCCCTGGGAGTTTTCCCAGCACCCTGGGGAACCCCCCCAGGGGAGTAGTTAACTGTGCTGGGAGCATGGCTCCCTGTGCTGCAGCCCGGTTACATGGGCACCTTCCAGCGCGCCGGGGGGTCTGAGCGTGTCTTCACCCCGAGCCAGAGAGGTGCTGCGCAGACGTAGCCCACGACGGATACAGCACACCCCCTTCACCTTGGGCCCCACAGGGACAGAACCCAGCGTCCCCCCACACATGCCTCTTCCCCCTGGCCTGGAGGCCACAGGGGCAGAGACCTCTCTTTGTCCATTTGGGCTCTCTGCTGGGGGCCCCAGGGCTCCGGGTGCTCTGGTACAGAACTCAGCTGCCGACTTCACCACCCGTGTTCCAGACAGCACTCAGCTCCCCACAGCAGGCAGGACGGCGCTCTCCAAAGCCCGGCTTGCCCCCTGGTGTCTGCTCCTGGGCAGAGACGCCCCCTGCAATGCCACTGCGGCGGGGAGCAGGGCATCTGAGACACGCGCTCACGTGCCCTGGCCCCTTAGCGCAGGATCCCGGAGAGCACCAGGGCAATAATCCAGCTGCTCCCCCCACCCAATCAGGAAAGGCAGTAGCACCTTGAACCCCCAAGCGGCTGGAACAAGGCAACTCTGGTGCCCAGGCCCCGCTGCAGCGGGGAGGTTACCCTGCCGGACAGCTCTGCACTCAGCCCTGCGTGGGGAGGAGAACCCCGCTGCCCTCCACACGGCGGGCCAGGCCAGGGCAGTCCCTGCTCTCGGGGGAGTCCCGTGGGTGCATAACTCCGGCTGTTCGCTGCCCAGGCCCTAGACAGCAGCAGGGGGTTTCCCTGCACAGACAGCTCCCACTTTCCCGTCTCCCTCAGTGCAGGCAGGGCGCAGCCTCTGGCCCTGGTCGCCACTGAGCGCTGCCTTTGCTAGCCCTGAACTCAGCGTGACGGCAGCTGCAGCAGCAGCTCTGCCTCAGCTAGCCCCAGCCCCCTGCAGACTCCGCCCTTGCTCAAGCTCTTTATTTTCTGCGTCATGAACACAAAATGGGGACAGGGAGAAGGAAAACATCCTGCCTAAAATGGCCGACTGCAGCAGGGAAAGCGAGCAAACCCCACGGCAGTGCAAGAGCGCCCCCTGCTGCTGGAAAAGCCAAACGAAGGGACTGCCGACAACAGGCTCACAGACCCCAGAATTCAAGGCTGGCCGAGCCCTCCGGAGGCACCGAGTCCAGCCCCGACTCAATCCTCCCAGCCAGGGCTGTGTCCAGCCGGGACTGAAACCCCTCTAGGGATGGAGATTCCACCCCCTCCCTAGAACCCATCCCAGTGCTTCCCCACTCGCCTCGGGAAATCGTTTTTCCTAATATCCAGCCTAGACCTGCCCCCGCCACTTGAGACCACTGCTTCTTGTTCTGTCAATTGCCCCCACTGTGAACAGCCTCCAGCCTCTCTGAAGGCTTCAGGGAGTTGAAAGCTGCTCTCAAATCCCCCCTCGCTCTTCTCTTCTGCAGAGTGAACAAGCCCAAATCCCTCAGCCTCTCCTCATAGGTCATGCGCTCCAGCCCCCTGACCATTTTGGTTTCCCTCTGCTGGACCCTCTCCAGTGCATCCACATCCTTCCTGTAGTGGGGGCCCAGAACTGGACGCAACACTCCAGATGTGGCCTCACCCGTGCCGAATAAAGGGGAATAATCACGTCCCTAAATCTGCTGGCAACGCTCCTTCTAGTGCACCCCAATCTGCTGTTAGCCTGCTTGGCTACACGGGCGCCCTGGTGACTCATCTCCGGCTTCTCATCCCCTGCAATCCCCAGGCCCTTTTCTTCCCCAGGAAATGCTCTCTGGAGAGGCTTCCTGTCTGCACTCTGCAGGAAGGAGACCGGACGGAGAGCGCAAGCTCTGATAATCCCTGGGCCAGAGCCCCTGGAACTGCGGATGCTGATTTATACACCCAGGCAATGCTGAGGGAACGTTACCACACTGACCTCCACCTGCATAGCCCTATGGAGGGGGTGCGGGGGCATCACACCCCGTCACTCCAAAGAGAGAGATGGCGCGCCATTGCCAGAGTGCGACAACTAGACTCAGCTCCGAGGCCACTATGCTAACTCCAGGCCCCTCCTCCCTGTGAGGGTGTGGGAAGCACTCACCGACCCACGGCAGCCCCCCCCGCCACCAAACAACGGGAAGAGAAGCCGGCTCAGCAAGGAAAAGCAGATTCCAAACAAGTACTGAAAATGCCAATACAGCCCCGCCTGCCGCACACCCCCAACTCTCAGTGACCGCATCACCTGGGTAGCGCCCGCCTCTAGCCTCCCGCATGACCTCCCACCCCACGCACCTCATAATAATATATGAAGATCTACCATCTCAGAACTGGCAGGGGCCTTGAGAGATCACCGAGGCCAGGCCCCTGCCCTTGTGGCAGGACCAAGTACCATCCCTGGCAGATTTGCCCCAGATCCCTAGATGGCCCCCTCAAGGACAGAACTCACAACCCTGGGCTTAGCAGGCCAGTGCTCAAACCACTGTGCTATCCCTCCCCGCCAAGAGTGCCTTCCAGTCCTGTCAGGTCACAGCACCGCTCTCCTCTGCTTGTGCTGTTGCGCTGGGACCTCGTGCTCCCGTGGGCCCCAGGTTCTCCTCTCCCCATGAGCGCTGCTTCGGGGGGGCATAGGGAGCCTGGGTCCCAGGACAGGGTGGGGAGAAGGAAATGTATGAAGAAGGAAACTGCCCATTCTGGCTCTCCCGGAGAAGAGAGACTAGCACCTGTATCTCAGCCAGGGCCAGAGGACAACGGGACGTTTGGCACAGGGACAGGGGCTGGAACCCGCTCTCTGCTCCCTCAGTTCCCAAAGCCTGACTAAAACCAAGCTCAGCCGCATGCCAGGCTCTCAGGCGGTTAGCACAGGGACGGTGTAGGGCTGGACTCGGTGTACATCACAGCTCGGGCACCACGCGTGGGGGGAGGCACTAGGAGCGACTGAGCAGAGGGAGCTTTGTACAAAGGTTCATTTCTCTCTCTGCACCGAAACACAAACCCAGAGCAACAGCAAAAGCAGCAAGTGCACCTGTGCCCAGCACCTAACGCTGGCGGCCCCGCTGGCCAGGAGTGCTGCCCGTCAGGGAAAGCCCGCCCTCGGCGCGGCAGCGCACCACGCGAGAGGGCCATGGTGCCAGGGCCGAGCCCAGGGAGCACCGTATGGACCACTTCTGGCAGGTGGCCTCTTGCCAGGGAAGCCAGCCTTTGCAGCTGTCCGCACACACGCAGAGCGCATGGGGGAGAGGCGGGGCGCGGTCCTACAGCCAGGCCACTGCGGCCCCGGCAGTGCACTAGACACACGCTTGGGAGACTGGGCCGGGGACGCAGGTCACAAAGGAAGGGCGCTGGCAGGTCTGGGCAGAGACGGGGCAGGAGCAGGGTGTGGCAAAGTGGGTGCTTTACAGAATTACTGCATGGAATAGGGAGGGGCCCCCAAGCACAGCCGGGAATGACTAATCTCTGCAGCGACTGGCTCGCCCAGGGTGACTCAGCAGGGGAGTGCTGGGAAAGCGCAAGAGAGGTTCGGGTGGGGCCGGGGCTGCAGGGCAGGAGAGAGACTCCTTGGCACAGCCATCTGCTAGGCTGATCTGGGGCAGCAGTACGGGCCCTCCCGTACCCCCGGCGCCTCCACACAACAGCGTGTCAGGCACCAGCACAAACCCTGCCAATCTCTCCGCTCAAACGGCAGAATGGGAAAGCGTCCAGAAGCCCCCGGGGTAGAAAATGCCTGGGTGAGTGCAGCAATGCCGCCCCCCCCGCCCAGAGCAGCAGATGGAGAAACCTCCCCGAGCACACACAGAAAGGGAGACAAAACTCCCTGTCAGGCTCCGAAGAGACACAAAGGGCCCTTGAAACACAGCCCGGGCTGCTCCAGCCCCCTCCTGGCCAGGGGGCTTCAGCATAAAAGAGAGGGCCAGATGGGGAAGGTGCAAGCCTGCCAGCTCGGCAAAGCCTTTGTCTGCGTAAAGCCGCTTTCCGCTCTGTCTGGGAGGGAAGCCAGCTGAGGGGGCGGAGGAGAAAGGGGCTGCACCATTGCCTGGGAAGGATTAGCTGATGACCTCCTCCAATCCAGCTCCTCTGACATCACTGCTAGTAACGGAGCCAGCCTGGCTCAACTGCGCACATCTGGTGGCTGCGAGGAGCAGTGCAGGAGGTTGACAGATGCATTCAAAGCAAGGGAAAACCCCCTCCCCACGGTTTCAGGGGGTGGCCGGGCTAGTCTGCACACTACAGGATAAACTTAAACACAACCAGCCGTCGGGCAGCACCTTCCAGACTAACCGAACGCGTCGCTGGTGTCGTCTGGAGCATGGCTGTGCCCACGTCTGTTAGTCTGGGAAGTGCTACCCGACAACGGATGTTTTTTAACCTCCCTACGGAATACCTGGACTGCCCAAGCTAAGGGTCCACGGGCTGCCCCGGAAAGGCCCAGGGCTAAGGAACCCCAGCGCAGAGCAAAGTCCAGCAAGGAGCCGGCTCAGGCTGTTCACAATCAGCCTTCCAAGCAATGGCCCTGCTTGCCACGCCACTGGCCAGGACCACGGGAGCCCGTGGAGCCAGGTCATAGGCACCAAGTCCCTGCAGGCTGCCTGGCACCTGCCCTGGCATTCCAGTGGTGCGGGGAGCTGTGCTCCGGGCACTAAGGAGCAGCAGGGAGACATTGCCCTCCCTGGCGCCCACAGCTCCGGCGTGGGAGCTGCAGACCGCATGTCACAGGCGGGAGCTGCTTGGCGGCCAGCTTCGGGAGGAAAAGGAAAGAGGCTGAAACACGTGGACCTGGCTCAAGGACCTCTCCGAGCCCAGCTTCCCACCTCCGCACCGTACCCCGCACCCAGGTGGCCACCCCCACAGGCAGCACCTCCCAGGCACAAGGAGCATTGCGCAGCCAGCTGTGGGTCTGGCTTTGTGGCTGCGAGGTGGGACAAGGAGGGCGCTGGGCTGGCCTGAGTGCCATGCCAGGGACTGGCGGCTGCCAGACAGGAGCATACTGGCGAGAGCCCTACGGCTGGGCACGAGACGCAAGGCCTCTCGGTGAGGGCTCGTTTGCCTACAGGATAGGTCTCTCACCCCAGGCAGGCTTGGCCAGGGAGCACAGGAAGCACTGCCTGCTGGACCGAAAGCTTACACTACCCTGCGCCACTGCACTGCGCTTTAACGGGCACTGCCCTGGGGCCCCAGCAGCAGCAGAGTGTAGCGTGCAGGGCTGACAACCAGACCGGGAACGCTTCCCTTGAACGCTGTCCTAAGCCACCGATTCCGCAGAACCCAAGCGCATTTCAAACAGCCCCTCGCGCCTGTGGCTTGAAAGAACAGGAGAACCCTGCTGGGCGGCCTCCTATGAACACGCCCGTCAGCCTCTGCAGGAGGTACCAATGGGGAGTCACATAGCAGAAGGTTCTGGCATCGTGCCCACTGCTTACCCTCACTCAAAGCAGGACTAGCCAACATGGTGTTAAAAACATCAGTGGCCACCTGCCCTACTCCTGCCGTGGCCCTCACCATCACACAGTGGCACAGCTGGTTCCCCAGCTACGATCCAGACATTTGCAGACTAACACCGCGGCTAACAGGCTTCCCAGGCCCCGAAGTGAAATGAACAAAATTCTGCCCCTTTTAGTCTGTACAGCAGTGAAAGTGACAAGAAATCACAGCGTCCCCACCTGGCTGCTTGGGGAAGCCACAGGCAACAGAGGACTCCCCAAAAAGCAGCCAGCAGAAGGGTGGGCCGCCTAGCCTGGCAGTGGAGAAGTTCTGGGCTGGGTTTCTGACGGATCAGACACAGTGCGTGCAGAAGCAGACGTGAAAGACAATCTGCACGGTAGTGAGGGTGTGACCATTCAGCTCAGCCCCTCAGCGGAGGCTCTGCCCAGCGTCCTGTCTCGCTCCCTGGTTTGTAGGTGTCTGGGCCAGCTGCCGGCAGGAGTTCTACCCACTGGGCTCACGGGCCAGCACTACCTTCCATATCAAAAGACTCCTGGGTGCCACCTGTATGAGAGTGGCACTGTCCTCGTGCCACGTGTGTGCGAGCCCTGCCCCCAGGCTCCTACTGAGCAGTAAAAGTGGCGCTGCCATCTGGACCCAGACATTGGGCACAAGTGGCAAAGTCCCTAAAGCGACTTAGAAACCGAGACTCCCTCTTCAGAGCTGCTGAGGCATCACCGAGTTCCGGCGAGACAGGCCCCTTCGGACAGGTGCCCGACTGTCTGGGATTGGCAGCCTGGGGGCGTGCTGGGCCTGCGGCCACAGGGCAGCACAGGGATGCCTGGGCGGTTAGGATGAGCTGCCCTTGGGCAGGTGTTCTCCGGGAGTGGAGCCAAAAGCTGGGCAAGGTGGGCCCATGTGGCTGGAGTGCTCGGGAGGCAGCGGCGGATGCACAAAGGCGTGAGGATCCCTGCCCCCGGACACGCATCACACGGGGGACTGTGCTCGGAGCAGCGCTGCCCGCATGGCCGGGGCTGGAGTCCTACGCCACGCAGGGCACCGCAAGGGTGTGCAGGGAGCACCGGCTGGGGGGCTGGCCGGAGCTGCTAGGTGAGGGCCAGTGGAGCTGCTGTGCTGCTGCGGAGCCTCACCCAAAGCAGGGCTGTGACTGTTAACCGGTAACCCCACCCGCACGGGCGACACGGCTTAAGGTCAACCGGGTGGAGCTGCCGCAGCTCCCTGCCTGCCGCGGGCAGGAGGCTGCTCTGGCCGGGATGCTGGAGCAGCCCCTGCCTGTGGGACGCCCAGGTCTGCCGCAGGCAGGGGCAGCTCCAGCCCAGCCAGCCAATGCAGCCCGTCTGCGGCAGGGAAACTGCTCCACCTTGGAGGGCCTGGGCTCTCTTCCTGCCCCCAGAACGACACAGCCGCAGAAGTGGGTTGTGCCCACGGAAGCTCATATGATCTATAAATCCATCCCCACGCACCCCTCCTATCTATCCATCCCTCCTCACGCACCCCTCCTATCTATCCATCCCTCCTCACGCACCCCTTCTATCTATCCATCCATCCCCACGCACCCCTTCTATCTATCCATCCCTCCTCACGCACCCCTTCTATCTATCCATCCCTCCTCACGCACCCCTTCTATCTATCCATCCCTCCTCACGCACCCCTTCTATCTATCCATCCATCCCCACGCACCCCTTCTATCTATCCATCCATCCCCACGCACCCCTTCTATCTATCCATCCCTCCTCACGCACCCCTTCTATCTATCCATCCATCCCCACGCACCCCTCCTATCTATCCATCCCTCCTCACGCACCCCTTCTATCTATCCATCCATCCATCCCTCCTATCCATCCATCCATCCCCACGCACCCCTCCTATCCATCCATCCCTCCCTCCCCACGCACCCCTTCTATCTATCCATCCATCCATCCCTCCTATCCATCCATCCATCCCCACGCACCCCTCCTATCCATCCATCCCTCCCTCCCCACGCACCCCTTCTATCTATCCATCCATCCATCCCTCCTATCCATCCATCCATCCCCACGCACCCCTCCTATCCATCCATCCATCCATCCCTCCTATCCATCCATCCCCACGCACCCCTCCTATCCATCCATCCCTCCCTCCCCACGCACCCCTTCTATCTATCCATCCATCCCCACGCACCCCTCCTATCTATCCATCCCTCCTCACGCACTCCTTCTATCTATCCATCCATCCCCACGCACCCCTCCTATCCATCCATCCCTCCCTCCCCACGCACCCCTCCTATCCATCCATCCCTCCCTCCTCACGCACCCCTTCTATCTATCCATCCATCCATCCCTCCTATCCATCCATCCACCCCCACGCACCCCTCCTATCTATCCATCCCTCCTCACGCACCCCTTCTATCTATCCATCCATCCATCCCTCCTATTCATCCATCCATCCCCACGCACCCCTCCTATCCATCCATCCCTCCCTCCCCACGCACCCCTTCTATCTATCCATCCATCCATCCCTCCTATCCATCCATCCATCCCCACGCACCCCTCCTATCCATCCATCCCTCCCTCCCCACGCACCCCTTCTATCTATCCATCCATCCATCCCTCCTATCCATCCATCCATCCCCACGCACCCCTCCTATCCATCCATCCCTCCCTCCCCACGCACCCCTCCTATCCATCCATCCCTCCCTCCCCACGCACCCCTTCTATCTATCCATCCATCCCCACGCACCCCTCCTATCTATCCATCCCTCCTCACGCACCCCTCCTATCTATCCATCCCTCCCCACGCACCCCTCCTATCCATCCCTCCCTCCCCACGCACCCCTCCTATCCATCCATCCCTCCCTCCCCACGCACCCCTCCTATCCATCCATCCCTCCCTCCTCACGCACCCCTTCTATCTATCCATCCATCCATCCCTCCTATCCATCCATCCATCCCCACGCACCCCTCCTATCTATCCATCCCTCCTCACGCACCCCTTCTATCTATCCATCCATCCATCCCTCCTATTCATCCATCCATCCCCACGCACCCCTCCTATCCATCCATCCCTCCCTCCCCACGCACCCCTTCTATCTATCCATCCATCCATCCCTCCTATCCATCCATCCATCCCCACGCACCCCTCCTATCCATCCATCCCTCCCTCCCCACGCACCCCTTCTATCTATCCATCCATCCATCCCTCCTATCCATCCATCCATCCCCACGCACCCCTCCTATCCATCCATCCATCCATCCCCACGCACCCCTCCTATCCATCCATCCCTCCCTCCCCACGCACCCCTTCTATCTATCCATCCATCCCCACGCACCCCTCCTATCTATCCATCCCTCCTCACGCACTCCTTCTATCTATCCATCCATCCCCACGCACCCCTCCTATCCATCCATCCATCCATCCCTCCTATCCATCCATCCATCCCCACGCACCCCTCCTATCCATCCATCCCTCCCTCCCCACGCACCCCTTCTATCTATCCATCCCTCCTCACGCACCCCTTCTATCTATCCATCCATCCATCCCTCCTATCCATCCATCCATCCCCACGCACCCCTCCTATCCATCCATCCCTCCCTCCCCACGCACCCCTTCTATCTATCCATCCATCCATCCCTCCTATCCATCCATCCATCCCCACGCACCCCTCCTATCCATCCATCCCTCCCTCCCCACGCACCCCTTCTATCTATCCATCCATCCATCCCTCCTATCCATCCATCCATCCCCACGCACCCCTTCTATCTATCCATCCATCCATCCCTCCTATCCATCCATCCATCCCCATGCACCCCTCCTATCCATCCATCCATCCCCAAGCAGCTCTTCTATCCATGCATCCATCCATCCCCATGCACCCCTCCTATCCATGCATCCATCTATCCCCATGCACCCCTTCTATCTATCCATCCCCCCCGCACACCTCCTATCTATCTGTCTTAGTCTCCAAGGTGCTTCAGGGCTACTCTAAGTTACAGACTAACACGGCTCCCCCTCTCATTCATTTCACAGCGTTTGTAAAGCTGCCATGGGTGCATCATGGTGCTGCCACCTCAGTGTTTCATCTTCCCGCTGTCCCCAGGATTGTGTTGCAGGGAGCATGGCCAGGAGTTCAGAATCAGGGCCGGACTGAGCCATTCTGGCGCCCCGGGCAGACAGGTTAATTGCACCCCGGGTTGGGGGAGGGCACATGCGCGGCCCCGCCCCTGCCCGGCACATGGGGAAGGGCACGTGGAGCTGGCGGCAGCAGGATGCACGTGCCGTGCCCAGCCCGGCCCGGCCCAGCCCAGCTACCGCCGCTGGCGTGCAGTCCGGGGCCGCCCAGGGCGGGCAGAGCCTGGCTGTGCAGAGCCCTGCGGCCGCAGGGGGAAGGGCGCTGCTGGCTGGTGCTGCGGGGGTTAACGTGGCCCCCGCCCCCGGCGGCCGCTGCAGGGTGGCTGCTGGGAGCTGCTGTAGCCCGCGATCTGGGAGCCGGGCGTGCGGCGCGTGATGGCAGCTGTAAGGGGTGCTGCGTGCCCCTTACTGCTGCCATCGGGCACCCCCCATAGGTCGGCGCCCCAGGCAGCTGCCCAGCTAGCCCATGCCTTAATCCGGCCCTGCCAGGAACATTAGCTCATCTCTGAATTGTTGCATCCACCCAGACTGCCAGTAAAAGAAAGGCCAGGCAAACCCAAAAGGTCCATGTGCCACCTGGCGTTCAAAGGGAAAACTGCACTTTGCCCGAGGAGCTCTAAAGAGACTTAAAAACGCATCAAGGGATCTCCAAGTTGCTGTTTTGTTTCAGCCCAATTCCACAAGCCAAATACACAGAGAAGGATTGGAACTCCACTTCATTCTCAAGTTTAGATCGATGGCTGGGACATTATCAAGCAACGGAGGTGCCTACGGTTCTTGATGTCTGTGCAGAATCTGCTGTTAGTCCTCCTTTCCGAGTGCAAACCAATGGTTCTGATCAGCCTCTTAGCTGGTTAGTCTTTAACATGCTAATAGATTGCTGTTACAGACTGGCTCGGCTACCCCGTTGGGACTTAAGCTTCAGGGGGTAGCCCAGTTAGCCTGTACAGGAAAACACAACCAATGGGCGGGTAGCACTTCATAGACAAACAAAACATGTCGATGGGATCAGGAGTTTTCATGGGCACAGCCCACTTCTTCAGATGAAGAAACTCCAGTCGTGAAGAAGTGGGCTGTGCCCACGAAAACTCCTGATCCCATCGACATGTTACCTTTGAAACTTATCTACCCAATGTCCTCCCCCCCTTCCAATTTCCCCTGCCCCCCCCCCCTTATTTATTTTTGCTTTCGGACCGCCAACGCTCCGGTCATGTGAAGAAGTGGGCTGTGCCCACAAAAGCTCCTGATCCCATCTACAGGTTTTGTTGGTCTTTAAAGTGCTCCCAGACCATTGGTTGTTAAGTTTTTCCTGTGACAGACTCACTCGGCCACCCCTCTGAAACTTTAGAGATTGTGAGGTTAGAAAAGTCTCACTAAGCTACATTCTTTCCAGTATCCCCACAGCTCCCCTCCATCATACTCATCCAGGACCCCACCCTGCAATCAGCCCCAGTGCCAACTCTGTCTGCACATCTACACCAGTCACCACATCAGAGGCTCGTGCAACTGCACATCCACTACTGTGATCTATGTCATCAAGCGCTAGCAATGCCCCTCTGTCATGTGTATTGGCCAAACTGGAAGGAAGGAATGGACAAATCAGACATACGAAAAGACAACACGCACAAGCCTGCCGGGGCACTCATTAATGGATCTCCAAGTCACTGTGTTGTTTCAGGCCAATTTCACAATCAAATACACACGGAAGCCTTGGAACTTAACTTCATTGACGGGCTTGGGACCCATCACGAAGGTTTAAAGACATCCCCTGGCTAGCACACGACCATCCACATCCTAGTGGCTTAAAAAACAACAATGGGTACTTCAGAACAAGTGGCACTGTCTCGATCAGCTTCATGTAACGTGAACACTGAGTCACTATTTTCCCCCTTCCTTTCCCTCCTCTCCCATTTCTTTGGGAACTAGACTTTTAATCCTCCACTCATCTGAAGAAGAGGGTTGTACCCATGAAAGCTCGTGATCCCATCGACATGTTTTGTCCGTCTTTAAGGTGCTGCCAGTCGATTTGTTGTTTAAGTTTTTCCAGTTACAGACTCACTCGGCTCCCCTCTGAAGCTTTTGGCACAAAGAGTCACTACAAGAATCGTGCAACACACTAACTATCTTCCCAGCTGCGCTTGCTACTATCCCCTGCAGCAAATTCTTGCAGATTTCTCCACAGCACGGGCCCAGAACTCCATCCAATGCCTGCAAGTTTTACTCAATACAGGCCATGCCTGCCTCCTTTGTGACACTGCCTGCTTGCTCTCCCACTCCCCAAACCCTTTGGAAACAGAAACAAGCTCTAGTGGTTGATAACATGAGTGTGAATGTGGCGAAATCAAGGCAACACACTCCAGGAAACATGGCCACAGAGCCTGAGATCCCACGACGGGAGAAAGCGATCAGGCAGGTGCCCCCAGCACTGAGTCTGGCTACAACACATCATTAGAACGAGAAGTCGTGTGACGAAGGGCTGCCTATGCAGACACCTCTGCAAGGTACAGGGAAGGAAGAGTCTGGGCACCGCACCGACAGGAAGATCTGTGTAAGTGGGAGACCATTTGAGCCGCAGGGCTGGGTTTGCGAGAGAAACCCAGAGACATGCAGCCCCTGCCGAGCCCCCGGGTGACATGGGCCCAGGCTCTGGGCTAAGCCTCTCAGCACAGCACCGAGTCCAGGGACGAGGTGCACAGCAGGCTGGGTTCTGGAAGGCCTGGGCACTCAGAGGACCCGCAGGCCACGCAAAAGCAGCTCGAGGAGCTGCTCTAGAGCAGGGCAGCCTGGCACTGCTGCCTACCAGCTGCTCTGCAGCCCAGACGAGCCAGAGCAGAGACCATGCTGCCACTGCCCCTCCTGCTGGGGGTGCACAGCCTGATGGGCCGCTCCCTGCTTCAATGCGGCACACTGCCAGGGAGGTCACTCCGCTTTGCCAGGCCCCGCACGGGCTGAGCTGACCAGGAGGAGAGGAACCGGCGGCGGTGGCTCTGGGGGGGGTCTGTGCCAGGGCGGGAAGGAGCGAGCTGACCGGGAGGAGAGGAACCGGCGGCGGTGGCTCTGGGGGGGTCTGTGCCAGGGCGGGAAGGAGCGAGCTGACCGGGAGGGGAGGAACCGGCGGCGGTGGCTCTGGGGGGGTCTGTGCCAGGGCGGGAAGGAGCGAGCTGACCGGGAGGAGAGGAGCCGGCGGCGGTGGCTCTGGGGGGGTCTGTGCCAGGGCGGGAAGGAGCGAGCTGACCGGGAGGAGAGGAACCGGCGGCGGTGGCTCTGTGGGGGTCTGTGCCAGGGCGGGAAGGAGCGAGCTGACCGGGAGGGGAGGAACCGGCGGCGGTGGCTCTGGGGGGGTCTGTGCCAGGGCGGGAAGGAGCGAGCTGACCGGGAGGAGAGGAACCGGCGGCGGTGGCTCTGGGGGGGTCTGTGCCAGGGCGGGAAGGAGCGAGCTGACCGGGAGGGGAGGAACCGGCGGCGGTGGCTCTGGGGGGGGTCTGTGCCAGGGCGGGAAGGAGCGAGCTGACCGGGAGGGGAGGAACCGGCGACGGTGGCTCTGGGGGGGTCTGTGCCACGGCGGGAAGGAGCGAGCTGACCGGGAGGGGAGGAACCAGCGACGGTGGCTCTGGGGGGGTCTATGCCAGGGCGGGAAGGAGCGAGCTGACCGGGAGGAGAGGGACCGGCAGCGGTGGCTCTGGGGGGTAAGAGAGGAGCAACAGGCCAAATACTGGATTCTCTGCTGCCCACCTTTGTTTGGTCCTTTCTGTGCTCTCCCTGCTTCTCTTCACCCCCGGTCCCGCTGCTCCTCCATCTGCCCCACTGGGCATGTCCTGCTGCCATCGCTGTGCAGAGAAGCAGCCCCTGGACGACATGCTCTGCTCCCCAGGAGTGTGGCTGGCAGGCTGCTTACTTCTCTGGCTGGGCTGTGCCCACGGGAAGCTCGCATCTCTCTGGCCCAGGCGCTGGCCAGGAGGAGCCAAGCCCTGCTTGTGCCAAAGCCCCACAGCGCTGGCCTGGGGAAGCCTCTTCGCCCCTCAGCCAAGTTCTGGAGGGGTTGGGGAAGAAAAGCCATTTCCAGCTTGTTTGCACCCTGGACCTGCAGGCTCCACAGCAGACCCCCAGAGCGGGGCTTACCACCCTCCTTCCTCCCCCAGGGAGCATGAAGCTGCTCCCTCTCCTGCTCAGCCACGGCGGAGCCGGGCACAAGGCATCCTTAAGGCTTAACCCCTTCCTGCCCATTCTGGAGCCGGGCAAAGGAGGCAGCTGAAGTATGTCGGTGGCCAGCAGCAGCCTGGAGATGCTGCCTTTGACGCTGTGTGGGCAGCGAGAGAAGCTGCTTCCAGCCACGGGGGTGGAGGGGTGAGCTTTGCAAAGACGGGGGCCAGGGCTCTCCCCCAGCCCCATCTGCAAGCCGCTCTCGTCCCTTCCCCCAGCCAAGCGCCAGAACGCTGCTGCTGGCCACACTCTAGCGCGAGCCCTGGCAGAAATGGGGAGGGGTGACCCTGCATTTCTCAGCAAGGCCGGCCCTGGGCAAGGCACGGAGGGAAGGTCGAGAGAGGGGCACGGGGGTGTGCGCGGAAGGGACATCCTCCGGCAGGGGCGCAGTCCCTGCTCCGCGACACCTGCAGCGCACAGCAGGCCCGGCTCCAACGGGCGCCACTCGCGGGGGGCCTGCTCCCTTAGCGCTGCCCCGAGCCGCTCTGGGCGACCCCTGCTGGTTGAAACGGGACGGTGAGAAGAGCTAAAGTCTCAGCAGCCGTGGCTCTAGGCTGGCTGTCCCGCGCTGCTTCGCTGGCCGCGGGCCTGAGCTGCCTGTCTCCCACGCCCTGCCCGGGCCCCGCAGCAGAGAGCACTGAGGCATGGGCAGGGTGGAACCGGGTCCTTTCTTGTTTCCCCTCCACCTCCATTCACGACCCTCTCTCATTCAGCGGCTCCCCGCTCGCTGCCTCTCCTCACCACACGGTGCTTCTGCAGCGCCCCAACGCGGCCCTCTGCTTACCGGGGCAGGGGTGTTAACAGCGCTTCACTGAACAGTCGAGTAGCCTCAGGAATTCCTGGCGGTTCCTCGACTAGTCTGCATCCCCGGGGGCGGCCGGCAGCCAGCACGCTCCGACCCCACTCCCAAGGAGCCCCATGCCACTCCTGCAGCAGAGGGAGCAGCGCAGGGAGCCAGGCGGGAGCCAGTTGAAAAACCAGCTCCCCCTCGCGGACTGGCTGCCTGTCGCCCTGCACTGCTGCCTCTGATAAAGAGGTAGCAGTGCGGGATGGCAGCAGTCCCCGTCGGGGGTGGGGGGGGTGTGTCTGAGGTCCCAGACCCGGCACGAGGCACTACTGAGCTGGGCTGCCTGCCCGCCTGGCTCCTAATACACTTCAAATGCAGAGCTGCAGCGGGGGTAGGTCCCGGACCCAGGGCGAGCCAGCCTGCTAACAAATGTACTGGCAAGGGGGAGGGGAGCAATGCGTGGAGTCTATAGCATTAACCAATAAGCTACACTATTACATCCCTGACTGGGGGGTGGACACCTGGTTCCGGACACAACAGCAGTGAGAAAGCCCCATCCTCTCAACAGAAGATAGGGTGGGGGACCTGGCAGAAAGAGCCCCATTACTCACCACCCTGCATGGCTGGAACCCGCCCCAAAGTAAGGGGGTGCACTATTTTCTCAGTGAGGACATGCCCCATAGTAAAGAAAGAGAGAAGAGCTATCCCAGAGTGGCTGATGGGCCAGGAGGATCCTGGTGAATTAACTGGGAACTGCCCATAGGGCCCTGGCATGCCCCAGGTGTGAGGAGTAGTGGCCAGCAGCCAGGCCTGGCACAGCTCGCAGGGCAGTGGATACCAGTCCACAATCACTCACTCATGCTGCTAGGAGGCTCCTCCAATCCCAGGGAAGTGCGTGCCCTGCAGCTAGCTGTGAGCCCAGGCAGAGACAGCAATGGGAACTAGTCTGCACACACTGCAGACAGCATTTCCAAGAGACGTTCCCTGCACAGGAAATTACCCCCACCCCTGGGGGGCTCAGTGCCAGCCAGTCAATATTGGGCAGGGACAGCCTGGGTTCAGCAGCGAAGATAAAAGCGCACACACATCCCTCAAAACATGCACAGAACCTGCCCCAATCTAGAGCTCTGGTCCCACCAAACGTCCCTAGTGTGCACCAGGAAACTGCAGGCACAGCTGCGCAGGAAAGGGACTCCAAGCAAGACCAGCCACTTTGCAGGCCAAATGGCAACGAGTGCAGAAAAGACAAGCTGGATTTCAGCGAACAGGGCTAGCAGCCCAGCCCTCTTACCCAGCATCACCACAGCACCAATCAGGAAAACACCTTGTCCCTGCAAAAAAGGGGTGGTTGGAGAAGTCTGATGAGCGCCCCCACAAGCTAATGCATGCACTTCAGTTTTGCTCCCTCAGGCATTTCTGGGTCAGAGAACAGCTTCGGGAAAGGGAAAGGAGATCGTGAAATGGCCAAAGAGTTCTGGGACAAAATTAAACATCCCTCCAAACAGCACAGCAAGATTCTGCTCTGGCATTTGAAATCTGCTTCTCCTTTCACTGGCAGGCTCGGTGCAAAGTTTGAACTTCAGCGACTCGGAAATGTTCTGCCTACGGGCTATTCTTGGGAAAACTGTTGCTCCACAAAGCCTTCTCTGACAGCAGTCAGCTGGATGTTTACCTCCTCAGAGAGATATTAACAATCTGAAACCCACGCAAATGCCAGCCTGCAGCTGGAGCCTGGCCCTCGAGGTCTCAGAATCCACCTGTCATCGTCCGCCCAGCATGCTGCCCTGCCCCGCTGAGACCACCTTAATCCCTTGCCTCCCAACTACGGTACTGCCTCCTGCTCCCTGGACAGCTTTGCCAAGGCGCTCGGGAAGGCAACCCCCTAGGAGAGCCTGTGCGAGGGACAGAGAGTGGTTGTACAAAGAGCTGTCAGCAAGCCACCTGCCAGACAACTGCAAGAGAAGTCAAACAGCCCTCCCTGAAAAGGGAAGCCCAGCCAGCACGCCCGCACCCCTGGCCAAGCGGGACCACAGCAAAAGCACGCTGACCCACTACCCGAGCGCACTCTGCTTCGCCCCCCGGTATCAGGCTGCCCTGTGGAGGGCAGCGCCCCCGCACTCCCACAGACCTTTAGCCTGGCCTGCCCATTGAGGTGCCCCTGAAGAGCGGCTTCGATCTCGCAGGAGCGTGTGTTGTGCAGTGCGCGTGTCAGTGGTTGCGTAGGAGATGCTAGCTGTGCCAGAGCCAGCCTGACCACAGAGACCCATTTCTAAGCTACGCGTGCCACCCAGCGGCTACGACAGGGAGGGAGGGAAACGGAGTGGAGAGAAGAGCCAATCTGCTGCTATCTGCAAAGGCCCCAGCCACAGACAGACGCCAACTTCTCTGCCCATGATTTTTAATGGCAGTCTCCAACCCCCGCTCTACACCAGTGGACAAGGCTGAATTAAGATCCGCAATCTCAGCTACATTATTTGTGTAGCTCAAGTCGAAGGTTCTTAACTCGAAGTTTGGTGCCATCCACGCTGCGGGAAGTTGCAGGGAGAACTCTGCCCCGTTGACCTCCCTTCCCCCTCAAGGAAGCAGGACTCCCAGGCCCGAGGGGAGCGCCCCTCGCACTTCCAATTAGCTGTCTTCACTAGACCTGCTCATTTGAACCCTGGAAGATCGACTGCACCTGCTTTGATCTTCTCTGCAGTGTGAACATGGCCCTGGAGTTTGGCTTTCTAAGTAACAAGGACTCTCATGCAATCCTTCCTGGATAGAACGCCGCCGTTGCGTTGCTTGGAACAGGTGCCACCATCCAGAAGAGGATCTCTCTGGGCAGGGCCTCAGAGATTCTGGAAGTTTTCTGTGCAGAGGCAATCTGTGCCACCCTCAGACCCGCTGCTCTGTGCCCAGCGAGCGGAAGCAGCAGAACCCTTAGTGTGCAAGCGGACGCGGGTTAGGGGGGCTACGAAGCAATGATCTCAGGCTGACAGAACGCTTCAGGACAAGCCACTGCGGCTCCTCTCAACACTGACCCTCAAGCAAGATGACAAGTCTCCTTACTGGCCCTGCGCAGTCCAGCAGCCACGGCCAGGCATTTCAGCACCATTGCCTCTAGCTGAGAAGCCCATTCTCAGGAGGTAACTGCACTGCGGGTCAAAGATCCGGGCGATCGATCAACAAGCCTCTGAAGAGCCGTGCACTCCAAGACCTGGCCAAGGCGCTAGAGGACTAGGGAACGGCAGCAGCAGGATGGGAAACCCTAGTCTGTCCTAAGTCCAGCAATCCCCAGCGGCAGCAGAGCAGTCGGGCACCACTATTAAATCCCAGCCACTAGTGGGACGCCTTGATGAGCTCTCCTGAGACAGATCCCTGAGCCACCATTTACACCTGCACTCCCATCCTGTGCTGCCAAGCCCAAACCCGGCTGTCACTGTGTCCGCTGTGGGGTGCAGCGTGGGAGGCCCTGGGCTCAGAACGGCGCGCAGCAGGCGTGTGAGTGTGTATCCGTGTACATGGTTAATGGAGGAGCCTGGGCCCTTCGGGTGACGAGCCCAATTACACGCAGCCTCGCCCCCGCGCTGCGGCCTTGGATACAGCGGTTACACGTTTAACCTCCCTGGTGCACAGTGCCTGGCCCGCAGTCTGGGACGCACCCGCGGACAGGCCAAGGGTACGTACAGCCGGGCTGCTGAAAGCACCCGCGCTGTGCCCAAGCACAAGAGCCAGCAGAGATGGCCCGGATGACTGGCATTTCCTCACCACTGAATGCTCAACAGGGCAACTGGCCAGTTTCCCCTGGGCATTTCTGTGGCTGTTGTGACAGCGGAAGACACAGACAGACCAGACCCCACCCTGAGGGGCTGGGTCTAGCAGAGTTTAACATCTTCGTTTTGCAGGACTGGTTTCTAGGCAGCTCTAGGGAGGAGGCAGCGTTATATAACGCTCATTCCACTGGGCAGGAGTCCCTGGGCACGGAGACTAGTCGAAAGCAAGTTACAAAGCTCTTTCCCTGTTAGCCAGTCTAGATCGACTGGGATACGCGGTTCCTGGTTTTAGTTAAAGCTTTCCCAGACTATTTGGACTTGTCTACCACCCTCTCCCTCTTGGGGCCAAGAGGTTCTTCTGGAAACAGTTCGGGTTGAGTGCCCACGTGGTGCTAGGCACATTGAACAGCTTGTGATTTCAGACGTAAGAAAACTGGGACTTGGAGTGGAGACGAGCCAGCACTCTACTAAAACGGACGTCCCTCCTCCCTTGTGCGCCAGGCCCGCTGCCCCCACCCCAGACCAGTTAGTGGGAGACAGGGATGAGACCCCCATCCCCACAAGAAGTTGGGATTAATATGGGGAAGAGGGACGGGGTGCGTAGGGAAGCCATCTCCCTCTGGACGAGAAGATGGCGGGGTGCTGAACGCTCTCGCGGGTATACAGTTGGGACGTGGAGTCACTGGTGAGCTCCCCTCTTGCCCACAGCTGCAGGCTCGCTGGTTTGGGTTGCGTTAACAGGCTCCCTTTCAGTGCAGCACCACTGCTAAAAGCACAAAGGCAAGGCAAGTTAGTAAATCTCAAAGCTCCTACTCGTGGTCCCTTCTACCCGGCTCTCAGTGAGAGCACTGGGCCGAGGTGGCTTCTAGGGTGCTCTGGAGAGCAGCAGCAGGGAAGGGCAGCCCCTCAGATGGCCACGAGGGCAGAAAGGCTGGGCGCTCTCCTGCCCCAGGACCTTGGCAGCTGGGCGAATTGGAGCTGAGCCTGCAGCGGAGCAATGAGGCTCCAACAGTAAATGTCAGTTCAGAGACAAGCGCTTGCTCCACCAGAAAAGGGCATACAAGCTGGGAGAGCAGGACCGAGCCGCATGGCCTGTAGGGCAGAGGAAGCAGCAGGCGTGAGAGCAGGGCAGGGGGCTAGCGGAGCATGCCGTCTAGCCTGGGGGCAAGCATTGTTTGACAGGCAAGGAAGCAAAGCACGGAAGTGGAGGAAACCCTGGTGGGCCGAACACCCTCCCCACACAGGAACAGTCACTGCAGCCCTGACAATGTCTGTGCAAAACAAGCTGGCTGCTCCCAGCTCCCGGCGGAGCCAACAGGATCGCCCCTGGGGCCGCAAAGTACCGCCCCCTCCCCGGCAATCCCTTCAAGGCCCAGCCACGGAAACCAGGGAGAGCAGAGCCTGGGGTCAGAGGCGGACGTGCGTACCGAAACCTGGCTTCCCAAGGCCCCGCCCCACCGCAGGGAGATGGCCCTGGGGTGGGATCCGGCGGGCAGAGCTGCTGTGCGTGGAGATACACGCCTTTAACTCAAGGCTGACTCCTGCTCGCAGACCACTTCTGTTTTCCTTTAAACCCAGACTGGGAAACCTCTTTCGGGTCAGGGCCAAGAAAATCAATCAGGGGCCACACCCACAAGTGAGAAGGAAAAAACAAACAAAAATGACCCCCAGGGAGGAGAATGAAAAAAGGCACCCTCCTCCCTCACCCTCAGTGCCGATTAACTCTTCTGGGGGGCCAGGGCTAGTAGATTATGTGGGGATCCCCTAGGTTTGGGGGGCAAAATGAGGGGTTCCATGTGCGGGAGGGTGTGCTGGGTCTGGGTGGGAGGTAGGGTGCCAGTGTGGGGTCTGGAAGGAAAGGGCGGGAGATTGGGGCGCCCACAGCTCCTGTGTGGCTCTGCACTCCCCTCCGCTGATCCCATTGGCTGCGGTTCCTGGCCAATGGGAAGTGACGGGGGCAGTGACTGCAGGGAGCACTTCCTTCCCCCGGCCAGGCAGGGGTGTGGTCGCGCTTGCCTCCATTGAGCCCAAAGGCTCGGCCCTCGCCTGCAGCGGGGAGCTGGCGCTAGCAGGGAGCCCCGAGCTCGCGGGCCAGATCAAGGCAAACACGCGCTGGACTTGGCCTGCTTTCAAAGAACCAGTTGGGACGTTACTGAACCCTGCTGCCAGAGCTGCAGCTGGATCAGCGCAGGGTCATGTGTACTCAGCTTGAGAGGAGCCCGCCTGCGCTAACGGGGTGAGCCCCCCGCGCACACACGTCCAGGCCCTCCTCTGCAAGCAGAGCGGAAGGACACGGGCTCTCCCCTCCCCGACCTGCCCCGAGGGGCTGAGCTCACTGCAGGTACTGGAGCGTGAACCATGGCTCCTGCTTTCAGCAGCAGCAGCAGGCCCAGCACTCCCCAAACAGCAACGTTTTGGCAGGTGCTGACCGTGTTTGCAGTTACCCGCGTCGGCCATGAGGTGGGAGTGGCCTGAAATATTCATGCTCAGGGACTTGGGAAAGCGGCGTCAGCATCCAGCCACAGGCCCCGCTTTCCTGTGCGGAGAGTACACAGCACCCGAGAGCCCCTGGCCAGCCACTGCTCAGGCAGAGCCATAGAGGCCGGAGGAGAACACAAAACGTCCCAGGAAGGGGCGAACCCAAGACTGAGGAGATCTGTGACCAGCAAGGCTCAGCGCCTGGTAAACATGTGACTGAGGGCTTTGAACGGCTGCCCATCGCTGCGGTACGTGGGGCAGGGGGCGTCAGGGACCCCCACCAGTCAGGTCATAGAAAAGGCTGCGCAGGGTAGTGGTGACTGGGTGGCTGACCCTGCAAACGTCACGGGCTGTATGGCGGAAAACAATTCCTGCGCCTCAGACCACCCCAAGAGCCAGGAGTGCACCGCCCCCTCCATCACACGGCACGGCGCAAGGGGCGGAGCAGGGCTGCCTCTGGGCCGCTGATGCCCTCCCCATTCCATCGGCTTTCAGTTCATGCTGGAGTCAGCTGAGAAAGCAACGGGTCTATCGTGAGCCGCCTCACGTTCCCAGGCCGGGAGTCTCGGAGGAGACTTGCCCTGGAACTGCTGCACCTTGCCTTCCATTTGCTCTTAGCCCCATCAGTATTAACCAGGGATCAGCAGGCGGCTCTGCACAGAGCGCTCAGAGCGGCGGGGATAGCCTCGGCAGCCCCTTAGAGCGGGAGACGGAAAGGAGAGACGCCCGCCTGGCTCGCTCCATGGAGGGCAGGGACAGTGCCGACCGCTGTGGGCAGCAGGACACTGGGCGGGGCGGGACGGGCTTTTGCCCTGACCCAGCCTGGTCGCTCCCGGCTCACTCTGGGCGGGGGCCCTGCCCGTCACTCTGCCCTCCAAAGGCGCTGCCACCAGCCGGGAGAGCTGCACGCCCCAAGCACGTGGTCAGGGAAGCGGCTAGGAAGGGCCACTGAGGCCTGACAAGGCAGCCTACGCACTGCCCCTCTGAGGCACTCACAGGCGTACAAGCGTTCTGGTTGGCCCCCTCAGCCATCACTCTTCCTGACAAAGCCCCCGTATTGCCGTAACTGAGCTGCCAGAGGCCGGGTCTGACAAGCGACACCAGTGCAGCCTGGGGAGAGAGAATGGGGAGCCAAAGGCAGAGTGGTTCTCACTACCCTCTGGCTGCGAGCGATCAGCTGGGAAAGGAGGCGCGGGACGGTACGCGCAGGGCCTGGAGCAAGTGCAGTCTGTGCCCCCCCCAGAACGGCTCGGCGCCCGGCCGCGCCCACCACACAGAACTCAGCGCAGCTGGGAAGTGTAACTGCCAGCCAGTTAAAGCGAAAGGGGCCTGCTGGCGCTGCAGTGGAGTCGCCGGCGGCAGCGCACAAGGTGCCCTGCCGGAACGCTGATGCCCAAGAGATGTTGCAGCCCCAAGAGCCTTCCCGGGGAGCAGTCGCTCTCGCACACGCTGCCGCCTCAGCCATTTTGTTTCCTCCCCAGAGGACAAGCCCCCTGCGGCGCAAGCAGATGCCAAGTCCTGGCTGTCGCTCCGCGAATGGGCCCTTCCGGGGACAGCAGGGGCCTTGAGACAGGGATGCCCAACCACCACTCCAGGTCCCTGCTAAGCCAATGGGTCCACTTGAGCCAGCCACCGGATGCAGAACACCAGAAACAACCGTGTCCTTCCACGACAAGCCCCGAACGCCGGAACCGAACCGGGTCCACGGCGCTCTGGCTTCGGGTCACTTCCAAGCGGTGACAGAGGCTCAGACCAGCTCGACAAGGCAGAAGGCTTGGTCCCGGAGCGGCTCGCCCAAGGAGAAAGTGCTGTGGCGTTGGAAGGGGAGGGAGGGAGGGCTGCTAGCGCGAGTGCTGAACTGCCCGTCCTGTCGCCTCACTACCTACAGTCCCCCGACCAAAGCCAGGGGTGGCAGGGGGAGTGTGGGGCAGTGGGCTCAGAGAGCTCCCTCAAGCACAGCCAGGGAACATTCCTACAACCAGCAAGCCCTCCCTCCTCGCTGGGGACCACAGTAACGAGAGCGCAGCCAGTCGCCCCGCGCACGGCAACGCTAGTCCATGCAACTGCAGCCAGATCACAGCGCACCAGCACCCCCCAGGCTTGGGGAGGGTCAGCTGGACCCAGGCGCTAGGGGAGGGAGATCAGCTGGCAGAACTCAGCAGTCCACTGCCACCCTCCCCACAAAGGCTGCTGCCCTCCCTCTGACCGACGCACTACGCAACCCTCTTCAGAGGAGCATACCCTGCCAGCCAGCAGGAGAAGAGCACCGCTGGCCCCAAAGCCCTTTTCCTGCCCTAGGCGAATGTACCTTTTGGGAAGGGAGGGAGCCCCCTTGTCGCCTCCTGCGAGGCAGCTACTCCAACCTGGGCAAGGGTTCCACCCAGCTGGGACCACGACAGCCCAGACATCTCCGGGGTGAAAGCTGTACTCTGCTCAGGCAGCTGACTAAGGGACCACGGAGAGGGCATGAGAGTGGCCTGCCAGCAGCAGGCAGCACCGAGACGGGGCTCAGGGCAGCACTGCGGGAACTAGTCTGTTACGCAAGGGTAAGAATCGCTTCCTGAAAGCTGCCAGAGCCCCGGGCAGCCCGGCTGGCTTCTCACTGAAACTACGTCAAGCGCAGCCTGGCACCCTCAATCAGCCAGGGAAAAGCGGTCCTGTCTAGAAACAGGCTAATTCTGCGGGGCTGGAAGCCAGGCGTGTCAGCTTCCTGCCTCGCGTCCACATGACTCTACAGAAACTCAGAGTGCAAGGCGGAGATGAAGCAGGCGAGTGGCAAAGGCAAAGGGGCACCCCCTGACCCCCTGTGGCTACCGACAGGAGGTGGGGGAAAGCTTCAGGCCCAGTGCAGCCAGGAAGCCCAAAGAGGCAGAGGAAGAGCTCGGATTCCCCCTGGCAGAGCAGGCTCCATGCCACGGGCAGGGGAGCATGTGGTAAGAGAAGCTTCCTCTCCCACTCCAGCCCAAGTGCTAGAGCCGGGGAGCGCAGGGGCCCAGTGCAAACAAGGAGCCTAAGTTCAGGGCAACATGGCTGTAGGACACCCAGCCTCAGGCGATTGCTGCCTCGGCTGGAGAGAAAGCCCATGGTGGGGTGCCCTGCACTACACAGGGCGGGGGGAGCAAAGTCTGTGCAGCCTGCCCTCAGCTCCTTCCAAAGGATGAGAGCAGAGGGGCAGAGCCCAACATATACCAGGGAGAGCAAGACCCTCAGCTTTGCGCACCAAATGCAGCTAACACTCAGGAGCCTAGTGCAGCAGGAGGGGAAGGCCTGCTAATGGGAGGAGACCACTTGCAGCCCTCTTCCGAGAGTTCTTCTCCAGGCCCGTCCCCCCACGGCACAGCCCCCGCGCAGTCTGGCAGAACGGCGCCACTCACCCTTGGAGGCTGCAGGCAGCGGCGGACGAATCCCCAGGCCAGGAAGCAGAGGGGGGAGAGAGGGGAAAACGTTAGACCAGACAATACCCCAGCTAGAACAAGTCCTCCCCCTCGCACAGTGCTGGGGAGCCCCGCGAGGGAGGGTCACACGTCACCACGCAGACTGGCCGACCAAGGTGCTCATCAGCTGCTAGCCGAGAAGTCCCCCAGCCTGACTTCCCTGCCCTGCCTGGCAGACGGCCTCCTGGCACTGGCGCCTGCGCACCCCTTCGAAAGGCAGCTCCTTCCCAGCCCGCGAGCCCTCAGCGCCGACAGGCAGCCAGACGGCACCAGCGTGGCACTTACACTTGGCCTGGGCGGAGAAGGTGAGCGTCAGCTTGGCGAAGAGCTCGTCATTCTCAAAGCGATCTTCTTTCACCCGGGTCCAGAAACAGTCCTGGGAGAGCTCCTCAGCCACGATCTGCGGGCAAAGCACGGGGCACGGTAAGCCCGCGGGAGAGCTCACCTCCTGTCGGTCCAGACCCTCCCCTCACCTCCCGCAGGTGCCCCACAATGCTTTGTCCTGGGCCCTCCGCTCTCCCTTCACACACTCACTAGGACGGTCTTTCTGCTCAAAGAGTTTCAGCTGCCATCTCAGAGCCAACAAGCTGCAAGTCAACTGGCTGCTCCCTCCATCGAGCCCCTCAGCTCGGCGTCCATCTCCCCTGCGTGGCTTGCCATCCAGCTTACTGAAGGAGCAGCCCCCCTTCTCCAACCCGCACCCCTCTTCCCAGTCCCACTGCTGACAGCACAGTCCTCCTGCATTCCGGGTCATCTGGGGCAGCGCCCGCCTCCACCCACACTGCCAGAGTCTGCCCACACCTGGCCAGGTTTCTCTCCTTTCTAGCCACACAACTACACCGCTCACCCTGGGCAGCAGCGCCTGCAGCCCCCCGCTGGTCCCTCGGAGGCCCAGGCACCTCTCCCCCCACCCCCCTACTGCTGCAGCTGAACTCATCTGCCTTGCAGCCATCTGCCCACACGCTGAACAACCTGTCTGCCACCAAACGCAAGTCAGGTTTCTCCTTTCCCCTTCACAGCCCCCCTTGCCCAGGGCTTTTCTCTATGACGCTGCTCTGTCTTGTGCCTCTCTCACAGCAGCAGCACATTCCAGGCCCTCAACCGAGCCTGGCCTCCACACTCACTCGCTAAGGAAGTCACCACACGCCCGGGGGCAAGGGGGACGACGACAGTCTGAAGTACGTGTTTTAGCCTTCTGACTGTGCGCTGGAGGCGCCTAGGGGCAGAGACTGCGTCCCTATGCAAGTGAGACAGCAGCTGGCACAATTACCAACGCCTCCACCGTCACCACCAGAAAGCCTGGGCCCTCTAGTAATCCTGCCTGTTTTCCCAGCACCAGCACGAGGGCCCCAGCCACATTTCTACCTTGGGGAAGAGGAGCTAACAAGTTCAACCTTTATTACTGTTTGGCCTCCCCCCAGCTCTGCTAACGCACCCCAAGCCTGGCCTGTAGCAGGAGAGGCCAGAGCTGGGCTTGCACCCAGCTCTGCCAATACACCCACACCCTGGGCGGCAGCAGACTTGCTCCTAGGCCAGCCCTGGCCCTCAAGCTGCTTCGGCAGTTCCAGGTTTGGCTCCCTCCTGAGCCGACGATGCCAACTGGGCTCAACTGCACAGCAGGTCAGTTCTGTGACGCACTCCCATGAGCGCTGAGACCACCCAGCTCGGCTACAGCGCTGGCTGAGCAGGGTTTGGCTGCACAGGCCCCAGACTCGAAGGTTCGCATATTAACCCACTGAGCCATTCCATGCAACATCTCTGCAAGAAGAAACCCAATCAGCAAGCCCCCAGAAAGAGGGCGCTCGTCTCGGCGCTATGCTCACAGCTCTCTGGCGGCAGGCTGGCCACACTTGCTGTCTGCTTGTGGCTACTCTTGTGCTCAGACACACGTTTGCCCTGTGTCCTGGCGCCAACCCCCCACCGAGGAGAAAACAAAGGGACCAAAGCAGCCTGTGCTTCCGAGAGCTGGGCCCTTCTTTGTGGCCTGTGCATTTCGAAGGGTGGCGGCTCCCAGGGTGCTGCCCTACCTGGCCCAGAGCAGAAACAGCCACTAACCACAGGGAAATTAACCGACACGAATCACCTGCGAGCCCATTAATCAGCAGCTGCAGGCGGAGGGAGGCTGCTCCTTGGCATGTCTGCTCTGCAGGGGCCTGAGCCTCAGAGAAGCCCTTGCCCTGTGAGCCACCAGATATCCCTCCCCACAGGCCACGGAGGCAGGCTGCTGAGTGGCACATCTCTGAGGAGCGAAGAGAAGGCGGCGCGGGGGCAGCACGGGCCGACAGCGAGCAGGTCTCACCTTGCTCCAGTTAGGTCTCCGCAGCTGCACCTCTGGCTTATATTGTTTCTTTGGAGCTAATCCATAGGGGAGAGCTGGAGCCGCAGGGGCTCCCCAACCCCCAAAGCCAGGGGGCAGAGGAGGAGGGGCACCCATTCCTGGAGGAGGGGGTGGGATCCCAGCGGCACCAGGGAGCAGCGGGGGAGGGGGCGGCACCCCAGTGGCGCCAGGGAGCGGCGGGGGAGGGGGCGGCATCCCAACGGCGCCAGGGAGCGGCGGGGGAGGGGGCGGTGCGCCAGGGAGCGGCGGGGGAGGGGGCGGCACCCCAGCGGCACCAGGGAGCGGCGGGGGAGGGGGTGGTGCGCCAGGGAGCGGCGGGGGAGGGGGCGGCACCGCAGCGGCGCCAGGGAGCGGCGGGGGAGGGGGCGGCACCCCAGCGGCGCCAGGGAGCGGCGGGGGAGGGGGCGGCACCCCAGCGGCGCCAGGGAGCGGCGGGGGTGGGGGCGGCACCGCAGCGGCGCCAGGGAGCGGCGGGGGAGGGGGCGGCACCGCAGCGGCGCCAGGGAGCGGCGGGGGAGGGGGCGGCACCGCAGCGGCGCCAGGGAGTGGCGGGGGAGGGGGCAGCACCCCAGCGGCGCCAGGGAGCGGCGGGGCAGGCGGGATCGCAGAGGCAGCCAAGGCAGACGCAGCTTCAGAAGCTAGAACAGCCATTTCCCTCTTAGTGTCTTCAAGCTCCTGTGACAACTTAGTAATCTGCAGAAAGAAGAGCAAAAGGAGCAATATTAGCAGAATATCCAGTTCCCAGCCCTCCAGGGCAGGCAGGAGACCACAGCTAAGCAGTGTCAGACCTGGGGACTTGTCAGTTCTTAAGGCCCTACTCTCTTCATCACAGGTCACTGGCACCCTGCCGAATGCCGTTACCTCTGTGCTTTCGCCATGCACCAGTGCAATGTTTCTCAAACCGTGCCCAGCGGAGCCCCCGGGCTCCACGAGACATCTCCAGGGGCTCCGTGAGGTTGACAAACTGGAAACACAGAATCATAGAATTCTAGGACTGGAAGGGACCTCGAGAGGTCATCGAGTCCAGTCCCCCGCCCTCATGGCAGGACCAAATACTGTCTAGACCATCCCCGATAGACATTTATCTAACCTACTCTTAAATATCTCCAGAGATGGAAATTCCACAACCTCCCTGGGCAATTTATTCCCGTTTGACTACCCTGACAGTTAGGAACTTTTCCTAATGTCCAACCTAAACCTCCCTTGCTGCAGTTTAAGCCCATTGCTTCTTGTTCTATCCTCAGAGGCCAAGATGAACAAGTTTTCTCCCTCCTCCTTGTGACACCCTTTTAGATACCTGAAAACGGCTATCACGTCCCCCCTCAGTCTTCTCTTCTCTAAACTAAACAAACCCAGTTCTTTCTGCCTTCCTTCATAGGTCATGTTCTCTGGACCTTTCATCATTCTTGTTGCTCTTCTCTGGACCCTCTCCAATTTCTCCACATCCTTCTTGAAATGCGGTGCCCAGAACTGGACACAATACTCCAACTGAGGCCTAACCAGCGCAGAGTAGAGCGGAAGAATGACTTCTCGTGTCTTGCTCACAACACACCTGTTAATGCATCCTAGAATCATGTTTGCTTTTTTTGCAACAGCATCACACTGTTTTGCACAGCATCACACACTCATATTCAGCTTGTGGTCCACTATAACCCCTAGATCCCTTTCTGCCGTACTTCTTCCTAGACAGTCGCTTCCCATTCTGTATGTGTGAAACTGATTGTTCCTTCCTAAGTGGAGCACTTTGCATTTGTCCTTATTAAACTTCATCCTGTTTACCTCAGACCATTTCTCCAGTTTGTCGAGATCATTTTGAATTATGACCCTGTCCTCCAGAGGAAAGTAGGTAAAGTTCATAAAACATTACAGTAACTGCCAACAAATGAATGCTGATAGACCAAGGTACAAGGAGACCATCTGGATCAATTGTAACAGGGAAGGCTAGTGACAGGATGCAAGGGTTGTATTGGCATCGTGATTTACAAAAAAAAATGGAATCAGAAATTAACAGACCAAAACTGGTGTGCTGGAAATAAGGTCTAACTGATGGAGAAGAACCCTGAGCACCTCAATGCCAGATTATGCCCCCTTAATATCCAACGGCTTCTCTCCTTTATACGTCTGTCTGTTGAGAAAGTGAACACCACTGACAGTGATGAACACAGAGCCAGTGACAGAACTAACCCTTTCTTCTCCAGGGAGGAGGACTGTCAGCCACGCTCTGGAAAAGGCTCTTTTGCTAACCTCAGATTAAGTTTGGTTTGCATAACTAGTCTACATTTACACTGAAACATTTTATGTTTTGCTTCTGATTCTCTCTCATATATATTCCAATAAACCAACCTTCCAACCCTTGGCATGAAGTTTCTAACATATTTGTGCGAGGTCGAGGCACCTGTACTCAAACTCCAACCCAAACCACGTGTAGCCCTTTCGTGGGGCAGTGACAGAGCAGTGCGAGCCTGTGGGCATCTCTGGGCCCTCTTATTCCCATTTCCAGCCCAAGAGGAAGCAGGGCGTGAGCTCCAGTCTGATGGAAGACCTCGCACGGCAGAACTAACGCTCGTGGGTGTGGAGCTGGGGGAAGGCGAGAAGAATGACCTGGGGTCTCAGGATTAGGACACTGGACTGGAACAGAGAAAATGCATGCTCTGCCAGGGATCCTCACCCTACCCTGCACTGCAACCCCTTCTGACAACAATGTTACTACATGACCGGGGGGGAAGGGAAGGCAGGGAAACCAAAGCCTGAGCCTGCCCAAGCACCACTGCTGCTGTTTGGGGGGGCTCAAACCCCAAGCTCAACTTCCACTGCTCTGGACGAGGAGCCATAGCCAAAGGGCTTCAGCCCCAGGCAAGGAGCCTATAATCTGAACCCTGCCACCCATGTCTGAAACTCTCAGGCTTGGCCCTGACCTGGACCATGGGGCTTGGGCCTCCACCCAGGCTCCCTCACGCTTAACATCAGCCCCAGTGACCTCATAAAACTGGGTCATGATTATGTTCCCACTTAGCTTTTCCATCCATGAGCGGAATAATTTTTATACGCACCGAGCCACGTGTCAACGTGCACCATAACTAGAAACACAAAACCTATTTGTGGGCACACTGCTAATCAGCCGGGCAGCATCTGAATCTCTCGTGAGCGCACAAGTGCCCAGCTCACAGGGAACACCGGTGCAGACCCCCAGTTTGAGAACTGCTGCTCTAGTCCAGACGGCCACCAACAATGGGCAACGTAATGATGTGGCACTAACCCCCCTGTACTCAGACCCTACACACTAATTATCTTCACATAAAATATGCCTGGGAAGGTATTCTCCAAAAACTCTCTGCTGATTCATATTCCTACATGATGCATGTATGCAATGGGTAATAAGTATTCTGAATACGTGCTGGAATTATATGCAGCGTGTGTGTACATCAGGTGGATTGGGAAGTTGTTAATCAGGTCTAATCTAAACAAAGGAATGTGAGTTTACCTCAATTTACATATAAAACCCATCAAGCTAACAAGGGATGGAGGCAAACTTCACAGTCTCTCACAAGTGGGGGAAAAACAGCAGAGAGCCTGAACCTACAAGCAGAGAAGCAGCTTGAGTTGGGTTTTATTTTTCAGAAGGATTCATTTCAAAGATTTACTTGAGGTTCAGCTCCGGCTTTGTGTACAAGGGACAAACAACTGAATCAACAACTCATATTGTACAAGTGTAGAGAGGGAGGGTTTTCTCAACGCTAGTGGCACACTGATTAATATTGTGAAATGTATCTATAAGCACCACAAAGAATTATGGAGACTCCTTAATAGCAGGCAACAGAGTTTGCCCAGACGGGCATGGAGGAGTCAGAAACAATGGAAGCCCCATCTACACAGCAATCATACAGGGAGCTGGGAAGCTGAGCATGAGCTCATCCTGCCCATGATGCTGCGTGAAATACATGGAAAACTTTGTAATTCTGCTGATACCAAGATCATAAATGGCAAGGAATCTGACCAGACAGGGCACATAAAGTGTGTGCAAAAATGTTATGATTTGCTAAGTATGATCACCTTCTTTCTAGGTTTGCATCACCTTTGCACTGTGAGCTACAAACATCCGGGATCTATCTGTGCTGTGTTTCTGGGAGACACCCCAGAGTGAAGGGAACTCTTTTTCATCCATTCCTCTTCAGTTCCTACTTGTACTTTATCAGCTTCTAACCCTGTGGTGTCCAACCAGTTCTCAAGCAGTAGTGACGACTCTAGTGGCTACTGTTATAGCCAACTAGCCACACTCACCCGGCCAAATAGACACATGTGGCTAGTGTGTTGGACAGCACAGTTCTAGCCTCTCCTCTTTATTATGATATAGGGACTCCCTATTAATAGACCCTCCTCTACGGGATTCGTGTCTGAACTGTGTGCTCCTCCACACCGTCTGCTTTCCCAGCCCTCAGCTTAAAACTCCTCCATAACCTTTTTAATTTGCCATGCCAGCAATCTGGTTCCATTTTGGCTTGGGTGAAGTCCCTCCGTTTGGTACAAGCTCCTCCTTTCCCAAACTGTTTGTCAGTTCCTAATACGCCCAAATCCCGCCTCCCTACACCCTCACCTCAACTACACTTGGAGACCCTGACGTTCTGCCTAACTGGTTCCGAGCAGAGACCTGGAAGCTTTTCAGAGAATGTGACCATGGAGGTCCTGGACTTTAGTCGCCTACGTAGCAGCGTAAATTGGGTCACCAGGATCGCTTTCCTATTTTCTTCTGTATTATTGGCACCTGTTCAACACTGGCACAATCTGTCCGGAGAGATCTGCAGGCTTCACATCCAGTGAACAATTCACCATGTGGTTCTCCCAGTCACCACAAACCCAGCAATCCATCTCAGTAGGCACTGAAAACCCCATTGCTAGAACCTGCCTTCTCCTAAACTTTGGGGTTCCCTCACTTGAAGGCGTAGGCTCAGTGCGAGAGGTTAGCATAACATCACCGGAAAGGAGGGTCCCAGTTAGGGGATTTCCCTCCCCTCCAGTGGGCTGTTTTCCTTCTCCCAGACTTTCATCCTCCTCAACGGTGCAGAGGCTGGCAGATGTTGGGAGGGTGCAACCACTCTACTGTGTCCCATGAAGTCACTCCTATGTACCTGTGCATCACCCTTTGATTCTGCAGTTCAGCCACTCTGGTCTCAAGAGCTGGTACCTGGTCTGCGGACTGTGGCCTGCTTTCCCTGAGTGTGCACGTTCCCCCCGCCCACAATCACATATGCTGCATTTAGTGTGATAAATTGGGTAGCCACACCCAGCTGCTAGATTCCACCTGCCTTGTTTTTCATTCCTGCAACTTTTTTGGGGTGGGTATTGTTCAGGGATGGGACGTTCTGCAAAATACGTGCCTTGCTTTCCCTCGGCATGGCTATGCCATGGGGTAAAAGGGGCCATCCAAGTCTGCTCTTGGAGCAGGGCAGGCCACGTGGGGTGTGCACGCCACTCCGCTGTCTACAGGGAACGAAGGGGCGGTTAAAGAACTGGCCCAGCGCAAGCCAGAGAGAAAATGGAAGGGCCGAGAGAGAACGTGGCACTCAACAGCCCTGCCTGAACAAAGGCCTGAGGGCTGCCAGGAAGGGGAGACACACTGAAGTTCTGAAGTGGCTCTCCCCTGGGATGGACGAGGGAAGACTGACTAGTCACAGCTTGGCTGGGAACTGCTCTGGCTTGCCCGATGGACGACATCTCTATGCTAACCTGAGAGCTTCCAATGCTGTGTCCCACTTGCCTAAGAACCCCAGTTTGAAGTCTGCCAAGTGTCCCTGCAAATACTTGCGAGGCCTGGGTCCCTGAAGAGTGCAGGAGTAACTCTTAGCTGGATGCAGGAGTTCTGGAGCCCAGAGGTTTGGCAGTGCCAAGGCCACAGGGCCACCTTGAAGGATGAGGGAGAGGTTTGTCCAAGGGACTGTTCAAAATCTGGAAAGTAGCTCACATCTAGTGGATCCGTTACAATGCCCCCTTCCCACTCCTCCTGCCCCACATACCCAGTCTGTGTGTGTCAGAACTCGCCAGGGTGCTGCAGTCTGTCTAGTGAGACAGCAATGCGCTCCAAGGCCATGTAATTCAGGCCTCAGCTTGAACATTACCTCCTCATTCTTCTGGGAGATTTGGCTCTCCAGACTCTGCTTCTCTAGGGCGAGCTGCTGTTTCTCCTTGTCCAGGGACTGCTTCTCTCCATCTAAACCCAGGAGTTTCTGTTCAAAGTCGCTTTCCATCTTCTTCATTTCCACCTGAAGCTCGTGCCGTGCAGTCAGTTCTGAGTCCAGCTAAGGGACAAGGGGCAGTATCGGTTAGGGGAGGACAGGCCCAATCCAATCTGGGACTGGCCCGGGGACAGAATCGCCACATGAAGGGGTCCGTCTTGGCACGGAAATGCACACTACTGAGCGCTGCCCGCATTGCAAACGCTTGGCTCCGTCTGAAGGCAGCTGGGGGCACGCCTATGACAAGAGGTGAATGTTCTAATTACACAGTCACGGCTTCAACTCACCCGCCGGTGACTATCAGAGGGACAGCATGAGAAGCGTGTGGGTCCACATGCCCGATAGCACAGCCCCGAGCATGAGACGCCTGCGTGTTTGGTAAACTAAAAGCGAGCACGCGGCTCTTCCCAGAGAGGCAGGCCCAGTGCAGAGCTGAGTGGCTATTCGCCACAGCTCTGTGGCCGGGAACTAGTGGAAAGCGCTGTCTGGTGGCACCTGCATCTCACTCTGCTCCGGGGCCTATCCCACCCCGCTATCCTCCCACGCCCAGCCAGACACCTTTTTCTCCAGCTCCACTGCTTTGGCCTCACTTTTCTCCACCTTCGTTTGATCAACCAAGTTATCTACAGAAAGGGAAAACGCAATTAGGTAGTGTCCAAAATTATCCCTCCCCCCCATGCACAGAACCCTTTTGTGCCCCTGCCAACACCACTTTCCCCAGTGCAGCTCCCAGCCCTGGGTGGGGCTTACCACGCACACCTTGCCACAATGTGTACAGCGCCCACGGCTGAACACAGGCTCTCCTTTTCACTCAGTTGGGTGCCCAAAGCAAAAACCAGTCAGCCACCTGTCCTGTCTCCACTGTTCCTCAGGGTGCAGGAGCTCACATGCAGTCCACCGCTCTCCTCAAAAGCGCCTGAGTACTAACTAGTAGCTACAACTGATAAGAACTAGGTGACTGCTAGGACCAGGGAAGACTTGCTAAGCGCGACAGACACGGCTCCAACGCCGGCACGGACAGGAAGAAGGAACAGAGGGGGGAGTCCTGCCAGCAGTGGCATATACAGGCTATCACAACAGCCCCACTCCAGAGGGCTCCAGAGCCAACCCAATTAAAGCTGCTAGGGGAAAGTTTCCGCCACTTGTGAGCGAGTCTGATCAAAATCAATGTGAATAAGCTCTCAAAGAAGAAAAGGGTGTTACAAGGAGGAGGGAGAAAAAATTTTCTCCTTGGCCTCTGAGGACAGGACAAGCAGCAATGGGCTTAGACTGCAGCAAGGGAGGTTTAGGTTGGACATTAGGAAAAACCTCCTGTCAGTGTGGTTAAGCACTGGGATAAATTGCCTAGGGAGGTTGTGGAATCTCCATCGCTGAATATTTTTAAGAGCAGGTTTGACGTAGTGGAGGTGTTGCCCACTTCTGAAGTTCGGTGTTCGCTCTGTTGTTGCATTCACTCTTGGCTATACTGTGCTGTGTGAATGTGCCTCAGTTTCCCCTGGGCACGGCAGCACTCTCTGCATGAGGAGAGGGAGGCTGGGCATGACTCACAGCAGATGTGTATTGGGCCCTGACACCTGAGGACCAGATATAGGAGATAAGAACTCCTGCCCAGGAAGGGAGACAAAGGCCGGGGGGGGGGGGGCATTGACACCAGGCTGGGGGTAGGGCCTGGGGGAAGAGTCAGTCTCATCTGGGCTAGGAGGAGAGAAGGGGCTTAGGGCAGAAAAGGGGAGAGAAGGGCCTGGGAGCCCATCTCCCCGAGAGGAATAAGGCTGCCTGCTCTTGGTTCCCATGTTAACATCGATCCTATGCTAGTCTGTATCCTTCTGTTCTACTGGCTGGCTGCAAGTCACATCTGGCTGAGGATGGGGGTGCAGGGTCGGGAACCCCCCAACATGCCGTAACAGCAGGTTAGACAGACATCAGTCAGGGACGGTCTAGAGAATACTTAGTCCTGCCTTGAGTGCAGTAGGGATGTTAAATTTAGTTTAATCAACAGTCGATCAGCGGGGGAGCTGCAGCGGGGATAGCTCCTGCCCCCAAAGCTAACCCCGCTGCGGCTCTGCCTTTGAAATGTACTAAGAGCCGGCAGGCTCTTAATATACTTAGAAGGCTGAAGGGCAGTGGGGGGGACCCGACGTGAGCGGAGACAGCTGATTCCTGGCTCACGTTGGGTCCCCCCGCTATGCACTGAGAGAGGCAGCAGGGGAAAGGGGCTACTTGAGGGACTAGTCGCTTACATCTCTGAGTGCAGGGGACTGATTGAGATGAGCTCTAGCGAGCCGCTCCAGCCCTACGACTCTGATTCTAGAAGATCTTGGGGAGTTCTTAGAAACACAAATGCGCCTTGGGAAATGCCTGACCTCTTTGTTCTAGCACTCTGGTGGCTGTGGGGTGATAGAGCCATTTTACTGGCAAGTGGCCTTGCTGGCTCCTGCAATGAAGGCTCCGACAATCAGCTCATGGGGAGCAACCCCAGCATGCATCTCCAGCTGTCTGGGTCAGGAGGGGTTGGCAACTGTGCCCTGGAATGAATGAAGATGGAGAGTCTGAAGGTCCTAGGGGAGACCCAAGGGCTCCCTGAATGCCGCTGAGGAAGGAGATACGGCATTCGTGGCCAGTAAGAACTGGGCCAAGACCCTTATCTATCCATTTTAGAAAGGTGCGTCAGAGTCCGGTTGTTCAAGAACTCCTCCTAAACAGGAAGAGGCAGGACTGCTACATTGGATGTGAGCTTCCTCTTCTCCTACCAGGGTTTGGCTGGGCCAGGACAATAGGATGGGCCTAGAATCTGACTCTCTCTTACACAATGGAAAGGGAGGGGTCTGGGAGGAACACTTATACTGCGGAAGGACCGACCACGGGGGCAGCAAGTGCCCCAGCACGAAGCCACTAGCTAACAGTGCCCAACATCCCGGCCAGCCCTGGGGAGAAGCTTGACTGGACCCGGAAACGCCGGGTAACTCTTCTCGTCTTTGCTAAGAGAACAGTATCGAGCCTAGTACCTAGGGTGAGCCCATGGAAATGGTGAAGATTTTCAAAGCTGATGCCTGGATGAAGAAATGGAAGATGACACTGAACTTCGAATCACAGAACACTAGAACTGGAAGGGCCCTCGAGCCCCCTACCCCCACAGCAGGACCAAGCACCATCTAGACCTTGAACTTAACATGAGGAACCTCCAAGCAGTTCAAAGAGCAGCAGACACAGACCTATGGAGCCACGACACGCCACGACTCTTTGGAAGCCCAGAGTGTGGGTCACATTAATACCGACGGAGGTGGAGAAGGCAATACCCCGAGTACTGGCAGTGTCTGAGGCAGCACTGACACTTGGTACCGGAAGACATGATGGTACTAAACAATGTGCCCTCTAATTTTTCCCATTGGTGTGTGGAATAAATGTTGTTATATGCACCAAGGCAAGTGCAGATGTGCACCACCAGAAGAAACACATGCTATGAGCTGTGGGTGCTCTGTTAATCAGCCAAGCAGCACCTGAATCTCTCCTGGTGGCCGCCCTAGGGCTCAGCTTACAGGGAACACTGGTACCAAACCCATCGCTCCAGCCTGTTAAAGCAGATCTGGTCTCCAAGGCTGACAATGGTGAATTAGCTCCAAAAACAGATACCGCAGAGGGAGCTTGTTTCCACAGCCTGGTTTTCAAGTGGTGCAGAGGACACCTGCAACAGCTTGTATTTGAGGCAAGCCAGCCAGATGGCCCCAGGATTGTGGGAGACTCCAACCTACTGAGGACCGCTGTGCAACAGGCAAGTCCCGCCCGGAGGCAGAGTAAACCTGCAGCTGCTTGATGAGCCTTGGTGCTGACACACTCAGTGCTGGCAAGACTGATGCTGGCAGTGCCAGACTCGATGGCAGCTACAGCTGGTGCTGCAGTCACCGACGCGGTTCCCGAGAGCAAACAGGCAGCCTGCTCTTCCCGGGGGTCTCAAGGAACCCTTGCTTCCTTCCTTCCTCATCCTTCCACAGCAGGCTGTTGGCACGACTACAGCCGCTGCTGAGACTTCTCTCCCAGTGGAGGAGAGGAAGAACAAGAGTCTCATGACAGCACTGAGGGCCTCAGAGAGGCCAGATGATCAGATCCTCAGGCACAAGCAGCAGCGAGTACTGGGATCACGACCACGCCACCCCCGGCACCTGGGGAAGGCTCTGCAGCAGGCACCATTCAATATGCAGCTAACTGAACTAATGCTCTGGCGCTCCTCTCCGCAGAGGTTCTCTTGGCTTTCTGTGCATAGCTAGGCAGTACTGCTAACTAGAAACGAACGATACCAAAAGCCAGAGAAACGCTGCGGTGCCAGTAAAAGAGAGCAGCAAATCCCCCCACAACGCGTCAGCTCAAGCCATGGGCAGTAAGAGTGCAGTGGAGCTGGGCTGGTAAAGAACCATGGGAGGGCTCTGTGTGGCCCGAGGATGCTAAGCAGTGCACTGGGCATGCCCTCCCTAGGCGGAATACATGTCTGCAGCCACTCCAAGAACAGGGTTTTCGGGAAGTCTCCTCCCTTGCCCCTACGTCTTCCCTTGCTGAGGGAGGGCCAGTGACAACACTAGGATCTCGGGACCGGCTTACAGGCGCCTGACCGTCGGCCCTGCTTCCACGTGCTACACCCTCTGCTGGCCTGGGGAAGCGATCAGCAATGGGCCATGGGATGCGGTCTGACAGAGAGGTGCCTAGCCACGCACAGGCCCCAGTGACGAGGTACGTAATGGCCCACGCCCAGACCCGCAGTGCAGAAAGCAGCAGAAAAGGGTTCAGGCAGGAAGTGAGCCTACCACATCCTGCCGGCAGAGCCTCTTCGCAAGGTGCAAGCCAAGAAACGTGCAAAAAGGCAGGAAGTGCTGCTGGTCAAGAGCTCAAAGTGCAGTGGAGGGACTAAATAACGGGGCTAGTTCTGACTGTGATCCCAACAGCTTCAGGACTCACCTATTAGCCCCTCAATGTTAATGTTGAGGCGCTTGCATTTGAAGTCTGGATCAGCACCATTCTTATGCAAAACGATCTGGGAAATGCATTCATCAATCAGCTTATAGTACTGAGGCCTATGGAAAGAGAAAAAAGGAATCAGTGTTAACACTGCTCTCGGCAATTAGCCCCTCCAGGAACTAGTCTCATGTCCTCCTTATGCCCGACCACAGTCACACACCATTCTAGTCAATTTCAGTCATTGGATTTACAATGATGATTTTCATGATTTCAGATGTACTCTGAAATGTCCTGGGGTTGTGCTGTAGGGGTCCTGGTGTGTCACAAAGTCATGGTAGGGAAGCTGGTGGTCCTGCTCCCTTGCTTTTCTGCTGCTGCTGGAAGCAGTGCTGCCTTCAGAGCTGGAGCCCAGATCTGGAGACAGTGCGGAAGTAAATGGTAATACCACACTCCCTTTAAAATAATGTCCCTCCTGCAACACCCTTTGGGATCAGGATCCCCAGTTTGAGAAATGCTGGTCTCTCCCGTGAAACCTGGACAGCACCCAGTAGAAGCACACACAAGACCAGATTGCATGGCCCGTGATATGTTTTCATGGCCATGAGTTTGGTAGGGACTAATTATGAGCTGTCTCCTTGGATCAGAGCTCCAGCCTTCTTGTGGCAATCTATACCACCTGCTGGCAGGAGACTACTTTTACGCCAAACCAACGGGAGCTATTCCCCAACAATGAGTTTAGAAAACAATTTCCAGACAGACTATTCATGTATTCACTGTTGCTTAGGGAGACAATTAGCTTAGTTGTTTCCATTTGCTCCTAACAAACTTTCTTCCAACCTAAACGTCTATAATGAGTAGTCTTCAAGTCAGACGTGCTAGCCACATAACCAATACCACATTCAGAAAGGAGATCCATGTCTCTACTTGCAGCACTACAAAGATACTCCCAAACATGTGCACACTCAAGGCTAAAATAATTCATGAAAACAATTTAAGGAGGCAGACTCCCCAATTCCTTTGGGTAGAGAGAGAGAGTCCTTTCTTGGAAAATATGGATATCTACAGCTAGAGAAGTGTACTCAATATCAACTCCCTCTCTCGAAGTACCTCACGCCAAAAGCCATGAGGTATAGCCCAACACTGCTGAGGCCAACTCACTGCATTTAAATGTGCTTGGTGATATTTTCCTGGGATAGAAATCTTCTGGCAAGGGACTTCCCAACAGATTCCAAAAGCCATATTACAGCCAACCCTTGTCCATTGCCCTCCTGTCGTTCTCTTTAATGAAAAATCAGAACCTTTGGCTTGGTTATTTTAGATTACTGCTTGAGTCTCTTTGGCATAATCTTTTCATTCCCATCACAGAATACAACCCAGGGCATTTTGGAAACAGAAAAAAAAAATCAAGCAGTTCTTGAAGCTGCACTAGCTGGTATCAAATTGTCCCAGACAAGTTTAGCTCTAAGGGTATAGCTACACTGCCAATTAGACACCCTCAGCTGACTCAAGCTTGCTGGGCTGTTTCGTTGAGATGGGAGACACCCAGACCTGACCTCCAGTCCCTGGGGCCCTCCCATCTCATAGGGTCCTAGAGACAGGGCTCCAGTCCAAAACCCAGAAGTCTACACTGCAGTGAAACAGCCCTGCACCCTGAGCGGGGCGTCGTGGGCCAGCTGCAGGTGTCTAACTGCAGGGCAGATAACCCCTAAGACAGTTATCCAGGTTGTGTTTCTGAGAACCATAACTATGGCAGTAGTTAGATGTTTGCCAATATTTCACAAAGCAAGAGTCTAGTCTTCCTTGCTCTGGAACAGTCTCTCTTGACCGTTTCAGATGGGAAGCCCCTCTCCTAACGTCAACATTTTTTGCAACTTCCTAACATTTAGTATCAAAGAGAAGAAGATGCATCAATGGATAGCAACGGGCCCATATAAAGTGTGTGTTGTTTCAGGAGGTTGACCAAGAATACTGGGCGTTAAGAATGAAGGCATACAGATAGGAAGATTTTCTTTGCTTTTAGCTTGTAATAAAATTCTCAGCCCCACAACATCCCATTTACCTTTTGTAACCCCTCTGGGTGTCACAACCCACTGGCTGAACACACTGCTCTAGAACCATTAAAAGGCAATCCAGCCATCTGAAACGCTATCCAAGGATTCAGGTTTGGTTTTGTTCCCTCAGATGAAACACAAAGTGCTTTCCACAAGACTCTCTGCCATCTTCTCTCCAGTTCCGTTGCAGAAATAGCATTCTTCAGTTGGACACGCCTGAGAAATCTTGCTATCATGCCAGACGGTTCTTTGGTTGAGCCACCATTGACCAGGCAGACTGGCCAGTAGCTTCCACATCTGTACTGTTCTCTGCAATCTTGTGGCAACATCAGAGGCTGTGAAATCCAGTTTAGGCAAGTGACTGCATATGAAGATGGTACTCAGAGGGTTTCCTTCTCTTAGCACATGCTCACATGGCCTTCTGCTTACCCTTGCCTTCCCTATAAGCTCCTGGAGCTTTTCCAAGGTCACTGGTGCTTGGCTGATGTTCCACTTTGTGCACAGCTGGCATCTCGTACCCTCCCATTCTAGAACAGGCCACCACACCTGTTGCAAAGGACGTGCAGAAAAGGACTTCTTCGGCCAACGTCTGGTCCTCTTTGAACAACCTAGGCCAGAGGCCCAACTCTCCGTATTGTGTGCACAACACTGCAGCCCCTCGCCTTCTCCTAAAGGGGCTGTTAGAACTTTCTGAGTTCTGCCTTCTATGCAATGGCCAATCCTTTCCTCCCAGGATCATGAGACTGGCCGCACTGGTCAGACCAACTGTCCGTCTAGTCCAGAATCCTGTCTTCCAACGTGGCCAACACCCAAAGCTTCAGGAGGAGTGCAAAGAGCAGGACAGATGGAATGATCCATCTCAGACTTTCCCTTTCAGTTTTTGGAAGCCAGAGGTTTAGATCACCTTAAGAATGGGATTGCATCCATGACCGCCCCGGCTAACTGATGATCCTATTCTCCACGAACTTATCAAATTCTTTTTTGAACCCAGTGATATTTTTGGCCATGACAATATCCTATGGGCAATAAGTTCCAGAGGCCAATTATGCGTTGTGTGAAAAGTTCTCTCGTTAAACTTGCTGCCTATTAATTTCATCAGGTAACCCCTGGTTTTTGCATGTGGAAAAGGGTAAACAACACTTCTCCACTCACTTTTTTTCATACCATTCATGATTTTTTCTATCATATCTCCCCTTAATCCTCTCTAGGCTATGCTAGCAGCTCAAATCTCTTTAACCTTTCCTCAGATGGAAGATGTTCCATACCCAAGAACCTCTTTGTTGCCCTTCTCTGAACTTTTTCCAGTTCCATTATATCCACTTTTAAGATGGAGTGACCAGAACTAGACACAACATTCAAGGCGTGGGCAGACCATGACTTGATAGAGTGGTATTATCGGCCCTTCTGCCTTATTTGCTAGCCCATCCCTAACAGTTCCTGACACGGTTAGTGGTTTTGAATGCTGCTGCACACTGAACTGAACTTTTCTGAAAACTATTCCTGATGATTCCAAGATCTTTCTCTGGAATAGCAACAGGTAATTTAGCCCCTGCCATTCCATGTGTGTAGCTGGGATTGTGTTTTCCAATGTCTCCCACACAAAGCGCCCTCCTTACCTGGCGTCATAATCGTTGCGGATGAGCAGCAGGTGCTGCAGGATGGAGAGGAAGAATGGCTCTGCTTTGGAGTCCTTTACTGTGTTGAGGAGAATCTGGAACACGTCACTGAAGTCAGTGAAGAACGGGTTAAGGAAACGGAAGGGTCTCTGGGGAGACATCCAGGTGCGCTGTCCTCTCTGGAGAGAAGGCATTAGCCAGTCAAAGTACCCTCAAAGCCTGAGCACGCTCCCCTCTAGCACAGAAAGCTTTGCATGGAAAAAAGGAAGAGGACACATTGCAGGAGACTGGTCCAAAATGGGACTCTCACTCCTTCCCAAGCCTTTCTGGAGCCCAGCCAACCGCTCCTAGTGACACTCCAGCTCCCGCTTGGAGTGGCGGTAGGAAAAGGGAGGCTGTTGGTAGCTCATTCATTCCACACCCACAAGATGGCAAGTGTCTCTGCATCCCTGCCTTATGCACCCAAACAGTATCCGCAGGCCCCGTTTGGGGGAGGGGGGTGGGGGGGGGGGCAAAGTCATATCCCTCCGCCTCGCTCCAAGTAACATCTTTCCTATTATGCAACGACCCTTTGGCTCCTTCCGTTTCACGACTCCCCTTTTCTCCCCCATCTCAGCCAAGCAAGCCTCCCCGGACACTGAACAAATCGAAGGGTTTTTAAGAAAGAGGGGATGGCTATGCAACAACACTGGCACAGAGAGCTCTACAGATTGTGCAGCCCACTTACACCCTCAAATAAGGAAGGAGCCCTTAATCTCTGGACCACAGGGCATACTCCCTAGAGGGAAAGGGTGAGCTCACATACCTAGAAATAGGAGTTTGTGTGTCTCTAGCAGTCTCCTAGGCACTTTTCCCTTGGGAGAGCACAAATAACCCTTTTGCACGTGGCCAGAAACCCCAAGTCAACCCGCTGACTGGAAATCTTACTGCCCCTTTCTGTGCTGACCCCACAGCCATTGCTAATAAGGAAAAGCGGCTGTGGCGTAGTGGGGGGCTGTCTGCTCTGTGACCCGGGGTCCCCCTGCGCTAGGATGGGAGATTCTCACTGACTCTCCCAAAAGTATATTAACCCAGAAACCCAGGCTCAGCCTCCCAGGGAGAGACAAAGGGAGGAGGGCGGAGACCAGCACCTGGCTGGGGGGCAGGGCTGGAAGAGAGTTTTAGTTTTCTGTCTGGTATCATGGAGGAAGCAGCCTAAGGAAGGGTCTAGGATTTAGGGGCCCAGTCTCCCCCATCTCAAGGGGGGCTGAGGCATCCTAGGCCTGCCCTGTAACCAGATTACATCTATGCTGTGCTGTATCCTGGAGAAGCAATAAACTCCCTCTATTCTACTGGCTGGTGGAGTCTATTCGTGCCACTACGGGGGTGCAGGAGGAGGGGGAACCCCGATGCACCGCCACAGCGGCATGTACCACTTTCCCCGTGAAGCCAGGTGAAGCTATCACCCCTCCGACCTAGTTACCCAGTTAGCTGGTAAGCATTAGGAAAAGGTTAGCCAGTTAGCTGGTAAGCATTAGGTTTAGCAGAATGCTTACCAGGCAACCCATTGGTTGGCCAACTGTGCCAGGCTGGAGCAGTCCTGGTTGAGTCCAGTTGGCTGCATGAGGGTGGCAGGCACGGTCGCCTGCACTGGCCCCCTGGCCCCAACTGTGCTGGAGTGGCCCAGGAGATCAGGCAGGATCCTGGCCCTGTCCTGTCCTGGAGCCCATGCAGCCAAGAAGGCCCCAGCCGTGTTAGTGCAGGCCAGCATGACCCCAGCCCTAGCTGCCAACGGTTAACTGGTTAAAGGATATAATTTTAGCCATTAAAATAGTTAACCGGTTAAATGGCTATTTATAGCCCTACTCCAAACAAGGCCTGGACAGCCGTTTGGCATGGCTTCTCCTGCCTAAATTCTTACTAACAGACATATCAGGTCTGCTGGGGGAGACTTTCCATGACACTGGATCTCCAGCTCCTGAGCTCACTTCTTTCTCTCTAGGACTTGGAAAAGTTATTCCGACTCCAGCCTATTTGTTCCCCAAAACTGCAAGCAACGGAGTGGGAAAGGCTCAGCTGTGCAGGGCAGACGCTACCCTAAGGGACACACATACAGAAGGGGTAATTCCCCAGAGTGAGGTTTGACATGGCTCTGTCTATCTAGGGTTTCATTCCTTGTGGGACGGATGAAGGGAAATACTCTACGTCCGCGTTTCTCAAACTGTGGGTCCTGACCCCCCGGGGGGTCGCAAGCAACTTAGAGGGGGGTGTGGTATCACAAAGTTTGAGAACCCCCTGCTTACTTAGTTTTTGCAAAGCAGCAGTTGTTCCAGGTGCCCTCTGGTGGCAAAATCCAAAACAGCCAAACTTTTGGGAAGGGTGAGATATTGGGGAGAGGAGTAACTGTCAGCAAACCTCAATTTCACTGGACAAGCGCAAAAGGAACAAAGTATTTCCATTGACAACTGAAATGTACTGATTGGCAGGGTAAGGAACAAGCTACTTGAGAACTTGGAGTTTTATATTTACTTGGTACATTTTGACATTTGATATTGACATTTGGTGTCTGAATGGTTACAAAGCTTCGCCTTTTTGAATCTCAACACCTATTGTCAGCTGACCATCTTATTTCCCACAAAAATGCTTAAAAAGTTAGTCAATATCATCCATCAAAATTATAAAAATTAAAGTTAGGCTCTGCCACACCTACCCAAAAGAGGAACAAATTACATCATCCATTAAAAAAAAAAAAATCAAGAAATCTGAAACTGAAGTTTCTGGAAGAGAGACAAGCTGCCTCCCACAGCCTTCCAAACATCCTTTCTCTTTTGCTCATAACCCCCAAATCCCGAGTAGAGGATCAGCCCTTCTGCCAGGGTTTCGCTCACACACGTCTGCACGCTTTGCCTGGTGGGTCAGAAGCATCCTACAATGTAATGGGCAGCTCTGCCCCAAACAAGCCCTGGAATCCATGTCACCTGATGACAGGAAGCCCAGCTGGGCCCAGACACTCCCTGACCAAAGACTATCAGCCTCAGAGCCTCCCCTTACATGGAGACAGGGATGGTACAAAGACTGGCCCTAAGAAACTTCCCGGGGATACTCCTGCCCCAAGCGCTCCCTCTGCCCACTAAGCAGCGGAAGGATATTCCATTTCAATGCGAATGTCCTCAAGGCGGCTCCTGAGGTCTTCAGAATCCTCCTCGCCATGCTCTTCAAACACACTCAGCTGCACCTTCAGCTCCTCATTCTCCAGTTTCCGCAGCTCCTGCCAACAGCACAAGTACATCCAAGGGGGCTGCCAGAAGTTACCCAGGCTCTGCTGGGGTCACTGGAGAGCAGATTGCTTTTCTGACGGGCCACGTTAGAGCCCAAAGGAATGTAACGAGCATTAATGTGCACACAAGTCTGCTGGAAGCCCGGGAGAGCACGGGCCAGCGTGCAGGCAGAGGCCCACCAGCGGTGGCATCAATTCACAGACACAGAAAAAGGGGCCACGGTATGCTCTAGGAGTGCTCCCACGGATGCTTGACAGCATGTGCAGAAGTATCACTGTGCAGGTGGGGGGGGGGGGGGAGGTTTAGAGTGCTGGAGTGGGCTCAGGGCAGGGGCAGAGGGTCACCGGATGCTGGGAAGTGAGGGTTTTGGGGTGGGGCCAAGGAGGAGCGGTTGGGGGGTGGGAGAAGGCTCAGGGCTGGGACAGAGGATTTTGATGCAGGGGGTGAGGGCTCCAAGATGGGCTCACGACTGAGGGCTTAAGGCTGGGGAGGACGCAGGGAGAAAGGACCTCCAGCTAGCTCTCTTCCCAGCCACCAGGGGTGCCTCTCCCCCAGCAGGTCCACGGGAGACGCTCCTCCCCCTGCCTGCATGGCCCTTGACAGACTGCCACATGGCCGCACAGCTTCCAGGGAACTTAGGGGCACAGTCGCTTGGAGAGGGCCCGTGGATGCAAACACCAAAGGGAGCGTGATCACCATCCAACTGGCCCTGGAGGCCGGGTAACTAGGAGGGAGAAGGCACTGACCAAGAACAGGGCTTCAATACAGCCCACATCATTCCTGCAGCAAGGGTCTGAGCACAGAACAGCCATACTGGGTCAGACCAATGGCTGATTTCGCCCAGGATCCTGTCCTCTGACAGTGGCCAATGCCACGTGCTTTAGAGGAATGAAAAGGAATTTGAGTCAAAAACTCAAAAATAGCAAAGTATTTTTTAAGTCCATCAGAAGCAGGAAGCCGGCTAAACAACCAGTGGACGATCAAGATGCTAAAGGGGCACTCAAAGACGGTAAGGTTATTGTGGAGAAACTAACTGAATTCTTTGTGTCGGTCCTCATGGCTGAGGAAGTGAGGGAGACTCCCAACCCTGAGCCAGTCTTTGTAAGAGACAAATCTGAGGAATTATCCCAGATTGAGGTGTCAGAGATTTTTGAACAAATTGATAAGATAAACAGTAACGCGTCACCGGGACCAGATGGCATTCACCCAAGAGTTCAGAAGGAACTCAAATGGGAAATTAAAGAACTAACAACCATGGTTTGTATCCTTTAAATCAGATTTTGTACCAAATGACTGGAGGAGAGCTAATGTGACACCAATTTTTAAAAAGGGTCCAGAGGTGATCCTAGAAATTACAGGCCAGTGGGTCTAACTTCAGTAGTGGGCAAACTGATTGAAACTATAGTAAAGAACAGAATTGTCAGACACATGGATGAACATAAATTGTTGGGGGGAAGTCAACATGGTTTCTGTAAAGGGAAATCCTGCCTCACCAATCTACTAGAATTCTTAGGAGACGGTCACCAAGCATGTGGAAAAGGGGATCCAGTGGATATAGGGTGCTTAGATGGAACCCTTTGACAAGGTCCCTCACCAAAGGCCCTTAAGTACAGTCAGCTGTCATGGGATAAGAGGGAAGGTCCTCTCCTGGACTAATAACCAATTATAAGACAGGAAACAAAGGCTAGGAATAAATGGTCAGTTTTCAGAATGGAGAGTGGTAACTACAGGTGTCCCAGAGGGGTCGGTTCTGGGACCAATCCAATTCAACATATTCATAAATGATGTAGAGCAAAGGGTAAACAGGGAGGTGGCAAAATTTGCAGATAATACAAAACTGTTCAAAATAATTAAGTGCGAAGCAGACTGTAAAGAGCTTCAAAAGGATCTCACAAAACTAGGTGACTGGGCAACAATAGATTAATTTGAATGTTGATAAATGCAAAGCAATGCATATTGGAAATCATAATCCCAACTATACGTAGAATATGAATGGTGACTAAATTAGCTGTTACCTCTCAAGAGAGAGATCTTGGAGTCACTGTGGAGAGTTCTCTGAAAACACCCATTCAGTGTGCAGCAGCAGTCAAAAAAGCAAACGATGTTGGGAATAATTAAAAATGGAATAGAGAGTAAGACAGAGACGATAAATCCATGGTACACCCACATCTTGAATACTGTGATTTCCCGTTATAAAAGCTGTGTTGACTCTTCCCCGGCAAATAACGTTTATCTAGGTGTCTGATAATTCTGTTCTTTCCCGTAGTTCGACCAATTTGCCCACTAACAAAATTAGGCTTACCAGCCAGTAATTGCTAGGATCACCTATGGAGCCTTTTAAAAAAATTGGCATCACATTAGCTTTCCTCCAGTCATCTGGTACAGAGGCTAAGTGAAGTGATAAATTCCATACTACACTTAAGAGTTCTGAAATTTCACTTTTGAATTCCTTCAGATTTCTTGGGTGAATACTATCTAGTCCTGGTGACTTGCTCCTGTTTAATTTATCAATGTGTCCCAAAACCACCTCTACCAACGCCTCAGTATGGGATAGCTCCTTCAGGTTGGTCACATAAAAAGGATGGGTCAGGTATGGAAATCTCTCTGCAGGGAACAATGATGAAAAGAATACATGTAGTTTCCCTGCAATGGCCTTGTCTTCCTTCAGTACCTGGATTGCCCGGTGGCCCCACTGATTGGCTGGCAGACTTCCTGCATCTCATGACCTTTAAAAAACGGCTATTAATTTTTGAGCTTTGCTAGTTGCTCTTCAAATGCATTCTTTTTGGCCTGCCTAATTATATGCTTTACACGACTTGCCAGAGTTTATGCTCCTTTCTACTCTCCTCTGTAGGACTGAACTTCCAACTGGTAAAGGATGCCTTTTTGCTCTCGCCATTTTCTTTAATTGGGAAGAGCCATACTACTGTATAGCTACTGGCGCTTTTGAGCAGTACCAGGTACTGAGATGGTGGCTGCTGTTCTCTCACCGCGGACGACAGCTCCCCACAGGAGGAGATGACTGCTCCTTACCGTAAGGACGTGCAGCAACCCAGAACGCATCAGTTCACTTCGAATGTGAACTCGAAAGTCAAGTTCGTCAGCAGGGATGATAAGGGCATTGATCAGCTGCATGCAGGCTACCTAAAACAGAGACAGAGTTTCTGCATCAGGCTGAGCCAGGCCTTTTCTCTTCATCCAACAGAACTCCATTCCCATCAACCAAGGAAGTGTTACAAATCGGGAGCTATCAAACACACGGCATCCTACACCCTCCCTCCCATGCCCTCCTCGCTACAAACAGAGCGTGGTCAAACTGCTGGAGTTGACACCCCCCCCAAAGTACAATGCCCACAAATTCTGAGAGGTGAGGTACCTTCAGTGCCACAGAGGTTCCACCCTTTAGACCGTCCAACAAGGGACCAAATCGCTCCACCTCCTCCACGTCTGCTCGCTGAGTCAGCGCCTCCAGAACACGCTCATGCCTGAAACAGCAGGAAGAGAGACTCAGCAGCTGCCTGAATTGGGGGTGGGGCGGGAAAGGGAAGAGGTGTGCGCACATGTGTCGCCATTGCAAAACAGAGCTAGGGAGAGAAGTGGGGTCTCCAGAGAGGCAAATGACTGCCCTGTCTAGAGGGATGAATGGCTCACTGAGTCTCAGAGACACCTACATATCCTCAGGCTGCGGCAGGATACAGAGAGCAGACAGCAGCTTCACAGCATCTATCATCATGGAAGGGACTTTGGGGTCAACAGCTCTCACCAACAGCAAGATCCCCTCCTCAGTTTCTAGCATTGTCTTGATTCCAAACTGTGGGGGGAGAAAGGGAGTTAGTCCACGTGGCTCAGCCAGCCAACCAACCAAGGAGCACAGTGAGAACCGTTTATGGCTCAAAGCTGAGACTGCTGTAAGGCTAAAGGCAGGCCACTTCCCCAGACAATGCAGATGGCAAGATGCCTGTCCAACGTCTGTCCACACAGCCCTTCCATCCTTTCAGAGGGGAGACCAAGGAAGGACAAGGGGGCAGGAGTTGGGGGTCCTAAATGATCAATGCCAGCAAGAAGAAAGGGGCTTGGTGGGATCCTGACGAGCGTGCATAGTGAGAGGACAGCGTCCAGAGAGAAAGGAACCAAAGATGCTAGCAAGAAAGCCAAGAGAGCCCACAGCATGTGTGACCAAGGAAGAGGGATGGAGAAAACAGAGGGACAGGGCGGTTTAATGGATTAATACTTGGTGCCCAGAATGCCTGCAAATGGGAAGGGGAAGTAGATGGCTTGGGGCACGAAAGGGAGGCTGGACGGAAGGCAGCGCTCTCGTCTATGAGCAAGCAGGAAAGGAGATGGGAATATCGCAGGGGTACAGCAGAGAGGACCACGCGGGGCAGAGGAAAACAGAGTGAACCAAGTGCTCCAAAATGCCCGCAAGAGAGAGGCTGGAGAACGTACACTAGGGCACAATCCGAGGGGGAGGAGGTGGCACGTGAGTGAGCAAGGGTTTACTGAAGAGTCCATCCCCGCATCCCTAACACTTCTGGGGCTAGCCCCACGCTGCCAGCACTGAATCCACAAGGAAAAGAAGGCGACAACACTTGGATGGGCCTAGGCCGAGGACAGGGATCTCACCTTGTTGTTCATGAAAGCCTTCAGGCATCGGATGATCTCGTGTTTGCTGCGCGTGTCATAGGAGCTGTGAGGAAGGGAAGCCAGCTGATGAAGTCACATGGAGCACAGCACGCGCCATCGTCCTCCCCCCAATCAAAGGGCAGGAGGCCCACAACTTTCAGGTAGGACCAGGAAAGAGCTGAGGTGTCCGGAGCTGTGCTAAGACTCCAACCTCACTAGACGCCCCACCCAAAGATATGAATTCAAAACCAAAACAAGGCAAGGCTGCTCCATCTCCTGGAGAACCCCCGCCTACCCGCCATCACTCGCGTCTTGCTCAGCTTTAGCTTCTGGCCTCCCCCACAAGTCACCCCACATACAATTCTCTGTTCATCTCAGCCCACTGAAGACCTCTTTTGGCAAGCACTAGACACAAGCACTGCAGCAATGCCCTCTCTTCCCCCACACACCGCCAGCCAGGCAGTGAGAATGCCCGGCCCCTGACTTTTTCTTGTTCTCCCGCCATCTCCAATCAGCCAAACAATATGGACATGCAGTAAAAATCCTGCTGCCTCACAAGCCCCTTAGGGTTATAACAGCTTGCAAACCCAACAGGACAGGGGTTTGCTTGGCTCTGTAGATGCTATGCATAGTAACTTGTCACTTACATAGCTCTTCAGCCACACATCCCAAGGCACTTCATAAAGACGGGTAAAAGGCCCACTACCCCCATTTACCAGAGGGGGAAGTTACAGAGTCAGTGGCAGGGCGAGGACAAGAATCCTAGTTTCCTAGTTCCCACACTCCTGCCCTAACCAGGAAAGGGTGAGGGATCTGGAGAGACCCTGTGCTAATTCACACATAGTGTATGTTGAACTGGTGATGGGGGTGTTTTCTCTATGGCTACATGGATTTAATTTAACAGGAGTGTGTCCATAAAGCAGGCAAAAAGGAGAAAGAATGGCTGAAGACAGCCACCAGTGAGCACACACTGACAGCTGTTAGGGGACAAGGCCAAAAATGTCTGCTTTAGCGACTGGCTACATTGCCAGCCAAGCTACAAAGCTGGGTCTGACCAGGCTGGGAACAGGCCTATGGACCCTGAAGACAAAAGCACTCTTCTGTTCCTGCTACTAAAATGGAAACTCCCTGGCTTTAGAAAGGCTGCCTGCTCCCGGGACGCGGCTGGTCCCAGCCTCGCAGAGGGAAGAACTGCAAGTGCTCACACTCTGGAGATACTGAAGAGCAGATTAGACACACATCTACCAGACATGATCTAGATGGTGCGTGGTCCTGCTGCAAGGGAGTTGATGGCCTCTCGAGAGCCCTTCCAGTTCTAGGATTCTGTGAAACCTGGTCCAATCTGCAGGATACTCAGGATGTTGCTGCCTGGTCTCAGAGCAGGAGGATTGTGGGAAAAGTTCAGAGCCTGATGCCTGAAGGGGCACACTCAGAGACAAGGTGGGGACATCCCAGACACATACAGCACTTTATAAATAGCTTCCCTCACCTGGGTGCCTCGTCCTTCTCATCATGGAGTCTTTTTAATATGTCCAGCAAGCAGTTGAGGCCCTCTGCCCCGAAATTCTGTACCCAGCTGTAAGAAACAAACAAACAGAGACACATTAGCAGCACACAGAACTGAACGTCACAAAACCCTCACCCGCCCCGGCCTCTCTCCTCTGCTCAATCCCAATGCACCACCCCCAGGTCCTGGTAAGAAAGCACTTGACCCCCTTGCTTGTAGCTTCAGTTCCCTGCCTGGTTTCCTTTGCTCCAGCAGCCCTTTACCTGACAGGGTTGTTGTTGAGTGACACTCGCAGAGACTCCAAACAACTGAGCAACTGGGCGTCCCTGAGGTTTGATTTCAGCTCCTGGATATAGATCATGGCTGACTTGGAACTCTCCTTCTGACTCATGCCCTACACAGGGAGGAAAGGACAGGTCATCAGGCAAAGGAACTGCGGCTGCAGTGCCAGGACACAGAAATGGGCTTTCAGAATGGTCTTTGGATGTTGCGTGAGCGGGCACACACATGCACCCTCCATCTCAAGGGACTGCAGGGTGAAGCTGGGCTCACTAAAGCTTTCGCGCCAGTTACCTGGAGTGTTTTAAAACCATGTCTGACGGTCAGAGATATTTCAGAGTTACCTTTCTGACCATTCTCTATTCCTCCACCCACCACACTCAGGGGCACTCAGTACAAGTGGCATCAGGAGGAGGTAACGACAGAGGGGAGCAGCAATCAGTCTGTGAGGAAGGCACAGTGGGGTCTGCGGGTCCTACAGGAATGTCCATTCGCTTTTGGGCCGTAGCCAGTGGCTAGAAGGGGTAATGTTGGTGTTGCATGAGCTGATGGGTAGGTGAAGTGAAGGAGGCTCTGTGTTTGGGTCAGTGGCCCCTTGGACATCAGTGCATTCCCATGTTCTTCACTGGGGTTTTCAGCACTCCTCTGAGAAGCACAGGTTCCATGGACCAGGCCTGCTCTTCCCCCTCAGGTTTTGGGGTAATATTTTGAGGAGATGGAAGGGGTTATCTGCTAGTCCAATAGCCAGGAACATTTCCCTGGTTCAGTCACTCTCAGGGGAGGCCTGTGCTAGGGGTGTGCCCAGCAGCAGAGTGGGGGGCTCTCCTGTTTATTGCACCCAATGTAGCATGTGCGATTACCTGCCCTGTGGGCGGGTGGCATCTGTGTGCATTCGGTGCAAGGAGTTCCTGGCCCTCAGAGACCACGTATGGGCTTTGGAGGCCAGGGTGGCTGAACTGGAGGAGCTAAGGGAGGCAGAGAGGTATGCTGATGAGGCTTTCCAGGACACTGTAGAACTGTCCCACCTCCGGTCAGACAGCCCCTGTGCTGTTAAGGAGGAGGAAAGGCTCAGGGAAGGAGACCAGTCAACTGGAGCAGAGGGAAATGATCCCATAGTTGGGTCCCTCCTTTCAGAGGACGCGATGGTCTCCTCTCACACTGAGGATACCTCTCCGGGAGGGAACTCCCATCATTAGGTTAGTAACGCGGAATTCGATCATTAGAAACACAGATAGCTGGGCTTGTGATGACCGGGAGAACAGCATGGTGACTTGCCTGCCTGGTGCGAAGGTTGCGGATCTCTCGAGGCATCTAGATAGACTTATGTGTAGTGCTGGGGAGGAGCCAGTGGTTGTGGTACATGTAGGTACCAATGATGTAGGGAAGGCTAGGAGAGAGACTCTGGAGGCCAAATTTAGGCTGCTAGGAAAGAGACTGAAATCCAGGACCTCTATAGTAGCGTTCTCTGAAATGCTTCCTGTTCCACACACAGGGCCAGGTATGCAGGCAGAACTTCAAAGTCTCAATGCGGGGATGAGATGATGGTGTAGGGATGAGGGGTTTAGATTTATTAGGAACTGGGGACACTTTTGGGATTGGGGGAACCTATGCAGGAAGGATGGGCTCCACTAAACCAAAATGGAACCAGAGTGCTGGCACTTAACGTTAAGAAGGTCGTAGAGTCATTTTTAAACTAAGGGCTGGGGGAAAGCCGATGGGTGCAGAGGAGCACGTGGATCGGACAGACACATCTTTTTGGCAGTTCAGTTCTGTAGTTTCCGCACTGGAGCCTTGCTCTTCAGAGGTCTGGAAGCACGGACAGCACTTCAGATGCTTAACCCTTGGGTTGTGGGCTGCAGCTAGGTTCAGGAATGGCAAAGCAAGTACCAATTTGCATTTTGTTAAGTCTGCTGTGAAAGGGTCAAAACAAACACGTGCCAGGTCATATATACGGCAGAAGGGGAGTCAAAGCAGGAGGCATACCGTTCTCCACCAAGGAATTCAGCCACAAGTTTAATGAATGCATTCATTATCTTTTCACGAGCATCATTAGCATGGACACATGTTGAATGGAACGGCGGCCAAAGCACAAAGGGGCATCTGAAGGGTTGGCCTTCAGTAAATACTTTGCAATGCAAGGCTACAAAAATGCCCTGTGAACACCTGTTCTCACTTTCACTTTGTGTAGTGTAAACACTGTTTGCCAGCACTTCTGCTGACAAAATACCTCCAGCCCCTGCAAGCAGGGCTCCAGTTGTCAACAGGAAAGTGCTCCTGCCAACAATGGGTAAGCACTTGTGAACAACAAAAGTTTTGCTCTTCAGCTGGCAGTGGTATGTCTACAACTTACACTCAATCAGCAAAACTTTTGTCGTTCATAGATGCCAGTTCGTCAGTTAGTAGCAAGATATTCCCTAGGAAATATTCCACCCTCTGACTCCACCACCTCAACCAAGTGACAATCAGCATTGCTGTGTACAGTATCACATTTTTAAAAACTTTACTGTGTATGTACTGCCTTCTGCCTGCTGAAAAAAAATGTTCCTGGAACCTAACCCTCACTTTTACATTCATTCTTATGGGGAAATTGGATTAATTTAACATTGTTTCACTTAAAGCAGCATTTTTCAGGAACATAACTGTAACAAGTGAGGAGTTGCTGTATAGTACTTGCATGAGGTGAACTGAAATATACTATTTCTTCTGAGAATCATGTTTATAGTACAAGTATCTGTAAAAAAAATAGTAGAACATGAACACTGTACACTGTATTCTGTGTGCAAGTTGAAAATGTAGACACATACAAAAATATGTAATACATTTCAATTGGTATTCTATTGTTTAACAGTGTGATTAATCAGGATTCATTTTTTAATCACATTTAATTTTTTGAGTTAATGATGTGAGTGAACTGCAATTAATCTACAGACCTAGTAAAAAGTGCTGTTGTAATTGAGCGTGGAGCCCATTCACACATTCTAAGGCCAAAAGTGACCATTCACCACTGTAAATAAATGGACTGTTGTGCCTGGATTCACAGCTGACCAAAACTCAGCCAACAAGGAATGGGCATTTCTATTAATGGTGCTATCTGGGTGTCAAGGGGCAATGGTGATTTGAGCAGGAACCAGAGACTAGTACCCACAGGGTCAATTAAAGACATCCTGAATTTCAGCTAGTAACTTGAATTTCTAGCAACCACCACCTCAATAGTTAACCAGCTGCATTTTATTCAGGTCCTTCAGAGATGGCGGATGGCTATTAGCATGAGAAGAGAGGGTGCTAGAGCTGAGCATTATTAGTGTGGTGCTGGCAGTGACGGCTGGGTTGTTTCGTGAGCTCCCCTACAATACTGCAGTTGCTCTCTCCGACTGGAACTGGCATGAGAAGGGCCTAATATCAATAGCCACTCGTATGTCTCCTTGGCAGCAGAGATGCGAATGAGCAGGCTGGTGCAAGAGGACTAGCTCAAGAGGACAGAAAGGAGGATTCCCATAAGGTCAAGGTCTCTTCCTCAAAGGGACTGACAAGAAAGTAAGCAGATCTGCTCCCAGCTTGAGGTTCCACTCGTTCCTGGAAGCCCACAGTGTGAATGTCTGTAGTGTGCACAGGTCCAGGATAGCATGCATCCCACAGCAGGACTAGAAGAGCTTGCCCCTGAACTCCTGAGGTGGTGCTTCTATGGCTTCCCTCAGTTGTTCTATGAGATGGGTTATTAATGAGGGGCGAGGGCTAAGAGATTAACAAGGACTGGAATTACATAGGGTGATCTTTGGGAATAATGTATAATGCCCACTGGAAAAGAGTTATTCCAGCCCACGGCTGAAAGAAATGGGTAAGACAGCAGCTCACAGGAGTGAGAAGCAGCAGCTCTGGCGGCATCAGTGCATGTTCCTGGATGTGGAGAGCAAACCTGCAGGTTGGAAGAGGACACTAGGCAGGGGGTAACAGAAGAGGAAGCAACTCTCTTGCAGGGAATGAGCGCCTCCCTCACAGTCGTTAGCAGTTCTGTGCTGTTGAGAAGTGGAAGCTCCCTGTCAGAACTGGCTCTGCTACCTGAAGGGTTTTCTCCTGGTAGGAGGCATGTAGATACCCAGGGATCTCGGAGTAGCCCTTAGAGTCCTTTGGCGTGTGGAATAAGCTAAACGGGTCTGTCCCTTCCAAGGGAGATGGGACCTCCTGAGGAATCCCAGGGGACTATAACCAAGGCCCGTGGCCTCCACCACTTCCTCATGGCTTTCATTCCAGGGGGCTAGTCAGACAACTAACTGGTGAAGGAATATCCTGCATGAACACATGAAGCTGCACAAAACTTTACTTCCCCCACAGAAATCAACTGCCATTGCTCTCTTGCCCCAAAAGTCAATCAGCCCCGCCACAACCTAAGGATACTGCTGCTCTCTGGCAGGAAGCCCTGAGTCAGGATAGGGAGCACACGAGGTAGGTGCTGGGATTTGAACTCCCCCTTACTCCTCGTTAGGAGACGCAACAGCAGCCATGGCAGGAGGAGAAGCCCAGACAAAGAGGAGGCACTGCTGGAGTCTGAGCAATGAGGGTAGCACTGCTCCCCGCCGCTGGCAGAGCAGAGAGGCTGCGGCTGCGGCTGCCCCTGCAGATGGGGTATACCGAAAGGCCCCTCCGGCACTGCCTCCCCACAAGGTAGTGACAGAGAGGTGGGAGGAGTGAAGAAACTCAACCCCTAGGGCAGCGGGGCCAAGCGGAAGAGGTGGAGGGGCTCAGGCTGTGTGTGTGCTGGCACTGTACAGCGCTGTAACCTTCTGGGTCAAGGATGCGGCCCTGCCCCCGAGTGCAGCACACTACAGTGCTGTAAAATGCCAGTGTGAACCAGGGAGCCGCAGACCCAGCGCTGTCAGCAGCTCCCCTCCTGGAGGTGGTTTACACAGAGCACCCAGGGAGCCCTCTCCCAGCACTCATGCCTTGGGCATGCTGCCAGTTTCAAGTGCTGTGTTAAGTGTAGTCAAAGCCTTAGCCTTACACCCCCCTGCGGGGGGAGGAATCAGCATTCATTACTTCCCCACGCCCCAAGAGAAAGGGATTCTGCACAAGCGACTTCTACCTGCAGGGCAAGGGAGGCTGAAGGCTGATACACAGGGCCAAGGAAAAGGCTTCTCTCACTGTGAGGAGTTTCCCTCTCCCCACACATGGGAAGGAAACCCCAGCCTACTGGGAAAGGGGCCTTCCAAGCTCTGCCTTTCCACAGCTGGGGTTTGGAACTCAGCTGATAGAGTGTGGGAGCTGGCTGTGCTGGCCCAGCAGGGAGAGAGGAGGGACAACTTCCATGATGAAAGCGGTACCCCATCAGATGGGGGCAGTGGTGTCCACACTGGCATCCCCAAATACAAAGACGATGGGGGCACAGGCAAACTGGGCACCTCCAGAAGCCTGCAGAGAAGGACAGAGGACTCCAAGACAATCAGGCCCTCCCAAGGAAGACCCCCAGGTTGGATGGGAAGGCAGGAGCAGATTGGAACAAGGGGAAGTTGGTGAGATGGCAGGGGACAGAACTTGTGGGGTGGGTGGGAAACGAGGTACCTGCAACACTGAACTCTCTGGTCCAGCAACATCCACGGTCTGGCATAATTTGAGTTTGCCGGATGCCTGCTTAGCGTGGGTGTGGCCAAGTGTCCCGCAGTCCCATAAAGTGTATTCACAGCCCCCAGTCCTGGCTCTCAACGTGCTGTGCTGCTCTTTAGCGCTAATGCACCCCTAAATATCTAACGAGCCCAGGGAGCGGGGCAGTGTGGGTGGTGCTGCTGGACAACACTGACTTCCTGTGCTTCAGCAAATTCGCTGGGTCGGCGCCAGTCAGGCCCCCAGGGTGCCAGACTAAAGAGGTTGAACCTGTACAACATTCTAACCCTGACTTAGCTGAGTTCTAGTTACAATGTAACTGCCCCTACAATGTGTCCCCTTAGGGTTTAAAAAGGAAAGTCGTTTAAACTACTTCTTGGAGCCTCTCTAATACACATCCGTCCTACTCCTCCCTGGACGTAATTCTACCTTCTGTGGGAGGTGTAAAGCTAGCGCATGCTAGTCAATGAACCACTGCAACATACTATGTGAATGAAATCATCTCGCAGCAAAACTCAGAATGTCCTTACATGGAGGCAGTACAGCAGAGCACGCTTTTAAACTCTCCCACTGGAGTCTGACTCCCGTGAAGCCACACATCTCTGCTGACCAAGTTACCAACTCCACAGCACCGGGACACTCCCTGGCCAACAAGTCAGCTACATTCGGACAGACTTTCTGGACTCATTGTCTGGGTAGGACTACGCAGAATGGGGCTTAGTACCTAGGACTCAGGGGCATAGACACACCCCTTCTAGCACTCCATCCCTTCAAGCAGCATGGGTAAGAGGCATGTTTTCTGCAGTCTAAAGCCAGTGGTTTAAATTCTGATGTCTAACACTAGACCCTATACCCATCGTTAGGCAGTTAAATAATAGCGGTCTGACTGCAGCTCCCATGACAGTGACTGGGTAGCTAAGTGGAGTGGAGACTCTACCTACTGCTGCCTACCTCCTGGAAAGGGAGGGAAAGAAAAGGAGGCGATGCTCAGAAATAAAGATGCTCTGGAAGCTGGTCTTGGTAGGTGTGGTCAAAAGTGCAGCTGGTGCAGGACACTAGAGACTGGGCTTTGGTTTTAGGAAAATCACTTGGATCAAACGACCGGCCTGAGGAGCTTACATTTTGAAGGCTTTAAGCAAGGAAAAGGACTAGTCCTTTTTAACACAAGTGGAGAGCTCCAGCACACGCGTGGGGAAGTTTTCAATTCCATGAGGACCTGATGGCATGTCCAAACATTCAGGAATTCTTTCTGAATAAATTTCCCACTTGTGCACACAACTTTGTCCAATATTGGTCTACACATTAGATCTCATTAGGACTCAAATGTGAAGTTTGCGGTGCAAACCATTTGAAGAGGGGGCTTGAAAGAAGAGCAGGATTTTCCAGAAGTAGAATACCAGCTACATATTTTCTAAGCCCCATATCTCAGAAATGTCTTGGCAGATTCGGGACACATTTTGCTTTTTTTAAAAAATAGAAGCGTTTCTTCTAGCCAAACATCACAATTTTAAAGTTTCAAGGGGAAGAAATATTTTTTAGAAGTGGAGACCAAAAATTGAGCTTATAATGGAAATTTATTTACAGCTCTGATTGAAGAGAAGCGCTCTCATCCTGAAGGGGCAATGCCAGCTTGAAACATTTTTGTACTTAATATGTATAACATGCATGTGGACTAAAACAAAACATTTTGTTTCTAAAACAGCATAATTTTCATTAAAAAGAATTGTAAATGAAAAATTACTTTTAGAAACTAAATTTGCAGAAAATGTGTTTTTTCCACAATTTTCAGATTTCAACAAAAAAGGAAAATTGAGAAAATGTTTTTGTCCCTCTTCCCCTCATCACTTTGTCACTGAAAAAATAAACCATTCCTCAAAAAATTGATTTTAAGTTTCAAAAACTGAGAAAAGCTTTGTTTTCTGCAGAAATTCTTGAAAGTTTTCACAAAACACACTTAGCATTTTCAACCAATTCTAAGTGCTCTGTAACTGACAGAAGTTACCAAAAAACAAAACAAAACCCAGTTCCCCACATTATCTCCACTTTGCCAATTTGCCAAGACTATCATATAGTTTCTCCCTTGCTGACGAGCCCTTTATAACACCGATGGGGAGCAGAAAACCCTTGAACACATGTTAAAAAGAAAGTTTTTGAACAGTCAATAATACACCCTGAAATAAAGGAGCACTATCAGAAACTGGGTATTTTATTTTAACTAATCGTTTAAAAATGATGGTTACTGTGATCTTTTAATACGGAGTCACAGAAAGATCTTGGCTCATACTGCTATATTAAAATACAGTTATGAAAATCATACTGTATGATCCAGGAGAAGACATTTCTGTCTCTTCAAACACTTCAGAGTTCAATGGAAAACAAATTAGCAAGTAAAAACAAAGGAGGACGCTGTTGGGATTGGGGCCATGCATCATTTGTATCCAGGTCTTTTACTGTCAGTGCATATTTCTTTCAAATGGTGTTTCATGCCAGTTTCACTCAAGAACCGATGATGTGAGGAAATCTTTGTGTGTTGTTATTCACCACCACATCCCTACCTCCCTGACTGTGGCTTTCTGTACTCAGAGCACAAGGACTCACCGCTTTAGAGGTATGTAGATACTGGGATACCATCTCTCTTTTGATTATTATGTCCTTTTCCCTCAGAGGCTGCTGCTTTTCCTCATTCAAATTCATGTCGACCTGTTGAAGAAAAGCAAGAAACTGTTCGCCAGCGCACAGACTCCGTGAGGCTGGGCTCACTCACAGAAACATCATTTGCCACGTGTAACACAACCTGCTCAAGGCGACGGGAAGGTTCCCGCTCGACATGGTTCGGTGAGCACGTCACAATGTCAGTGGGACTAGCCTGCACTCATTACTACACCCTGTCAGAGGAGACCCACGATAAGGAGCCCACAGGGGCCCTCCTCCCACCCCCCTGCTCCAGAGCATACTTCCCCAAGGGGATCACGGTGCTCTGAGGAGAACTAGAGAAAGTTTCCTTCCTCCTAGGGGGATGCTAGCACCCCAGTAGGACAAAGAGCAACCCCCAACTCCTAAAGGCAGACCAGAAGTAAAGGTCAAAGTGCAGCTCCCATTAGAACTGGTTTCAATCTGAAATCACTTCTTTCCTGGTTTGGGGCTTCAAAGCCCAACAGGTTTTATAAAGCTCCAACTTGTGTCCTCTCCCAAACACCTTAGGCACCGCGCATCAGTTAGGCACGGACCTTCCGCAGACAGCACAAGACTTAAAGCCTTGGGTGCCCAGGGCAGGCCGCAGGTGTGGGCGATCCCGCCCACTACTAACTACTGTCCCTGAGTACTAATTATTAACTACAACTGATAAGCCCTAGGCGAGTTCTAGGGACCAGGAGGACTTGCTAAATACAAGAGTGACACTGCTCCAAGGTTGCCACGGGGGTGGAAGAAGGAACTGAGGGGCTGTTGAGCCAGTAGTGGCACATATATGCTGCCATAACAGTGCCACGCAATGCGGCTCCATAGCCAACCTAGATGGGAGCTGCTAGCAGAAAAGTTTCTGACGCTCATGCACGCGACAAGTGCACACGTCATTGGAAATGACCTGACAAGCACTCAAGGAAGGAGGCGGAGTCCAGGGTGCAGGAGGGGGCTCCAGGCTGGGGCAGGGGGTGAGGGTCCAGCTAAGGATGCGGGGGTTGGGATGCACAAAGGACTCGCAGCTGGGACAGAGGGGTTCAGAGGACAAAAGGGAGCTCTGGGCTGGGACAGGGGGTTGAGTGTGGGGAGAAAGGGGGGCTCTGACTGTGGACCCTGGATGGGGCCAGGAACGAGGGGTTCGGGGTACAGGAGGCAGCTCTGGGCTGGGGCCGAAGAGTTTATAGGGCAATCAGAACTGGGCAGGGCTTTGGAGCATGGTGGGCCCTCAGGGGTGCAGGCTCCAGTTTTGCTTACCTTGTCCAGCAGCTCCCAGAAGCAGCAGCATGTTCCCGATCCAGCCGGCTCTTATGTGGAGGCATGGCCAGGAGGCTCTGTCCACAGGCACTTCCCCATAGCTCCCCACTGGCTGGGGTTCCCAGCCAATGGGAAATGCATGGGCAGTGCTTGGGCGGGGCAGCACACAGAGCTCTGCGGCCTGACACCGTGCATGAGCCAGCCAGAAGGGGGTCATGCTGCTGATTCTGGGAGCTGCGCGGAGCAGGGCAAGCCCCAAGCCCTGCTCCACAGCAAGAGCCAGATTAAAAGAGCTGACAGCCAGATGTGGCCCATGGCCCATAGTTTGCGTCCCTCTGGGTTCAGGAATCAAAGCAGACAGCCACGGGAGAGCTGTGGAAAAGCAGAACAGGCTCCACCATGAGGATGGAGGTAAGTGGGGTGGGCGGCACCGTGGTTATGAGGTAACAAGGCCGACATTACTGTCTGCACCTCTCGTCCCAGCAAATGGGAGAGTGACGCAGAGCGCACATAGCACCCCACGAGGAAGGGGGGGGGAGGGAGGAGGAAGGAAGGTAGGAAGGAAGGGCATTCGCACTAGGGTCATTACTTACCAGCATCTGTTCGAAGAGGAGCAGCACATCCTCATCTGTGATTTCCTGCAGCATCTGGCCCGTATTAGGAACATCCATTTGGGAGGCCGAGGAATTCCTATGAGCCACATTGGATTTTTCCTTCTCCTTCTTTATCCGCATGCTGGTGAATCGCTCCAGCTGAGAGAAAAACGGAAAGCAAAGTCAGCACAACCTCATTTCATACCTCCTAACTCTAGCGATCACCCTCAGCCACACACGCTGTCCCACGGCTCATGTCAGGCATCCTACCCTAGTGGCATTCCCACACTTGCACTGCTGGCAATGGACAGAGGAAGTCCAACGAATCTGAGGGTAGATTGGACACCAGAGGCCATCACTTGTGATCTGCAGAAGCTTTTGAAACCTCACAGACCAGAGACAAAGTTCTCTGTAGAAGGTTCGTGCCCCCTTGGACAGCTTCCTTGAACAGGGCTGACGACGCTCAGCCAGTGTTCTCCAGAAGTCCATGCACCAGCACCAGCACCAGCAAAGAATAAACAGAAATGTGCTGGTACAGCTAATGCCAACTCCCATCAGGAATATGGGCATTCAATGCCTCTTCAGGGAAATCTAAAATACCAGACACCTGGGGGCCTACTGACAGGTCTATCCTCACAGCCAGCAATCTTGTGAAGCAATCCTCTGGAAAACGCCAATGTTCTGATTGCCAGCTAAACCAGTGCTTCGGAGGAAAAGGCCAGCAGAGCATGTATGGTTATGATCCCTGTCCGAGAAGCAGAGTTTGAGAATCCTAGAGCAGTAAATGCTCAACAAGAGGACGCACATGGAGCAGGCACGCGACAACATGGGCTGGAGTCTCCAACAGTCAGAATAGAACAGAACAGACTGGAACACTCTGCGCATGGTGCCAGAAACAGGCAGGCACAGGAAAGTTACAGCAAGCAAGAGAAATCACATGCAGAAGAAAACCACCGTCCTTACCTCATCTGCCATGAGCCGCTTCAAAGTCTGTGGGACAGAAAGAGAAGGGAAAAGAGGAAAAACAAATCAGTGTCACAAACACAAGGGAGAGTGTGATGATGAGGAGAGAAAAAGGGCAGTGATAACCCATCATGTTCCCATCCTGGTCAGAGTGAACAAAACACAGCAACACTACCCACCACTGCAGACATACAGCCGTTCTAAAACCAGGAGCTGAAACACAGCAGCAGCGGGCAACAATCACTGCATAAAGCAGAAGCTTCTCTCTCTTTCCTCTCTGACTCAGCTTTGTCTCACACTCAAGCCTTTTCTAGTGATGCACAGCGACTCAAGACCTCAAGAACTCCTCTTAGGGAAAGCAAAACCACATCCTCCACATAGATCTAGCCTCTGCCAGGACAATCTGCTCCAATATATGATGCTCTCTTCTCTTGCTACGGAAGGATGAGATCTGGCCTTAGCCCCCATGCGGGACAACAAAGCTGGTCCCACTGTGCAACTACATCCCCCCACTAGGTGAAGCAGAACTAATCCTGTTGTATTACAGTCCTTGCTCCTGACCGCAGCAGGTTTTATAGATGGCATTGCACATAAGAGGAGCAGCCAAGGCAAATACCCTTTTCCCTACGCTCTCCCTGCCACCCTACACAGACATGCAAAGCTGAAATTATCTACCCAAATTATCTATCACCCTTCCTCTGTGTGTCATTAGGGATGTTTGACACACAAAGAATACTTCATAATGCATTCCATAGGGGCAGGCCATCTGGACACACAACAAGTACTCATCTGTATCCTCACATTTCTGTATCTTTGAGCAAGCGCTTGTGTCTGAAACGCGAAGTTCATTACCCGTTCCCAGCTGTTTTATCTGTGTGCAGAACCCAGACATGCTGTTGTTTCATTTGTCACAAACCAGAGACTCCAGCAGAGGGCAGAAAGAATCAACAAATGGGAATAACACGCAGCAGATGGCAGAGAGTGTAACACTGAATCTATGCAGATCAGGCCTCCTGGAGACAGATGTCAAGAGCATCAAGGAGAACACAGACTATGGCTCTTTCCCAACAGCCCTCCTTTGCATTGTGACATGACACACAAATCACAGTACAGTATCCTGGGAACTCAATGCACTACGACTACAATTTATGATGATGCCATAAAGGTGAACCAACTTCATGGTATCACAGTTAAACCATTAATACGACTTTGGGATGAGCCATGCGACACTCAAGAGTTCTCTTCTCTCCCACCTCCAAAAGTTATCCAAAGATCACGTGATGGTGAACACCAAGATAAAAGTTCCTCTGACACCCTGGCCCATGGTACCTAAGGGGCTCAATGGACTCCAAATTCTGCAGCTATGAAATTCATCATTTGCTGTTCATTGGCACTCCAGAACCTCAGCTTTCATTTAAAATCATTTCTACTAGTCCTGCTGTTGTAGAAATAACCCTGAAACCATGAACTGAATTGAACCAATTCAAAGGTCTGCAGAAAGCCTGAAAAAGTAGCTTTAAGAGGCGTGAACTACATCCCCTCATCTCAATCAGGGCACCACGGACTTTGACTCTGTGGGTGTATTATCTGGCATTTTTCCAAGACAACTGGGTGTTTGCCAAGGAATGCATTTCCTCCTTGTGCTGCAGCCAGGCACTTGACATTTTGCATTCTAGCTCTCTGCCCTCCCAGGATCTGCCTGGAGCCTCCTCTTGCTCTCCAGCAGTTTCCCCACAAGAGTGAGTTCACTAGGTTACAGGGCACACTCCCGGCTTCTCTTCTCCTTGCAGTCGGAGCTGGAATCCAACTTGGTTAAAGAACAGGGGGAGCCATGCATGTAAACTGGTAAGCTGGGCCACCTGCAGAACAGCCCCACAGAAGCAAGCTGCTAAAGCCCGTTATAAACTCTCCACTTCTTCATCACACATTGGGGTGAGGGAAGGAAGCTCTGAACCAGGCCACCTGGACAACACTAAGGGAGGTGAAGCCCAAGAAATGGAGCTGGACACTTGGATAGCGAAAACCCTGCCCCTCCAAATGTTCCCAGCCCAGGCTCTAGCTGTGGAGTGTGGCATGTCCACCATCTCAGGTACAGATGAGAGCACTCTACAAAGTCATAAACGGTGCGGAGAAAATAAGGCTGTTTTGGGCTCAGGAGATTGAGCTGCTAATGCTTTCTGCAATGCCACAGCCTGGAGGAGAATTGGACACACCTTTCGAGCTTTGGGAGTGAAGGTGCTGGAACAAGGAGACAAAGGACATTCCCTCAACTAGCCAACGCTACACGTGCACTCAAAACAAGGAAAAGGGCAAAGTTAGAGGCACATGTCTTGACCCTCCCCCTCCTTTTTTTACTCTAACATATCAGAACTAAGGACTAAGATCCTTAATCCAAAAATAAAATAAAATAAAAATGGAAAGTGGTGTCTCATGGAACAACCTGCTCCACTAAATCTGGGTCTAAAGACATAAGAGCAGCCAGATTGGGTCAGAACAAAGGCCCATCTAACCCAGTTCCCTGTCTTTGGAGAGTGGCTAATGCCAGGAGCCCCAGAGGGAATGATCAGAAAAGGAAGGTAATCATCAAATTAGCCATCCCATACCAACCCAGCAAGGTTCCTAGTCCAACTGCAGTTGGGAGTTGATAGAATGAAATTCCTCTTTAGTTGCAGCCCCTAAACATTTGGAGCTGTGACAACACTGCAAAAGGTCTAAGCTGCATCTCAAGATTAGGTACATACACAGGCCACTCGAAGAATATGCATAGCTCCCTTCCTGTTTCCCTCCTGGCACCTCTCCTGCTTCCCAAAACCTACTCCTTTTGGCTGGCGCTGGCACTCTTCCGAAAGACCTCAGTGTACCCACTGCCCCCCCGAAGAGCTGTTTTGAAGAGGGGGAGGAGATGGAAGATAGGCTTGCAGAGGCGCATCCTGACAAACAAGAGGCTGTACTTCCCAACAGCAAGTACGATGGGATCCCACTGGGGAGATGGCAAGGGGCTTCTGTACTTCTTGGGGCCCTGGTGAGGTCTGTGGAGACACCCAGTACAGACTGATGTTGCCCAACATTCCAGTCTGACTGGTATCTCCAGCTGTCTGACGCTCTTTTCTGAGTCCACGCTTGAGTCCTGACTCCTATTCCTCAATTCACTGCCTGACAAGCACTGCTCAGGCCTCACCGACAGCACATGATCTGCAGGGGAATGTCTGGCTATCAGCCAAAGAAAACCTTTTATTCTCAGCCAGAGTTTAAAAATAATTGTAAACAACTGGAGGGAGTTCAAAGGAGAGCAACCAAAGTGAGCTGGTGAGACTTGCAGATGGAAAGAAAGCTAACTATCCAAGGGGAGGCTAATCTTGGGTTGAGTTAGGGGCAAGAACGGGAAGCCTCTTAAGAAGAACCATCAAGTCACTATTTAACAAGGAACCAAGAAGTATAGTTAGGAATCAAGAGATGATGAATGTAAGCGCTGCCAGACTAAATCAGACCTGAGCTCCACTTAGTTCTGTACCGTCCCTGACAGTGGCCAGTACCAGCTGTCTCCAAGAAAGGCGTAGGTACTCCATATCTGCCTATGGCTGGGTTATTTGTTCCCCATTCTAGGTCTCATCTTGATCTCAAATTAGAGATTGCCTTAGACCATGATGCATTAGGTTCAATATCCTTTCCAGAGTTGTTACTAACAATAAAAATGTTGGAAAGGACATTAAAACTCATTCTTCAAGGCTTAACAGTAACCCCCTAATCAAGAAACAAACCACAGAGGCAGAATACAGGAAGTCTCCGGATGCTAACTGTATTAGGTTGTTATACAACTATCTGGAGCAAGGCCAGCAGGCCTCTTTCTAACTCTACTTCCTATGTCCCTGTCTATACATAGGAATTGTAAGTTTAACACATGTTAACTGGCTGAGGTGAACAGTAGCCCATAACCCCCAGCTGTGACTGTCTGGCTCTTCACAGCCAAGAAAAAACTAAGCAGCAGATTCCTGCCTCACCCCCAACTCTTACAGGTTCTACAAGTTTATCTACCCTGCAGTTACAAACGCCTTATCACAGTCTCACTTGCTGCTTTTCCCTCGGGCACTTGCTCTGCCTTGGATGTCTGTAGAAGGGTGCCCTATACATTCAGAATGTAGTGCCAGGGGATGTGTTGAAGCCAAAGCATAACTGGGCTCAAAAAAGAGAGCTATGGCGCTAGGGCTCCGACTGGGTGTGCAGGCTCCAGGGTGGGGCTGGAGATGAGGGGCTTAGGTGCAGGAGGGGCTCTAAGGCTGGGGAATGGGACGCAGCCTTGTGCTGTGGGTGCAGGAGGGTGCTCAAGATGAGTCACAGGGTTCAGGCTCGGGCTTACCTGGGTGGTTCCCTGCTGGGAATGGTGAGGAGGGGCCCTTTCCCCCCAGCTGCACGGTGCTGGGGGGGAAGAGAGCAGAGAGGGACTCCTCCCACCAGCCCAGGCAGCTGCAGACATCTCCCCCTCTTCCCCCCCCCCCCCCCCCGTAACCCTGAGCTCCTGTGTGGGCAGCTTAGGGGAAACTTAGCTCATGACGGAAGGGCAGGTGGGATCTCCTACAGGAACAATTCACACAGCACAAATCCATCCAACTCCTCAGCCTGCTCCAGCTGGACTTTGCTTTCACTCACTATTTATGGCATCATTTACAAGTCAGCCTGAAGACTAGTCCAGGGATCTCTCTAGTAGTTGCACAAGAGGGCAGATCGGAGCGAGAACCTGAGCTAGGTGACACTGCTCTTTCCATCTGTCCACTCCGACTAAATCTGTTCCCCGCCCCTTCCAGCTCCTTCCTCCCCACTTTAATCTGTAAAAGCCTCTCCTACGTGGGGGGTCCTAGTGTAAAAGTGTTCTCCTTACCAAAAAAAGCAGAGAAGGAAACAAAGAAGGCAGCACCAAATGCTATGCAGTTCGTCCATCACGTACAAGAAGACGTGTCAGTCAAAGCTATGTCCCTGGTTTCACGATTACTGACAAAGACCTGACTACACTTTTTAATCAACCTAGCTACATTATTACAGTTTGCGAAAAATTCAGTCTCCTGACCACCACAGCAAAGCCACCTAACTCCAGTCCAGATATGGCTAGGTCAATGGAAGAATTCCTCCCTCAACAGAGCTACTGCCACCTGGAGAAGTGGATTCATGACAGCAATGCCCCCCCACCCCCACCCCAGTTGTCACTGGGAAACTAAATTTAATCTTTTGAAATGTTTTTAGTCTATTGGAGCTGGAGCTCCCCCACCCTTCTCAGTATCTTATTGGCAAGGTCTAAAGTTCTAGATGCAGACACCTCTGCCCACTGAGGTAATGAGGACAGCGCTTAAGGGAGAACGCAGCAGCTGCGGCTGAGCTTGAGAAAATGAGGACTTGAGCCACACCCATCCTTCCTCCTTCCCCCAACCTCCAGATAGTCGGCTGCCTAAAGAGCCAAGGTGGAGCACAGCAAAACACAAAGGCCTCAGCCAGCTCTGTAGGCTGGTAGGATCCTTCTAGTCAGGAGACTGGAAAAACTGAAGGGTGTCCTAGAAGTGCACGGTCACCATTACTGTGCCCTGAATTCAAAGCCCTGAAAGATACTATGGTACACTTTAGAAGAGAATAGCATCAATCCCCAGGGGTGTTCCAAACAAAACTTAATCCAGGAAATTACACTTCTCTTCCTAATTCCCTCTGCACTTTCACTTGGGTACAGGTGCTTCAAACTGCTGTGCAGTGTTTAGCAGCCACACATATACTTCAGTGGTGAGACATTTTGTATGCAAGGCTTGAAAAGTGGACCAGACACACGTTAAGCCAAGGCTCATACAAAGATGGCTCCCAACCTCCAATGGTAAGAGAAGTACAGTCCTGTATCTCATCTACTGGAATGGAGAGGGCTGCTGTGATCCCTAGCACACTGCTTCTGGCCCCTGCATAGAGATTTTATGTCCTTTCCTCTAGTTCTCTAACAATCCTCCACCAACTGGAAGAAAAAAAGCTCTTTTCCCCCTCAGCCCCTAAAGCTCTCCTGACTGTTGGCGAGGATTCTCTGATACATTACCTCAGGGCTACTCGACTGTGGAAGCCCCGGGGGCCACAATGATACTCACAGCACATGCCGAGGGCCGCCACTTAAGTGTGGTTGCAAATGTATATGCAAATTTATGCAAATAGCTTCTTTCACACTGACGGGCATGAATACAAAGATTAAGACAAGACTACACAACACACAGGCCCCATTTAAGTCAGTTCTGCTGATATTAATACAATGCAATATTTACCCGAGTTCCACCCATATGACAGCACCTTTAATGAGCAATGGCAGTCCAGGAATTGAACTACTAAACGCACTCAACAGACCATTCTATTGACTCACCAGTGGAAGCCATGTTCAAAGGATCCCAAACCGCACCGCGGGCCGCAAACAGGTCGCGGGCCACATGCGGCCCACAGGCTGCTTGATGAGTAGCCCTGCATTACCGATTTCATGCATCCTCTAGCCCAGGGGCAGGCAAAATACAGCCTGTGGAGCAGATCCCGCCTGCCAAGCTGCCAGATCTAGCCTGAGGGAGCATCAGCCAGGCTCCCTGCTGTCCCCCTCCCTCCATGCTGCTCTAAGCAGCTCGCAGAACACTGAGTGTGGTTTCTGGCCAACGGGAGCTGCCTGTTGGCAGGATAGGCAGCACACAAAGTACCCTTTCCCCTTTGGTTTTGAGCCGCACATGGCCCCTGCCAGTTGCTCGGAGCTCCCCATGGGGGCATGGAAGGCAGAGAGCCTGGCTGAGGAACCTGCTGGCCAGCACTGTTGGCTAGGAGCTGCTCAGGTAAGCGCCTCCCAACCACAGCCTTCCTCTGGCACCCCAGCCCATCTCTCCCCCCAGCCCCATGTAACCCAAAAAGCTCTGCACCCATAGCCCCTCCAATGCCCCTCCTCCAGGTCACAAACCCCTCCCAGACACTGCACCACACTCCACTACCCCTAGTCAATCCAAATCCCTGCATTCCTGCCCCAGGTCACAACCCCCCGTCAGACCTGCACTCCCTCCTCCAGGTCAGAATCCTCTCCTACACTCATACCCCCTCCTGGACCCCGCACTTCCTCCTTCATCCCAATCCCTTACCCATAGCTCCCTTCTGCACCCTACCTCCATCCCAGAGCCCGCACCTCCTCCATTAATATCATGGAAGAGTGCAGCCCTCAACCACTTAAATTCTTGGAGTGGCCCCATCAAAAATTATTGCCCATCCCTGCTCTAGTCCCAAAGCACTAGTGCACACTCTTCCTGAGCCTGTTGTTCACAGCTTTCACAAGCTACAACAAATTGATATGGCCCCTATTAGCTTCACTGCTGGCCCAAGATTCTAAAGTACCGCAGTGAAACTGACTAGAAACGAACCTGCACTGTTTCTGCTAGACAAGCACCAGAAAACACTGGAGCAACTTGTTTGCAGATTCAGGAAAAGCATGAATAATAGTAGAAGACACTTAGTCTGTTTTTAACTGAACTTTATATTCTACAGCAGTGATTTTCAACCTCTCTCATTTGTGGACCTAAAATATTTCAAACGAAGGTGCAGGCCCCTTGGAAATCTCAGATAAACTGTGCAGAACCACCGTTTTATGGTAACCACCACCTTTTCCAGACCCCTTAGACAGTCTGTGCCCAGACTCACGTTGAAAACTACTGTTCTATAGAAATTCAGGTCCCACGACTCACCTTGGAAAGTTCCCTGCAGTCAAATGGGTATTTCAAGATCTGTCTGTATGCACACACATTTGTATATTTGCAAAATACTTTTGAATAGATATAAAGCTTTTTAAACGCACACAATTTCTGAACTTTCCCACATTTCTCTCCTCTCAAACGATACGAATTTCACAAATATCCCATCCCTCATTGTGAAACAAAAACAAAAAAAAATCATGAGTTTCCTGAAACCAGCTTTGACATCACATGGCAACTGGCCTAAGGCACAAGATCAATCACCCATCTTCTGACAACAGAGATGGCTCACAAGTCACTAGCATCAAAACCCTAACCCTTATTCTGCTGCCTGAAATCAGCAGTGTGACCATGAATGGCTTATGAATAAGCAGCTCTGGTGAACGGCTGAACGCTGCTGCTGCCCTGAGACTGGCTCCCAGATACTGCTACTCCTTCCACTCCTCCTTTGGTTATTCACAAATACAGCAAGACCCTGCAGAATAGGTGTGTGTGGAGTCCACCGGCTCAATGACATTTCCATGCTCTCTCTGTGGATTCTGGAGCGACTAAGTCCAAAGCATGATGCGCATGCTCAGAGCATGTCAGGCCAAGTCACTGGTTGGCGTCTTGATAGCGATAGCAGTAGTATGACGCTTTTCCCTGGCAGGTAGCAATCAATTATGTCTGTCCTCTTCAAAGGCTTGGAAAGCTCTCAGCATTATATGCTGCAATGCTCATCTATTTAAAGCAGTCTTCTCAAGATCATCTGGCTTTATTGCATCTAAGTGTGTGCTGCTGTGGATACCCTCTATGCAGTGTTTTCTGGGGCAGCCTTGATTCCAATGTCCTTGTGAAATTTTCTATGGAGAACTTGTTTTGGGAAGGTGATGTTCAGGCATCCTAATGCTATTTCCAACCGAGCACAGTTGGGCATTTATCAGCAATGGAGTGATGCTTATGGCATTTGACTTTTGGAGAACCTCCAGGCTGGTATTCTTGTCCTTCCAGCGGATCCTCAAAATGGTGTGCAGAGATCAAATGTGAAAGGCCTCTAGCTCTTTGATATGCCCTTTGTATGGTGCCCAGGTCTCACAGCCACTGAGGAGAGATACACATTTCCTAAAGGCTACTCAGAAGAGATTCAGAAGGCTTAGGCATTGAGAAATATCCCTCTTCCTGCGAAAGCACACACTGCAAAGGGAAACACTATTTTAAGAGCTGCTTTTGAAATCTTTCTGTGAGTGGATTGTCTGAAAACATGCTGCCATGTAGCGCCAAGTCTGTAGTGGGTAGAATCCTTCGCCTTGTGTACTGGACTAATGGGGATTCTGGAATCTGTATCACAGGCCAGATGTCAGAAAGGCAGAATATGTGGTTTTCAGTTCACATAAGGCACAAGGAGCAGGTAGAAAGTAGTAACAAGATCATCTCATTCCTCCCCTAGGCCTTTTCACAAGCCATCAGCAGACCCATGAGGTGCAAGGAGATTACACTAGGGATATTAAAAGGTGTTAATTAAAGTAAATGTGTAACCACTGAAAATTTCAGCAGTTACACCTGGGGTGTGCAGTCAGCTCCCTGGGAGCCAGTTTGCACGGGGAGCCATAGAGCAGGATAACCACACCCACCCACCGATATACACCCTTACTCTGGAGTAAGGGTGTCCTGGGGAAGTTAAATTGGTGTAGCACCATAGTGATGTTATTATACCAGTAAATTCCTCTAGGCATCTCACCTAGACCTCAGTGGTCCCCAGAAACACACACACACACACACACGTGTGCACCCTTGCTTTTCAGATCTACATGTCTCATAGGTGTATGGTAAATTTTTCACACCATGACTACTCTTTATGGCTGACCTTGAACAACATTTCCTCAGCTCTCGCCCCCTAACACCCCTATTTTACTTACGCTACATTGATGACATCTTCATCATATGGACCCACGGAAGAGAGACTCTTGAAGAATTCCACAAGGATTTCAACAACTTCCACCCCACTATCAACCTCAGCCTGGACCAGTCCACAAGGGAAATCCACTTCTTGGACACTACAGTACAGTTAAATAATGGACAAATTTCCACCACCCTATATCGGAAACCTACCGACCACCACACTTACCTTCATGCCTCCAGCTTCGATCCCAGACACATTTTTCAGTTGATTGTATACAGCCAAGCCCTACGGTACAAATGGATTTGCTCCGACCCCACAGACAGAGACAGTCACCTACAGGCTCTTTACAGAGCATTCCTAAAACTGAAATACCCACCTGGGGAAGTGAAAAAACAAACTGACAGAGCCAAAAAAATACCCAGACATGAACTACTTCAAGACAGACCCAAAAGAGAAAATAACAGAACTCCTCTTGTTGTTACCTACAGTCCACAACTCAGACCCCTCCAAACGCATTATACACGATCTACAACCCATCTTGGAAAATGATCCCTCACTCTCAGAGGCCTTAGGAGAAAAACCTATTCTTGTGTACAGACAACTCCCTAACCTGAAACGTATTTTCTGATAACCATGCCACACAACCACATCATAAACCTCCAGGAACCCAGCCCTGCAACCAAAAAAGATGCCAACTCTGTCCACATATCTACACTGGCGAATTCATCACTGAGTAAACAACATAAGCCACAAAATCAAAGGGCCATTTGACTGCACATCCAGTAATTTGATCTATGCCATCAAATGCCAGCAGTGCCCCACTGCTGTATATATTGGACAAACTGGACGGTCTCTGTGGGAAAGAATCAATGGACACAAATCGGATTTCCGTAAAGGAAATATACAGAAGCCTGATGGTGAGCATTTCAACTTGCCTAATCACAGTCTGACAGACCTGCAGGTGGCTGTCCTGTCACAAACCAGCTCTACAAGCCAAATACACAGAGAAGCCCTGGAATCCCAGTTCATCCACAAATTCAATTCACATGCTAATGGACTCAATCATGATATGGGCTGGTGGGGACTCTACCTATTTAATAACCACTGAAGGTGCTAACAGCTCCCAGAGTGGCATCCTTCCTGTTTTAGGTATCTATCTATTGACTTTGATTTTTATCTGCTTAGGTTTAAGTACCCATTCTCCCGATACTTAATGATGCTCTGTCTCTCTCTCTCTCACACACACCCCCACACCCTTTTTCTTTCTCTCCCCTCTCCTATTTATTTCGAGTTTTCATATCCCCAACTCATAACTCCAGTCATCTGAAGAAGTGGGCTGAGCCCACAAAAGCTCATGATACCATCTACACATTTCGTTAGTCTATGAAGTGCTACCAGACCATTTGTTGTTTTTTCACTAATAAAGGCACCCAGCCTCGGCAGAAAAAGATGGCTGCTACTCACTCAAATATAGCATATCTGACTAAGCCAGGCACCACATCTTGTGGTTTCAAGCACAGGAAACAACCGTCACTCACAGGCCTACAACTAACGGAAGAAACTGTAGCAATGCAATAAGTCTCCAACAAAGCTTAACACCAACATCCACCTCATGCAGCTCAGCAAACGGAAAGCACCAGCTTTTATCATATTGGTGGAGTCTGCATGGAATGGCATGATCACAGCCTAGCAGCAACTAGGGATGCTAAAACACATGTATTTGTGTAACCATGTATCCACTGAAAACTCACAAGGAGGGGGAAGGTGGGAGCCAGTGCTAGCAGGGAGCAGGCTTTTAATTTTAAGCTGGCTTCCCACGAGCACCGGCTCCTGCCTCCCCCCACCTGCTGCTGCCTTTGTGTGAGGCAGCAGCAGCGGTGGAAGGGGCTGCTCCACAGAAACTGGCCCCCCACATGCAGCGGCTCCTGCCTCCTCCCCTGGTGCCTCTGACGCAGGGGCTGTGTGTTCCTGAGAGGGTTAACCGTGTATTCAACTACATGTTCACATCCCTAGCAGCAGCACACTCAAAAATGCCATTTATTACACTGATTCAGATTCTCCAGACACTGACACAAACTAAGCATCTTCAAGACGGCTACGAAGACTAGGATGATTCATGGCCCCTAATAAAAGAAAAAGGCTTTTCCCCTCTAGATCGCAAGTCACTACTGATTTTGGATTGGATATGAACAAAGGTTTCCTCATGCATGTTGAGTGGCCTATGTCAAATGTGTCTCAATCTTATTCCTGATAGAACTACTCTCAAACATCTACAACACTATACCACCATCACAGTTGGTATTCTCTGGCTATCAGACTGGTAGTCGGGGGGTGGGGGGGGGTGCTGAATGGCTGATGGAGATTTACACCCTGGCCAGCCCTCCATGAGTGGTCCCTTCACTGAGTCATATTTGGAAGGCAATATGGGGAAACCTGCACCACTAGCTTTCCAGCTTGGGATAATACAGGACTTCAAGGGTATGTCTACATAGCAACTAGACAGCCACAGTTGGCACATCCTAGCCAACTCCATCCAACTCATGGGCTCAAGCTGGAGCCCAGGATCTAGGAACTGCAGGGTGGGTGGGTCCTAGAGTCCAGGTTCCCACCTGAATGAAGAAATCTACACAGCAATGAAAAAGTCCCACAATCTGAGCCCGAGTCAGGTGGTACAGAACATAAAACCAGCCACACTAGGTCAGACCAAAGGTCCATCTAGTGCAGTGTCCTGTCTTGACAGTCACCAATGCCAGGTGCTTCAGAGAGAATGAAGAGAACAGGCAATCTCCAAGTGACCCATCTTGTGTCACCCATTCCCAGCTTCTAGCAAACAGATGTCAAGGAACATCCCTGCACATCCTGGCTAACAGCCATTAATGGACCTATCCTCCAGGTTCTTATCAATTCTTTTTAGAACCTGTTATAGTCTTGGCAAAGGCTGACTGAGTTGTACGAAGAAATACTTCCTTTTGTTTGTTGTAAACCTGCAGCCTATTAGTTTCATATGATGACCCCCTAGTCCTTGTGCTATGAAGAGTAAACAACACTTCCTGATTGACTTCCTTCACACTAGTCATGATTTTATAGACCTTTATCATACTCCCCCGTCATCTCTCTTCAAAACTGAAAAGTCCCAGTCTCAGTAATCTGTCCTTACATGGAAGTCGTTCCATACCCCTAATCATTCTGTAGCCCATTTTGGTACCTTTTCCAATTCCAAAACAACTATTTTGAGAAGGGGGGGGACCAGATCTGCATGCAGTATTCAAGATATCGGAGTACCACAGATTTATACAGAGGCAATATGATATGTTCTGGCTTATCTATCCATTTCCTAACAATCCCTACATTCTGTTTGCTGTTTTGACTGCTGTTGCACAATGAGTAGATGTTTTCAGAGAACTATCCCCAGTGATTCCAAGATCTCTTTTTTGAATAGTATCAGCCTCTGCTACTTCTACGCTGTGTAGACATATCCTAAACCTCCAATGCTGCTAAATCAGACACCTTGCATTTATGTTAGCAGTGGATCATCAAACTATCCCCAGATCCAGAGGCCCAATTCATGTTTACCGTATTTATAGATGGCCCGTAGTATTTTCATTAACAAGATTCTGAACTGACACTGCTGTGCTCAGGGCAATGTTTTAGTCTTCCATCACATGCTCTCTGGATTCAAGAGAGAATCCACAGATAACAGCTAAAAACTTTACAACTAACATGAGACACAGAAAGACAAGTCACATGCACAGACAGGAATATGGAGCAGAAAGTTTCCAATGATGACCAAGGTTAATGAGAGACAAGAAAAAGTTCAAAGCAAGTTCAGCTTTTACAAAATGAAGATACTCCGGAGTGAGAAAAAGAACAGATATACAGAGGAATGAGGGAAAAATGCAAACACAACATAAAAGGAAAAAAGATCTTTCTTCCCAGTACTTCAGTGGGAGTCTGACATAATCAGGACACCTCTTCAGTTCTCACTGAATACTGGGGAAGAGAGAAATGCTTCACTCAGAACAGATAGTAAAGTTATGCCTACACTAAGAAGAGATGTACTACACGCTAGCACAGGGCTAGTGCACAGGGCTACTGAATTTTGGAAGTCCCAGGGGCCACAGTGATACTTACAGCACATGCGGAGAGCTGCAACTTAAATGTGGTTGCATATACATGCAAATATATATGCAAACAGCTTCTTTCACACAATGCCCCAGCGCTCCCAGAACCTCCTCCCTGGGGGCTAGAAACGCTGACACCCTGTACCCGTCTGTTTTGGCCAGCCCGTCCACTTGCCTCTTTCAACGCTCACCCTGTCAGGGAGACGTCTTGCCGCTGTGGAGCATGTTCCCAGTGGAGGCCACGTTCAAAGGATCCCACCCACAGGCTGTGTGTTGAGCCCCGCGTAAACCCAAACCGCACCGCGGACCGCAAACAAATGGGCTGCAGGCCACATGCGGCCTGCGTGTTGAGTAGCCCTGTACGAGCATATTAATTAATATACATTGTTTCCTAGTGTAAACAAGAACTAACATTGCTATTCTCCTGGCTGAAGGGTTTCATGTTCCTTCTGTATGTGATCTAGCAATGGGGGGAATCTGTGGGGCAGCTGCACTCCTACCCAGCTACCCACATTCTGCTTTGGAGTCGTAGAGGGGGGAAGAGTTCAACCAAACGTAACTCACAAGTTCTGTAAGTTCACCACAGATAGCTCAGGACTCCCTAATCAAAAAATGCTGAGTGAGAAAATGTGAAACAGCTTCTGTGCTGAATGCTAATTAACTATTCAATTGTTAAATCAGATACTGTTAGTGTCAAGAGGGATTACATGATTCCAAGCTTTACAGCCTGGACTTGACAGGAGTCACTGTATTACCACAACCTGCATTCACCCCACTATCTAGCTCCCAAGGCAATACCCTCTGGAAAGTAAACAACAGAGAAACACAAAGCTAGAAGCAGCCACCTCCCTTTCCTCACCACTGGCAGGCCACTCCCTGGAATCAGAACAGGCGACCTCACTTTTCTACTGAATGCTCAACTGCAATCCAGGAAGATCACTACACCATGGTCCTGATTCATAAACAAGACCAAAGTGACCGTTCTTACTCAGCTGAACATGGCATGCTTTGCCCCCTGAGAAGCCATCTGTCCCCATGCCTTACAGCTGTGTCCTAACTAGGACAGAACTATGTTCTCAACCCAAACCTCACTTAAAACCTAGCAAAGACTACACAGTTTGTAGTTTGCAACTAAATTAGCAGGTCAAGTTGAAGGCAATATGAAAGCCTACTCCTTTAACTTGACCTGCTAACTGGCTGTTCTTCACTAGGATTCTAGCATTGATAATACACCTCTTTTCCTCCTAGTGAAGTTAAGACTTAAGACTTCAATGCTGATTGGAAGATCAGCACTTGCAAAACAGACTCTCTCCCCTCTACGATTTCAAGGACATCAGATGCCTAAAGGATGAAAGTGTTTAGCGAGGTGTAAGCAAGACACAGCCCTATCACCAAAACAGTTTACTCCATGATGATCTAGTCTAGACAAACATTACAGCAAGGTCCCTGAATTCTGCACTCTGGTGCCACAGAGTGACAATTGCAATATGACTTAATTTAAGAATTTGAGGTTGTAAGTGAATTAAGTATGAAACTGAGTAGTACACAATTAATTCAGTAGAGTCCATGTTATTCATTTTGACACTCAATTAATTATATTCATTGTACACTGTCCCCACATTTTCAATTTTCAGTGTAATTCAGATTTTACAACAATGTGTAATTGTTGAATTTTGACACTAGGTTGGTACAGAGGTGGCTTTGGGAGGCCATTTGAGACAGCCACAGTTGCTGGATGTTTCTACTAGAACAGTGAGGACTGGATACTAAAACAAACAAACAAAACCCTAAGGCCCTTCCTAAGGTGGTTTTACTATATAGAGAAGGTAATCTGTCCTGTGCAAGGAGAAAGAATCTACAGGCTCCCTCCACACTAGCTGATTCCCATTTGCAACTTCGACTATATGCTCCAACGCACCAAGCAGCAACACACCATAGCACCAAGCAATCACATTACCATCTGAAGTAGACTTACTCCAACCAGGGCTGGCCACACCAATCTCCATCAGAGTAACAGCATACTAGGTGGCTAGCAGGGATGTGTTAGGATACACAGTTAAACAGTTAACCAATGAGCCCGGGTTCGTTGGTTAACCTTCAGGGTTGCATGCAAGGCTTCCCATCCCCACGTTACTGCCTCTGTATTGAAGACAGCAGACGGGGGGGAGGTGGCTCTACAGGAGCCGGTGCTCGCAGGAAGCCGGCTTGAAAGCCGGCTCCTCACATGCATCAGACCCTGGGAGTTGCCTTCCCTCCCTGCCTGTACATGTGTAACCGCTGAAAATTTAATTTCAGCCGTTACATGTTTACAAAAAACCCTACTTTTTTACATCCCTAGCATGGGCATTATAGCCTGCGTGCGCAAAGAATTCTCCCATGGCCATCTCAGAAAACATCCACTATGTCTGGTCTACCTTCTGTACTCTGCTGGCCGGTTTCAAGCTCAAGCAGATCTGTCCGTAACTGAACATTTGTATTTCTGCATAAGCACTAGTCAGCTTTCCTTCAGCGTATTTGACTGACACCCCCCCTGTGGCCAATCATTATGATGCCATTGCACTCCAGGAGGTCACCTGAGGTACGTGTCCCACTGTTCTCAGCACAGCTCCCCTCGTTTTAAGGTTGCCATACACCTCCATTTAGGATCCTGCTTTTAGCTGCTCATAACTTTGCCAAACTAACAGCTTGGCCTGAATATTTCCATTTCTAGTGTTTACCGCAAGATGATCTTTTTGGAACGCTTCGGCCAAAATGGTTCAGATGTTTCTGAAAGCGAGTCCAGGGAGAAATAGATTGCTTTGCAATGTTTAACAAAGCTTGCGACCTTGTCTTCCAGAAGTTCTAATCACCCCGTGTGGGACTCTTTCAAATATGAGGAGGGGAAGCTGGGCAGAGAGATTAGGAATGGAAGCTGGGGGCAAGAAGGAAAATGGCTGGAAGCTAGAAAAGTGGAGAGAGGCAGATCACACAAGAAGCCAGAAGGGGCAAATTGGGACCGGCTGGGCAGAGACTGGCATGAGAAACCAGAAAAGTGGACACCAGTACTGACGGGGTAGGGAGGGAAAATGGGACTCAGAGTAGCAGCCACAAAACTGATGCTATGGCATAGAACTCAAGCTCTGCTGATTCTAAAGCACTCTAAAAATCTTCCTTTTATTATGGCTTATAAAATTGATTTATTACTACAATAATTTAGGATGAAACTAACATAGTGAGCTGGCATTCTGCTTTGTAGACCAGCTGGTATTTCTATCTGCTCACTCCCCTCTGAGCTATATCAAACCCCATAGATAGTGGAGCTTGAAAGCCTTTGACAAGGTCCCTCACCAAAGGCTCTTGTGTAAATTAGGTTGTCATGGGATAAAAGGGAAGGTCCTTTCATGGATTGAGAACTGGTTAAAAGACAGGAAACAAAGGGTAGGAATAAATGGTAAATTTTCAGAATGGAGAGGGGTAACTAGTGGTGTCCCCCAAGGGTCAGTCCTGGGACCAATCCTATTCAACTTACTCATAAACGATCTAGAGAAAGGGGTAAGTAGTGAGGTGGCAAAGTTTGCAAACGATACTAAACTGTTCAAGATAGTCAAGACAGAAGCAGACTGTGAAGAATTTCAAAAAGATCTCACCAAACTGAGTGATTGGGCAACAAAATGGCAAATGAAATTTAATGTGGATAAGTGTAAAGTAATGCACATTGGAAAAAATAACCCCAACTATACATACAATATGATGGGGGCTAATTTAGCTACAACTAATCAGGAAAGATCTTGGAGTTATCATGGATAGTTCTCTGAAAATATCCACGCAGTGTGCAGCGGCCGTCAAAAAAGCAAACAGGATGTTAGGAATTATTAAAAAAGGGATAGAAAAGACGACGAAGAATGGTGTGGAGAGGGTGAATAAAGAAAAGTTATTTACTTGTTCCCATAATATAAGAACTAGAGGACACCAAATGAAATTAATGGGTAGCAGATTTAAAACTAATAAAAGAAAGTTCTTCACACAGCGCAAAGTCAACCTGTGGAACTCCTTGCCAGAGGAGGCTGTGAAGGCTAAGACTAGAACAGAGTTTAAAAAAGAGCTAGATAAATTCATGGAGGTTAGGTCCATAAAAGGCTATTAGCCAGGGGGTAAGGAATGGTGCCTCTGGCCTCTGTCTGTCAAAGGCTGGAGAAGGATGGCAGGAGACAAATCGCTTGATCATTGTCTTCGGTCCACCCCCTTTGGGGCACCTGGTACTGGCCACTGTCGGCAGACAGGATACTGGGCTAGATGGACCATTGGACTGACCCAGCATGGCCGTTTTTATGTTCTTGAGGACCACACCAGAGACTGAGGGCATATCTACATAAGTGTAGCCAGACTGGGTCAGACCAAGGTCCATCCAGCCCAGTGTCCTGTCTGCCGACAGTGGCCAATGCCAGGTGCCCCGGAGGGAGGGAACACAACAGGGAATCCTCCCGGGATCCCTCCCATCACCCATTTCCAGACAAACAGAAGCCAGGGACACCATCTCTACACTACGCAGCTTTTTAAAGACAAGCCTGTGTCGACAAAGCCCTGTCTCTAAAAGTGTGAACACTCTTTGTTGGTACTTTTCCTGACAAAACACTTCTAACCTCCAATGACCAGGCTTTGCTCTGTCAGCAGGAGTGTTCACATACTTGCCAGGGCAAAACTTTGTCATTCACCGAGGTAAGGGGGAGATGGTTGCTGTTAAACACCTGTGAATGACAAAAGTTGTGTCAAACAAGTACAAGTGTAGACACAATGTAAAAGGGAGTAATCCAGTTCTCCTGACACAATTATCCTACATCTCAAAGCAGGGGGTGGAAGAGCCCATATAATCACAAAAAGCAAAAAAAAAATAGAGACTGAGGACGTACCTACACTACACAGCTTTTCACGACAGGGCTGTGTCGACTCAGCCTTGTTGCTAAAAGTCGGCACACATGAATGCCAATGGGGGGAGGGGAGAATGGGCTTAAGCACCCATGAACAACAAAAGTTTTGTGGAGCAACGTGCAAGTGTAGACACAGCCTAAGAAAAGCTATTAAAGCAACTACAGTAGACTTCCAATAATCCGGCACCTTTGGGACCTAGGTGGTGCTGGATTATCGGATATGCCGGCGTATCGGAAGGTACTGCGGCGGGGGGCTGTGACAGGTCTGCTGGGACCCGCACTGCGTCCGGGGGGTAGGGGGGGTGGGTGGGGAACGGCGTGGCGAGGGGCAAACCCTCCGCCGTTTTGCAGGAAGGCGGCGGAAGCCCCGCGCCGCCGCTGAGAGTTTCCGGGAGGGGAGCGGGCTCCCCACCCCCCAGACTGCAGTAGTTATCGCCGAGCAGGGGGGTAAGGGGCAGCGCTGCGGGGCCAACCCGGCAGCACCCCAGCTGCTCTGCTCCGCTGCTTGTCAGTTTCAGCAGCAGCAGCGGCGGACTTGGGGAAGCGGCGGAGCAGAGCAGCTAGGGTGCTGCCAGGTTGGTCCCGCAGCACCGCCCCTCAACCCCCTGCTCGGCGATAACTACTGCAGTCTGGGGGGTGGGGAGCCCGCTCCCCTCCCGGAAACTCTCAGCGGCGGCGCGGGGCTTCCGCCGCCTTCCTGCAAAACGGCGGAGGGTTTGCCCCTCGCCACGCCGTTCCCCACCCACCCCCCCTGCCCCCCGGACGCAGCGCGGGTCCCAGCAGACCTGTCGGTGGCGGCGCGGGGCTTCCCCCGCCTTCCTGCAAAATGGCGGAGGGTTCGCCCCTCACCACGCCATTCCCCGCCAGCAGCTCCAATTGTCTGGCTGGCCAGAGCACTTCCGGGTTCCAGTTGGTGCCAGACTATCGGGAGTGCCGGACCACTGGATGCTGGACAATTGGAGTTTTACGTATGTCCATTTCTGCTTCCAACTCAGACCCATTTTCCTTCAAAGGCCAGTTCAGAACTGTTCTCTATTTTCTCCTGAGCAATAGTCCAAATTTACAATGAGTCCTCCTTTGGCACCTTGAAGACTAGCAAATGTATTTGGGTATAAGCTTTCATGGGTTGGAGCCCACTTTGACAGATGCATGGGCTCCAGCCCACAAAAGCTGTTAGTCTTTAAGGTGCCACAGGACTCCTTGTTTTTGCTGAAACAGATCAACACAGCTAACCTTCTGAAACTAGTTCCAATTTACATGCACCCCAACAATAGGTTTCACCATATTCCCGAGAGACTATTTCATAGACTAAAAGTCTTATTAACAAATGGTTTCTAATATGCAGTCTTCTTTTGCCTTAAGAAAAGAGAGGGAGCTAGGTTTTAGTTTTAATTCTTAAAAATGAGATTTTACATCATTCAAAATACATAAAAAGCAAATTGTATTTTTAAAAAAATTCCAGTTTAAATATTCTCAAATAGTTAGCAAGGGAAGGGAGTTTGGTTTTATTTGCATTCTTTAAGCTGTGTTCCTTTTATTCTCTCCATACTAAACCATAGTTCCCAATTTCTTTTTATATCCTTCATAATCGTATAGATCGTTCCCCCTCCTTGTTGCTACACACCCACACTGAACTACAGATAGGGATGTTAAAAAGCGGGTAATTAAGTAATTCTGTAACCAGTGAAAATCTCAATAGTTACATGCACCTGCAGTGCCTACCACCCCACTCCTGGGGAGGCGGCTCCCGCCCCCGTGCTGCCACCTTTGTATCAGAGGCAGCAGAAGTGCAGGATGACAGCAGGCTCCTGGCACACACTGGCTCCTGCCTGCAGCCCAGGGGTGGGGTGGGAGCCTGCAAGTTACTGTGAACGTGAACCCAGGCTTATCAATTAACAGTTTAAATGGTTATACTTTTACATCCCGAACTACAGGCACTTAATTTTTCCTCAAATGAATGCCTCTAGTCCCTCAATCATTCTGACTGCTCTTCTCTGAATCACCTCCAACTTGGCTCCATCCTTCTACTGACACAGCAGATTCTAAGCCAGAACAAGCCTCTAATCCAGTGATGGGCAACCCAGGCTAGTGAATGGGCCGCATGAGTGGCCCTACATCCCAGTGGGACACAAGATTGTCATAACCAAGACAATCTCCTGGGATAGGCTAGTTTTGCTCACTGCGCCTGCATACCTAGAATTTGTGGGCTGTGCCGACTGAACCGTAGCAGCGCTGTGATTGGATACAAAGGGAGTGTACGGCTCTTGCAGTCAAAGTTGTGTGCAATTAGCACACACCTCACTTCCCGTGCCCTGACTTTGTGTGTGTGTCACGTGAGTAATACAGACAGGAAAGCAAGGAAATCTGGCAACCCTGCACACGGGCAAGAGAAAACACAATGTCTTATCGACTCCACACACAACTCTGATGGGCCTCACGTGGCCCATGGGCTGCAGGCTGCCCACCAGTGCTCTAATCCAGCTAATACCAGTTCTTTGCATCCAGCAGCAGCCAGGGCCTCAAACACAGAGAAAAAGAAATCACACCTACTTATACACTATCTTTGTCTCAAAGACTTAAAATAGACACTAATTACGTGTTATTAAAAGTCCCACAAAAATTTCAAATAATTCCAACTTAAACCATTACATTCACCTCCCTAAATTCCCATAAATATCAAAATGGGTGTACTATTTTTCTTCATTTCCTGCCTAAAATTATGCAAAGTAGATGGCTGAACAGCTACCATGTGTCGCACCAGACACCAGTTGCACTTCTGTGGCCACTTTGTAGTACACTTTCCCAGTTCTTTGTAGATGATAAGTTATCTAAATGTCAATTATTTTGATCCCAATAGCTTCCAAAAATACAAATATTACTTGTAGTAAATTTATCCAGCACTTTTAAAAATCCCACCATGATATTTAATTTGGCAACCTCCTGCCTTTGCGAACTCCAGAGACAACTACCTCCTGTCAGGAGTGTTTTCTTTTATTGATTGTAAATTCACCAGACACTGATTTAATGGAGTGACCCCATATCTTCAAATATCCTGTTAGCTTTTTTAATTCCTGAGCAAACATCCAGGCAGTTATCAAGAGAGCTTCAGCTGAAAGAAAACTGCCAGTCTCAGTTTCAGTGAGGGACTACAACCAGTACAGCTCCTGACAAGAGATCTCAACAAATAACCCTAAAAATGCCACACCAGTGTCTTTCACTTGTATCTGTTGGGGTGGACTGTGATACAAGGGCAGCACTTATCTGCCCAGGAGCAGCTCAGAGCTAAGGGGAGGGTGTGGAGCCATCGTTTTCCTTCAGGCAGCTTGAAGGCTGCTGGCACGGGTTCCCCTTTCGCACACGGGCATGGCCTAGCAAAGGGCAGCTCCGTGCCCAGCCGAACGGGGCCCAGCAGCGCGCCACAATCCAGGAGTGGGGCAAGTGCCCGAGCAGCCCGGCCCCGCCCGGACTCTGCGCCTCGCACGGGAAGCGCAACGGCGCGGCCGGGCAGGGGAGCGAGAGCCGGCCCCAGGCTTCGGGGGTGCCCAGCGGCTCGCGCCCTGCCCCTCCGCTCCCGCTAGGGGCCCCGGGCCATGGGGCTCGCGCTGCCCGGGGAGCGGGAAGAGCGCGCGGCGGGTGAATGGTCCCGGCTCGCGGCCCCGGGGACAGGCCCGGCCGGCGGGGGGGGAGGGGGGGGGCTACGCGCGGCGGGCCCGGCCCCTCCCCCACTCACGAATTTCTTGGACTTCCCGGGGTCCGCGGGCCCCGCCGCCTCCTCCGGGCCCTTCCCCTTCTTCTTGTCGCGGCCGCCGCGCGCCGAGCCCCCGCCGCCCTCCATGGCGCCGCCGGCTCCTCAGGCCCGGCGCCCGCGCTGCCCAACCGCCCCGCGCCCCGCTGCGCCCGGCCCCGCCCGCCTCATTCCGCATGCAGCCGCTCATTAGCCTACACAATGAGCGGCGGAATATTCATGAGGCGCGACTTCCGCTTCCGGTCTCTGGGGCCTCGGCGCCACGCCGCTTCCGCCACCGCGGCGCCACCTGCCGGCGGGAGCCCCAACGGCCCCCTGCCTGCACTGCTGAGCCAGGTGTCACGGGAGCGCCCCGCCGCTCGTGAGCCAGTGCCTGTCCGCGGGGCACGTGGAACCCCCCCCGCTGAGCTCCCGCGGGGCACGTGGAACCCCCCCCCCCCGGCTGAGCTCCCGCGGGGCACGTGGAACCCCCCCCATGATTCCCACAGGGCACGTGGAACAGCCCCCCCCCCGCTGAGCTCCCGCAGGGCACGTGGAACCCCCCCCCCCGCTGAGCTCCCGCAGGGCACGTGGAACCCCCCCCCCATGATTCCCACAGGGCACGTAGAAACCCCCCACCCCGACTCCCACAGGGCACGTAGAACCCCCCCCACCGCTGAGCTCCCGCAGGGCACGTGGAACCCCCCCATGATTCCCACAGGGCACATGGAACCCCCCACCCCGACTCCCACAGGGCACGTGGAACCCACCCCCACCGCTGAGCTCCCGCAGGGCACGTGGAACCCCCCCCATGATTCCCACAGGGCACGTAGAACCCCCCCCCCCGCTGAGCTCCCGCAGGGCACGTGGAACCCCCCCATGATTCCCACAGGGCACGTAGAACCCCCCCCCACTCCCACAGGGCACATGGAACCCCCCCACCACTGAGCTCCCACAGGGCACGTGGAACCCCCCCCAGGGCACATGGAACCCCCGGCTGAGCTCCAGCCAGGCACGTAGAACAGCCACCCCCACCGCTGAGCTCCTGCAAGGCACATGGAAACCACCCCCAGCTCCTGCAGGGAACGTGGAATCCTTGCCCCCCCCCAACTCCCACAGGACATGTGGAACCTCCCCCACCGCCCCCCAACTCCCACAGGGCCTGTGGAACACCCACCCCCACTGCTGAGCTCCCGCAGGGCACATGGAACCTCCCCCCAGCTGCTGCAGGGAACATGGAACCCCCCCCCCCCCCAGACTCCCGCAGGGCATGTGGAACCGCTCTCCCACTGAGCTCCCCCGGGGCACAAGGAAACCACTCCCACAGGGAACCTCCACCCCACCTCCTACAGGGCATGTAGAACCCCACTCCCACTGAGCTCCCGTAGGGCACGTAGGAAACACCACATACCCACACCTCCCCATGAGGCACATGGAACCATCCCCCTGATCCCTGCTGAGCTCCCACAGGGCACGTGGAACCCCCCCACCGCTGAGCTCCCGCAGGGCACATGGAACCCTTCTCCTGCTCATCCCTGCTGTGCTCCCACACACCTTACCCACTGAGACCCAGCTGCTGCCAGCTCAGGCACCAGCTCCAGCAGGCCCAAGCGTGGTCCTGCCTGGCCCCTGTGTCCTCAGCGATGGGCTGACAGCCCTAGGCACACTGAGCATTACCCTCAGTTTTTCCAGCCAGGCCCTGGCAAGCAGCTAGGATGCCATACAGCTGGTAGTGGGCCCTGTCTGCACCCAGGGCTGGCCCACTGGCCACTACCTATCCCACCTCCACTAGTTTTCCCCTTTTCATAAAGCCCAAGGCATTTAAACTGCATGAAGGTTGCTGAATTGCATCTCTTACCCCTCAAATTACTAAAAATCAAGGACCCCACCAAGCTGAGGGATCAGCTTCCCCCTCCCTTTTTCAGGAAACCACCCTGAGAATGATGCCACACTGAGAAACAGCTTGTCTTCAGTGTCAGAAAAAACACAGGACCTGTATATTAACTAGCTTGCCCGTAAGCTCATATATATAGAACACAAACAACTTATCACTGCAATGAAGTTACAAATCTCAGTTACTGAGAAAAAACACAACCCGGTATCAGATTCAGCTCTCTCTTCTCCCCCAGTCACCGCTCCTATTACTAGCATTCGAACAGCAGCAAAACCAAAGAAAGGGCCTTTACGGAGTCAGACTCTTAATGGATTACTAGGGCACACTGCACCCTCCTTTCAATGGCAGCCACGAGGGCTGTCTGCACATGTAGCTTTTAGCATCTTACAGCTAGTACAAATTTGGTATCTCTTTACCAACAAATCACACTCAAGGTACTGAAGTGAAGGTGCTGAGCCTGAAAGCACACGCTAGAAGCGGCCCAAAGGCTCTGTGCATTTCCATCCTTCCCTCTTCTACTCAGGATGGTGAGAGCTGCTAGCTGCTCAGCCTTTTCTCCAAGAGGCTGAACAAGTTCTGCTGCCATCCACGAGGCCTTCCACCAGCTATTCTTATGCTTTGAAGTGGAAACATTCCTGGAATGTGTCCACTCTTTTGCAATGTTCCTCATGTTATTTAACCTGTTCTGATTCTTTGTTATTGTACAGAGGAAAACAAGGGCTATAAATACCAATGAAATAAGAACACAAGGAACACACACTAGAGTGATATTTATAATCTCATTCACTCATATTTCACATTTGCTCACTGCTTTATACAGTAAGAAATCTTGGAAAAAAGCGCAGAAGCAGAGAAAAAATAGAAATGAACCATAGGAAGGGAGGGAGAGATGGCACTCAGAACATAGCGTCCCAGGGAGAAGCAATGCTACCCAGAGCCAGGAAATTGTCATTGTACAACACTAACCTCAGTCTACAAGCATTTCATCAGACCCATCCAAAGCCCAGCCCATACACATCACTCTCCTGGAAAGCCCTGTCAGACAACTCTAAAAATAAAGACCCGATGTCATCACATTTGTGGAAAGCTTCCCTTCTTTGGACTGGCTATGTAATTTAGTCCACATGGATCTTTTTTGCCTACCTTGCAAAGCACAAGGCATTTCCAGGGTCATAGTACCAAACCTTCTTGTAATGGGGTTCTAAGAAAGCAGTGTCCCATATGCCTGCTTTGACTGGGAAGGCCCCAGAATAAACAAGTCTGTGTGGAAAGGAAAGAAAAGTCCCTATCATTAACTTCAGTCTGAAGTGTACATCTTCCTAGGAGCTTCCAATTTTTAAGCAGCTCCCCTTCCCCACAGAAGAAAGCCAGAGATCACTATGCTGTAACTTCAACATCTGCTCTGATTGGAGTTTATATAGATTTTAAAAAGTCCTCTGGTGAATTGATTTGAGACCCATTGAAGCTTTTTGTATTCATTTCTGTTTCATTCTGGTATGAGAGATGATCCTCACTATGTAAAATAATTCCATGATTTTCTGCATCCTTCATTAAACAGATTTCTGCACTTGGCATCTCTCACTCACACACAAGTAGTACTACAAAGATTTTGATGCATCTATTGCACTGAGGCCAAGCTAACTAACAAGCATCCAAGTTATGCATATTGCTAAAATTCATTTCATTGGAAGCCGATAGGGATAGGGATATGGATATATCTCTTCCTCTCCACACCCAAAACGGATAGATTCAGAACACTGTAAGATGTGAATTTAATTCTGACCAAGGCTCTGGAAGCTCCCTTTGAGTTTAAGCTTATGCTCTCTCCATGATATTTCCCTGAAGGCTACATTGCTAATGGCTGTTACCTCTAGGATACATGATGTCCTTCTAGCTTCGCCTCGTAGCCTTTTTTCAAGTGAGAGAAGGTGGCTTTGCAGGCTTCTCCCCAGTATATGCACCCAGGAAGGATATAGAAGTCTACCTCTTAAGTCTGCTCAGTTCCCGGGCTTTTTTCTAACTAGGTGGGACACTTGCTCTTCACAAAGATGCTAAGTTGGAGAGGTAGGATGTTAAAAATGCACTTAATCTAAATCCTTTAGGTGCCTCTAAAAATCCTAGGCTCAGCTGCTGTAGAGAAGCCATAGCATCTTTGCGGAGCGCAGGATCAGGTCCAGGAGATAACCATTACAGGACCACTTGGGAATAGTGACCATAATATAACAACATTTAACATTCCTGTGGTGGGAAGAACACCTCAGCAGTCCAGCACTCTGGCATTTAATTTCAAAGAAGAGAATTACACAAAAATGAGGAGGCTAGTTAAACAGAAATTAAAAGGCACAGTGACTAGAGCCAAATCCCTGCAAGCTGCATGGAAACTTTTTAAAGACACCATAATAGAGGCCCAACTTAAATGTATACCCCAAATTAAAAAACATAGCAAGAGACCTAAAAGAGAGTGTCACCGTGGCTTAACCACCATGTAAAAGAAGCAGTGAGGGACAAAAAGGCATCTTTTAAGAAATGGAAGTCCAATCCTAGTGAGATAAATAGCAAGGAACATAAACACTGTCAAATCAAGTATAAAAATGTAATAAGAAAAGCAAAGAAAGATTTTGAGGAACAGCTAGCCAAAAACTCAAAAAGATATAACAATGTTTTTTTTAAGTACATTAGAAGCAGGAAGCCTGCTAAAAAACCTGTGGGTCCCCTAGACGATCGAGATATAAAAGGAGCAATCAAGGACGATAAAGCCATTGTGGAGAAACTAAATGATTTCTTTGCTTCAATCTTCACAGCTAAGGACGTTAGGGAGATTCCCAAATCTGCACCGTCCTTTGTGGGTGATGAATCTGAGGAACTGTCCTGGATTGAAGTGTCATTAGAGGCGGTTTTGGAACAAATAGAAAAACTTAATGTTAACAAATCTCCAGATGGCATTGATCCAAGGGTTCTAAAAACTCAAAGGGGAAATTGCTGAACTATTATCTGTGGTTCGTAACCTATCCTTTAAATCGGCTTCCGTACCTAATGATTGGAAGGTACCTAACGTGACACCAATATTTAAAAAGGGCTCTAGAGGCAATCCTGGCAATTACAGACCGGTAAGTCTAACTTCAGTACCGGGCAAATTAGTTGAAACAATAGTAAAAAATAAAATTGTGAGGCACGTAGAAGAACATAATTTGTTGGGCAAAAGTCAACATGGTTTCTGTAAAGGGAAATCCTGTCTCACTAATCTATAAGAGTTCTTTGAAGGGGTTAACAAACATGCGGACAAGGGGGATCCAGTAGATATAGTATACTTAGATTTTCAGAAAGCCTTTGACAAGGTCCCTCACCAAAGGCTCTTGTGTAAATTACATGGCCATGGGATAAGAGGAAAGGTCCTTTCATGGTTTGAGAACTGGTTGAAAGACAGGAAACAAAGGGTAGGAATAAATGGTAAATTTTCACAATGGAGAGGGGTAACTAGTGGTGTCCCCCAAGTGTCAATCCTGGGACCAATCCTGTTCAACTTATTCATAAATGATCTGGAGAAAGGCATAAGCAGTGAGGTGGTAAAGTTTGCAGATGATACCAAACTGTTTAAGATAGTCAAGACAGAAGCGGACTGTGAGGGACTCCAAGAAGATCTCACCAAACTGAGTGATTGGGCAACAAAATGGCAAATGGAATTTAATGTGGATAAGTGTAAAGTAATGCACATCGGGAAAAATAACCCCAACTATACGTACAGTATGATGGGGGCTAATTTGGCTACAACAAATCAGGAAAGAGATCTTGGCGTTATCGTGGACAGTTCTCTGAAAACTTCCACACAGTGTGCAGCGGCGGTCAAAAAGGCAAATAGGATGCTAGGAATTATTAAGAAAGGGATAGAAAATAAGACCCAGAATATCTTCCTGCCCCTGTATAAAACTATGGTACGCCCACATCTTGAATACTGTGTACAGATGTGGTCTCCTCACCTCAAAAAAGATATTTTGGTCTTAGAAGGGGTTCAGAAAAGGGCAACTAAAATGATTAGGGGTTTGGAACGGGTCCCATACGAGGAGAGGTTAAAGCGACTGGGACTTTTCAGTTTAGAAAAGAGGAGACTGAGAGGGGATATGATAGAGGTCTATAAAATCATGAGTGGTGTGGAGAGGGCCGATAAAGAAAAGTTATTTATTAGTTCCCATAATAGAAGAACTAGAGGACACCAAATGAAGTTAATGGGTAGCAGGTTTAAAACTAATAAAAGAAAGTTCTTCTTCACACAGCGTGTAGTCAACCTGTGGAACTCCTTGCCAGAGGAGGCTGTGAAGGCTAGGACTATAACAGAGTTTAAAGAGAAGCTGGATAATTTCATGGAGGTTAGGTCCATAAAAGGCTATTAGCCAGGGGATAGAAATGGTGTCCCTGGCCTCTGTTTGTCAGAGGCTGGAGAAGGATGGCAGGAGACAAATCGCTTGATTATTGTCTTCGGTCCACCCTCTCTGGGGCACCTGGTGCTGGCCACTGTCGGCAGACAGGATACTGGGCTAGATGAACCTTTGGTCTGACCCAGTACGGCCATTCTTATGTTCACACTACTGACAGGATAGGGAGCACAGAGATCAGGTGATTTGTCTGCGAGCAAGTTGTATATTCAGCTCTTATGAGCCAACTGTCATCTCAGTGCCAGGCAGACTCAGAGCTTATTCCGCCCTAGGAAAGGCAGCCGCAAGGGCATAAGTAACGTCAGTTCCTAAGCCTGTTACGCTGCTACTCGAGCTTGCCTTTCGACTTTTCTGAAATGTTCTTCTCTCAGTGCACGATAACACTCATCACATCCGAGATCGACATTCGGCCTTCGATGTAGCAGGTTCCATTTAGACCCATAAATCAAATGCTGAGGGTGGCAGCACCTGTGCTCCTCGCAATCGCAAGGAGTAAGAGAAGTTGACGGGAGCATTTGCTCCCATCAGCCTCCCGCCCTGTGGACGATGCCAAGCTCTGCTTAAGGTAAGCCAACTCCAGCTACGTATTCTACATACCTGGAGTTGCATACCTCAAGCCGACCTTCCAGGTCCAGTGTAGAGCTGGCTGCAGTTTGGAAGCTGGATCAGATGCTCTCTGTGGGCGTGCAGTACTTCCACCTCTAATTAGCACTTCTCAGGCTGTCTCCTAAAGTTTGTGACTGCTTACTGGTTTCCTAAAGGGGGATCTGCACAGGAAGTTTTGTGGGAGAAGAGAAGGTGACAGGTGTTTCACTGAATGTATTACCTCCTCAGTTCTGAACCGATTCCTGCTAACCGTCCCTTTCCAGAAACAGACCCTCCGAGGAACTGAGAAACGACTTAGGGGCAAGGTTTTTCATACATGCTTTTAGCTCCAGAATGGTGTGAGGCTAAGTGATGTACACCCACTAATTTCTCTTACCATTCTGATGGGCTTCCCTGGCTCACTGCATAGGCCAGGGGAGTCCAAAAGCCGGGTTAGAGCTGCAGAAGCAATACATCCAGAGAATCCCATACTGGTAAGTAACCCTTCCTTTTTGTGTACATTGCTTCACATTTGATGCATTAGATGCAGTTTAAAAAAAAAAAAAACACATTCATACCCCCCAAAAAGACACCTACTTTCAATCCTTTTTGTTGGATTTCACTGCTGAACTGAAAACACAAAATACATTCAGCAAACAGGCCAGAACCACCTTCTCTTTACTAACCCAGGGACTGCTGCTTTGCCTGTTCTCAATTTTGCAGACATTATCCATGCCATGACCTCACCGGATAGGCTCATCAAACCCAGGCTCCCCTTTCAAAAGGAAGCCCAGCTCCCACAGATTGCAGTATGCTTCCGCTGGCTGGAGAGAGAGAGCTTGCCTGTGTGCATGGAACACTGGTGAAGCAGCAACAGTGTTTCTACAGCTACTTTTACTGTACAGGACTGAGCGTGCAGCACTTGAAACGTCTACAGGGATCAGTACCGGTCCCTACTTCCAGTAGCTACAGCGATCACTCAGAGAAATACTGCCATGTGTGCCAATCACATGCCATTCTCCCTCATTCACTATTGCAACCACCAGCACTGCTGAGATCTCAGAATTCCTGCAAGAGATTGGCTCCCAGAAGGAGGGCTCCTGGCTCCAACTCAGCCCTAACAAGACCAAAGTGATGCTGATTGAAAAGGCACTTTTCAATCACTTGGAAGAACTAGCCAGGACAAGGTCTCCTCTGCCACCCAAGGCACACTGGCTCCATTCATAAAAACGTGGTCGGATACCTCAGGCGCTGTTTGACTCATCCCTGAGTTCTCAGTAACTAAATACTCCCCCTTCCCCCCCTTCACCTCCAGCTTGCTAAGAAACATGATCCCTTCCTCCTGGGAAAGGCTTGGCCACAAAGATCCCTTCATTTGCACTGCACCCGATTCCAGTTATTCACTATATCCCACTGCCTTCTCCATGGCTCAGGCTGCTATGAACACACCAAGTCCACACACTAGTCATCCCACCGTCTACCTAGCCACATCCAATGCCGGTTTAAGGCTCCCGACCTAACCCTCAAAGCAATAATGGATCAGGTCCAAGGTACATTGGAGACCACACTTTAATCTACGAACTACCATGACTGCATGCTGCTCTGGGCAAGGCAGATCAAAAAGGCCAGAATAAAGTGAGAGGCCAGGGGACAACACATTGGGAAGCCAAAGGGATATGGTTTGGGAACAAACTGGCAGAGGAGAGAAGATGATAAAAGCCAGGATTCATCTATAGGAAGCACTGCAAAAAATTGAAACTTTTCTTCCCACCCTAACCAGAATGTTTGGATCATCAGCCACCACACCCCACCGTCCTTAAAATTATCCCACTGCCCTTAAACAGAACTTCGAACACTAAACCAGGGGACAAGATTTCCCCTTAGGAACTTTGCTACTGATTTATTCTACATGGAAGGAGCCCGCATGTAAAAGACAGTACCACAAAACCTTGAGAGGTAAGAGAGATTCAAATGCATTTCCTCAGTCTCCCTACAATATATTCAGCTTTCTGATATACAAACTAATCGGTAAATTGTTTGTCCTAAAGCATTTGCCATAATAGTTGTATCAGCCTTCATTTACTTTCAGTTGTTACCAGCCCTTAGCCTCACCCCGTTTTCAGACCAAAGCACTACATTGCTTACTTAACCCAGTTCCCTGGGATGGCCCTTTAGTAAATGCATGCGTTTGCCTCATTAGCAAACTGGGTTTTAGTGCAGGGTTGCTGATCTACTATATGACAGGTGAGATGCAGCCCAAGGACACACTTCCCATCGAATGGCCTTTCAAATGAGAGGTGTAGAACCAGGCACTGTCTTCCAAATTCAAGGCATCCGTCCAAAACCCAGCCATGGCGATGCACAGTCTGGGTTCTGGAGAAGCGAGAATGCCTAAAGCAGCCCAGTCTGGGTCTGAGCGCTGCACCATATGCTGGCCAGCAAAATACCAGGCTATGATTCTGCATGGAGAATGAAGAAAGGGGCTGGAGATACAGGTGAGTGAATCAACCCCACCCCTCACTTTATTCCCAGGACAGTAACAATGGAACAGGAGTGTGCCAGCTGCAGAATTTTATGCAGCACGAGGGCTAAATTATCAAATTCTATGAGGGGATTAATTTTGACTGGCACATGGCTGTCGCTTTCCAAGGGATGTTAATTGCAAGGGTAATTGTCATGTCCTGCTGTAGTAAATGGGCAGACTGGCTACAGGGGTCAGGAATGAATTCCACTATTACCTACAGCACCGAGGAACTATCAGGATCTCTCCAAGGGAGGCATTACACTCCTCGGAAGCAGCAGGTACTGATAGGGCCAAAGGTGGACTCCGAACTCTCCTGACACATGGTCTGATTCGGCCAGAAGTAAGAGCACCGGATTAGCTGGACTAACCCTTTGATCCTGGGAGGTGAACTAGGAGGGCAGAATGGGATTGGCAGTCAAAACTCCTGGGTTCTGACATCGCTTCAGCGTGTGATTTCTGGTAAAGCACGTCTATGAACTCAACTAAGAGGAGGGGATAGTACCTACATTTGTAAAGCACTGGGTTTCTCAGCTGATAACTGCTGCCTCAGATGCACCAAATGGTCAGAGCTAGTATGTGCCTATTCAATGGGGGGGAGGGGGGTGTGTGTGTGAAACAAAACAAAACTCAAGGCAGATATTTTCGGGGTGTACTGATCTGACACATTTTGTGTAACGCCCACTGTGCACAGCTATGACTTAGTGGTAACCACCAACTTTTACACCCCTCCCCATTATTCTGCATTAATGACACACAGGTTCCTTTTAGCATGGTCACGCCTATCAGGTCAAGCTGGTGGTTGCCCCAGGGCCGCACAGCTCAAGCTCTGCACCCCTGCTGGACATTCCTTACCTGCACTGGCAAAGGGCGGAAAGGGGACCTCCTCCAGGAAGCTTTGCGAGCAGAGACTGCTCCTCAGACACCAGGAGAAACAACTAATGGCTCTGCTCAGCGAGAGCTTATCTGGTGACTAAAAGCTGAGACTTGGCAGCTAAGCAATGTGACTCAGAACACACTGAGAGGGACCCAGTCACCTGGGTCAGTCAGGGAGGACAGTGAGAGAGCCAGTAATGGTTAATCCAGTCTGCGGTGCTAGGGTTAGGGAGGTACGGGTGGGCCACAGCAGGGAGCAGAGACTCCAGGAGGTTTGTAGCCAGAAATGACCACTGGTAGCAAACACCTTCCCCAAAGATGCTCTTACCAGCAAAGGGCCGTCGCTCCCATTCACCTGCACACGGCACCAACAGAAGCAAACCACGAACGAGCATTTCAACAGACAAAGCAACAAGGCCCATAAGAAAAATACCATCTTGGTTTATTGTTTAAAAACGTCAGTAAAACCAACAGAAAAGTAGGGAGAGCAGGAGGCTGCTGCCTGTTCCTTCTCCCCAGCTAGGACAAAAGTCTCCAAGCACAGACAGTGGGAGGCCTCAGACTCACACTGAGCACCCAGCATGCTTCTCTCCCTCTGCAACACTCCAGCAGAGGGAGAGAAGCCCACCCTTTCAGTGTCAGGACCCACTGCCCTCCCCACGGGACAGAACGGATCCCTCCGGGAAAGGCCTGCCACTCAGGGTCTGCGACCCAGCCGCATTCTCGGTGTGGAAAATGGCCCGGGATGGGGCGGGAAGGCGCCAGGAGGTACAACAGAAGCAGGAATGCACCACACCAGCATGGCACAGCCCCTGTACCATCTGGCCCAAAGGAATTGGATCCTCAAGGAACGATCTAGATGGGGAGCTTGGGCCAAAGCCGAACAGGGCAAATAGCTGCGGCTCTTGTTGGCAGACAGACCAAAGCTATTCCAGAGGGAGGGAAAGGCTGCACTCGGAATACATTCGCCCCTCCCTGCTCCACCCAGAACTGCCCTTGGCTGTCCTGGGTTTCCCCCAGCACGGGGACGGGGGAGAGCTGGAAAGGCTGGCAGGAAGCGAGGGCGCTGCCAGGACTCAGGGAGGAGGACACCCGGAGTGGTAAGGGAGCAGAGAGGTTCTAGGCACTGCAGCACTGACCCCCCTCCCTCTGCCTGGAGTCTGAGCTGTGCTGGGAGGAGCTGGGGAAGCCACTGCAGACTGGCTCTAAAATCGTTTGGATGGCAGCAGCACAGAGACCATGGTGCGGATCCAAGCGTCACGTGAATTCCCACTGGCCCCAGTGGTGACAGTCCGAGCCCTGAGGACCAGGTTTCACTGCACGCTGCCTCTGTAGGCATCCAGCCCAGCGCAGCAGCACTGCTCCTACGGCCACATGCGTCAGACATGAAGGGGAGGGCCAAGAGGAGACTTTTACTGGCTCACGTGCATCCCAGTCGTTTCCACCACGCACCAAGGTCTCGAGAGGGACCTCACAGCTCAGAGTCCCACAACTCAGCGCTCAGATCTCAACGTCACTTTCCTTATCATTGTCGTGCTCCCCATCGTAGAACTCGTTCGAAGCCTCAGGCCTGAAAGACAGACGAGTGCGTCAGGGTAGGCAGCAGCCTTCTCCCGCGTTTTCAGAAGGGTGGAGCTGGCCGCAACGCAGGGACAAGAACGCGCTGCTAAGAGGGAGGGAGGGGACTCATCTCCTGGCCTGGGAGATGTGGGATGTATCCCTGAGGCACAGCGCGTGCTAGCAGAGGAGCCAGGCAATCAGAAGGGAGGCAGCACCTACTCTGGGCTGTGGACAGCCCCCACCAAATCTCCTCTCGCTGGAATGGGGTGAACAGGAGGGAGGAACCTTTCCCCGCGTGGCAGGGCAAGGAGAGGGGGAGGCCCAGTACCTGCTGTAGTTCTCCTCGGAGCCTCTCTCCTCTGGGTCAGGCTCGTCTGTACGGTCATAACTGAGCAAGTCAGAAGGAACATCGTGGATTTGGACACTGGGGGCATGATTCAGCATTTTCAGATTCTCGAATATTGTCTGTCTGATTTGATCCAGGTACTGGTCAGGGACAGAAGACGTGATCAGGACCACAAATGCTGCCATTAATATCTGCCTGCAGCAGGCATGCCCTAAGGCTGGGGTGGGCAAGATACGGCCAAGCCTTTTAATCCAGCCCGCCCTGCCAGGATGCTCCGGCATGGAGCTACTGCACACCACTCAAAGCGGCTGGCTACTCCGTGTGCCCCTCTGCACGGTGCGGAGGGGGAGGGCTTCCCGTGTTGCCCACGCCCCCAGCATAATCTCTCAGCTCCTACTGGGTAGAAACTGGTCAATGGGAGCCGAGAGATTGTGCTGGGGGTGGAGCAGCACGTGACACCCTCCCCCCAGCGTGCGGCGCAGAGAGCCTCATGGATCAGCCTGAGGCAGGCCAGGAGCCTGCCACAGGATCCTGCTGGGCTGCTGTCCAGGAGCTGCCTAAATACCCCTGCATCTGGCACTCCACCCCAACTCCCTGCCCCAGGTCACCACCCAAACCCTTTACCTGCCCCAGGTCACAAGTCCCTCTCAGACCCTGCACCCCTTGCATACGCCTTTCCCAGGCCAGAATCTTCTCCTGCACCCATACCCTCTCCCGGACTCTGAACCCCAATCACTTGCCCCAGGTCACAAGTTCCTACATCACCCGAACTCCCTCTCAGCCCCCTCATTCTCCCTTGCACTCCAGTCCTCTACCCTGAGCTGCCTCCGGCACCCAACCTCTGTCCCAGATGCCACATCCCTTCCATAGAATAGTGCAGCCTTTGACCACTTACCAACATCTTGGGAGTCCCTTCCACCCCCATCAACAATTACCACTCATCCCTGCCCTCGGGCCATGCAAATGCCATCAATGCCAGTGACTTTAAAGTGCAGCACAGCAATAGTACCAACACCGGCACGGAGGGCTAGCCTACTCTTACGAGGCTGTGGCTGTGGAGCTGTAGTTCTTCAGCAACAACGCTGCCCAGGCCAACAAGAGGGTTTCTCCCATTGCCGTAGGCCAGGGGTACGTGGTACCCTGAGGTCTGCCAGGGGGTACAGCAACTCATCTAAGATTTGCCTAGTTTTACAAGAGGCTGCATGAAGAGCACTAGCAAAGTCAGTACAAACTAAGATTTCATACAAGGACTGGTTTATACTGCTCTATAAATACTGTACTTGCAGGCCAACTGATTTATTCTATAACAATACTAGCAGATTCCCTGGCATTGCTCAGGCCTGCAACTCAATTACGGTGCTTTTTTTTAGGAAAATAAAAGGAAAATGTACATGCTTTATTTAATTATTGTATTTTTCAAAAAGAGTTATTTTTATTAAGTTAATTTTTATTTTGAATTTCTTAAAATAATTGCTAGTTTTTCTGGGGGGGTTTTTAGTATTTTTTTAAACATGGGAATTCCATCAAGTGGGTTTTTTCTTTGTACCTATAAATTCTTATAATTCACCACGTTTTAACAAAAAAGGGCTATAGTCAATTTGGTTTTCAATGACATTTTCTTCTTGTTTTCAAACCTTAAGCACTGATTGAGCTGTGCCAAAACAGGGCACTACTCCACATTTCTCCATTGTATCTCTTTTCTGTAAGGTTTAACGAGAAGCAATCCTATTCCAGGTTGACCCTGTTTTTCTGGCTCATCTCGGTTCAGTCTCTTTCAGCATTTGCTCAGCTCTGTCAAGTCTGAGGACTGTATTTGCTTTGGTGACTCTGTCTCTATTTGGTTTTATGAGAAGCAATCCTATGCCCTCCCGGCACATTCCATTTTCCTGGCACAGCCAAGCCCTTATGGTGCTTTAAGCTGTTCTAAGAGGAAGCTGTGTACTGAACTTGGTGACCCTAACTCTTACCACTCAGGAGGAATTCTCGATCAAACAGACAAACTCTCTCAAATATACAGCGCGTGGTAAAAATGAGAAAGTCAGCAATTTGTCAATAACAGCGTGCTGCAACACTTGTGCATTTGTCTGATTTCGAGTCCTGTATTAAGCAAGCAGCTTAAGTGAAGTGAAATCTGGGGCATACAAGACAAATCAGACTTTTGAAAGGGGGAACAGTCTGGGAAGGCTGAGAACATGGTGTTGGTTATCCACCCCCCGAGAGGCAGTAGCTATGTCAGTGCTAGTCTACGCTGGCAGTTAGGTCAGTATAACTCCGCTGCTGAATGACAACTATACTGACATATGTTGCTAGTGCAGACCCAGCCCAAGACACAGGGCAGAGACTTCAGAAGTGGAAAGGAAATTGTAGGAGGACCGTCAAGATTCTCAAGAGGATCTTTAGAAAGCTCCCTTCATTTCAAAGATGCCAGGAGGCTTCCCAGAAGAAAGCATATTGTCCAGCACTGGGACATAAGAACATAAGAATGGCCGTACTGGGTCAGACCAAAGGTCCATCTAGCCCAGCAGCCTGTCTGCCGACAGTGGCCAGCACCAGGTGCCCCAGAGAGGGTGGACCGAAGACAACGATCAAGCGATTTGTCTCCTGCCATCCCTCTCCAGCCTCTGACAAACAGAGGCCAAGGACACCATTTTATCCCCTGGCTAATAGCCTTTTATGGACCAAACCTCCATGAAATTATCTAGCATCTCTTTAAACTCTATTATAGTCCTAGCCTTCACAGCCTCCTCTGGCAAGGAGTTCCACAGGTTGACTAAGCGCTGTGTGAAGGAGAACTTTCTTTTATTAGTTTTAAACCTGCTACCCATTAATTTCATTTGGTGTCCTCTAGTTCTTCTATTATGGGAACTAATAAATAACTTTTCTTTATCGGCCCTCTCCACACCACTCATGATTTTATAGACCTCTATCATATCCCCTCTCAGTCTCCTCTTTTCTAAACTGAAAAGTCCCAGTCGCTTTAACCTCTCCTCGTATGGGACCCGTTCCAAACCCCTAATCATTTTAGTTGCCCTTTTCTGAACCCCTTCCAAGGCCAAAATATCTTTTTTGAGGTGAGGAGACCACATCTGTACACAGTATTCAAGATGTGGGCGTACCATAGTTTTATACAGGGGCAGTAAGATATTCTGGGTCTTATTTTCTATCCCTTTCTTAATAATTCCTAGCATCCTATTTGCCTTTTTGACCGCCGCTGCACACTGTGTGGAAGTTTTCAGAGAACTGTCCACGATAACGCCAAGATCTCTGTCCTGATTTGTCGTAGCCAAATTAGCCCCCCATCATACTGTACGTATAGTTGGGGTTATTTTTCCCGATGTGCATTACTTTACACTTATCCACATTAAATTTCATTTGCCATTTTGTTGCCCAATCACTCAGTTTGGTGAGATCTTCTTGGAGTCCCTCACAGTCTGCTTCTGTCTTGACTATCCTAAACAGTTTGGTATCATCTGCAAACTTTACCACCTCACTGCTTACCCCTTTCTCCAGATCATTTATGAATAAGTTGAACAGGATTGGTCCTAGGACTGACCCTTGGGGGACACCACTAGTTACCCCTCTCCATTCTGAACATTTACCATTTATTCCTGCCCTTTGTTTCCTGTCTTTTAACCAGTTCTCAATCCAAGAAAGGACCTTCCCTCTTATCCCATGGCCATGTAATTTACACAAGAGCCTTTGGTGAGGGACCTTGTCAAAGGCTTTCTGAAAATCTAAGTATACTATATCTACTGGATTCCCTTTGTCCGTATGTTTGTTAACCCCTTCAAAGAACTCTAATAGATTAGTAAGACAGGATTTCCCTTTACAGAAACCATGTTGACTTTTGTCCAACAAATTATATTCTTCTACATGCTTCACAATTTTATTCTTTACTATTGTTTCGACTAATTTGCCCAGTACTGAAATTAGACTTACCGGTCTGTAATTGCCCGGATCGCCTCTAGAGCCCTTTACACTTATCCACATTAAATTTCATTTGCCATTTTGTTGCCCAATCACATGCAGGGAAACCTCTTTTTGCCCTGACAAGTTTTCTCTGGGTGAGCTGCTGAACTCCACCTGGTTTCACAGGATCTAGCAGCAAGCACAGACCTTTTCTTTTCAGACTACATCTGGTAGCTATGTTAGGCGATGTAGAGTAGCATGTCCAAGACCAGGCCAGAGCCACTCACCTGTCTGGAATTCTGGTTCTCAATCCTTGTACTGACATCTGGGTGGAGGGTGAAGTCCGGAGCAAAGTACTCAAAGTATTCTGCAAAGGAGCCAGGAAAGAGTTAAAAAACAGAGAGAAGGGGAATTTGGGACTAGATTTTCTGAAACTCTACTCTGCAGAGATGGAAAGAGCTTGACCCTATATCATGCTAGTGGTCACCATACCATCAAGAGCACAGTAAGAGCCAACTCCATCAGGAGGGGTACGCTGCCAGGAGAAAAGAGAAAGAAACAGGAACACAGTTCATTGTGGAAGGAATTTAGAACGCATGATATTGTAATGCAGGTGTCTCTCCAGGGAGGCCAGCCACAATGGGGGATGTGTACAGTAAGAAGCAAAAAAGAAGGTCTAGGACACATGGGCTAGGATCAGAAGATTCTACTGCTTCAGCCCCACTCTGGCTAACATCCATTAACATGGATTGTGGAATCCAGCTAAAGTTCCTGAAGCATTAAAACATCGAGGCACATTAGCTAAACTTACAGACAGAGAGTGAGGAAACTCAGATTCATTAATTCTAAAGCCAACAGGAATCACTGTGATCAACTAGTCTGAGCAGCTGTACAATACAAAGACTTTCCTAATATACTGTCTAAAGAAGATCTTTTAGAAAGCCATTTAATCTTAATATCAAAACTGCCAGGGAAGGAAAATCAACCACAACCCTGGTACATTTTTCTAATAGTCAATTACTGCCACTGTTAAAAATTCATAACATTTCCAATATGCATCTGTCATTTCAGCTTCCAGCCCCTGGATCATGTTCTAGCTTTCACTGCTAGAAAAAAAAGCCCATTTTCAAATATCTGAATGCACCATGCAGGGATTTATAAACTGTCATTCTTTAACTTTCCTCCTGTTAAGAGAAACTGAGCTCTTTAAATCTATCAGTATAAAGCAGGGTTTCTAATCCTTTTAGTCATTCTTGTGGCTCTTCTCTGAATACGCTCCAATTTATCAGCTGCCTTTTCTTGAATTGTGAACACCAGAACTGGATACCATGTGCCAGCAGCCGTTATACCAGTGCAAAACACAGAGGTGAAGTCATTTCTCTACACTTACTCAAGATGATCCTGTTTAGGCATCCAAGAATCACAATCATCCTTTGGCCACAGCATCACACTGGGAGCTCGTGTTCAGCTGATAATCCAACCCCACCCCAAATCTTTTCCAGAGGGCCCCCCATCCTGAAAGCACGGCCAACATTCTTTGTTCCTAGATGTACCCTTTTAGTCACATGCAAATGTATATTGCCTCCTTGCACCCAGCTTTCCACACAATCCAGAGTGCTCTAGTAGTGATCTCGTCCTTCTCATTATTTATCACTCCCCCAATTTGTGTGCATCGTCTGCAAACTTTGTCACTGATGATTTTGATTTTCTTCCAAGCCATTGATAAAAATATTAAATAGCAGAGGGAGAAGACCACATTCCTGCAAGACCAACTGGAAACATTCATTCAACGAGGATTCCTATTTATAATTTCATCTAGAGACGGTTGGCCAGCTTTTATTCCACTTAATGTAGCCTAGGCGGATTTCATATCTTTCTAGTCCAATGATGCACAGACTGAGGCTCATGAGCTGCAAGTGTCTCTTTAATGCAGCTTTATGCATCACATAATATGAAAGTGCTGATTTAATTATTACCAGTCAGGGTGCTTTTACTGTTAATCAACTGTACTGGCTAAAACATGTCATCAGTCATTTAGCTGTGAGAAATCATCTCACACGCACTCGAAATATTTTCCATCCTACTGTTTAAATAGGATGATATAACATTATAATAAATAAAACAATGAATTCACATATTGTGACTCTTTTGGATAATGCTGATTACTAATTGGGCTCCTGAACAAGAAGCCTGAGTACCACTGTTCTAATTAAAATGCTGTGCATTTCTAAGACAAATGCCTTACAGATGTCAATTACATCACTCTTTACTTTTTTCAAACTTGTAAACTCATTGAAAAAAGAAATTGTCAGTTTGTGAGTTATGGATCTTCCCTAAACTAAGGATGTTAAGCAGCGGATAATTTGCTAATCATGTAGTCGATAGAATTTTTATCAACTACATGATTAGCTGATAAGGGAAGTTAAAGCGTGAGCCAGGTTTGGGAGCTACCCCCTTGCAGCTTTGCAGTTTAAATGTAGTAAGAGCCAGGTGGCCTGCCTGCCCGGCTCCTACTACATTTTAAATGCAGAGCTGCAGCGGGAGTAGGTCCCCCACTGCAGCTCTGCATTTAATTGACATTAATTGACTAATCGACCACTCTATTACATCCCTACCATAAACTTATGTGGATTGGCATTCATACTTTCCTTTAATTCTTTATTAAAATAGTCCCATATCAGCCGCTCCAATATCTCTCTGGACAGGCCTATACTTACCCTGGTTATCCTGCTTACCCATTTTAAATAGGTGACAACACCTATTTAACAAGACGATGCTGACTCACCACTGTATGGCAGTTCCTCACTAATTGCTTCATCCACAAGCAGCGATGTTTCATAGGTCCTAGAAACACAGAATATTCTACTCAGCCCAGCACAGACTCCCCCCGTGACACAGTCTGCCTGAAATGCCATGCCAGTTACAGCTGGGTAAAGGCCCTCAGGAGCACAAGCACCAATAGTCCTCACACCATTTCCAACAAATAGGACATTCTCCAGCAAGCACGTGAAGGACTCACCAGCAGCGTGCCACGTTACGAACGGTATAGCCACCTCCTCCCAGCACCAGCAAGGGGATGTTGAAGCTCTTTACGTACTCCACACACTCCCTAAAAACCCAAAGCAAAGGGGAACTTGTGACTGTTAGCAGCCAACCAATGCAGCACCATGCTCAACCTATAAACACACTGAACTGTATGAGATAGTGTGTTCTGGGCTCCCATCAGTGAAACCCAAACCCTGAGGGGAGCGGTTCTCATGGCTTGAGAGAAATCGGAGCTCTGTATTCGTGTGTCCTGGCAAAGCACTCCTAGGAGAAGTGTTGTGAGGTCCCAAATCTAGTCTGGGAACCTGCTTCTGTAGAATCTTGTACCTTATTTGCTCTGCCTGCTGGCTCGCAGGGAACTAGATTGCACCTGCTGCGCTCCAGCCTTGCTCTCAAAGACCCATTCTTTCACGGACTGCAGTGATGGTCCTTGAAATGCTCCAGCCACACCCCTGATGAACTTACCCATGTCCTCTTATACTGAGGTTAAAGCAACCCAGACGGTCACAACCCAGAGAGTCAGCACCACACTAGGGAAGAGAAAGCAGCATTACTCTCCCGGTGCACCTCTGAGCAAGTCATCGGTACCCCATAGATACAGCCACCTACCACAGCCCCAAGCAGCACCCCACCCCCATTTCTCCAGATGCACATACTGGAGAGGTGTTCCTCCTGCAACACATGCACACAGACCCGGCCTCCTACCTGCAGCACTATGCACGTGGGCTGGTAGTAATCCACCACCTGGTTAATGACTGGCTGGAAGAGGTGTTTATAACCTGCAGAGAGAAAAGCAGACAGTCATCGTGGCTCAAGAGGGCAAACAGGAACATCAGGGGGAGGGAGGAGCATTCTGCTTACTTTGGTCATCAATGCCATCCCGCAAAGGCACATTTAGGCAGTAATAGCGGCCACTCTCTGCCCCGACCTCGTACATGTCACCTGGCAGAGGCAAGGAGGCAAAGTCACAGGACACAAGGATCAGCTCTGAAATGCCGCAGGTGTGGGCAGTGCAGACAAGAGGAAACCATCATGACACGGAAATCTTTTCCACTTCCCTGCAAACTACCACCAGACCATATTTCTTCCCACGGCCACCCCAGAACGCCTGCCTTCCATCTTCTCTCTCTGACCCCAGAACCACATGCCACCATGTAACCACAGTGATTGGGCCCTGAAATCTGCACTTCATGAGGGCAGCGGAGGTTCTGTACCTGTGCCAGGAAAGAAGTAGTTCCCATATTTGTGAAAAGATACGGTCATGACACGGTCTGTCAAGTAAAAGGCTTCCTGAACCCCATCTCCGTGATGAATATCAATGTCAATGTAGAGAACACGTGGGTGATACCTGCCAGAAACAGGAGACAAAAGAGCATCACACCACTGGTGCCATCCCAGCTACAGCAACCACTTTGCTCTGGCCCCCCAAAACCAGCCTCCACAAAACAAGCCTGCCATGTGCCAGAGGTCAGCCAGCTCAGCAAGCCTCTGGTCCCTCGTATGGTGCCTGGCGAATACCTCAGTGCAGAGCATCTCCCACACAAGGAGTGCCCTAAAATACTCGTCTGACATATGGCGAGCGCGCGAGAGGAATTCAGAGGCATGGAGAAGGAAGGACAGGCTGTCAGAGCAGACTAGAGGCAGGCACGAAAGCACGTGAAAGAGGCAGAGGGCTCATTCAGATGGCAAAGGCTACAGAGAAGGTTCTTGCACTGGCTGTGGCTCGAGTACTCAAAGGGTCAGGGAGGAGGCCCCTACTGAACAAGCGAAGTGAGGGGCCCAGCCACGAGGCTGAGGAGCGCAAGGCCACGAACAGACTGGCTTGGTCGCCAGCCGTTTAGAGTCTTTGCCCTGAACAACTTCATCTTGAAAAACTAGAGCCAGTTTTCAATGCTCCAAATGACAGGGGAGCCAGTGAAGTAACTGGAGGGTGGAAGCAGTTGTTCTTCCCTGTTTGTGTCACAGCGCAGGCACCATTGTTCCCCAGTGCTGGAGTCTAGAAGGTCATCAGAGGAAGGAAGCGCAATCACCCAGTGGAGCCCACCCACGGTGGGCAGAAGGACGTGGCGCCCAGAGGCATTCTTGCAGAGACAGGGAATGTGGAACAAGGAAAGCTGAATCAAGGCCGAAGCCAAAGTTACTGAGAATGGAGATCCGAATGCTGGGCAGACAAAGGCTTGAGCAGTGTCTCCTGTCAACTAGACATTCAGAGGAATGCAGCAGAGATGAAACTTCATTGGGCAACAAGGTCAGATAAGGAGAGGAGAGGTCATTACAAGCAGGGCTTGACAAATGCACTCGCCCGCTTGCCCGTGGAGAGTAGATTTTATCAGCTGGCGAGTGCAGGGGCGGACTGGCCCGGTGGGCGGTTGTGACGGGCTGGCCAAAGCCCGCACTACGGGCGGCGCGGCCACATCCGATCCGCCGGAGGAGCGGAGCGCCGCGCCACCAGGAAGGGGGAAGTGCAGTGATTCTCAGCGCCGGGCTGCCTGTGTGCAGCTCCGGCGCGAGGAGGCAGGACACGAGCCAGAGGGCGGGACGCTGGCAGATGCCAGGACACTGGCGTGACATGGCCCCGCTGATTTTAAAGGGCCGCGGCAGCACCCCGCCCCGCCGGCTCCAGTCCTGCCATGGCCCCAACCCCCCTCACCGGTGAGAGACCGCTCCCGGCCGACCACCCAGCTCACTGCACCCTCCCCGTGCCCCAAGCTCCCCGTACCCCGCCCCCGCATTCCCCAAGCTGCCCCTGCTCCCCGTACCCCAGATCCCCTGCTCTCCCTCTTCCCTGCGACTCTCCGGCTCTGCGCCGCCCTTGCACCCTGCTCCCCTCCGATCCCTGCCCCCCCAGCTCTGTGCTGCCCATTCCCTGCACTGCCCTTAGACCCCGATCCCTCTGCCCCTCCCGTTCCCTGCGTCCCATTCCCCGTATCTCCACCGCACCCCGCGTCTCTCTGGCTCTGTGCCTCCCGTTCCCCGCGCCACCCCTGTACCCCCCCACACTGTTCCCTGCACCCCTCTGGCTCTGTGCTGTCCCTGCACCCTGTTTCCCCTGTGGGTCGGGAGTGATGGGGTGCTTGTCCATAGGGAGGGGCTGGACAGGGCAGGGAAAAGGCTGCTGTGACCCAGCAGCAAGTGAAAGGGGGAGTTCACTTGAAGCGCCTTTGCCTTTATGGAAAAAAACAAATGAAAATGCTGTTTGCTATTTATAGGGCTAAAATGCCGGGACAAAAATGAAAAACAAACCAAAAAAAACCCCATTGCAAAATGCAAACATGTGTAAAAGACAACAAAAAAAGGGGGGAGGAGGGCCAAAAATGTTTTGCTTGGGGCAGCAAAAATCCTAGAACTGGCCCTGGGGGAGGGAAAGGGGCTGGGCTGGGCTGTGGGGAGGGGAGGGGAGGGGAGGGGAAAAATATGGGGAAGGGGCTTGTGCTGAGGGGAGGGGGTCAGTAGAAGAAGAAGAAGAAGAAAGGGGCAGGCACCAAGGGACAGGGGTGCAGGAGAGACAAATGCCAGGGGGCCAAGTGCAGACAATGAGGTAAAGGGCAGGAGGGGAGGTGTCAGTGGGAGGGGGGAGAGTAAGGGCACTGGGGGCTAGAGGGGGGAGGTGCTGGGAGAAGGCTAGAAAGAAGGGGTGGGCACGAGCAAGTCATGTGTGAGGGCACAGGGGCACGAGGGGAACGGGGGCAGAGGGTGGTGTGGGCGTGGGCATCAGGGAAAAAGAGGGCAAAGGGGACAGGGGCAGTGAGGGAAGGGGGAGGCACCAGGAGGGTGCAGGTGCCAGGGGATTCTGGGGGTGAAGCAGAAGAGCAGACACCTGCAGGGGAGGGACCAGCACCAGAGGAGAGAGGCAGGGCAGGTGTGCAGAGGGAGGTGTTGGAAGAGGGGATGAGGAGGGGTAGCTCACTGACCAGAGTGGGGCTACTGGAGGAGTGGGCACAGGGGGAGAGAAGGGCTGGTGGAGGGGGGCAGGTCGCAGGAGGGCTGAGGGCAGTGAGAAGGGCAGGAGTCAGGACAGCAGAGGAAGGTGAGGAGCTGGGGGGCAGCAGGCACCAGGGGAGCTGATGGAGCAAGGGGAGGAGACATGGCAGCAGAGGGAAAAGGTCAAGGTTGATAAGATATTTATTAATAACTTATTAGTAATTACTGTTCTTATTCTTATTAGGAATTTATGCCATTAAAAAAACACTTTTTGGAGGGGGGGGGCGGCGAGTCGGGTTTTCCAGAATTTGTCAAGCCCTGGTTACAAGTATCAAAGCAGATGTCCCAGTCCCACTGTAAGTGTGATAACTAACGCGTTGAGAGGGGGGACACCGCTTCATGGAGCCAACCCCTATCTGAGATGAGGTGACTAGGAGTACAGCAACATTTGGAGCAGGCAAACCTTGAATCATCCAGAAAATACAAGCCAGCCTTTCTATGACCCTGCACCCCATTCCTTAGCAGTTTGCACTCTTGGCCAAAGCAGAGGTCTCCACTATGCTGTCTTCAGCGATGCCTGCACCTCTTCCCTGAACCAAGAGAGTTAAACGTAGAACCAGAAAGAGTCACGTGTAGTTCACGTTTTTCCTTTCAACAAGCAATCACAGGGTTTGCAACACACACGGGAAGCAGGGACGTACCTCACCGCTGACAAACTGAGAAAACAATCAGCAAAGCTAGCCCCAGAAACCCTTACTGTCAGTCCTCTGCTTTAACTGAAAACAGTGCCTGCTCCCGAGGATGAGAGCAGCAGAGAGAGTTAAGAACTGAGCCTCTGGGATCCTGCTATGGCAGGCTCTCCGCAGAGAAGCAAAGCTACCCGCCGACAGTGGCTGCAAACTAAGAGCAGACCTGTGTGAAGGACATGCCAGAGCAGCTGCTAGGCTACAGCAGACACCTGAAAGAGAGAGCACCCCAAGGAGCCAGAATGCTCCACCACGTGTAAGGCAGATGTGAAATGAAGGAGAAGGGAAGAGCCCTCGATCAGCCCAGGGAACCCATGTGCGATATGAGAAGGGCAGTTGTGTCCATGTCCAGCCACACCACACAGGACATCTCGCTCAGCACCACTGCCAAGGCAGACCAGTAGCACAGCTGCACTCACACCAGTCCTTACTTGAGCAGCTCCAGAATGCCGATGACTATGTCATTGACGTAACAAAACCCAGAGGCCTGCAGTGCAAAGAAAACAAATCGAGAGTCAGAAGAGCAGCAACGAGCCCCCCTCAAAGGGAGACTCCCAATACTCAGACTTGTGTCATCACCTCAAACTTCTTGGCATGATGCAGGCCTCCGGCCCAGTTTATTGCAATGTCACAGATCTATGGGAAAAAAGACCAGATTAGCTCCAAGGTAAGAGCAAGGCAGCAACAACCCCAAGCCCAACCCTGCACGTCAGCATGGACATCAGCCCTGTCCCACGTTGTGGCTCATGTTGTTTTCATGCCTTTCTCCCCCCATCCACCCAGTCCCTCCAGGTGCCCCACTATCAGTCATCCAGTCAAGCTACTTACACTGTACTAGATTAGCCAGGCTGGGGGCAAGGGAATCCAAGAGGTTCCCCCACAAATTAATAACTGACACCAAGTTGGAAGTGTCTGTGGTGTACGTTATCCTAGGGACTCCATCCCCACAACAGCCAGCCCACATGTCTATGTTCAAAGAGGACAAGGCTATCAGCTCAAAGTTACCTTGTTGTTCAGCTGCGTTGCACCCTGCAGCGAGGCCCCAGTATAGCGAGAGCAAAATTCAAAGAGGCCTGGGAACACTGGACTGCAAAGAGAACATAACACTCAAACAGCAGAACCGCCTCGCTTCAGACACACATCTCCAGGACTGAAACCAGAACAAGACTCTGACCCCTGAACAAATAAGATCAAAATGAAGGCACTGCTAGAGAAATGTTAACTCGAGGTCATTCGGACCCTGCTCACTACAAGCCACAGGCCAACAGGCAACACTACGCCGCCCTTTGCAAACGCTACAGAACACTTGGTGAATTTGAGAATCACCACAAGGAACTGTCAAGTTAGCCTAGAATAAGGATGTTAGAGTTTAGCCGACTGACCGTTTAACCCTTAAGCTGATGCTTATCGCTTAGTGGTTTCGGTTAAACTCAGCTGGCTCCCGGGGAGGCGGCTTTGCTGCGACGGTACAGCCAAGCCTGCCCCGCGGGAGCCCAGCAGGGAAGAGCTGCCAGCTCCACTCCTGTGAAGGGGATGGCAGCCCTGCTCCCGGGGAGGCTTCGCTGCAAGCTCTGCAGTATACAACTAAGCTGTAGAGCCAACAGCGCGTGTAACTGCCAAGATTTTTAGCAGCTCCACAGTTACCGTATTAAACATCCCTTTTGAGCATGCCTAGTCTGGAACAATCTACCTTGTTCATTATACTCCAGATCTGGAGAGTGGGCAACATGCAGACTAAATCCTTCCCTGCACCATGCTGATGATAGATGGGATCAGGTTCTGGAGAGACACCCAAAGCATCCTGTGCAAGGGAGAGGGTAGGATTTCACAACCCAACAACGACAACAGGAGCATGGCTGCCCGATGTGTCTCCTCACACACCATCTGCCTGTGGGGCTGTAGTCTGAAGATGTTCCCCGGCTGTGAGCAGCACACTGTACCCAGGAATGCACAAAGCTCTTGCTCTGCATAGCAAAGTGCGTCCCATGTCCATTGGCCAGTCCCGCTCTAGTCAGCAAGGCTGCCACAGCACAGGAGCGCAGTGGCCCACAGCATGCACACGCTAGCATGTGCGTGTCCAATACATACACAATCTACGAGAAATGAAACACACACCTCAGACCTGCGGCTCTCTGGTCTCTGCTTGTTAGCAGGCCCAAGAGCTTGTACCTGACCACACTTTTCACAAAAGTAGAACTACAGTCACATTAGCCCAATGAAAGGATTGGTGGAGGGAGAAAGCAAATTGCAGTGCCACAGGAGTGCAGGCATGGGAGGCATGTTACATGGCCATCAACAGACAGCAAGCTCACTCTAAAGCAGGTGGCAGCCTGACCCGTGTCTACAGCATCTTGCGAGTCCCTGCAAATAGCTGAAACTCCCAGCAGACTGTGTACTTAAGGCTTGTTCAGTTTGGAGAAAAGGAGACTATGGGAAGAAAGGGGTAATAGCCTTTGCCCCCCCACAGCTAAATCCCATCACTTCTCATCCTGTATTCCCACGGATCGGTGGGAATACTAGTATATCAAGGCTATTCTGTTACTCTATTGCTTGCTTGAGATCAAGTTTTTCAAAATTAACTAGTGGTTTGGGGTGCACAGTTTGATTTTCAGAGTTTATCTGCACTTTCTGAAACTCTAGACCTTTAAGTTGTGTGACGTTTGGCACCCAAAAAGCTGAGGCAACCAAAATGATTAGCCACCTTTGAAAATCTTTGCCTGAGTTCTCAAGAGCGAGGAGCCTCACAAAACCATAGTTACAGTCCCTACCTTAGAGAGCTTACAGTCTAACTTCAGACCGAGGAACTGAAGCTCAGAAAGATTTAAAAAAAAGAGAAAGAGAGAGAGAGAGAGGAAGATTTACAGCAACAACAGTTACTCAACAAGGGATTTGCAACATCTTGATGGCTCCATTAGACCGCTAGGCTTTTTTAGTTAAAAATGTGAAATTAATACCACACTGGAATGGCCCCACGATGCTGCGCACATACTACACCAGTTAATCAATCCCCTTGTGCTTCCTAGTCGCCTGCCAGACGCTAGACACTCACCAGTCATCACCCACATTGAAGGCATTGAGGCTCTTGGTGAATCCTTGCATGTTGTTGGGACTCACTCTCTGCAGGAAATCAATATACTCCTCCGAGTGGAAGCGACACATGTCATGCTGGGATGCCTGGTACGGCTTAAAAACCTGCACGAGAAGGTCACACAACAGTTATTTCCTGCTCAGAGTTGGGTTTTACCTTAACTACCACAAATCGCACCATCAAATTAACTCCCAATAAACAAATACGCCAAATCGCTGTCAATGCTGAACTGTGTGCTCAGCTTAACAAGGCTCATGCACATTTTAAATAAAGAGTGGTCAAGAAAGTAGGGACTGTTCAAGAGATGATTTTGCCAATGATGCACTTTTTTATATTAAAGCACAAATTAAGTTAACTAGCAAGAATACTACATATGCACGAGAGAAAATTAAAGCCGCTCTGCGATTAATAAGAGCCTTGACTTTTGCCTCTCTATCGAATTAAAATGCTACATTTGCAAAAGTAAGGAATGTTGCTTTTTTAAAAAAACTGGAGAAAACATGGGCTTGTGTACATGGGGAAATGTACTCTCATAATTATACAGGTACAATTCTCCCAGTTGACATGGTTATTCTGGAACAAGAGTGTCCTCACAGGAAGCTCTCAGTATAGTTACAGTAGTATAATTATACTATTATTGTTATTCTGGTAACTTTTCCTGCACAAACTCACAGAACTACTCATCTATTTAATACACAAAAACAAGCCTCCAGAATTAGGGAGATGCACAAACGTATCCTGTATTCCATAAGAGTTTGAAATAAAGCTCTCAGTAGTATCAGGACAAAAAGTTAGCTGAAGCACATGGTGAGCTTGTGGAAACATGCAACTCCTCTCCTCCTGGGTGAATTCTGCATTAATGTGTGTGCACATATTTAATGAGCTCTGTGGATTTCTAAATTTTCACATAGAAAAAGGCTTCAAGTGTTGCTGCAGATCTGCCTTTGGTCCACCAGAGGGCACTGTGGGCCAGGCACAGCAACATGAGTAGGTCATGCCTAGGCCATGCCTAGGCGACAGTAAATCCTGGAGATCCTCTGCCTCCAAAAATATTGGTACAACAGGCAGTAGATCCATAAACTGATCTAACACTTTGCCTTGACTCAGCCATCTAACTTCTGCAAGCATTGCCAAGTCACCGGACTGTGTTTCATACTCAACTAAAGCTCGAAACGGTCTATGTTTCAAGGCATTTGCAACAATGCAGTTGATTTTTGTGACACTATCCATTGTGCTCTTTAGAAATCCTCTCTTGTTTGCTGCATAACTGTTCTTGGTGCAGAATGCAATGATATGAAAAGAAATCTGGAAACTGGATTTTTCTTCAGCAAAGAAATTAGTCCCTTTTCTTTTCCAACCACGGAGGGAGCGCCATCAGTTGTTACCAAAGTAAGCTTCTTCAAATCAATGCATTTTCCTGGTCCTTCAAAAAATGCCAGCAGCACAGAATAAACATCCTCTCCCCTAGTTTGAGCCCCACATAAACCAAACCACACCATGGGTGATGAGGAGCCCTGGGGTAAACAGGGAGGTGTCACAATTTGCAGATGATACAAATGCTCCAGATAGTTACGTCCAAACCAGACTGTGAAGAGCTTCAAAAGGATCTCACCAAAGTAGGCAACTGGGGAACAAAAAGGCAGACGCATTGTAATGTTGATAAATGCGAAATAGTGCCTATTGGAAAACATCCCAAGCAGCATATCAAATGATAGGGACTAAATTAGTGATTACAACTCACGACAGAGATCCTGGAATCATTGTGGCTATTTCTTTGAAACACCCACTCAATGTGCAGCGGCAGTCAAAAACAAACAGAATATTAGGGCTCATTAAGCAAGAGACAGAATAAGACAGAAAATCTCTCATTGCCCCTACATAAATCATGGTACACCCACATCACAAACATCGACTCCTGCCTCCCCCACCACCTCTGATACAGAGGCAGGAGAAGGGGTGTGCATGTAACTGAGAGAGTTAATGGATGAGCCCAAATTAACCATGTACTTGGCTACACATTAACATTCCTAGTCACCAAATAAAATTAACAGGTAGCAGGATTAAAACAAAAAAAAAATTTCTTCACACAATACACAGTCAACCTGTGGAACTCCTTGCCAGAGGATGTTGTAAAGGCCAAGACTATAACAGGGTTCAAAAAAGAGCTAGATAAATTCATGGAGCTTAGATCCATCAATGGCTATTAGCCAGGATGGGTAAGAATGGTGTCCCTAGCCTCTGTCAGAAGCTGGGGATGGGCACCAGGGAAGGGATCACTTGATTACCAATTCTGCTCATTTTCTTTGGGGCACCTAGCATTAGCCATTGTAGCAAGATAGGATACTGAGTTAGATGGGCCTTTGGACTGATGCAGTATGGTTGTTATGTTGGAAAAGTCAAGTCTGCACATGCTCAGAACACACTTGTAAGCAGAGCACAGCTAAACTCCCCAAAGATTCTGTCCACAGTCAGCATACTCTTGCCCAATGCTCCAGCGGCCAAGCATGACTTCCCCTGCAACTGCTGCTTTCAGCTTCAGGAGCTGCTGAGGCACAGGAACTGAACACAGGGTGGCTTTCTTTCCTGTGCTCAGAAGAGGGTGTGTGCGTGGGGGGCGGGGGGGAGTAGACTGGCTGGACAAGCAGCCTGACAGGGAGGATGGAAGTTTAGGAGCTCCAAAGGGAAAACGGTCTGGCTAGGCAAGGAGACTGGAACAAGCTGGGAGGAGACAAAACTGGAACACGGACAGAAGAGTTTATGACCTCCAGAGCAGATTTCCCTCCCTGCAAAGAACCTGGAATAGAAACCCAGATCCCAAAGACCCCCATTCCTCTGCTACCAACAGGAATCTCTGACACACCATCTCACTACACACTGGGGTGTCAAAGTGTAACTGTTTACATGGTGAACTGATGAGCCTGGGCTCATTGGTTATCATGCCTGGTTACACAAAGCCTCCGCCCCTCACACGCTGCTATGACGGGAGAGAGAACAGGTAGGAGCACACTGGCTCCTGCCTCCCTTCTCCCACCTATAAATGTGTAACCCCTGAAGATTTCCTGACTTTTGAGTACTTGACTTTGCAACCTTAATATGTTAATAGCCTGCTTTGTAAGTTACAATTATATCAATATCGCCACCTGCCAATAGCGTGGCCAGTGTAATAAATGGTAAAGTGTTCAAATGCTGCCTAGCTTCAAAGGCAAGATAGAAGGGAACATTTTGTCTGAAGGCTGTGATGAAGGCTGTGTAAGTGTGTGATGTTCCCTATTTATGAGGTCTAACCAGTGAGACTGATAATGGCACTGTCAAACACAGAAGTTTGAAACTTTGGTAATCCCCTTCCGATAACTAGAACTCATGACTTCACTGCAATGAAAATACGTTGCAATAGTGAAAATAACCAGGCCTGGGCAAAATCTGGCCCGTGCACCGAATCCGGCTCGCCAAGCCACCAGATCCGGCCTGTGGATGCACTGGGGAGTCCCAGGCAGGCTCCTCTGCTTGCCCCTGCAGCCTTGCACACCACTCAGAAAACCGTTTCTCTTTAAAACCTGAGAGTCCGGGGGGGCAAGGGGGCACGCAAGGGAGAGGCTCCAGGCTTAACTCCCTCCCCGAGCACAATCCCATTGGCCGGCTTCTGGAGAGAAGCTGGCCAATGGGAGCTTCCTGTTTGAATAACCATGCCCCCCTCCCCTCCAGCTCAGTTATTCACACAAGCATGTGGCCGTGCAGTCGTGGGGCAGCCAGGCAGGCAGAGAAGCCTTTTAAGCTCTGCAAGCATTTAGCTCTGCAGGCAGGCAGGCAGGGCTGCTGGCTGGTAAGTCTCCTGGCCAGAGCCTGCCTCTGGCATCCTAGCCCCTCTTTTCCCCAATCCTCTGCCCCCCACTCCCTCTACTCAACATACCCAATCCTCTGCCCCCCCTCCTGCACCAGTACCTCCTCCCATATCTGGCACCCCAACCCCCTGCCCCAGATCACAACCCCCTTCTACCCTAGGTTACAACCCAAACTCCCACACCCCAGTTCTCTCCTCTAGGTCACAACTGTCTCCTTTACCCAAATTCCCTCCCAGACCCCACTCTCCCTCCTGCACTCCACTCTCTTACCCTAAGCTCCCTTCTGCACCCAAGCTCCATCCCAGACCCCGCACCTCTTCCATTAATAGAATGGCAGAGCTTGGCCCTTCGCCACTTTCCAAAATCTTGGAGTGGCTCCCCGACAAAAATGATTGCCCACCCCTGATTTAGACAAAGGCATCTCAGGACTTCAAAACCAGCCTCAGTTTAGTGTCATGACCCTAATCCCGTGATCTTTTACAATTTCTCACCTCAATCATGTGTGGCCATGATGTATTCATGGCAAGAAACCATGGCTGACGTGGGATGAGGGTGTTTGATAATGTGAGGTGGGAAATGCTGGTTCAGAGATTGCACGTGCCAAGGTAAGGATACTAGTGCTGGGATGGGAAGGGGAGAAGATGGATGCTAATGAGAGTAGTGGGGGGCGAGGTTTAGGACTAGTACTGCTGCAGGTCTTCTCCCTTCCCACACATCACATTCTGCTCTAGAAAAGAGACATTTAAATAGGGTGACACGCTGATTAAGTGTCATGTGCAACAGGGTCCCTCAGGCAAGGGAGACTGTTAATGTGGCATTTCCCTGGTTGCAACGAAGTGCACTGATCATCAAGAATGCACGGAGCTGAGTGTACCTGTCCGTTGATGCAAGAGGCATAAAGCCCACTATACAGTACACCACCAGGTAACAATTGCTCCCATTGCACATTAGACAAGGGCACTGGGAAGACTGAGGGACACAATAATTAAGTTTTTTTTGTCTTACGGTCTGTATCAGACACGACACCCAAGAACAGAGCCAGCTAATGAAGGAATTCAGTCCATACAGTGGTGAAGAAACTGCCTATAGACGGTCTACAGCACTATCAAAAACCACTAGCTAGCACGAAACAAAGACCCCCCTCATCCCCGCACTGCCACACACCTTATTTACCCACACTTCGGTGCAGAGAAGGAGGAACTCAGGCAACTGGCAAACGCCAAACCTCTTGTAAACTGGCTCAGGATGTTCACTAATACAAGAGGGGTGCCCAGGGAGCTAACAAACATGGCTCTTCTGAAAGGTTCCCCAAACCCAGCAGCAGCAGCCGCCAACACATTTTGCAAAGACCACCTCAAAAAAGTATGCATTGGACATCCGTTAATTTTTTTGCCTTTCATTCTATGGAACACCTCCTTGCTATTGTGTTGAAATGATTTATCTTCTGTACTCCATCCATAACTTTGTGTCACTGAATCATGCCCTCTTGTTTGTCTGCCGTCTCAAGTTTAAGACCGAAGTTTTTCCCATTTCTCTTCATAGCTCTGTGGACCTCTTTCAGTACCAGTCTGTAACCCTCTTCTCTTTCTGTTACATCCTGAGACAGGGTCATCAGAGGTGAACAAAATTTCCATGCAAAAATATACCATCTAATGTATATTTGTATGTCTGTTGGCTCAAGAACTCTTCTGAAACAGTAAGAACTAGGACCACCAAATTCGGCGTACAACTTCCTCTTGTTATCACTTAGAGCAAGGTAATGGTTTGGTTGTGCCAGGAAAATAGGACGTGACTGGAGTAAGATTTCTATACGGTTTTATGCAAAGCAAGGAGACCATCACCAGGTAAGTGAAAGGGGCTGGCTGGGGACCGGCCGCCCCACGGACTGCTCCGTCCCCAAGCCTCCCACCCCCAGGTACCCTTTAGGGATGGTGGGTGGGGTTGAAGGTTATTCATCTGGGAACATTGATGGCTGTTCCCCTTCAGCAGGGAGTGAGGAGAAAGTGCACAGTTTGCTGCATCCCTCACTCTGGATGGGGAGTGCCAAGGGAAGATGACCCTGGACCCGTCCCAGCCAGAGAACAAGCATCTTCCCTTGGCTGTGCTCACTGGAGTTGCAGTGACCACAGAGACACACTTCTCACCTGGTCCCAAGCTGCTGCAGTGAGAGAGGGCTAGGGCTGTCCTCTCCCTGGGGCAGCCTGAAGACTAAACCCCGCACCCCAGCCCTACACCAGAGCAATGTTCTCAATGAAGAAAAACAAAACTCAGTTGCATGAAGGAACCAACACCAGGTAACACAGAAATCAGTTGTCACTGAGTTATCCATGATGGTCGGGTTTCTTTTTCCTTAATATAAGAGGACAACAATATTCCTTCCAACGTGAATTACCTTGCATGTCTGTCATTGCATTTCACCTACTGCTGTGCTGCCTGGTTGTCTCACTTCATTAGGCCTCTTTGAAATTCTGAACTTCTGAAGAATCTAAATTATGCAAAAACCCAGGACTTGCCACCCATCTAGCTTAATATCCAGAAGCCAGTAATAAAGCCCAGATCCTCAAAGATGTTAGGTGCCTAATTCAATGGGAGTTAGACACCTAAATACCTTTGAGGATGAAGGCCTACCTGCTCCAGAGTAAGATGTAACAACTATTGCCATAAGCATCCCTACCAACGAGAGGCTGGCTCACACTCTGTAGCACAAGTGTTTAAACTCCTTCCAAAAGTTGTATTTCCTGAACCCTTATTACTGTAATGCTGTGTGCTCATTTTCCATTCAAATGATCAGACTGTTCTAGAATCCTGCTACACTCTTGTTCTCATGGCTCTCCTCAGTTTCGCGTCTGCCAGTATTGACATCCCACTATTCACCAGCTTTGCCCGATCAACCAGCATCACCAGTACTCGCCTAGAATCAGATACCCCATAGATTTAAACCTGACCATTTACTCCTGTTTTGTGTTACCTGTCTATAGCCAGATACCGATGGCAGTGGTTCTCAACCAGGGGGATACTTGGACTACACAGAGGTCTTCCAGTGGGTACAGCAACTCATCTAGGCATTTGCCTACATTTACAACTGGCTACATAAAAAGCACCAGTGAAGTCAGTACAAACGATAACTTCATACAATTACTTATTCATACTGCTCTATATATTATATTATACGGTAACATAATGCACATACACTCATGGTACTAGACATGCATTTTATGTCATTTGCTGATGCATGTAAGCACATTAATGAAGTTGAAGTTGTCATGGCACAATATAAAAATTCAGATTTTTAAATGAGCTGTAAGCAGCAGCGACAGTAAACACTGTAAGAAAGTGAATAGGACTAAAAAAATCCCATCAGTTCTGGGAGGAATATACTGGTTTTGGAGTCACATCTACAAATAGCAATCCACCTCAAGCTTTGTGTTTCCTTTGTGGAGAAATTATCAAATAAAAGTATGGAGCCAGCACATTTGTAATGACATTTGATAACAAAAAACACCTTGTACATGCAGGTAAGCCGATAGGAGGTTGTTGTTTTTTCCCAGAAAAAGCTGAGTTCTAGACTTGCCGGCTTAAAATGAATGCTTCAACTTTTTCTCAAAAGCACTCAAAGCTTCATATTGTGTCTCCTTTCTGGCAGCAAAATCAAAGATCTTATTCTGCCTGCCACTGCGGTGCTTGCAGAAAACATGCTTGATTAAAAAAAAACAGGCAATACTCTCAAGAAAGTACCCTTCTCAGATGACACTATCACAGAATAGAAGAAATCACTGAGGATATTGTTTCTCAATTCGTAGAGAAACTTAAAATGGCAAAAATATTTGCCCTTCAGCTTGATGAGTTCACAGATACTAGTGGAGAAGCTCAGCTAAGTGCTTACATTTGCTACCCTGAAACTATGGATATCAATGAGCATGTAACATTTTGAAAAAGTATAAAGGCAAACACTACTGAAAAGGATCTTTTTATAATAAAAGTCAGTTTGTTAAAATACAGGATTTGAGTTGGAATTTATGCAAATTTGTCTGCACTGAGGGAGCCAAGACAATGACTAGGAGAGAAAATGCTTCCTTGCAGTCGATACAGTGCATCAAACACACAGAGATCTTGTTTCATAAAAAAGTTCTGAACTGCATCAAGTTTTAAATGCGTATGTCAAAACTGTCAATTTTATCAAATCCATGCCATTCCATGCTCAGCTGTTTTGCATTCTTTGTCGCAAGAAGGGCTCAGATCATCAGGAATTGTTGCTTCACACTGAGGTTCACTGGCTTTCAAGAGGCAAAGTACTTGATGGATGCTTTGAATTATACACATTTAATAAGTTTTTCTCTGATCATTCATCCCTGTTTGTTTCTGTGTTTGACAACACCCTGTGGTTAGTACAACTTGCCTACCTTGCAGACATATCTAGCAAGCTGAATGATTAAAACTTGTCCAGGAAAGGCCATGACACAAACAATCTGAATCTTTATGATAAAGTGAATGCTTTTATCAAGAAAACTAAATTCTGGAAGTCCAAATGTCAAGACAAAGACTTGACCTGTTTTTCAGTGTTTTATGAATATATCACTGAGGCCTAAATAGGGGAAACTGAGCCGAGCAAAATGATTTCTCCGACATTCAGCACAACTCAGCTCAACGCAACTGGGTAAGAAACCTCGTTCATCTTGCCAAATGTTAGCAGCAGTAACCTCTCTGCTGGACAGCAAGATTATATTCTTCAGCTTTCCTCAGGCCATAGTCTGCAAATGTAACAATTCTACACTAACCTAGTTCTGGTGTTCAGTAAAGAAAAAGAGTACATTAACTGTGGGAATCATGCTTTGGGTGGTCTGTTATCTTTCAGGTCAGCATATTTTTGTACAGTCTCATTTTCTGCTATGACTGCCACCGAGATACAACGTGGAGAAAAAACTATAACTTGCTGTCACTTCACTGCCGACCAGAAGAATAAGGCTCACAAGTGAAAAAGAGGCTCAACTACCACACCGGAATATAATATATTTTACAATTATTTGGCAAAAATGAGAAAGTCAGAAATTTTTCAGTAATAGTGCACTGTGACACTTTTGCATTTTTATACCTCATTTTATAAGCACGTATTTTTAAGTGAAGTGAAACCTGGAATACAGAAGAGAAACCAAACTCCTAAAAAGAACACAAAATTCTGGAAAGGTTGAGAACCACTGACTTAAAGCATCCCCAGTAAACAGAGAATCATGTTCTAGCCTAATATGGCGAAATGACTTTTGTTAGCAAGAATAAGACATATTATAAAACAGGGATGAGCATATTTCATAGCCACGTTTTAACATGGTTACATTTGAACCATATGCAGGGCTTTCCAGGACACCAACCCCAAGACCTGATAAGCGATGCTTACAATCATCTTCTTGTAGAGCCCATAGTGAAGCACCAGACTATGGGTCAGTGCCAGGCGATGAGGCTTCATGGGATGCCCTGCGCCTGGAAAGAATAAAGAGGCAATCAGCACCCACAGATCACATACACTGGACTGTAGCTAGACACCCCACTCCCCTGCCCACAGGCCCAGCCCCCCGAGCCCCCGCACAGACCCAGCCCCCCTGCACAGGCCCAGCCCCCCTTGCAGGCCTGGCCCCCCCGACCCCCCTTGCAGGCCCAGCCCCCCTTGCACATGCCCAGCCCCCCGAGCCCCCGCACAGGCCCGGCCCCCCCTTGCAGGCCCGGCCCCCCCGACCCACCTTGCAGGCCCAGCCCCCCTTGCACATGCCCAGCCCCCCGAGCCCCCGCACAGGCCCAGCCCCCCCTTGCAGGCCCAGCCCCCCCGACCCCCCTTGCAGGCCCAGCCCCCCTTGCACATGCCCAGCCCCCCGAGCCCCCGCACAGGCCCAGCCCCCCCTTGCAGGTCCAGCCCCCCCGACCCCCCTTGCAGGCCCAGCCCCCCTTGCACATGCCCAGCCCCCCGAGCCCCCGCACAGGCCCAGCCCCCCCTTCCAGGCCCAGCCCCCCTTGCACATGCCCAGCCCCCCCGACCCCCGGCACAGGCCCAGCCCCCCCTTGCAGGCCCGGCCCCCCCGACCCCCCTTGCAGGCCCAGCCCCCCTTGCACATGCCCAGCCCCCCGAGCCCCCGCACAGGCCCAGCCCCCCCTTCCAGGCCCAGCCCCCCCGACCCCCGGCACAGGCACAGGCCCAGCCCCCCCCTTGCAGGCCCGGCCCCCCCTTGCAGGCCCGGCCCCCCCGACCCACCTTGCAGGCCCAGCCCCCCTTGCACATGCCCAGCCCCCCGAGCCCCCGCACAGGCCCAGCCCCCCCTTGCAGGCCCAGCCCCCCCGACCCCCCTTGCAGGCCCAGCCCCCCTTGCACATGCCCAGCCCCCCGAGCCCCCGCACAGGCCCAGCCCCCCCTTGCAGGTCCAGCCCCCCCGACCCCCCTTGCAGGCCCAGCCCCCCTTGCACATGCCCAGCCCCCCGAGCCCCCGCACAGGCCCAGCCCCCCCTTCCAGGCCCAGCCCCCCCGACCCCCCTTGCAGGCCCAGCCCCCCTTGCACATGCCCAGCCCCCCCGACCCCCGGCACAGGCCCAGCCCCCCCTTGCAGGCCTGGCCCCCCCGACCCCCCTTGCAGGCCCAGCCCCCCTTGCACATGCCCAGCCCCCCGAGCCCCCGCACAGGCCCAGCCCCCCCTTCCAGGCCCAGCCCCCCCGACCCCCGGCACAGGCACAGGCCCAGCCCCCCCCTTGCAGGCCTGGCCCCCCCGACCCCCCTTGCAGGCCCAGCCCCCCTTGCACATGCCCAGCCCCCCCGACCCCCCTTGCAGGCCCGGCCCCCCAGGCCCCGCCCCCGCACCGTAGTGGAAGTTGCCCACGTCCGGGTCATAGAAATAGGCCACCGTCTTAGCCATGGCGCGGCGCCGCCAGCACCCGCCGCCCCCGCTCCGCGCCCCGCCCCGCCCACAACCGGGCACGTCACCACGCCGCGCCGCCCCGCCCCGCCCCGCCCCCGGCGCTCGCACGAGCTCGTTCGCCCGGCGCTGCGGCTGCGCGGGTTGGCCGGGGGCGGGGTCCGGCAGGCTCCTGGCGCGCAGCTGCGCCTGGCCCCGCCCGCTGCAGCAGGAGTCTCTGCGCGCGCAGCTCACGCGAGCTCCCGGCCTCGGCGCCCTGGTCTCCGCTGAGCGCCACTGAGCGGAGGAAGTGGGCGGGGCTGGCCGTGGCCGGCTCCGCCCCCAGCACCGCCCCGCAGTGCCCATTGGCCGGCGGCGCGGCCAATGGGGCAGGCGAGCCGCCTGCTCGTGGGAGCTGCTGCCCCCCGGCTGGAGCCCCCTTGCCGGGCGCCGCGCCTGCAAAGCCCTCAGCGGCCCTTACCGTGGCCCCTGTATGGAGGGGCCGGCCCTGGCCGCAGCCGGGGCCCCGAGCCAGCCGTGGGGGCAGGGCTGTGAGCATGTGGCGAGCTGGGCCCACACAGAGATGCCTTGGGCAGCACAGCAGCCTGGGGGCAGGGAGCCGCGACTCCCCACGGCTCAGCAGCGCAAAGCTTCTGATCAAATACATGGGCCAGTCTTTGCATTGCTGCGACCGGGCGATGAGTTCCCGCCCATCCTGCAGCCCAAGGACAGAGGGTTTATTGCTTCTCCCGGATACAGCCCAGCCTAGATGTGATGTGCTTACAGGAGTCAGGGCCAGGGTGCCTCAGACCCCTTGGGTTAGGGGTCCATCGCCTCCCCTAGACCCTCAGCTTAGGCTGTTTCCTTCATGTGTCCCACCCAGCAACTGACCCTTCCCCCTACACTCACTTCCTGTGTTCCATCCCTTCCCTTAACCGGTAGGCCGGTTCGGTCACTATCATGGGGGCCCTCAAGGTGCCCTGCGCTGGGCCGTGCTTACAGACAGAGGCCAGGAGGGGTCATCCACAGCCCAAGCACCGCAACCAGCAAGGTACTGACACTATATCACAATTGCCAATGCAGCCGTCAGCCTGCCAGGGAGCCGTATCACCCTTGACAGAGCCCAAAAGTTTCAACCTCACTCAAAACCAGCTCCTCCTACCCGGCCTTTATCTGAACTGGTAGAACCCTGCACCTATATTCAAGCATTAGGACAGTGAGACATCTCTTGGATAATGAACTTGGAGGATCACAGCAATGTTAAAATAAAAATTGACGCATGAAAGACTTGGAAAGCAGTCTCTGCCTATGTCTGAGGGTAGGAAAGAATCACATAGGGTATGTCTACATTGCAGAGTTTTCCCGGAAAAACTACACTTACGTCCACCCTGCAATTGTGTTCTTTCGACAGAAAATCAAAAGAATGCAGGGGTTTTTCCGACAGTGGCAAACCTCTTTCTGCAAGGAAGAAGCCTTTTTCCGAAAAAGCTCTTTCCGAAAAAGGCTCTTGTGGACAGGGAAGAGGAGGGTTTTTTTCGAAAAAAGAGGCCTCCAGAAAAAAGCACAGGTGCCCTCGTAGCCACTCCATCCATAGTAATCACAACGTAAATGCAAGACAGCGTCCAATAAATGCGGAAGCTGTCTTTAGAAAAAGCAGATCACTTTTTCAATGCACTTTTGCTGTGTGGACGCTCTTTTTTGAAATAAGAGTTTCCGGAAGATCTCTTCTGAAAAAGCTTCTTCCAAAAGAAGCCTGCAGTCTAGACTTAGCCATAGGCACTAAAGAACGGAGAAAGAAAGGCAGCAGTCTCAGCACAAGAGAAGGCCAGGCCGAGACCTTCAAAGAAAGATTATTCACTCAAAACTACTTGAGACAAAGAGAAAAGGGATGGTACAAAATTTGAGATTCAGCATTTGAGCTGATTAAAAATCCAACTTAGAAAAATATTTTCTGCTACAAACATCCTGTTATGTACAGCACAAGTATTGTTACTGTATAATGTTTCACTGTACATAAGCTCACTTCTATAATGTTTACATGGAGGTTCTGTGCAAGCTTGCTAAGACTTTGTAAATAAAGATGTACATTTAAAAAGTAGCATTTTCCTAATGCTTCAAGTAATAAAAGCCATATCATTAATGCCAGCATCTCAGGGCATCTTTGAGAGTGAATGGGAAAATCTTTACATCTCAAACCAGATGATAATGAGGTTCCAGAGACTGCACTCTGTGGCTGTGTTAGTATTCAAAGGGCAAATTTTGCTGTCACTGCAGAAGCCAAGGGAATTCTCATCTCAATAGAAAGGATTGTCCCAAAAAAGATATCGGACAGCCCTACAACAAACTACTGAGGCAGCTGCTGTCTTATGAATTAAGAGTCAGTTTCAGGAACGTGCCTTTCTAAAGAGGAGCTAGCCAAAATATAGCAATTCGCTGACAAAATCTCCCCACCACAATCTTTTCCTTCTTATGTGGGCCTGAAGGGAAGGGGAACTATTCTAGGCAGACTCATCTTATCCATGGGATGGTATGGGCATTGGGGGGGCCCCATGGCAGCCACCTGAACCATCCTATGGATGGGACCCGCGGGGCCGAGGGCAGCCGTGGGGGTTACCTGGGGGGCATGGCACAAGACAGCAGCAGCGGCCCCCATCCCAACCCCGCACTCGCAGCAGCAGGAGTCAGAGCAACCTGCTCCATTCTGCCCCACGGCCCATCTCCCAGCCCACATCGTTCCAATTCAGCAGTGGCCATGGCCAGGAGCTCCAGGCCCCTTTGAATGGCCTGGCCCTGGGGTAACTGCCCCTTTGCCCCCTATTGGCGGCCTGGTTGTGCGTGGCTTGGAAGCGTGCCTCTCCCGCCAATAGAAGACGGTTCAGTACAGCGTCTCCAATCCCCTGAGACTGACACAGCCACAACTGCACATTTTAACATGGCCAGACAAGCTCCATTGCTCCCACACATCCAGGCCTTATTGCTGATGGCCCCAGAGCCTGGCTGTCCCCCAGCCCCTGGCCTGTACATCCCTGTCAGTCCCTGGCACTGGCAGGCACCTTCCCTGGCCTAGTTCCTGCCTGGGTGTGGCTGGGGCAGGAAGGGTGTCAATCAGGGCGTGTTCACACTGCTGTGGGATAGGCAGGGTGTTTGCCGCGTGTGAACAGTGACTGCGTGAGAGGCGAAGTGCAGTGCGGCCTATGGTCATTGTTATCACTTTGGGCAATAAGTCAGAGGCCCAGCGCCTGTGAAGGCCCCATCCCTGGCACTCCCAAGTCTCTCTGAGGCGCCCCTGACTCACAGCCTTGCTTGGCTGGAATGCAGCTGTTGTGGGAGGGCTCAGCTGTGAAGCAGGGAGGTTCTCAGGCAGCGAGGGCACATGCATGGAGGGCTTTGACTGTGGCAGCAGAAATCCTGCGCTGCCCTCAGTGTCCCTAGGCAGCCAGTGCAGAGTGGAGTGCTGGGCAGATGTACCCTGGCAGGCTGCACTGCTGTGTGCTGGACTAGCTGGAACATTTCAGGGTGAGAGGCTTCATTCCTCAGTCAAACGAGCCACAGTCCCCAAGCCCAGAGGTCCTGAATTCCTGGGCTATGACAGCCAGGTCTGTGCCTGCTCGGATGGGGGGGCTATTGGCCGCTCCGTTGCAGATGGGAGTCGGCACTTTTGCCCTTGTGGTATTGGGGTATTAACAGCATTAAAGGGAGCAAAATGGCACAGATGCCTCTGACAGTGCGGAACGTTGGAAAGGAGGCCGGGGTGGCACTGGCAGACCAGGTGGTAGCTGATGCCTAAGTCCCAGGCCTCACTGGACACTTACAAATGCCTGGCTGGACACAAGGCCAATGCTGCCTTGTGTATTAGTACAGCTCAAAGTGCTCCTTCATATGGGAGAAGGTCCGGGGCATTTAACCCTCCTGGAACAGCATGGACACTGCCTGCTTTGTTGTCACATATCTGTCTCCCATTACCGTGCAAGAGCAAACACTGACCCTGCATGCAGCCCTGCCGTTAAATCCCCCAGCCAGGGAGAAAGAAGCCCTGGGGAACGCAAATGAAGAACTTTAACCAAAAAGGGCATAATTCTTGTACATTGCAAAGATGCCCAGAGTCACTTTGGGAAGCCCAAAGGAACTGGCAGATCACTATGTCTCTGCTACCACTTGAGAATGAGAGACTGTGACTCACTTGCACATGTATTTCACCGGTTCTCACCTCTCAGTAACTCCCAGCGAGTCACCCTTTAGTAAGTATGCTCTAGAACTGGAGACCAGCATGGCCTTTGATGGGAGGTCGAGGCTACAGACTGACCCAGATGAGTGACGGGGGACTGAACTTAACCTGCCTGTGTATGATTTTTGTCACATAGTCCTGCTTGCGTGTAGGGGATGGGCTGGACTTTGTGGTAAGGCCCCTGCGCTGTGGCGGGAGGTCACATTGCTTGGTGCAAGCTAGTTACAGAACACACCCTGTTCGCCCTGCTGCAGGCCGGCCACTCGGCACACACCGGCCTGAGCCTTCCACACAGCAGGGCCCAGAGCTTCCAGTGCTTTTCCCTTTGCCCTGCTCTGGGCTCTAGCCAGCTGCTGCTCACCCAGCCACTGGCTGGGCAGGACATAGAGCTTGGTGCCCCTGAGCAGCTGCCATGCACCTGGGTGGTCTCACCAGCTCTCCTGACGGGTTCTTACCCCTATTAAATACCGGGGAGGGGGAGGGCGGCCTGGAGGCCTCTGCACTCAGGGCTATGGGGCAGGGCAACCTTGCGGGTTAGGTCTGCGAAGAAGTGCCCAGAGCTGCTTTAGGATCCCCCCTTCCCCTGCCCTGCCTGGGGGGATGGGACAGGAGTGCATGGTGACCAGCAGTACCCCTCTGCTGACCCGCCAGCTGGGCGAGTCTGGGGCTGCACTTGCCCTGTCTAGGGACAGCAAGAGGCTGGGCTGGGCCGGGCTGTGCTGGGCCAAGCTGGGCCGGGCTGTGCTGGGCCAAGCTGGGCCGGGCTGTGCTGGGTTGGGTTGTGCTGTGCTGGGCCAAGCTGGGCCAAGCTGGGTTGGGCTGGGCTGTGCTGGGCCAAGCTGGGCCGGGCTGTGCTGGGCTGGGTTGGCATAAGGCCTGGCTGCCAGGGAGCCAGGAGAAGTTGGGTTTGTCAGGCTAGACCCTTGCGAAATCTCAGCCACCAGACAAGCACACTGGTGCCACCAGAGCCCAGCTCTCACCCCCGCTGGCCCGGACACAGCCTGCTGCTATTCACTGCCCTAAATCTGCCCCCTAGGGCAGAGGACTCAGCCCTCTTCCCTCCCAGCAGGGGCTCTCTCGCTAGCTCGGCTGCAGCTTTGTCCCTTCCACGGCGCCTGGCGCCCGCCGGGCATGGGCGGGGGAAGGGGGGCGCTGGAAACGGAGGCGCCCGCTCTTGTTCTCTGATCCCCGCCCCCCCCCACCCCGCGCCGTGAGCAGCCTGCAAACGCTGGCTCCGCACCTGCCTCCTTCCTGCCTCTCCCGCCCGCCGCTGCTGGCTTGTCCCGCGGGGCTCCCTGATTCTCCCTCCCCCAGCGCCAGGGCTTTGCGGGGGTCCAGAGAGGGGGCGCGAGGCCGGGCCGGGCACAGAAAGATGCTCCGGCCGCAGCCCGTGGCAGGGATGCTGGGTTGCTAGGCGACAGGTGAGGAGAGAGGACCGATGAGCGGCGGCGGGAAGCTCAGGTACCAGACGCTGCCCCGGCATGGCAGGAGGGGGAGAGGCGGCTGCTGGACGGGGCTTCCGGGACAGGCCCGGGACGGGAGGCTGCGACGGACGCTGAAACCCAGGCAGAGTCCCCCCCCCCCCGGTCCGGCTGGCGCACGGCTCCGGGCAGAGCCCCCCCCCCCCGGGTCCGGCTGGCGCAGGGCTCCGGACAAAGCCCCCCCCCCCGGGTCCGGCTGGCGCAGGGCTCCGGACAAAGCCCCCCCCCCGGGTCCGGCTGGCGCACGGCTCCGGGCAGAGCCCCCCCGGGTCCGGCTGGCGCAGGGCTCCGGGCAGAGCCCCCCCGGGTCCGGCTGGCGCACGGCTCCGGGCAGAGCCCCCCCGGGTCCGGCTGGCGCAGGGCTCCGGGCAGAGCCCCCCCCCCGGGTCCGGCTGGCGCAGGGCTCCGGGCAGAGCCCCCCCCCCCGGGTCCGGCTGGCGCAGGGCTCCGGACAAAGCCCCCCCCCGGGTCCGGCTGGCGCAGGGCTCCGGACAAAGCCCCCCCCCGGGTCCGGCTGGCGCACGGCTCCGGGCAGAGCCCCCCCCCCCCGGGTCCGGCTGGCGCAGGGCTCCGGGCAGAGCCCCCCCCCCGGGTCCGGCTGGCGCAGGGCTCCGGACAAAGCCCCCCCCCGGGTCCGGCTGGCGCAGGGCTCCGGACAAAGCCCCCCCCCGGGTCCGGCTGGCGCAGGGCTCCGGACAAAGCCCCCCCCCGGGTCCGGCTGGCGCAGGGCTCCGGACAAAGCCCCCCCCCGGGTCCGGCTGGCGCACGGCTCCGGGCCGGGCAGACGCTGCCTCGCTGCTCCCGCGCCCGCCGCTGTGAGTGGCCGCCCGGCGCTCATGGAGCGGGAGGCGGGAGTGGTGCCCTTGGGGCCCCGCAGTAGCGGCCCGGGAGGGCAAGCGCAGCCCGCCAGGGGACCCGCCGCAGGGCCGAAGGGAGAGACCCGGGCGGGCGGAGCGCGGGGCCGCTGCAGCCCGAGGGCCGGCGCCTGCGGTGGTGGCCGGGGGATGGAGCGAGGCGAGCGGCGCCGGCAGTGTCCTTGGGAAACCTCCGCAGCGCGGGCAGAGGAGAGGCAGAGGCGGGACAGGCGCACAGCGCAAAGGGGGGCCGCGGGGCGCTCGGCTCCTGCCCTCGTGGGCCCCAGTCCCAGAGCCGGGAGGGGCGCCCGGGCTCAGAGACCCAGGGGTGGGGACTGAGGCTTCCAGCCCCTGGCACTTACTCCTGAGAAATTCCAAGAGCCTGCCCAGGAGGGGAGTGGGAACAAAACAAGAGGAGAAAAGGAAAGGCCAAGGCATACCAGGACCTGCACCCTCAGGCGTGGGGGCAGGGCAGTGTGCGGGTGGTGGTAGAGCCTGGTGGCATAGGAAGGCAGTGGGCAGTGTGTCAGTGGCAGTAGAGCCACGCGGATTGGGAGGGCAGTGGGCAGTGTGTCAGTGGCAGTAGAGCCACGCGGATTGGGAGGGCAGTGGGCAGTGTGTCAGTGGCAGTAGAGCCACGCGGCATGGGAGGGCAGTGGGCAGTGTGTCAGTGGCGGAAGAGCCAGGCAGCGTGGGAGGGCAGTGGGCAGTGTGTCAGTGGCGGAAGAGCCAGGCAGCGTGGGAGGGCAGTGGGCAGTGTGTCGGCGGAGGTAGAGCCAGGTAGTGTGGGAAGGCAGACAGCAGTGTGTCGGCGGGGGTCGAGTCATGTGGCGTGGGAGGGTACAGGGTTGCGTGTCTGAAGCGGTAGAGCCAGGTGGTGTGGGAGGGCAGTGGGCAGTGTGTCAGTGGCGGAAGAGCCAGGCAGCGTGGGAGGGCAGTGGGCAGTGTGTCGGCGGAGGTAGAGCCAGGTAGTGTGGGAAGGCAGACAGCAGTGTGTCGGCGGGGGTCGAGTCATGTGGCGTGGGAGGGTACAGGGTTGCGTGTCTGAAGCGGTAGAGCCAGGTGGTGTGGGAGGGCAGTGGGCAGTGTGTCAGTGGCGGAAGAGCCAGGCAGCGTGGGAGGGCAGTGGGCAGTGTGTCAGTGGCGGAAGAGCCAGGTAGCGTGGGAGGGCAGTGGGCAGTGTGTCGGCGGAGGTAGAGCCAGGTAGTGTGGGAAGGCAGACAGCAGTGTGTCGGCGGGGGTCGAGTCATGTGGCGTGGGAGGGTACAGGGTTGCGTGTCTGAAGCGGTAGAGCCAGGTGGTGTGGGAGGGCAGTGGGCAGTGTGTCAGTGGCGGAAGAGCCAGGCAGCGTGGGAGGGCAGTGGGCAGTGTGTCGGCGGAGGTAGAGCCAGGTAGTGTGGGAAGGCAGACAGCAGTGTGTCGGTGGGGGTCGAGTCATGTGGCGTGGGAGGGTACAGGGTTGCGTGTCTGAAGCGGTAGAGCCAGGTGGTGTGGGAGGGCAGTGGGCAGTGTGTCAGTGGCGGAAGAGCCAGGCAGCGTGGGAGGGCAGTGGGCAGTGTGTCGGCGGAGGTAGAGCCAGGTAGTGTGGGAAGGCAGACAGCAGTGTGTCGGCGGGGGTCGAGTCATGTGGCGTGGGAGGGTACAGGGTTGCGTGTCTGAAGCGGTAGAGCCAGGTGGTGTGGGAGGGCAGTGGGCAGTGTGTCAGTGGCGGAAGAGCCAGGCAGCGTGGGAGGGCAGTGGGCAGTGTGTCGGCGGAGGTAGAGCCAGGTAGTGTGGGAAGGCAGACAGCAGTGTGTCGGTGGGGGTCGAGTCATGTGGCGTGGGAGGGTACAGGGTTGCGTGTCTGAAGCGGTAGAGCCAGGTGGTGTGGGAGGGCAGTGGGCAGTGTGTCAGTGGCGGAAGAGCCAGGCAGCGTGGGAGGGCAGTGGGCAGTGTGCTGGCGGCGGTAGAGCCAGGCAGCATAGGAGGGCAGTGGGCAGTGTGTCAGCGGGGGTAGAGCCTGGCAACGTAGGAGGGCAGAGGGAAGTGTGCCAGCGGCGGTAGAGCCACGTGTCGTGCAAAGGCAGAGGGCTGTGTGCCAGTGGTGGAAGTACCACGCGATGAGGGAGGACAGTGGGCAGTGTGCCGGTGGCAGTAGAGCCAGGTGGCGTGGGAAGGCAGACGGCAGTGTGCCGGCAGCGGTAGAGCCAGGCAGTGTGGGAGGGCAGTGGGCAGTGTGTCAGTGGCGGAAGAGCCAGGCAGCGTGGGAGGGCAGTGGGCAGTGTGCTGGCGGCGGTAGAGCCAGGCAGCATAGGAGGGCAGAGGGCAGTGTGCCGGCAGCAGTAGAGCCAGGCGTTGTACATGGGCAGTGTGCTGGTGGCAGTGCAGCGAGTTGGATTGGTAGGTCCGAGGGCAGTGTGCCAGCGGCGGTAGAGCCAGGTGGCATGGAAGGGTAGATGGCAGTGTGCCGGCTGTAGTAGAGCCCGTCAGTGTGGGAGGGCAGAGGGCAGTGTGCCAGCGGCAGTAGAGCCAGGTGGCGTGGTAGGGCAGAGGGCAGAGTGCTGGAGGCGGTAGAGCCAAGCGTTGTACATGGGCAGTGTGCTGGTGGCGGTGCAGCGAGTTGGGTTGGTAGGTCCGAGGGCAGTGTGCCGGCGGTGGTAGAGCCAGGCGGTGTGGGACGGCAGCGGGCAGCGTGCCGGCGGCGGTAGAGGCAAGTAGCATGTCAGGGCAGTGGGCAGTGTGTCGTGGGTGTGCCATGGCTTTGAGTCGTCTTCCCTTCTGTCTCCTAGATCCCGATGTCGGAGCAGAACAGCACCAGCGATGGGGACCCCGATCCCCATCACAGCATGTCTATGCTCTTCCTGCTTGTACTGGTTTTCTTCATCATGGGACTGGTGGGGTTCCTGATCTGCCATGTGCTGAAGAAGAAGGGCTATCGCTGCCGCACCTTCCGTGATGAGCTGGACCTGGAGCACGAGGACGCGCTAACGGAGCTTCAGGACAGTGAGTTTGGGCAGCAGGGTCAGGGGCCTCAGCTGGACCCATTCTGCATTGTCTTGGCATTGCCAGTCAGTGGCAAGGTGGAGTAAGGGGGGTCGATGGAAGCCAGTGGTGGGCTGAGCTGCACAGCGAGTGTGAGTGGGGCATAGCGGGTAACTGGTCATACAGTGCTGTGTGCACCTGGGCATGCAGCCTGGGCACTGTACATGGCGCACGCTGGCAACTGGGGGGCAGAACCGCAGCCAATAGCAGGGTGGAGGAAAAAGCATCATTTCAGCCTGTCCCAAATAGGGTAAGTTCAGCCCTCATGTGAATGAGCACAAGTTCTTGTGACGCCACGCGCACATATGTTCATGTACATATGTTTCTACATATAAGTATGCATCATCTAAATATGCTTTCTGCAAAACAGGGCAAGTAATCTGTGATCCCCTGGATGTGGGTATTCTATCTGGGCAGCTGACCTTATCCGTGAAGACAGAGGCAAGGAAAGCATTAAGTACTTCAGCTTTCCCCACATCATCTGTCACTAGGTTACCGCCCTCATCCAGTAAGGGCCCCACACCCTCTCTGATCGCCACCTTCTTGTTAACATGCCTGTAGAAACCTTTCTTGTTATCCTTCACATCCTTAGCCAGTCGCAATTCCATTTGCGCTTTCGCCTTCCTGATAACCCCCTGGCATTCTCGAGCTGTACATTTAAACCCCTCCCTGGTCATCTGTCCAAGTTTCCACTTTTTGTAAGCTCCCTTTTTGTGCTTAAGTTCACCAAGGATTTCCCCGCTGAGCCAATCCGGTCTCCTACCATATCTGCTTCTCTTGCTACGCATTGGGATGGTTTCTTTCTGTGCCTTCAAGAAGGCTTCTTTAAAATACTGCCAGCTCTCCTGGACTCCTTTCCCCTTCACGTTAGCATCCCAGGGGATTCTGCCCATCAGGTCTCTGAGGGAGTCGAAGTCTGCTTTTCTGAAGTCCAAGGTGTGTATTTTACTACTCTCTTTTCTTCCTTTGGTCAGGATCCTGAAATCTACCATCTCATGATCACTGCTTCCCAGGTTGTCACCCACCTCTACTTCCCCTATTAGTTCCTCCCTATCTGTGAGCAACAGGTCAAACTGCGCACGGCCCCTGGTTGGATTCTGCAGTACTTGTACCAAGAAGTTATCCCCAACATTCTCCAAAATTGTCTGTGTACTGCCATATTGGTCTCCCAACAGATGTCAGGGTGATTGAAGTCCCCCATGAGAACCAGGGCCTGCGATCTGGAAACTTCTCTCAGTTGTCCGAAGAAAGCCTCATCTACCTCATCCACCTGATTCGGCGGCCTGTAGCAGACACCAACCACAACATCACTGCTGTTGCTTACGCCTCTAAACTTGACCCATAGACTCTCAACAGGTTTTTCTCCCTCTATATACTGGAGTTCAGAGCAATCATAGTGCTCTCTTACATACAGTGCAACTCCTCCTCTTTTTCTCCCCCGCCTGTTCTTCCTGAACAGTCTATACCCTTCCATGACAGCGCTCCAGTCATGCGAGTCATCCCACCAAGTCTCTGTTATCCCAATTAAATCATATTTCTTGGACTGGGCCAGGGCCTCCAGTTCTTCCTCTTTGTTGCCCAGGCTTCTCTCATTGGTGTACAAACACCTTAGATAACCAGTTGATCGCCTGATCCTCTGCATTCGAATCAGGGGTCCATCTTTGGTTGCTCATTCCTCTTTGCATTTCTTCCCGGTATCCGACTTTCCCACTCCCCTCAGGGTTTTGGTCACCGTCCCCCAATGAACCTAGTTTAAAGCCTCCTCACTAGGTTTGCAAGCCTGCCCGCGAAGATGCTCTTTCCTCTCTTGGTTAGGTGGATCCCATCTCTTCCTAACAATCCTCGTGCCCGGAACAGAGTCCCATGGTCGAAGAAACCAAAGCCTTCTCTGCGACACCACCTGCGCAACCACGCATTTGCTTCCTCAATTCGACGATCCCTGCCCAGTCCTTTCCCTTCAACAGGGAGGATGGACGAGAACACCACTTGCGCTCCGAATTCTTAGATCCTTCTTCCCAACTCTACGTAATCCGCAGTAACCCGCTCAAGGTCATTCTTGGCCGTATTGTTAGTTCCCACATAGAGAAGCAGGAAGGGGTAGCGATCCCAAGGTTTGATCAGTTTGGTAAGCCTCTTAGTCACATTCTGATTTCGAGCTCCCGGTAAGCAGCACACCTCTCTAGATTCCAGGTCTGGATGGCAGATGGATGGCTCAGTCCCTCTTAGGAGGGAGTCCCCGACCACCACCACCCACCTTCTTCTTTTGGGGGTGGTGGTCATGGAACCCCCATCCCTAGGACTATGCATCCCATGCCTTCCAGTTGAAGTGGTTCCCTTCCAATTTCTTCCTTGTGAGGTCCCTTCCAAAGCATTCACCATCGCAGAGCCTGTGGAGAGAGCCTGAAAGTGATTACTTACCTCTGTAGGAATGGGGGATTCCTGTGCTGGCTTTTTTTTCCTTCTAGAAGTTACATGCTGCCAGTTCTCTTCCTCGTCCTGTACGGCCCTCTCTGGCTCTTCCACCTGCCTTGCTTGCAGGATTAAATGCTGCCTTCTAGCGCGGAAGTCTTCATCCTCTCTGATCGAGCATCGGGTCGACACTTGGGCCTCCAGTCCTCTAATTTTTTCCTCCAAAATGGTGACCAGCTTGCACTTAGTGCAGATGAAATCCCTTCTTTCTTCCAGGAGGAAGACAAACATGGCACAAGCTGTGCAGGTAACAACAGCAGAACTAACACCATCCATACCTGCTGTCCTAAAAAAGTGTTCAAAGGAAAGACAAAAGAACTTCACCCCCTTCCCAACGCCCACTCTAAACTCCCTGTTTGCAATCACCTGTTCGCAAGCTCCCTGGTCACTGACTCACTCCTTTATAAAGCCCTGGACTGCCTCATAGTCCCTCCCCCTACCAAGACTCAGCCAATCAGCAGAGGCTTCTAGATTTCAAACTTTAATTGGAAGCCAACAGTTTCCAGCTGCCAGTCACATTAATGGCCCAATGCTCCAGGCAACAATCTGTACATGGTGTTTTTTTTCCCTATAAGCCTAAACTGTGATTGGTTTTACAAAGACATGTGACCATGCCATCTGGTGCTGGAATCCATCTTGAGTTTGGTATTTTTCCATTGGGTGAATGGAACAAAGATTTCCTGCCCTGAGGGGATTCTACTGAAGGCATGGAAAGCAATCAATGATTATTTTTAATCTGGCTTTTGAAACTGCCTCCCCACTCTAAGGGGACATACAAGAAGCTGTTAGAGCCAGGCCAGAGATCTCTGACTTGAAGGATTTTACCTGAAATAAGGAGAAATACGACCTGTAACAACTGCTGTCTGTGGATTAGGCTAAGCTGGCATGTTTTGTTGGTTTTAGATTAGTGATTTGCATTGATCAGTTTGCTTTCACCTGCAATCACGCAAACCCTCCTTTTTATACTTCATAAAACACTATCAAACTCCGTGTACAGAACTGTTCCCGGGCAGTGCATCTCTCTGCCACTGATAAAGAGCCACACTCGTATACAGAATGAGACAATGCACTGGGGGTTTGGTCCCATGGGGGCTGTACTGCTGGGCGCTGTCAAGTTTCTGGAGCTGAGCCCCCCAGAGCTGTGCTTAGCATCTGTGTTACTCGGCTGGGGGCTGTTACCCCAGCGCGGTGTCTTGCTGGGGAGAGCAGAGCATCTGGTCCAGCAGGGCAGGGCGGCAGGCTCAGAGGTATGGTCAGCATTTTGGGTGGCAGTCTCAAGGGAACCTGTGACCCAGCCCACCGCGCTGAAGGTGTGTGTGCATGATGCTGCCCTGGGGTGCCACCTGCGGTATTGGGGTCGCACTGACCATGGCTGTTCCACTGGCCTGGGCTCCCTCATTCTGGCCTGTCTGCAGGGCCAGCCAGGCCCTCCCACCTGCGCTAGCGCACACAGGTAGGGCCACGCCAGCCACACAAGGCCACAGACACGAGATCAGCTCGGTGTGGGAAGGCTCAGCTCAGAGACTGCCCAGCACCAAGTGCACACGCCTCTGGAGCATGAACCCGCAGGGCAGGGCCTGTCCCACACAGCAGTGTTACCTCAGGGACATAGGCAACTAAGAACAACTTTTATCTGACTCTAAATGTAGTGTCCCTGTCCACAGGGGTGTGCCGGGTGTGCCCAGGCACACCCTAATGCCTCAAAAAAAAGTGGCTTTGAGTTTTAATTTAATCTCATGATACGCTCTTTTAGTTTTAAAGTATGGATTGGTGTATTATGCGCTAAGTGCCAAATGTAGAAATGTATAGAAAGTCCGTGTTCGCTCACAGCATGTCCTTTATGATTGAGTATTCAATAAACGTTCACCTTTAATAAAAATAAAAAATAAAATTCCCTGGGTGCACACCCTAATGAAATGTGCTACGCATGCCTATGTCCCTGTCTCATAATTGAGATTCCCTGGCAAATATCATATCTCTATCACCGACGAACTATACCCAAATAAAACAGACTCCGGACTTATTTTAACAAATCTATTAAAGAACTGAGAGTTGCGCAGCATATAATGAAACAATATAATAACACAACAACAAAAAACCCCAACACTAGCTCCAAATCACAAACCCTGGACAAATAAGGAAGGTAAATGTTACAGTTGTGGATGGTTGATGATCAGATGGTGCCTAGGACCTCAAACCTTCAAGCTAATGTAAAGCTCTTAGGGAGGAGCACTAGGGAGATCCCACGAGGATATACTGATGGTATGGGCTGGGTCTGCGATCACGTTCCCTAAGAGCAGCTCTGGGTCTTCACCACAGAAGGCACGGAACGCGGTCTCTGTCCTCGGAGTGTGCCTCCGGCTTCACAGCAGCTTCTGGGCCTTCACCACAGAACATGAGAGATGATGATAAGGAAACACTGCCTGATGTCACTTTCCTGAGGGTGTACGATACAGCAGCAGGTACTGGACTGGTGTACCCCGGATGCAGCCACTGAGCCTTCGCTACAGGGTGTGGAGGAAGCACGTCAGCAGCCATGCAGGTGCAAGAGGAGGCCCAGGGCAGGTGGCTGGTGGGCCTTGCTTCCAGGCTCTCCACTAGTACTTCTGGAGCACTGTGGCCTTTATTCCGTGGCACGTCAGAGCTGGGGCAGGCGGGGGCTGAGCCCCACGCCAGGTGGCTGCCCCAATCTCCTCACTTGCTGCCACTTTCTCTCCTTTCAGCCAAAGAGGAGGAGCTGAATGAGGACACAGTGGAGAAGATAGTAAGGTGCATCATTCAGAATGAAGGTGGGGTTCCCTGGCTCCCGCACGGGGAGGGGGGTTCCCTGGCTCCCGCATGGGGAGGGAGGTTCCCCGGATCCCACATAGGGGAGGGGGGTTCCCTGGCTCCTGCACGGGGGAGGGGGGGTTCCCTGGCTCCTGCACGGGGAGGGGGGTTCCCTGGCTCCCGCATGGGGAGGGGGGTTCCCCGGATCCCACACGGGGGAGGGGGGTTCCCTGGCTCCCTCACGGGGGAGGGTGGGGTTCCCTGGCTCCCGCACGGGGGAGGGGGGATTCCCTGGCTCCTGCACGGGGCAAGAGGGTTCCCTGGCTCCCACACGGGGGAGGGGGGTTCCCTGGCTCCCACATGGAGGAGAGGGGTTCCCTGGCTCCCGCACGGGGAGGGGGGGTTCCCTGGCTCCTGCACGGGGAGGGGGGGTTCCCTGGATCCCACATGGGGGAGAAGGGTTGCCTGGCTCCCGAACGGGGGAGGGGGGTTCCCTGGCTCCCACGTGGGGAGAGTAGGAGATTCCTTGGCTCCCGTGCTGGGGAGGGGGGTTCCCTGGCTCCCGCACGGGAAGAGTAGGAGATTCCTTGGCTCCCGTGCGGGGGAGGGGGGGTTCCCTGGCTCCCGAACGGAGGGTGGGGAGGGGGGTTCCCTGGCTCCCACACGGAGGGTGGGGAGGGGGGTTCCCTGGCTCCCGCGTGGGGAGAGTAGGAGATTCCTTGGCTCCTGTGCGAGGGAGGGGGGTTCCCTGGCTCCCGCGCGGGGGAGGGGGGTTCCCTGGCGCCCGCGTGGGGAGAGTAGGAGATTCCTTGGCTCCCGCGCGGGGGAGGGGGGTTCCCTGGCGCCCGCGTGGGGAGAGTAGGAGATTCCTTGGCTCCCGCACGGGGAGAGTAGGAGATTCCTTGGCTCCCGCGCGGGGGAGGGGGGTTCCCTGGCGCCCGCGTGGGGAGAGTAGGAGATTCCTTGGCTCCCGCGCGGGGAGAGTAGGAGATTCCTTGGCTCCCGCGTGGGGGAGGGGGTTCCCAAGCACCTGGCTACCTCACCCACTTCCCCTTTCCTCTCCTTGCCAGCAAACGTGGAGGCCCTGAAGGAGATGCTGGGGGATGGGGAAGCAGAGGTGCCAGTGCCTGTGCTCAGGTGAGGCTCCTGCAGGAGTTGACGGGGTGCAGCACAGCAGCAATTTCTGGTCTAGCGCCCCCTGCTGGCAGCGATCTGCCTCCTCTCTTGCTGCGGGCCGCCGGCCAGGTCTCGGTGGCCCCACTGTCCGGTGCAGCAGGAAGTCCTGCACCACAGACGTCCAATGTCCTTCCATTGGGTCTTTGGCCCCGCCTCTGGGCCCTGTGCGCCTTATGGCGGCTCATCTCAGGACTCTACAGTCCTTATTGCATTGGGCTTCGCGCCTGGTGACTGGCAGGCAACCCAGGCCCGGTCTGTACCTGGGTCTGGCCTACGCACCTGGACCTGCTCCATTCACGCTTCTTTCAGGGCCAGGGCTCACAGGCCTCTCCCCTGGAGCCCCCAGCAAGCCCCAAACCAAAACCAACCTCTGCCCTCCACCAACTTCGCCTTTCATCCTCCTTCCCGGCACTGCTCCTCCACTAAGCACCCAGCCCCTGCCCCTCGGTCCCTGCCCTCCCCAGACTTCCCCGCTCAGGACTGGCTCTCCGGGCCAACTGCCCTGACATCCTGCTGGCCTCTGCTCTCTCCTACCGGGACGGGGGGTGCAGAGTTGCCCCCGCAGCCACTTTGTGCCCCAAGCTTCCTGTCTTTGACCCAACTGGCTGGCTCCTCTGGCTGAGCCTGGCCTCCCTGCCCTGAGCCTGGCCTGCCCTCCGGGTGTGGCCTATGGGTCTAGCCAGCCTCTCCGGCTCCAGGTAGCTCTCTCAGAGCCATTGCCAAGAGACCAGTCCTGGGGGCCCTGAGTCTGCTCCAGCTCCTTGGCCAGGCCCACTCAGCCTCAGGGCCTGGCGGTCGGGTATCTTGCCAGGACTGAGGATGAGTGGATGGGGGGGCCTGATGCTCAGCCCCGGAGGAGCCAGACTCTCCTGTAAATGGGCTTCATTTCTGGGAGTGTGAACGCTGCCCTGCCCTCAGGCCGGCACAGGCCTTCCCTGACTCTCTGCTGTCCTACCACAGCCTCTGCCCACATCGCACCAGCCAGGACGGGGGCCTGCCCCATCACCACACGGTGCACCTGGGCTCCGCGCAGGCACCCTGCATCCACTGCAGCAAGAGGAAGAGACCCCCCCTGCATCGCCAAGGCAGGTCCAAGGACGGCAAAGGCAAGATGCACCCTGGCGAGACCACGGTCTTCTCCGTGGGCAGGTACGTGGCGCGCGGCCCCCACCGCTGTCGCCGGCTTGGCCCTTGGGCCTGAGAGACACCAGGGCCTGAGGGAGCCAGTCCGTCTTGGAGCAGCTGCTGCTGGGGAAGGTATTTAGCTTGGCCCTAGCAAGAGAAGCTGGGAGCTGAGAGAGGGTCCCTCCTGCACTGCGTCACCACCACAATCCTTCAGCCTGGCAACGGTGGGAGCCCAGACCCCGACGCTCGGGTGTTACCTGCCTGCCTTAGCAAGGGAGAGCTTGTGTCAGCCGCTCCCTCGCCAGCTTGCCCGCCCGCCAGCTCCTCGCGCTCAGCCGTGCAAGCCTCCCCTGGCAGGGACAGTCAGCGAAGCCCCGCTCTGGCATTCTCCAGAGACGGCTGAGGCCGTGGCCGTGGCCTCTCCCACACCGAATCGAACCGCCTGCCAAGAGACAGCCCACTCCACTGGCCGGGCGCCTGTATCTGCGGCACAGAGGCACGGCAGAGCAAAGCCAGCAGTGAGCGGCTTACTAAAGAGCAGAGACGTGAGCGATACTGGGCAAGTGCCTGGTCTGGTTCCAAAGGGAACAGGTTTGCAGGAGCACAGCTTCACGCCAGCCAGCTCCCACGCAGGGCGTTCCACTGCGCTTCGCCGGCTAAGCGAGGAGCGGATGGAATTTCCCTCGACTGCTCGATTAGTGGAGGGGCGCTGGCTACCTGCTGCGCCACCCGCGGGTCCTGGACATTTCAAAGGGCGAGGCGCAGCAGTCGGGACCCATGCGAGCAGGGCCTGCTTTGGGCACCGCTCCTGCCATTTCCCCGTTGCGCCTCTGCCCCCCCGCGGAGATGGTGCGGGGGGAGGTGACTTAAGCCAGCTCCCCCAGCACGGATTCTGCTCCCCGCCTTGGTGCCTCAGATACAGAGGCAGCAAGGTGGGGGGAGCGACGAGTCGAGTGGTGACTCGCGTAGCTGACAAGCCGAGGCTGATAGCCGACCAGGCGCTTCCATCCCTGCTCTGATCTGCCTAAGCAGGCTCCTCCCTCCATCCAGCTGTCACGTGGCCTGGGCGGGGGCGCCAGCATTCCCGGGATCAGAGGGTGCTGAGCCCTTTGGCCCCTACGCGATGGGTAACTAAGGGCTTCGCTCCCCTGCCCCCAGGTCAGTCCATTTCCCTGCCCTGGTGCAGGCCTGGGGAGCAGCTGCCCCCAGGGCATATTTTAGGAAGCTGTTTCCAGCCACGCCCCCTCCCAAGGTCTTTTTCCACAGCCTGTCCAGCCACCATGCCCAGCACCAGCAGGCTGGTGATTTCACACCAGCACGTAGGCGGCACTGTTTGGGGAAGGGGGTGAGCTGCCAAATGGGGGGTAAAGGAGCTTTTGGGGGTCACACTGGAAAGGGAGAAAGGAGATCTCTTGCGGAGAGCCTCTCCCCTGCCCCCTTTCTCCTCCCCTTATTAAATGCAGCCCAAGAGGGTTCTAGCAACATTGGGGGTCCCCCACCATGTTTACGGCTCCGCAGCACACTACTGGGGCCAGGCAGAGACTGGTGTCCACCTAGAGCAGCGGTGGCCAACCCGAGGCTCGTGAGCCACATGCGGCTCATGAAGAAAAAAATTGCGGCTCCTGACGGAACCGGGACGGAACCCGGAACCACTCAGGTCAACCGCTCTCACGGCCCGCGCCGTTCCACACACAGCCCCAGCACACTGTGTCCTATCCTGCATGTGCAGGCCGAGTCGCGCACAGCATCCCAGCCTGCACATGCTAGCAGCTGGCCACTGAGTGCAGGCAGCAGTTTCGGTGGCAGCGGCAGCGGTTCCAGGCATAAGGTTGGGGGGGAGATGCCTGGCTCTGGAGAAGGGGAGGGGGATCGGGAGGGGAGTGTGGGGGGGGTGCGCATGGCGTCCCAAATGCGACGCAGCGGCTCTGGCTCTGGGACCCGAGCATAAAGTTGAGGAGGAGGGGGATTGGGTTACAGCAGGGAGGGGAGGTGTCTGGCTCTGGGGGAGGGAAGGGGAGGGGGATTGGGTTGTGCACGGCATCCCAGCCAGCTCATGTTCAAAGCCGGCCGCTCAGCACACGTGCCCCAGCGCCTGAAGGGAGATGTGTGGCTGTAGCAGCGGCGGCTCTGAGACCCGAGAATTAGGGTAGAGCGGGGGGTTGGGGGATTGGATTAGAGCTGGGGGTGTGTGCCTGGCTTTGGGGAAGGTGGGAGAGGGGGATTGGGTTGGGGGTGTGTGCCTGGCTTTGGGGAAGGTGGGAGAGGGGGATTGGGTTGGGGGTGTGTGCCTGGCTTTGGGGAAGGTGGGAGAGGGGGATTGGGTTGGGGGTGTGTGCCTGGCTTTGGGGAAGGTGGGAGAGGGGGATTGGGTTGGGGGTGTGTGCCTGGCTTTGGGGAAGGTGGGAGAGGGGGATTGGGTTGGGGGTGTGTGCCTGGCTTTGGGGAAGGGGGGAGAGGGGGATTGGGTTGGGGGTGTGTGCCTGGCTTTGGGGAAGGGGGGAGAGGGGGATTGGGTTGGGGGTGTGTGTGCTTGGCTCTGGGGAAGCGGAGGAGAGGGGGATTGGAGTAGTGCGGGAGGGGGGTGCCTGGCTCTGGGGAAGGGGAGGGGAAGGGGATTGGGTGTGCGTGGCGGGGGGGGCCTGGCTTTGGGGAAGCAGAGGGGAAGGGGATTGGGTTGGGGGTGTGTGCCTGGCTTTGGGGAAGGGGGGAGAGGGGGATTGGGTTGGGGGTGTGTGTGCTTGGCTCTGGGGAAGCGGAGGAGAGGGGGATTGGAGTAGTGCGGGAGGGGGGTGCCTGGCTCTGGGGAAGGGGAGGGGAAGGGGATTGGGTGTGCGTGGCGGGGGGGGCCTGGCTTTGGGGAAGCAGAGGGGAAGGGGATTGGGTTGGGGGTGTGTGTGCCTGGCTCTGGGGAAGCGGAGGGAAAGGGGATTGGATCGGGGGTGTGTGTGCTTGGCTCAGGAGAAGGGGATTGGATCGGGGTTGTGTGTGCCTGGCTCTGGGGAAGGGGAGAGGAAGGGGATTGGATCGGGGGTGTGTGTGCCTGGCTTTGGGGAAGAGGAAGAGAGGGGGATTGGAGTAGAGCGGGGGGGGGGGGTGCCTGGCTCTGAGGAAGGGGAGGGGGACTGGGTTAGAGCAGGCTGCTCTTCCCCTCCCCTAAACAGCTGGCACGCTTCCTGAAATGCTGGGTCTGTCGCACCACTGGGGACTTTTCCCCCTGCTGCCTGCCTGCGTGGGGGGAGGGAGAAGGAATCCGGGGACTGCATGCCAGCTCCAACTTCTCAGGAAGCAGCTGTCGTGGGGAGCAGAGGAAGAGTGCACGCTTCCTGAGAAGTTGGAGCTGGCCTGCAGTTCTGGGACTCCTACACACACACCCTGCGCAGGCAGGCAGCAGGGGGGAAGGAAGTCCCTGGCGGAGCGACAGACCGGGCATTTCAGGAAGTGCACCAGCTGTTTAGGGGAGGGGAAGAGCAGCCCACACACTTCCTGAGACCCGGGATCCCCAGGTACTGGCCCCAGCTGTCTCTGTTCCCTCCCCCTGGGCAGACCCCACCCCCATGAGTACCCTGCCCCAGCACCCACCAGCACCCTGCCCCAGCACCCTATCCGCCGCGCCCACCAGCACAGTTGGGGCCACATTAGTGAGGCTTGGGGGGTTTTGCATTTCACTTGTGTGGCCCTGCCTGACTTTTCTGTGGGTCAGTGACCCCATGAGTGGCAGTGTATGCACGCCCCTTCCTCCTACGGGGGTAGATCGTGGGTGCACTGACACTGCAGTTACAGGCTACCCACATAACAGTGCAGCCCAATGGCCAGAGTCAAAGCAGCAGCCCTTCAGTTCTGGGCTGCATGGCTTAATGGCTGAAGACAACATGGCTGCCCACACGCATAGGACAGTGTGGACTAGCTGCCAGAGTCAATATAGCAGCCCTCAAGCACAGGGCAGTGTTGCCTAGTGGTCAGAGTCTGTACAGTGGTCCTCAAGTGCAGGGCAGCACAGCCTATTGGTCAGTGTCAATATAGCAGCCCTTGAGTGCAGCGCAGAAAGGCCTAATCGGCAAATCTAGGGACTGCCACCAAAGTGGGTGGCAGCCAGGGTAAGGGGGCCCAGCCCCAATGAACTCCACAGGCTCCAGATGCAGGACGCTAACAGTGGTGGAATAGGCTGCTACTGGGTCAGCGGGGAACCCAACTGCAACGCACAGACCCAGATGGGCGGGAGATACCAGTCACTGCCTCTTTTCAGATCACTTTCTACTGGGCGTCCTGAAGCTGCGGGCTGTCTCATGTCACGCGCTCCCCAGTGCCGCTAACTCCATGGGCTGCTGACTTTGGCTGGCCGCCTGTAGGCAACAGGTCTCCAGCCTGGGTCTCAGGAACTCCAGCTGCCAAGGCAAGGGCTGTAACAGTCCCTGGGCTGGAGCCTCTGCCTGGGCTGGTCTCCTTTATACGCGCATGGCCCTGGAGACATGCCCAGCGGGGTGGGACGTCCTCTGCCTAGCGTGTGGGATTACCCCTTTCCTGCCTAGCGTGGGGCAGGCACAGCCCACCACACAGGTAACCAATAGGTCCAAGGATGGAGGGCGGTGCCGGCAGGGCGAGGGGATGGGGGCAGGGGGCGGGGCCAGTACACGGAAGGTGGGAGATGGGGAGGGAGCCATCTCCACTGGTGACACACTTGTGCCCTGGCAGATTCCACGTGACCCACATCGAGAAGAAGGCCGTTTTCCCGGAGCAGCAGGATGCAGCACTTCCTGACGGCACCAAGGAAGCTGGTGCCCAAGCCCCAGTGGCCCCCAGCAGCAAGCTGCTCCCTGCGGAGGGGCTGCAGAATGGAGCCATCCCAAAGGAGAGTTGTCCGAATGGAACAGTCCAAGGGGAGGATGCTCCCACCAATGGACCGGTGGGGAGGGGGCTGGGGCAGACGGGCTCGCTGCAGGACACTGGCCTCCAGGACCCTGCCCCTGGGGATGGATCTGATCAGAGCCAGGGGGAGGGGCTTCAGGCCCCAGGCACGCAGCGCGCTGGAGCCCCTGCTGCCTTGCAGGTGGAGCCACGTGGCGGCCTGCAGGAGGGGGCGGAGCCAGGAGCCGCTAACGACACGGCAGGCGTGAAAGGAAGCCACGGGGCGCCAGGAGGAAGCCCAGGTGCCGCGGCTGGAAACCAGGCTGCCGAGAGGAAAGACTCCAGAGTGGAGGACATGGGGCAACAGGTAGGGTCCCTTCCCCGCCTGCCTCACCCCCAGGGCAGGGGATGCGAACTGCACCTGGGGCTCTGCAGAGAGGCCTGGCGGTGGGGGCGGGGGGGAGGCTGCCCTGGCACCATGTAAGGGGCTGGCATGGATGGGGCAGATGAGCCGCAGGCTGAGATGCTGCCCCGGATGGGAGCTCTGCTCCCCTGCAGACATTGCAGCACCCGCAGCATCTGCGCCCGGCCACATGCAGCGGGTGTCACCCCAGCTAGCAGTGCTGTTAGCACGGCTCTGCTCCTGGCTCCGCGTTGGGCTCCGCATCGGGCCCTCAGCCTCCCACAGCCGCAGGGACAGCCCTGCTCTGGCCACGGCCACGGCCCACTGGCAGTGCAGGGCCCCACGCCTCGCACAATCACCGGGACAGCCCTGCTCTGCCCACGGCCACGGCCCACTGGCAGTGCAGGGCCCCACGCCTCGCACAGCCGCAGGGACAGCCCTGCTCTGGCCACGGCCACGGCCCACTGGCAGTGCAGGGCCCCACGCCTCGCACATCCACCGGGACAGCCCTGCTCTGCCCACGGCCACGGCCCACTGGCAGTGCAGGGCCCCACGCCTCGCACATCCACCGGGACAGCCCTGCTCTGCCCACGGCCACGGCCCACTGGCAGTGCAGGGCCCCACACCACGCACAGCCGCAGGGACAGCCCTGCTCTGGCCATGGCCACGGCCCACTGGCAGTGCAGGGCCCCACGCCTCGCACATCCACCGGGACAGCCCTGCTCTGCCCACGGCCACGGCCCACTGGCAGTGCAGGGCCCCACGCCTCGCACATCCACTGGGACAGCCCTGCTCTGGCCACGGCCACGGCCCACTGGCAGTGCAGGGCCCCACGCCTCGCACATCCACAGGGACAGCCCTGCTCTGGCCACGGCCACGGCCCACTGGCAGTGCAGGGCCCCACGCCTTGCACAATCACCGGGACAGCCCTGCTCTGCCCACGGCCACGGCCCACTGGTAATGCAGGGCCCCACGCCTCGCACATCCACAGGGACAGCCCTGCTCTGGCCACGGCCCACTGGCAGCACCAGGCCCCACGCCTCGCACATCCACCGGGACAGCCCTGCTCTGCCCACAGCCACGGCCCACTGGTAGCACCAGGCCCCACGCCTCGCACATCCACCGGGACAGCCCTGCTCTGCCCACGGCCACAGCCCACTGGCAGCACTGGGACCCACACCTCGCACATCCACCGGGACAGCCCTGCTCTGGCCACGGCCACGGCCCACTGGCAGTGCAGGGCCCCACGCCTCGCACAGCCGCAGGGACAGCCCTGCTCTGGCCACGGCCACGGCCCACTGGCAGTGCAGGGCCCCACGCCTTGCACAATCACCGGGACAGCCCTGCTCTGCCCACGGCCACAGCCCACTGGCAGCACTGGGCCCCACACCTCGCACATCCACCGGGACAGCCCTGCTCTGGCCACGGCCACAGCCCACTGGCAGCACCGGGCCCCACGCCCTCGCACAGGGACAGCCCTGCTCTGCCCACGGCCCCATCCTGCCCCCTGCCGGGAGAGCTTCCTCAGAGAACTGACGGAAACAGATGCAATCTTGTTCCTGCTAGTCAGCCAGCAGGGCAACATCCTTGTGAGTCCACTGGTTGGGGATGGGCAGGGCCAGGGGCCAAACCATGAACCAACCCGGCCTTGAATGCCGCCCTTTTTGTGAATGTCATGGTTGATTTTCTAGTTTTGCCTTTTTTTTGTGCCCGCCGAGGCCAGTGTCCCTCTGGCTCAGCCCTGGGCTTTTCAGGGACTGGCTGGATTTCACTCTCAAGGGAGCTGGTGTCATTAGCTGGGGGAGGTTCTCTCTTTGACGGCAGTAACTGCCCTGGAACTGGCCCATGCAGGGCGCAGTCCGTTCAGAGGGGATTCTCCGGGCGCCAAGCCCAGCAAGGCACTGAGGCAGAGCTCGTGGGGCTGCCTGGCGCCTCCTCGGCGCCGGCAGAGCGAAGGGGCAGGGTTCCCCAGGAAAAGGCCAGGAGCAGGCAGGGGGTGGCAGGAACAAGATCCTGCCTCCCAGCTCGTGCTGCGAGCACAGGGCCTGCAAGGGCTGCTCCGAGGAGCGGGGCTGGGAGGGACTTGCTCCATCCCTGGGGGGGCTCTGGGCCCAGCGTGTGGCTGTAAAGCCCAGAGCAGCGTTTACGCAGGAGCCTTCCCCGGGCAGCTTCCCACCCACACGCGCTGGGCTCAGCCAGGCCCACAGCCCTGGGCCTGCAGGACCCTGAGGAGCAGGGAGCAGCTCTCCCACCAGCTGGGCCTCCGCTGTCCCCTCCCTCCCTTCCTGGGCAGTCATTAGATGCTCTCTGGAAAAGGCTGGGAGATTTTTGGAGGGCAGGTTACCGGAAGGGCAAAGCTCTGCTGTTCCCTTGTTTTCCCAGGCCTGGGCCCCCAACCTGCCCAGGGCTCCTCCCCGCGCCCGATGGCCCCCACAGCATGGTGGGGGGGAGGGCTCATGGTAAATCATGGGCCCGAAGAGGCGGCGGTGACCGTGATGCTGCACTGCCCAGCACTAACCCGGCTTGCTACCTAGAGACCCCAGCCTGTGTCGTCCCAGGGCAACACGCCATTAAGCAGCCTGCCAGCCCGTCCTGTGGGGGCAGGGAGAGGGGGGGGGGTGCTGGCTGGAGCTGGCCTTGGTATAATCGAAGGGACGGGACAAGCCAAGGCAAACGGTGACCTACGTAGGCACAACCCAGCCCAGGGAGCAGCTGGGTCACCCATCCTCTCATGCCCTTTGCACAGGCTGGCTGCTCCCAGACATCCCGCCAGCCAGGCCCACGCCGCCCTGTGGGAGCTGTGCCCGCCAGCCGTGCCTGGTTCTCACCGGAGTCCCCAGGGAGCCCAGCAGCTGCCAGCCCCGAGTCCCCGAAGAAATGTGTCCTGCCAGGCCTCCCCTGCAAAATCAGGCCCTTGGGAATCGTATGCACACACCTTGCTACCTCTGCTAGTGGCGGAACCGCCTCTGGGTGCATTGGAGCCCGGGACCCCTGGGGCTCAGCGCTGGAGCCTTACGGCTTCAGCTATGACGCCAGCAGCTCCCAGCCGAGGCTGTAGAGCTCCCTTGTTCTGCTCTCTGGTTGTCCATGGTCTAGGTGCCACTAGGGGTGTGGGTTACAGGGGTGCAGGCAGCCCTCGGACGTACCGCACAATTGCATCCTAAGCCAAATCACTGGGACTCAGCCGGGCAATCTGCTCCTTTGTGGGACCGAGCCTCATAATGCCGACCCAACGTGGAGTCGAATCAGGTCACTTCCCAACCATCCCAAGTGTCATTCCTTGTAGAGCTGAAGTCGGGGCCGCCTGCACCCGGAGCACACAGGTGAAGGATGGAACCAGGGCCCTGGCTCCAAAGCGAGAGGTCTGAGTGTGGAAAGCCATGAAGCACAATGGCAGAATGCGTGCTAGGCCACTAACGATACAACCTCCCTCCTGCCTAGCGTGGGGAGGGAGGTGGGTGCTGACTGCACACCGCACTGATTGTGCAAAACACACACGTACAGCCAGGGCACGGGGAGGGAGGTGGGTGCTGACTGCACACCGCACTGACCGTGCAAAACACACACGTACAGCCAGGGCACGGGGAGGGAGGTGGGTGCTGACTGCACACCGCACTGACCGTGCGAGCCCTGCGCTCCCTCCGCAGCCCATCCCAGCACTGCCCTGGTGCCACCAGCGCATCCTGCCAACTCTAGGGACACAAGCGCAGTGAGCAAACTGCCCGGTGCCGGGAGATCCTCTTGGTTAGGACAATCTCATGGCCCGCTGAGGAAAGGCTGCTCATGCAGCCACTCACTAGCCCAGGCGGCACATCTCTGGTCAGTGGACACATGCAAGGCTCCCCCAGTGCACAGGGGCGTGAGCACGGGGGGTGTCTGTCTCACACGCACACAAGGGGGGAGAGAGACCCAGCAAAATGCCACTTCTGGCTCTGGCATTTACTGCCACTTGCAGCCGCCCGGCCAGCCCAGGGGTGAGCAGGCCTGAGACCCGGCAACGTGGCTCAGAGCGGGCTGGCTGGGCCTTGCTGCGAGCTGCGGCCTCCTGGGTCCTTGGAGATGGTCACCGGCAGGCACCAGCCTGTGAGAGGAAAGCGGCCGGGCGGCAGGAAAGGCAAAGGATGTAGTACGTGGGGGCAGGGCACGCCATCACCGGGGTCCCTTTGGTCTAGGCAGGCCCAGGCCCCACGGTGGGAGGGCCCGTCCCCGGAGATGGCCCAGGTGCTAGTCCTGAGGTAGCACTTGTGCCTTCCCTTCCCAGCAGCTGCCCGGAGCCACTGCCTCCCCCAGGCGGCTTGTCCTGAGACCCAGCCGGGGGGCCCTGCTTGGCCCCTCTGCTGCCCTGAGCCCCATTCTCCCACCGACACTTGTGGGGGAGCTTAGTCAATGCTTCGCTCGCTGCTCAGCCCAGCATGTCCGTGGTGGGCACGTCCCCCCATCCTCTCTGGCTCTGCCCGTGGCCCCCGCCGGGGCAGCACCCCAACCTGCTCGGGTCTCAAGTTTCTGTCCCTTCCCGCAGGAGCAACCCTCTGCGGTGCCCGGCCCAGGAGTGCCTGTGTGACGTAAGTGCCCCTCCGGCCACGCAGCTGGCTCTGAGCGCGACTCGCTGCTGTCCCCTGCCGCTCGGGCCCTGGCTTTGCAACCCCCCACCTAAGAGCCTGCAGGGAATCCCCCCCGGCTGCCAGAAGGCTCCCGTGGGTGGGAAAGGCGCCTCATTCCTTCCCTGGCCCCTGGGGGCCCTGTTCTCCAGCTCCCTGGCTCCACACCTCTGCTAAGGCAGGCACCCTGTGCCAGCTGGGGCCTCCCCTGGGCACCATGGAGCCAGCAGAGGGACCGAGGGCTCACAGGGGAGCCATGTCCTGCCATGGGGCAGCAAGGGCCGGACCCTCGCCCAGCTTTGCTCACGCTGCTCTCTGCCAGAGCAGGGTCCAGCCGCCCAACAGGCATGAGCAGAGCCAGCCAAAGGGGGGGGGGGCATGCCAGCAACAAGAGGATGCAGCATGGGGGGTGTTGGCGAGGCCGGGGAGGGAGCAACTTGGGGTTACGAATAACCCTCTGGCATGGCTGGGAGCACCCCAGACACGCCCCACTGATGGTGCCGCCTGCTGGAAGCCCTGCGGGGGGTGGGTGGGGCCCCGCTGGAAGCTCGGGGGGCGGGGGGGCTCATCTGCAGCGCCTGACACATTTCTCTTCCTTCTCCCGCAGCTCCGCCCTGCCCCTGCAGACACAGCCAGCCCGGCGGGCGCGGGCAGAGCCAGCAGGGCCGTGGGCACCGCGGGGTGGGCCTGGGCCCCGGAGAGCTCAGCTGCGCTCAGTACAGACTCCGCTTCATGCACACCCCGGCACCTGGCAGACCCACCCCCTTGGGCTGCGCTCACTAGCCCCCGCCAGCCCCCCGCGCAGGCCCTGCCCCACCCCTGACCCTGGGGGGCCCCCTGATCCCCTGCCAGCCCCAGGAGCCTGGCAGAGCTGCTCCACCCACGCAGATCTGACCCGCTCTGCCAGCTGACACCTGGGCTGCGAACCCAGGGCACTGGACCGGCTCCTCCCCTGCACCCCGGGGCTCGAGGGCAGCTCCAGTGCCGGCTCCACCATGTAGCCTTGGGGCCTGAGTGATGCCCCCCCAAGGGGGCTGGGCTCGGAGCTCCCCCCAGAAGACCCGCTCTGCCTTCGCCTGGCTTCTGCCATTTCAAGCACATGCCCCCGGGGCCACCTTGGGAGAGCGAGCGAGAGCAGAGGGGCCAGAGCTGGCTGGGCACAGCCTGGGGCGGGCACAGAGCCGCCCCAAGCCCAGCATGGCAGCTGCAGCACGTCCACCTGTTAGCCGGGGGCTCGGGCTGCGTGTGGCCCCCCAGAGCAGACACCCCCTCTGGCAGGGGCACTGCCGCCTCCCCGCCAGGGCGCCCCGGCACTGCCGCCAGCAGATGGGAGCTGCCGGGGTCGGCTCTGGCAGGGCTCCTGGCTGGGGACCTCGGCCGTGTCCTGGGGCAGCCCGTGGGAAGCGGCGTCCACCCAGTCCCGTGGCCGGCGCCGGCGCTGAACCGCGCTGTAAATACACATGCTGAACCCATTAAAGCTGTTGAGCACAGGAGCAGAGCCCAGCCTGTTTATTGGGCCCAGTGTCCAGGCCATCCCGGCCCGAACACAGCGGCTGGGCCCAGCAGGGAGGGGGCAGAGTGGCCTGGGGCAGGGTACAGTGCCCGGCAGGGGAGAGGCAGAAATGCCAGAAGCAGGATTAACCCTTCCCACGCCCGTGGCTGGGACTGGCCGGGCAGGGCTCTGCTGAGCTGGGCACGTGGGAGTGGGCAGCGAATGGAGGGGGACAGGGCCTTTCCCACCGCAGCCCGGGGGCGCCCTGCTGGCAGCTGCCTGAGGAAGCGGCTGCAGCCCCACGTCTCTGGCCCTCCCTGGCAGTGCTGAGGGGCGAGGCCCCCGCATTCAGGAGCACTCTGCCCCCCTGCCCCTCCAGCCCAGTGGGATGCAGAGATCCAGGTTTCTGCTGCACTAGAGGTGAGCTCCGCCCCCCGCCCACCCTGCAGCTGGCCAGGGAGCAGCGGGACGGCGCCGAAGGCTCGGGCGTAGCAGGAAGGGACGGGGCTGGGCCCGGGAGGAGGCCGGAGCACCCCGCCCGGCATCAGCTGAGGTGCGGCTCCAGACCCGGATCCGGCACTTTGGCAGGGGGTGGAGGTGGCGCTCGCAGCTGCAGAGAGAGATTGATTACAGAGGGCCCGCGCCTGCTCCATGCCACGTGTGGCCCCCACGCCCGGGCACCCGGAGCTGGAACACCCCTCAGAGAAGAAGCTGCTCCAGGCCAAGGTGCAATTATGGGGGCACCTCCCAGCTTCCAGACAGAGACAGGGACAGGGATCCCGCACGGGCCGGCAGGAGGGCAGGGCAGGGCGGGGCAGGTCAGGGCGGGGCGGGGCAGGGACAGGGATCTCGCACGGCCGGCAGGAGGGCAGGGTGGGGCGGGGCGGGGCAGGGACAGGGATCCCGCACGGGCCGGCAGGAGGGCGGGGCGGGGCAGGGACAGGGATCCCACACGGGCAGGCAGGAGGGCGGGGCGGGTCAGGGCGGGGCGGGGCAGGGACAGGGATCCCGCACAGGCCGGCAGGAGGGCAGGGCGGGATGGGTCAGGGCAGGAACAGGGATCCCGCACGGGCCGGCAGGAGGGCAGGGCGGGATGGGTCAGGGCGGGGCGGGGCAGGGACAGGGATCCCGCACGGGCAGGCAGGAGGGCAGGGCGGGGTGGGGCAGGGAGGGGCAGGGACAGGGATCCTGCACGGGCTGGCAGGAGGGCAGGGCGGGGCAGGGCGGGGCGGGGCAGGGACAGGGATCCCGCACGGGCTGGCAGGAGGGCAGGGCGGGTCAGGGCGGGGCGGGGCAGGAACAGGGATCCCGCACGGGCTGGCAGGAGGGCAGGGCGGGTCAGGGCGGGGCGGGGCAGGGACAGGGATCCCGCACGGGCTGGCAGGAGGGCAGGGCGGGGCGGGGCAGGGATCCCGCACGGGCCGGCAGGAGGGCAGGGCGGGGCGGGGCAGGGATCCCGCACGGGCCGGCAGGAGGGCGGGGCGGGGCAGGGACAGGGATCCCACACGGGCCGGCAGAAGGGCAGGGCGGGGTGGGGCAGGGACAGGGATCCCGCACGGGCCGGCAGGAGGGCAGGGCGGGGCGGGGCAGGGCGGGGCAGGGACAGGGATCCTGCACGGGCTGGCAGGAGGGCAGGGCGGGGCAGGGCGGGGCGGGGCGGGGCAGGGATCCCACACGGGCCGGCAGGAGGGCGGGGCGGGGCAGGGACAGGGATCCCACACGGGCCGGCAGAAGGGCAGGGCGGGGCGGGGCAGGAGCAGGGACAGGGATCCCGCACGGGCCGGCAGGAGGGCAGGGCGGGGCGGGGCGGGGCAGGGACAGGGATCCCGCATGGGCCGGCAGGAGGGCAGGGCGGGGTGGGGCGGGGCAGGGACAGGGATCCCGCACAGGCCGGCAGGAGGGCAGGGCGGGTCAGGGCGGGGCGGGGCAGGGACAGGGATCCCGCACGGGCCGGCAGGAGGGCAGGGCGGGGCGGGGCAGGGATCCCGCACGGGCCGGCAGGAGGGCGGGGCGGGGCAGGGACAGGGATCCCGCACGGGCCGGCAGGAGGGCAGGGCGGGATGGGTCAGGGCAGGGCAGGGCGGGGCGGGGCAGGGCGGGGCGGGGCAGGGACAGGGATCCCACACGGGCAGGCAGGAGGGCGGGGCGGGGCGGGGCAGGGCAGGGCAGGGCGGGGCAGGGACAGGGATCCCACACGGGCCGGCAGGAGGGCGGGGCGGGGCAGGGACAGGGATCCCGCACGGGCCGGCAGGAGGGCAGGGCGGGGCGGGGCAGGGACAGGGATCCCACACGGGCAGGCAGGAGGGCGGGGCGGGTCAGGGCAGGGCAGGGCGGGGCAGGGACAGGGATCCCACACGGGCAGGCAGGAGGGCGGGGCGGGGCAGGGACAGGGATCCCGCACGGGCCGGCAGGAGGGCAGGGCGGGGCGGGGCAGGGACAGGGATCCCACACGGGCAGGCAGGAGGGCGGGGCGGGGCGGGTCAGGGCAGGGCAGGGCGGGGCAGGGACAGGGATCCCACACGGGCCGGCAGGAGGGCGGGGCGGGGCAGGGACAGGGATCCCGCACGGGCCGGCAGGAGGGGCCAGGCAGGGGCAGGAATCCCACATGAGCTGGCAGGGCGCAGGGATCCCGCCAGGGCCGGCCAGAGGCTCATTACGCACCAAGGCCGGCAGAGGACCCCTGGCCGCTGTCCCCAAGCCGCAGAGCCGCGACGGGGCTGCGGGTGGGCGCTGGCAGTGAGCACAGCAGCCGGCGAGGAGAGTTGGACATTCAGGAGGAGGATGGGGGGCGACATTGCTGGGAACCCAGGCAGGCTCACGGGCCCCCTGGAAGCATTTGTCCTCACCCCACATCCCCTGGCTGGGGCCCAGGCAATCGGCCCCGCGCTGCGAATGCTCCTTACCGGCCGGATGCGCGCGGCTCCCAGGTCCGGAGAGCTGGCGGCACCGTCTGGCCTGCAGGCTGGGGACAGGCCACAGGGCTGCTCTCACACACCTGCCCAGAGCCCCCTCTCCAGGCCCACCCTGCACCCCAGCAGCTCCCCCGCTCCGGCCGGAAGAGGCTTCTGCCTCGCGGGCTGGGAGGCTGCAGCCCGACAAAGAGGCCATGTCGGGAGACTCCGGGAGAGGGCTGGAGCCCAGCAGCCTTGGGCCCGTCACGCCAAAGGGCCTGTCTCCAGCCAGGGGGACCACTAGCCTGGGGGGCCGGCACCCCGAGTGGCACTCACCTCCCAGGAGTCCTTCTGCAGGGGCAGGGGGGCCCAGCCTGGCCCCGGGCTCAAGGACTGGTGGGGAGAAGGCTGGAGGAGACGGTGATGGGAGCTCCTGGAAACAATAGCACAGGCAGGCTGCGATGAAAGCACCTTGGGGGCTCCCCCCACATTAATTACGGCACCCGGCCACGGCACCTCCCACCCTGTTCCCCTACCTTACAGCACCCAGCCACGGCACCCCCCCGCTCCGCTACCTTACAGCAGCCAGCCACAGCACCCCCCCGCTCCCCTACCTTACAGCACCCGGCCACGGCACCTCCCACCCTGTTCCCCTACCTTACAGCACCCAGCCACGGCACCCCCCCGCTCCCCTACCTTACAGCACCCGGCCACGGCACCTCCCACCCTGTTCCCCTACCTTACAGCACCCAGCCACGGCACCCCCCCCGCTCCGCTACCTTACAGCAGCCAGCCACAGCACCCCCCCGCTCCCCTACCTTACAGCACCCGGCCACGGCACCTCCCACCCTGTTCCCCTACCTTACAGCACCCAGCCACGGCACCCCCCCCGCTCCCCTACCTTACAGCACCCGGCCACGGCACCTCCCACCCTGTTCCCCTACCTTACAGCAGCCAGCCACAGCACCCCCCCGCTCCCCTACCTTACAGCACCCAGCCACGGCACCCCCCCGCTCCCCTACCTTACAGCACCCAGCCACGGCACCCCCCCGCTCCTCTACCTTACAGCACCCAGCCACGGCACCCCCCCGCTCCTCTACCTTACAGCACCCAGCCACAGCACCCCCCCGCTCCTCTACCTTACAGCACCCAGCCACGGCACCCCCCCGCTCCCCTACCCTACAGCAGCCAGCCACAGCACCCCTCCGCTCCCCTACCTTACAGCACCCAGCCACGGCACCCCCCCGGCTCCGCTACCTTACAGCACCCAGCCACGGCACCCCCCCGCTCACCTACCTTACAGCACCCAGCCACGGCACCCCCCCGGCTCCGCTACCCTACAGCAGCCAGCCACAGCACCCCTCCGCTCCCCTACCTTACAGCACCCAGCCACGGCACCCCCCCACTCCCCAGGGGAGGGGCGGGCCAGGCGGGGCAATGCCCAGGGGAGCTGAGGGCAGGCTGGGCAGGGAGACGCCCGCCAGGGGAGGGGAGGGCAGGTGGGGCGACGCCTCAGGGGAGGGGCAGGCTGGGCAGGGAGACGCCCCCCCAGGGGAGGGGAAGCCAGGCGGGGCGACGCCCCCCCAGGGGAGGGGCAGGCCGGGCGGGGCGATGCCCCCCCCAGGGGAGGGGCAGGCCGGGGGGGGCGACAGGGGAGGGGCAGGCCGGGCGGGGCGATGCCCCCCCCAGGGGAGGGGCAGGCCGGGGGGGGCGACAGGGGAGGGGCAGGCCGGGCGGGGGACAGACCTTGCTCCAAATGGTGGAGCCAGGGCGCTGAACCCTCCTGGGGACCGGGGGCGCCACAGGCCTGTAGAACTGGCTGGCAGCAGCGGGGGCCCAGCAGGGCAGGGCCCAGGAGCCTCGTGTGCACTCACTCTGGCAGGGGGCACCCGGGCAGCGGAGACCAACCTGCCCAGCCGCTCCTCTGGCCTCAGTCAGGTCCTCCACCACCAGGGATGGGAAGACCCCGACGCGCCCATTGAAGTCCCCTCTCCAGAACCCGTCGTCCACGTCCCCCTGGTCTCGGGGCAGCACCCGGATGACGGCTCCCTCGGGGAAGCTCAGCTCCTCCGCGCTCTGCCCCTCGTAGTCGTAGAGGGCGCGCACCAGCCAGGCTGCAGCAGCCAGAGAGGGGCCCCAGCTCAGCATGGCCAGCCACGGAGAGCCCCAGCCTGCTGTGACACTGAGGCAACGGTGCCAAGGCCCGGGCACACGTGGCAGATGCTTGAGGCCTTTTCAGAGGTGCTGGGAGTCCCCATCGGCCCGAGCTGGGGGTGCTGAGCACCCTGGGGACCGGGCCCTGGTGTGCTGGCCATCGGTCCCCGGGGAGTCAGGTAGCAGTGACCTCGCAGTCCTAGCCCTGCGGCCAAGCCACTGGCCAGACGCTGCTGGTCTCCAGTCACCGAGGGACACAGCCCGGAGTCCCCCCACGCAGACCTGCCCCGCCGTCCCCGGGGCTCGCCACGCACCTCCTGGCTCCAGCACCAGGTCCATGGTCATGATGCTACTGAGCTCCCGTTCCAGGGCCGGCTCGGAGGGGCTGCTCCAGGCACTGCGCTCGCTCCCTGGGCCGCCGAGGAACAGCAGGTACTTCTCGGGCACGTAGCCCACCTGCCCCGCCTCATTCCGAGCCTGCAGACGCCCAGGGCAGGAGACGCCGAGTTAGGAGCCAGCTCCTGGGCCAAGCAGGACTCAGCACGAGAGCCCCAGGCAGCCGCCCCCGGCCACGGGCCAGCGCCGGGAGGGAGGCGCGAGGGAGGCTGTGCCCACAGCCCCTTGCCCAGCCCCATCCAGTGAGACTGGCAGGGCTGTGCCCACCGCAGGCCCTCCCCTGCCCCACGCCCACCTTGACCCATTCTTCCACATCGCCGTCCTCGAGGACCTCCAGCTCCTCGCCCTGGCGGATGGACAGCTCGTCCGACTGGCAAGCCTGCACAGGGCACAAAAGCCAGGGCACACGTCGGGAGCAGCCCCCCAGCTGCCAACCCCCTGCCAGGGGCACAACCTGCAGCCAGCGGGCACTGCCCCAGCTTGGGCACAGGTTCCGACGCTTGGCACCCAGAGAGCGCCGCACGCCTGGGCCTCACCTGGTACCCGAAAAACACCCTGCAGGCAGACGGGTAGGTGCGGACAGCGCCAGGGCAGGAGCTGGCATCCTCAAAGAGCTCCTCACTGTCGTCATAATCCTCAAACTCGGCCAGATCAAACTCCTCTGCCTGGCAGCACACCGAGCGTGAGAGCAGCCCCCCCCCGCCGCTGGCAGCCCCCGCCCCGCGCGCCCGCCCCCCCCCGCCGCTGGCAGCCCCCGCCCCGCCCGCCCGCCGCTGGCAGCCCCCGCCCCGCGCGCCCGCCCCCCCCCCGCCGCTGGCAGCCCCCGCCCCGCGCGCCCGCCCCCCCCGCCGCTGGCAGCCCCCTCCCCGCCCGCCCGCCGCTGGCAGCCCCCTCCCCGCGTGCCCGCCCGCCCCGCCGCTGGCAGCCCCCTCCCACCCCAGCCGCTGGCAGCCCCCTCCCTGCCCACCCACCTGGCCCAGCCGCTGCCAGCCCCCTCCTGCCCACCCCACCACTGGCATCCCTCTCCTGCCTGCCTGCCCCAGTCCCATCCCACCCACCTGCCCAGCCCCGCCCCATAGGGTCCAGGCCACCCTGGCAGCAGAGGCTTCCCGCCCCTGGCGCCTGGGGGGCAGGGCGCTGGGCTGCTCTCACCGTGGGGGTGGACTCCTTGTCTGACTTGCGGGCCTCGCTCAGCCGCCGCTCCTGCTCCAGCTCCTCCAGCACCTGCCCCATGGCCCCTGCCAGCCAGGTGTCCACGGCCAGGCCAGCCTGGCGCAGCAAGGCCAGCCGGGCCTCGGCCTTCACTCTGCTCACCTGAGGGACGCAGGGAGAACGGGCACCGTCAGCCCGGCTGGCCAGCCCTGGGGCAGGGCGAGGGGCCCGCGGCAGGCGCCAGCGGGGCTGAGTCCCCTTCAAGCTGGAGTCACGTTTTAGGCAACTCCGGTTCCGTCTTCAAGGAAGACACCTGCCCCCCGCCCGCAGTCCCCTGCCCTTCCAGCCCCCCAACTCCTCCCCTGCCCCCCGCCCGCAGCCCCCTGCCCTTCCAGCCCCCCAACTCCTCCCCTGCCCCCCGCCCGCAGCCCCCTGCCCCTCCAGCCCCCTAACACCTCCCCTACCCCCCGCCCGCAGCCCCCTGCCCCTCCAGCCCCCTAACACCTCCCCTGCCCCCTGCCCGCAGCCCCCTGCCCCTCCACCCCCTAACACCTCCCCTGCCCCCCGCCCGCAGTCCCCTGCCCTTCCAGCCCCCCAACTCCTCCCCTGCCCCCCGCCCGCAGCCCCCTGCCCCTCCAGCCCCCTAACACCTCTCCTGCCCCCCGCCCGCAGCCCCCTGCCCCTCCAGCCCCCTAACACCTCCCCTGCCCCCTGCCCCCTGCCCCTCCACCCCCTAACACCTCCCCTGCCCCCCGCCCGCAGTCCCCTGCCCCTCCAGCCCCCTAACTCCTCCCCTGCCCTCCAGCCCCCTAACACCTCCCCTGCCCCCCGCCCTTCCAGCCCCCCAACTCCTCCCCTGCCCCCCGCCCGCAGCCCCCTGCCCCTCCACCCCCAACAGGTCCCCTGCCCTTCCAGCCCCCCAACTCCTCCCCTGCCCCCTGCCCTTCCAGCCCCCTAACTCCTCCCCTGCCCCCCACCCGCAGCCCCCTGCCCCTCCACCCCCAACAGGTCCCCTGCCCTTCCAGCCCCCCAACTCCTCCCCTGCCCCCTGCCCTTCCAGCCCCCCAACTCCTCCCCTGCCCCTCCAGACTCCTGCTGGGCTCTGACCCCCGCTCCCAGCCCCCTTGGCTACTTTCCGGGGTTCTGCCCCAGGAAGGACTTGGGGCAGGTCTCCGGCCTGAGCCTCTGGGGGGGCGGGCAGATGGGATAGTCCCCGTGACGTAGTGGGGGGGCGGCGTGCCTGCGTGACTCCGAGGGACTCACTTCACTTGTGCCCAGACACCTAAGTTCCAGCCTGGGCATAGAGCAACCCTGTCGCCAGAGGGAGGCGGTGACGGTCCCCAGGCTGGGGGCGGGGGCGGGGGCGGGGAGCCGGGGCAGTCTGGCTGGGCGAGGGGAAGGGAGGACGTTTTGGACCAAGGACAGGGGTGAAGCCCCTCCCCCCAGAGGACTACGGCTCTGCCCTGGCTCCGGTGCCAACGGCGAGCCTGTGCCGCGCTGTCTCTGAGCAGCAATAAACCTTCCACTCGACTGGCCGGCGGAGAGTCCCCTCTGGCTGCGGGCGGGGGGCAGGGTTGGGGGCTCCCGCTGCCCAGGGTCTCCGTGTGTGAGAAAGGCCCCCGGCCCTGCTGCACCCCATGGTGCTGGGGCGCCCTGCGGCCGGGGGGAAGGACTGTCTGCCAGCACCTGCGCGTGCCGCACAGTCACGCAGACACGCGCCCCAGGCCCAGCAGGAGCCAGAGGCCAGCCAGCTGGGCTGCAGTGTTATTGGCAGCGCTGTCTGCACCCGCCGGGAACAGGTGCTGCTGCTGGGCGTCCCTTCCCGGCCACGTCCCCCTGGCAGGGCGCTCTGCCGGCACTGAGCACGCAGCCACGGCAGGGCCAGGCGGGTTGCCTCCAGAGGGCACAGTACGCAGGGCGCATGCCGGGCACGCACGGTACAACCCAGGAGCCAGAGGAATGCGCAGCCCCATGGACTTGCCCCCCACCTCCCAGACCCACCTCTGCTTTCCGGATGCTCTCGCTCACTTCTTCCATCCTCCTCTCCATACTGGGCACCTCCACCTCGGGTGCCTGCTTCCTCCTGGCTTCCAGTCTCTGCAGGACCTGCACAGTGCACCCTGTCAGCAGAGATTCCCCTGCCGCCCAGCTGAGCAGCTAGGGGGCGCTTCTCCTGGTGGTGCGCAAGGGCACGCACCTTGGTGCACATCACAAAATGCATTCCGCACACGGGTGGAAAAGCTGCACGCCCAGGCCAGAGCGCGCCCCCAGTGCTGCCTGGGGCTGCAGCTTGGCCGAGACCCCCCAGCCCCTCCCCGCAGAGAGAACAGAACCAGGGGGGGAGCCCTCCCTTGCTCCCAGCCATGCCCCATGCGAGCAGAGACCACCTGGGACAGGGGAGCCATCTCCCCCCCCAAGCCCTGCTGGGATGGGGCTCCTGCCTGGGCCAGGCCGAGCCGGGCACTCACCTGCTCGCCGTGAGTCTTTATTTTGTAGTCTCTGGCTGCCCGGGTGGCCCAGCGCCGCACCTCCTTCTCCAGCCCGCTCTCCGCGGTGCTGCCCTTCCTGGCCTCCAGGAGGCGCACCTAGGACGGGGCACAGGTCAGAGCGTGCGGGCGGGGCCCAGCGCCCGCTGCTGCGTGAGCCCGGCCTCAGCTGTACCTGGTCGGCGCCCGCCGGCTGGAAGGGCTGCTCCGGCGGGGTGGCGAAGGCAGCGTTGTCCTGCAGGAACAACAGGAGGCTCTGCTCCCGGCACACCTGTGGCAGCAACAGGGCGGGGTGAGGGGCGGCACACGGGCCCTCGGAGGGGCAAGCAGCCCTGGTCACCCGCGGCAGCCCTCAGCTGAGGGGTGCAGGGCACAGACACCCTGGGGCGGGGCCAGCAGCCTCACCACACAAGGTGGGGAGCTGGGGCGGGAGGGGCCCCAGCAAAGCAGGGCCAACCCTGTTACCCGAGAGGAGGCCTCCAGGATCCCCCGAAACCGCTCCTGCGTGGTGTGGCAGGCCTCTAGCTCCGTCTGGCTCAGCAGGGTCAGGTGGTCCCGGAGACGGTCGTACAGGTCACCGTCCAGGGTCTGGGAAAGCCCAAACTGGCATTATGGGGGGGCAGGGCTGGCAGGGCTCTGCAGGATTCCCCCCCCCCCGGAGGAGGAGAGCGCCCCCCCGAGACCCACCACACTCAGTACACAGAGTCCCTCCAAGGGCAAGAGCGCCCCTGCTGCCAGGGGAGCGGGCAGCCAGCGAGGGGCTGGGACAAGGAAGGGGGCAGCACGAGGGGGGGCTAGCAACGGGCTTCCCCCTAAGCGGCTGTGCAGCACTTGAGCCTGTGGGGATCACCCAGCTCCTGGCCTCCCCGCTGGGGGGGGGCAGGGCGCTGGCTGTGGGGAGAGTTCCCGCCTAACCCAGCCTCCCCACCAGGAGGCCCTGTGGGGCACGGCAGGACTGGGGATTCTATCACCCACCTCCGGCCTCACGCCCCGTGGCAAAGCCGGGCTCCCTGCCCGTGGGGCTGCCCATTGCAGCGACCTCGGATTCCTTCCCTCCAGAATCCCAGCGGCTCTGCCCTGCCTGACCTGCAGGAGAGCAGCGGGCGCTGCCCCCGGTCGGAGCAGGGGGGTCCATGCAGCAAACCCTCTGCGCCGAGGCCCACAGCTCGGAGCACCCCCGGACGGGGATGCCCCCCACTGCCCAGGCGTGGCCCCAGGGTGCTGTCGCCTTGGAACCAGGCCCGGAGGAGCCAGGCACCCAGCTGGGAGCAGCCCCTGGAGCTGGGTCACCAGAGCCCACCCCCCTTAGGCAGGCAGGGCGCCGCTACCTCCATGACAGCGGGCAGCTCGGCGTGGTAGTAGTGCCCCAGGTGGGCGTTGGCAGCGCCCAGCGCCAGCAGGTAGTCGTTCCGCGCCACCGCCAGCTGCTGCGCGCACTCGGCCAGCTGCACGGAAAACTGCGGGGGGAGGCAGCCTGGGCAATGGGCAGGGCATGGCCAGCTGCCCTGTGCCTCTGCCGAGCTCCCGATCAGCCCCCCTCCGCATCAGCAGCCCGCTCCCCCTTCTCCCCAATCAGCCCCCCCAACATCAGCCCTTCCCCAAAGGGTCCCAGGTTCCCCAGCGCCCCCCAGGAAGAGCCACGTCTCCCACCAGCCGGCCCAGCCCCCTGGCCCGGAGGCCTGCAGGACTGACCTTGGCGCTGAGCTTCTGCAGACTGGCCTTGGTGTGGAATATGCCATGGTCGCTCTTCCGCAGCCTGAGGAGAGGCAGGCCCGTCAGGGCTCAGCGCGCCGGCCCCTCCCCAGGCTGGGCCCTAGCGCCCCAGGCCCTCCCGCCCGGCCCCGGCGGGGCTCCTCACCGGGCCTCCACGTCGGCCGCCTTCTCCTTGGCCACCTCGCAGCCCCGCTGCAGATGTATATAGCGCTTCTTGGCCTTGCCCACCTCCTTCGCCGTCTCCAGCAGCTCGGCCTGCCCCCGCTGCAGCTGCTCCGTGCTCTGGGCAGAGAGGGGCGTGAGTGCCGTGCCGCAGCCCCCGCCTGTCTGGGGGCGCCGCCAGCCCTCCCACCAGCCCTACCTTCTTGAGCAAATGCTCCTTGGACAGCCGGCTGGTCCTGGCCGCCTCCAGGCTCAGGCCGCGATAGTTCTCTGAGGCTGCCACCCGGGCCAGCCCGGCGCTCACCGTGCCCTCGATCGCCCCCTTCCAGACGGCAAAGGCGCTCCTGCAGGGACGGCACCCAGGGAGCCGTGGCGGCACCCCCGGTGCCAGCAGCCCTTCCCCCACGCAGCCCCGGCTCCTTCCCCCACCTCCCTGCTGCCCTGGGACAGCCTGCCGGTCCCTGCACTTGGGCCGGCCGGCAGCGCCAGGGCCTGCTCAGGGCACCTTCCCGGCCCTTCTCTGGGCCCAGCAAAGCCGGTTCCTGAGGCCCGGGCATGCCCTGCACGTGCAGGCCTGGCCGGCTGGCTCCCAAAAGCCCTGCCCTTGGGGCCCTCCCAGAACGGCTCAGCGCCCCGGGGTCCCCCTGCCCTGACCGTGGCAGCCGCCCGCCCCATGGCTAGGACAGCTCTGCCCCACGGCGGTAGCTTTGGGTTTCTCCAGCCCGGGACCTCGCCACCCCTCCCACCTTCCCCGCACGGAGACCCAGCCTCCCCCTGTGCCCCCGCCCCGAGCCCCAGCTCGCCCACCTGGCTGCCCCCTCGCCCAGGGAAGAGGTGGCGTCCCGCTGCAGGCTCCCAGCAGGCACCACAACGCAGGGTCCTGAGCTCCCGTGTGCCGCACCCCCAGCGCCTGTCTGCCTCGCTCACTCCCGCCCCCCCATCGCCCCCGCTCTGCACAGCCTTTAGTGGGAGCTGCTTCCCCCTCGAATGCCAGAACCTTGGAAGCAGCACACGGCTGCGCCCACACACCCGCCACTGCAGCGCAGTTCAGTTGCCACATCTCACGCCCCAAGCGGCTGAATGCTCATGTGGCTACGGGACTCTCACACCGGCACACTGGCTCTGTACATGCAGGCACCTCTGGGGCGAAGCACGGCAGAGTATAAGAGTGCTCTGAAGCTGGTCTGGCGCCTGGGAAATGAGACGCCCCCTGTGGCGCTGCCAGAGCAGAAGTCAGCTCAGGCCTCACCGAACACGTACAAATGCACAACTGGAAACCAGTCTGGCATCAAAACAGGCGTGAGAACGTCTTTGGTGTTTTATAAAACGCCCATAGGGCGCTGCCCTCCCCCTCCGCTGCACCCCATGTTATACGGTGACAGCGTCTGCATCACAGCCCTCTGTCCCCGGGCTCGAACACGAGGCTACATCCTGCTCCTTCAACGCAGAGGAGCCACTGTGGGAGAACAAGGCCAGAGACTCGAAACTGAAGCACAAGATCTCCCAGGGCTGTCCCTGCACTGCCCAGCGAGACCTGGAATGGAGGAAAACTACTGAGCACTGCCACGGTGAGGAGCTGGAGAGGGTAGCTGGTCTCTGGGAACACTTGCCGGCTTTAACCTGTAACTCGTTAATGGGCTGTTTAACTTGGTGTGGTGTAGTGGGGGTACGGTCCACTCGCTGGGCGCTAGGCTTGGGCTGGGGGGTGACCCCTACTGGCCTCTGTCTGTAAGCACGGCCCAGCGGGGGGTCGCCCTGAGGGTCCTGATGCATACACCATGGCCCAACCGTTCTCTTCTCACCAGAGAGGGAAGGAGTTGGAACAATGGAAGGGGGTGGTTTGGGGAAAGGGGCAGTTGCTGGCGGGGAAACATGGAGGAAACAGCCTAAGCTGAAGGGGGGGGGGGGGGCGATGGACCCCCTAACCCAAAGGGTGTGAGCCATCCTGTCCCTGACTCCTGTAAGCACATCCCATCTGTGCTGCGCTGTATCCCAGAGAAGCAATAACCCCCCCCCCCCGTTCTACTGGCTGGTGGAGCCTGTTCTGGCTGCTCCGGGGCTGCAGGATCGGGGGGACCCCCCTCGCCGTCACAGTTACACACTGCAGCCAACACCACACGACTGCTCCCACCAGCGCAGGTGAACCGAGAGCAGCGAAATGCTGAGGTTTCCCTCGCAGCTGCCCCTCTGCTGGCCTAGCAACACCCTCCGCCATCCTCAACCTTCCCGTTGGAGCCACCTCGATACGGCCACCGCCCTGCTGTGACGTGGGGGGGCTGTCCACTCTTGTGGCCCAGGCCCACTCTGCTGGGCAGTCCCTGGTTGCTGTGGGCGACCCCTACTGGCCGGTGTCTGTAGCACTGCCCAGCGGGGGGGTCCCTGGGGCAGGCACGCAGAGCGTGACTAGCAATGTCTCCCCTCGCCGGGGAAGGGGTTTGAACAAGGAAAGGGGGGCTGCCTGGGGGGAGGGGCGTTCGGTGGTTTGGAGAAGGGGCAGGCGGAGGGTGGGGAGCATGGAGGAAGCCGACTGACACCAGTACAGGGTGCTCAGGGGCCTGGGAACCCCTCCCCCGAAGGGCACTAGGGCTGCCGGCCTGGCCTCCTGTGCCTGCATCGGTCCCCTGCCGCGCTGGCTCTCGGAGCAGCAATAAACCCCCCTGTTCTACTGGCCGGCGGAGTCGCCTCTTGCCACCGATGGGGGTGCAGGGCCGGGGGCCCGACGCACCGTCACACCTGCCCACAGGACCCAGCCACACCCCTTCCAGGACCCACACCGTGACAACAGCCTGGCCCCAGACATCCCGGGGACGTACCCTCCGAAACACTCCCCCAGGGGCTGGCCCCTGCCCCACATGCTGAGAATACAGCCTACGGGGTTCCTCCTGCAGCCCGTGCACTGGGCCACGGGAGCCCTGCACTTCCCCCTCCCCCTCCCCCCCAGAGCCTGAACGCCTGCAAACAGCCGACGAGCGGGTTCAAGCTGGGGGGGGGGGGGAGCCGAAAGTGCTGGCAGGAGAGGTGATGGCAACCACGGGGCAGGAGAGTCAACAGCAGAGCTGGGGCTGCCGATGCTGTCGCTGTTCTTGGCTCTGCCCTTCAGCCAGGCTCCCTCGCCAGCCCCACAGCGCCCCCTGCTGGAGAGGCCAGGACTGGAGCTGGCAGGACAGTGCTCCCACGCCAGCCCCACAGCGCCCCCTGCTGGAGAGGCCAGGACTGGAGCTGGCAGGACAGTGCTCCCTCGCCAGCCCCACAGCGCCCCCTGCTGGAGAGGCCAGGACTGGCGCTGGCAGGACAGTGCTCCCACGCCAGCCCCACAGCGCCCCCTGCTGGAGAGGCCAGGACTGGCGCTGGCAGGACAGTGCTCCCTCGCCAGCCCCACAGCGCCCCCTGCTGGAGAGGCCAGGACTGGAGCTGGCAGGACAGTGCTCCCACGCCAGCCCCACAGTGCCCCCTGCTGGAGAGGCCAGGACTGGCGCTGGCAGGACAGTGCTCCCTCGCCAGCCCCACAGCGCCCCCTGCTGGAGAGGCCAGGACTGGAGCTGGCAGGACAGTGCTCCCACGCCAGCCCCACAGCGCCCCCTGCTGGAGAGGCCAGGACTGGCGGGACTATCATCTCCCTGTGGCTGGGCTCCTAGCCTGCTCCTGCTGGCAAGCGTGGGACTAAGGTAGCGGGGAGCTGCCCTGGCTGAGCCCCCTCCCCCGAGCAGGCCAGCCCAGGCAGTGCGGGCGGGTGGGCTCACACCCAGCGAGTCCCACCTGGAGTCGCTGGTCTCGCTTCGGCCCCGCTGCCAGTCTCTCTTCAGGAACTGACTCGCCAGCCTCTGCAGCGCCTGCAAACAAACTGGGGGTCAGCCGCCGCCGCGGCTCCTCTCCCAGCCAACGAGGGGAGGGAGCTTCCACCGCCAGGGCTGGCGCCCAGGGCACCAAGCCCTCCGCTGCTGGCTTGTTCCCAGGCATGCCCTGCGAGGCACGCCGCAGTCCCAGCGCCCCTGTGGAGCACGGTCTCGAACCGTGAGCCCCCTACACACGGCGCCTCCCTCTGTGGCCAGCAATGGAGCCAGCACCCAGACCCCTTGCCCTCCAGCTGGGAGAGGCTGGGAGCTCCCCGAGCCCACCGCTCTGCCCTTCACCCCGCTGAGCCTGCAGCAGCGAGCGGGAGGGAGGATGGCGGGAAGCGTGGGCGAGGGGCGGCGGCAGCCACAGAAGGAGGCAGGCAGGCAGCAGGGAGCCTGGTCCGTGAGAGAGGCAGGAAACGAGGCAAGCGGGGATGACAGAGGCTTTGCCGGGCGCTCTACCGCTGTCCTACACCAGCAACGGCCCCTCCCGCGGACACCGCTTAGCCCAGCGGCTGCATCGGACCTGCCCCTCGGGAAACGAGCAAGTCACGGGCACTGCCGTTACTGGTGCTAGCGTCGCACGTGTCTGCACGAGGGCTGGGCCAACACGTCACACGCCTCACCCCACTGTCCCCCACGCCAGTGGCCCCAGCAGTGGCGACCTCCAGGAAGGGTGGGGGAAGGGCCGTGGCACCAGTCACTGAGACGGGGAAGCCAGTGCAGGGCCAGGGCCTGCTTCCAGCGCAGAGAAGCGTGGGGGCAGCTGCCACAGCCCCCTGCGGCCCAGGGCCCCACTGCACAGCCACGGCCACGCGGTGAGCACCTCCCAGGGACAGGCGGTGGCCAAGCGGCGGGGCCGTCTCCCCTGAGAGCAGCGCCCAGAGAGGCCTGCTGGGGGCAGGGAGCCTGGCACTCTGCTGGGGACGGGGGGAGTTGGCGTGGCAAGGACCAGGCAGCACTGCCGTGGCACCGAATGCGACACCCCGGGTTGGTCCACGCCAGTGTGGGCAGGCTCAGGTGGAGCCACTCGGGAAGAGCGCCCATCCCGGCAGACTCGGCACCCTGTGACGACTTGGCCGAGCCCAGGAGCACGGACACGGGCAGCTGCCGGGCGGTGGCAGGAGGGGCCGTTCTCCCCGCGAGTGAAGAGCAAAGCCCCGGGGGGGGGGCCCTCTGGCTGGTGCTGGCCCCACAGGATGCTTCCAGACGAAGGGCTCCCGGCTCTAAGGGGTGGCTCAGCAGCTCGCAGGGCCTTGCAGCAAGGGGACTGCCGGAGGCCAGGCCAGTCCCAGTGTTCCAAGGGCCCCCAGGGCAGTGGGGACCTAAGGCCCCAGGAGCTGTGGGTGCCGGGCTCTCTCCCCTCCCCATTTGGTCAGGAAGGTTTTGAGCAAACCTCAGGGACAGGCCATGGGATGCCAGATTGTGGCCTGAACAAGGAGACTCAAGGCAAGGAGCCGTGCTCCCAGGCACCGGGGCTCACAGAGCAACAGGAGCAAGGCAAGCCACACGGTGTGGGTGAGCACAGCTCACCAGAAAAGAGCTGGGCCGGGGCCAGCAGCGTGAAACACTCCACCAACCCGCCCGTCCAACAGCTTCCAACCTGGTCCCCTCCCGTCCCGCACTAGACCCGCTGTGTTGGGCTGAGGGGGCTCGGGCTTTGAGAGTGGCGGCGGGTCCCTACCCTGCCCCATCTCTCCAAGCCAGGTGAGCCCCAGGCACGACTGGGTCGCGAACGCCCAGCGCGCAGGGAACGAGGGGCCGCCCTGGAGACGCAGCAGCAGCCTGGCAGACGTGCTTTGCTGACAATCCCCAGGAGCCCAGCTGGGGGGTTCTGCCTGGGGGGGGACAAGGTGGCAGCAGATGGTGTGAGCACAGCCAGGTGGAAGGCAACACAGAGCAGGCGGGGTACTCACCCGCGGCGGGGCGGGCAGCTAGCCTAGGCGTCAGCGTGGGCGGGGACGACGTCTGCTCAGCGCCCGGCAGCCACCAGAGAGAGAAGAGCTTAAGTGGGCGCCGGGCAGGCGGGAAGCAGCACGGGACGGTGTCTGTGAACAAGAGACACCCCGAGCTGAGCCCCCCACCTGCCAGAGCAGCAGGCAGACAGCGCAGCCGCAAGAGCAAGCACCAGGAAACAGCCCCACTGCTTTGGAGAGGGGAAAGGCAAGATATACATGCAGGCCGCAGGAGCACCCAGCCCCCTCTGGGGCATCCCCAGCACCCCCTGCCCCGGCACAGGGGCACCCAGCCCCCTCTGGGGCGTCCCCAGCACCCCCTGCCCCGGCACAGGGGCACCCAGCCCCCTCTGGGGCGTCCCCAGCACCCCCTGCCCCGGCACAGGGGCACCTAGCCCCCTCTGGGGCGTCCCTGAGTCTTGTTTCCTGAAGGAGCCCGCGTGTGCACGTCCCTTAGGCTGTTCCCAGGTGCCCTCCTCTGCCTGCTCGTTGGACTCAGACCCTATCTCCGCCCCTGGCAGTGGTGCCAGCAGCACAGTGGCCACGCCAGGGCACTGAGCCCTCAGGGAGCCTGACCCGTTGTGCCATAGTGGGGGGCTGGGTCCCCTCTGGCTGGGCAGTCACTGGTCGCCGTGTTGGGCTGGGTGTGACCCCTACTGGCCTGTGCTGCTCTGCAGAGACTCTGGGTGTCTGTGTGCAGGGCCCAGCGGGGGGGGGCATGTAGGCCATGGCCCAGCCGCCTGCCTCCTGGGCTAGGTGGAGGCGATCTGAACAAAGCTGGGGCAGGGCTGGGGGCCGAGGGGCCAGTTGCTGGGAGCCGGGGCAGTCTGGCTGGGCGAGGGGAAGGGAGGACGTTTTGGACCAAGGACGGGGGTGAAGCCCCTCCCCCCACAGGACTAAGGCTCTGCCCTGGCTCCGGTGCCAACATGGACCCGCGCTGTATCTCTGAGAAGCAATAAACCTTCTACTCGACTGGCCGGCTGAGAGCCACATCTGGCTGCGGATGGGGGTGCAGGGTCGGGGGCTCCCCGACGCGCCGTCACACCAGCAGCTGGCTCAGTGCTCCTCACCTCCTGCCTGCCGCTGCCTTCCCTCCTGTCTCCACAAAGCCTTCTCCTGCCCTGTCCCCACCGCCCCAGCTCTTTGGGCTGCTCCTTCTCCGACCATTCTCCTGGTGCCTTCATGTCTCTTCCCTCCCCCCATCGGCAGGTTCAACAGCCGCTTCTCCCTTGGGCCTGCAGCTCGGGATGGGCTGATGATCCCTTTTGCCCTTTGCACCAAACCCACAACGCGATACAGATCACAGTGTGCCCGAGAAGGCCAGTGAGAAGTTTTCCCTGCCCAAGAACAAGGTGGCGCTGGGTGTAACAAGGCTATGATCTGAATGAAGCAAAGGAAAGAGTTCTCTGTGGCAAGATGTAACCTGTGGGACTCACTGCTGCAGGACACAAATGGCTTCAGAAGCTTCCAAAAAGGAGCTGCCTGCACCATGGCCCTCAACAGGGGAGCAGGGAACTGGGCCCCGTGCTCTAGCCTCTCCAGAGACAGCCTCTCCCTGCAAGATGAGACTGGACTGGAACTTTACGCCAGGCACTTGCTGGACCAAGTCTTGGGGCTCCAGCCCTGGGCACAAGGTGAAGCTCAGCCAGGCTGGGACAGGAATGTGCTTCCGGGGGTAACGCTGAGGGCACAGCCCGGCTAGACGGGCATTTCGCACGAGGCCAGCGTCCTGCAGAGCAAGGTCAGTGCCCGTCTCTAGCAGGTGGAGGGAGAGATCGGGGTGGGCGGGGAGGAGAAAACCCAGCGTAAGGGGGCGGGGAGCTGGCGGGGTAGCCACCACAGTGCAGGAGGTATCAAGGTTTGCTGTACGAACCGACCCTTCCTCGGGCCCAGCTCCATCAGCGCTGAGTCCCAGACACAGGGCCATATGGGTGGCCCACGAGGGGGGCTGGCCCTCCCCAGGTAGTTCTACTGCATCCAGCACCGGGGCTCCCCAGCGCCGGAGGGAAGCAGCCAGCAGAAGCGCCCCGCGTGCCCAGTGAAGGGCAGGTGTCCGGCCCTTTCGCATGGAGGTGTTTGCAGGCGCGAGCCGGACCAGGGAGGAGCAGGACGGGAGGAGGCTAAAGGCAGAACCCCGGGCTCTGCTGGGGCTCCCCAAGGCCATGTCGGTTCCACGTCAACGCCCCCGGCGCCCCCTCACACCCAGCCCTGTGGGCAGCAGCAGGGACGGAGTGTGTCACCTCAGCCAGCAGAGGGGGCAGGAAGATGTGGCGGCATGCCCAGGGCCCCGCATGCCCCCAGTGACAGCTGGCACCCGGGGAGGCATCGCGGCTGGGAGGTGGTGATGGGACCAGAGCCACCGCCAATGGCAGGAGATCCTCTGGAGCGGACAGGCCCCAGGACTCTGCCCTTCTGCTCCCAGAGCCCTGCCCTGGGCTGGGGCTCCCTCGTGTGCACCAGAGGGCTCCAAGGCTCCTCCGGGCCCAACCCAGCCACGCCTGGGAGCGAAAGGGCACGGGTGCCACATCTCCCGCCACAGGCTCCCGGGGGACCTGCCACCCCGGCCGGCGCTGGGCTCCTGCCTGGCTCAGAGCCACGGGAACAGGCAAGTTCTCCTCGGCGCGGCGGGCCAGGCTGGGGAGCTCTGAGCCGTGACTCAGGATGGCTGCCAAGCTGCTGGGACTTCTCATGCTAACTGCCTTGGAGTAACCCCACCACGGCCCGTGACCCACATCACATCACGTCCCGCCACAGCCTGCGACTCGCGTCGCGCGCGCACACGCAGCCCTGCCACGGCCTGCGACTCGCGTCGCGCGCGCACACGCAACCCCGCCACGGCCTGCAACTCGCGTCACGCGCGTGCACAGCCCCGCCACGGCCTGCGACTTGCGTTGTGCGCGCACAGCCCTGCCACGGCCTGCGACTTGCATCGCGCGCGCACAGCCCCGCCATGGCCTGTTTCAGTTCCCTGTCCCAGCCTCTCCTTACCTGCCCATACTCCCGCTCGATGGCAGCCCGCTGCTTGCTGTAGGACCTGCAGGGACAGAGCGGTGAGTGGCAGCCTGCACACAGCCCAGACCATCCTCCCTTCCTGGCACATGGCTCCACTGCAGCCCCCCAGCCGCCGCGCAGGGCCCGGACCCCAAGCCTACGTCCCCTGGGGCAGCTTACAGCACAGCTGGGGGGGGGGGGCGAGCGTGTTGCCACGGCCTGCACCCACAGGGCCGAGGGCCCGGAGCCCCAGCGTGGGCCTGTGGGACCTCGGCAGAGCTGCTAAATGCATTTACAATGAGCCCTGCTGCTCCCCGGCCTGCCCTGCATCCCTGGGGCTCTCACAGCGCCCTCCCCAAGGGCCCCGTCACTGGTGCACCGCAGGGCTCAGGGTCAGGCCTCCCACCAGTCCGCAGCTGAGCCACGACCCGCAGGCACAGAGCGAGCAGGGCCAGGCCCAGCCTGCTTGGGCCAGTCCTGTGCAGCCAGAGCACAGGGCTCCCCAGGGTCGCCCCCCCGCTGCACTGTCCTCCGGGCGCTCCCCAGGTACCTGATGTCCTCCAAGAGCTCCGCCTCCCGCTGCTGCTTGCCCTGCAGGCTGGACAGCTGCTCCAGGCAGCGAACCTTCACCTCCTGGCTCAGCCGCACCTGGCAAGGGAGCCGGGCTGGGTCAGGGCAGGGCTGCACCCCGGGCCCCCCGGCCGCCCCCCCGCCGCCCCCCCAGGCCGCCTCCCCGCTGCCCCAGGCCGCCCCCCCGCCGCCCCCCCAGGCCGCCTCCCCGCTGCCCCAGGCCGACCCCCCGCTGCCCCAGGCCGCTCGCTCGGACCAGCAGGCGGGCTGCGCTGGGACGGGAGGAGGCAGCGAGGTCCCCCCGGGCGGGGCCCCCCCGAGCTACGGGCCTTGCTCCCCGGGCCCCGCCACGCGCCCCCCGGGCCCCCCTGCACCTTGCGGGGAGGCGGCTGCATCTCCCCGGGCTGCGCCGCAACCTGGCGCTGGGCTGGAGGAGCCCGGAACTGCCGAGATCCGCCCCCGCCCGCCGGCCCCGCCCGCCCCGCCCGCAGCTCCGGCCCGCGGCCCTTGCGGGGCCCTGCGGGGGCCCGGACAAGCTGCTGGCGTTGCTGACACGTGTCTGGGTGGCCCGGAGCCGGCGCTGGTGCCCCCCCGCCCGTGTCGCTGCGCCCCCGGCTGCTGTTTCGGTGCCAAGGCCGCCCCTCGTCTCTTGGGGCAGTTGCAGGCCCCGTGTCCATGGGGGTCTCAGCCAGGCAACCCGCCCAGGCCTCCGGGGGCAAGGCTGGTGGGACAGGCTCTGCCTGGGGGGTAGCTCAGCCCCTGCCCCTCCAAGCTACCTGGGCTACAGGATCTGCCCCCGCTTAGCCCCCTGGGGGGCAGTGGGGAACATCCCTGTCTCCTGCCGGGCGGGGGGGGGGGGGGGCAGTGGGGAACATCCCTGTCTCCTGCCGGGCCTGGGGGGGGGGCAGTGGGGAAAATCCCTGTCTCCTGCCGGGCGGGGGGGGGGGGGGCAGTGGGGAACATCCCTGTCTCCTGCCGGGCCGGGGGAAACATCCCTGTCTCCTGCCGGGCCTGGGGGGGGGGGGCAGTGGGGAACATCCCTGTCTCCTGCCGGGCCGGGGGGGGGGGGGTGGAAGTGTGACTGGCTGGGGGGCTCAGTTCCTGGTCTGACTGGCGTGGAGCTTGCAGCATGTGAGGACCTGGCTGGTCCTGTCCCCCAGGCCAGGCCTCCAGGGCTGCACAGTGGCACTGTCCTGTGGGAGGGTCCCACGCTCACAAGTAGCAGGAGCAACATCTTCCCTGGAGGAGGGGGCTGCCCTCGGGCCAACCCAGAGTGTGTGCTTAGCACGTCCCAGCCGTGTGCTCAGCATGTCCCAGCCGTGTGCTTAGCCTGTCCGGGGCCGTGTCCTTAGCATGTCCCAGCCGTGTGCTTAGCCTGTCCCGGGCTGTGCGCTTAGCATGTCCCGGCCGTGTGCTTAGCCTGTCCCGGGCTGTGCGCTTAGCCTGTCCCAGCCGTGTGCTTAGCCTGTCCGGGGCCGTGTGCTTAGCCTGTCCGGGGCCGTGTGCTTAGCATGTCTGGGCCCTGCGCTCAGCCTGTGCCCACGGGCTGGCCCTGAGCCTGTAGCTGCCCAGCTGGCAGTGGCACCGAGCAGCCGCCCTCCGCCCCTGGGATGCCCCTGCAGCACTCGGCTGCGCCTGAGAAAAGCTGGGCAGGTGGCAGGCCTCCTGCGGGCCCTGCTGCATCCCTCTGGCCAGCTTCCTACCTAGGCCTTAAGGTAGGTCACCTCAGCCATCCCGCCCTTGCACTTCCCAGCCTTTACAGTCAGCCCAGCCCAGCCCCCCACCTGGTTGACCTGGGCCACGTGATCCTCCCAGGTCTGGGCCCCAACCCCAAACACCCGCTTGCGGCAGTACTGCGCCAGGCGGGAGACCATATCCATGGTGGAGCAGAGAAGCACCAGCTGCGGTGTGTGGGGAGGGGCCCAGGGCATCCAGCTGCTTTGAGAAGCTCATGCTGGCCCAATGTAAGAATGTGAGGGACATGGACGGCTTTCTTAGCTCCTGTGAGTGGGCCTGTGAACTGCACCAGATCCCCCCAACAGACCAGCTCCAGCAGCTCACCCCCTTGCTGGATCAGGAAGCCGCAGGGTGCTCAGCCAGCTGGAGAATCTGCAGCTGGGTGAGTACGAACGGGCCAAGGAGGCCCTGCTGCACAAGTTCGGGCTGACCCCCGAGACATACAGGAAGAAGTTCTGGGGGGTGCAGAAGGAGCCAGGGGAGACCTACGTGGATCTGGCCTCCCGCCTGGCACAGAACTGCCACAAGTGGGTGTCTGGGGCCGGGCCCAGACCGCAGAAGACCTGCTTAAGCTGATGATACTGGAACAGTTCTGTGAAGCGTGCACACCCAGCCTGAGGCTGTGGCTCCAGGACCGGAGGCCAGAGGACCCCCTGGCGGCCGGGAAGCTGGCGGACGAGTGTGAATGGGAGTCCTGGACAGAGAGGTAATCGCACAGAGACCGGTTCTCGGCTGAGCAACAGAGAGAATCACCTACGAGGTGAGCCCAGGAGACAGGGCCCGGTCAGCCACCCCCCAGAGAGACAGTCAGGGCCTGGATAGGGGCAGACTGAAGGGTCCCACTGGAACTAACCTGTCATCGCTGTGGGCAAAGAGGCCACAGGAGGACTCAGTGCACCAGGACAGGTCCCACAACCTGGGACTCTCCAGGGTTAACTGGCTGGAGCTGGGGGAAGGGCAGGCCACCCCCAAGGCAGGGGCCAGCAGGCAAACCTCAGCTCAGAGTAGGGGAAAGGATGCTCAGGCCAACTCCCCTAGGAGATCTGACCCTCTGGAGGCAGATTTCTCAGTATACCAGGTGGGGTCACGGCTGCCCCTGTGGAGCGAGTGCCTCGTGCCCCTAGAGGTGGATGGCAGGGAGGTGACGGGTTTCTGGGACACGGGGGCGGAGGTGATGCTGGCCCAGCCCGAGGTCATAGCCCCAGACCACATGGCACCTAACACTCAGCTGACCCTGAGGGGCATAGACGGGACCCCATTTAAGGTGCAGTAGCCCACGTGCATCTGAAGTGGGGGGCCAAGGAAGTGGGGGGTGCACTGGCACTTGTCCACAGAGGTGCTGATGGGGGGGTGACCTAGATGAGTGGCCAGATGGACCCCACAGGACCCTTGTCACCACCCGTAGCCAGAACCACGGAGGGGCTGGTGACCCTGACCCAGGGGAGGGTTCCTGGCAGGGGGCACAGGGCCCCATCCCAGCAGACACAGGGACCGGATGGGCTGGGACTTCAGACCCGGGAGGGGGGGGGAAAAGAGAGGGGAACAGGTCCCTGTCTCTGCCCCAGCTGCTGAATCCCAGGCTGAAGTGCAGGTGGATCCCTCCTTGTGGGCCCTGAGGGACCGGGCTGACCTGGGCGCAGCTCAGCCCCTGGGGGGAGGCGGCCAGGAGAGGTTCCAGTGGGAGCGGGGATTCCTGTTCCGGGAATGGCTCCCCCAGGGAGGTGAGGGCATGGGGGGTCCAGCGGCAGCTGGTCGTCCCCCAAAGGTATCGCCTCAAGCTGCTGTATCTGGCCCACGACGTCCCCTTTGCGGGGCACCGGGGGATCCGGCACATCCGGCTCAGGCTGCTCCAACACTTCTCCTGGCCGGGGGTATTTGTGGCCGTGCAGCGGTGCTGCCGGTCCTGCGACTCCTGCCGGGGGGGGGGAAGGCCCAAGATGGGAGGAAAGCTGCTTTGAGGCCCCTGCGCATCATAGAGGAGCCGTCCCGGAAGGCAGCATTAGAGATAGTGGGGCCTGTCGGCCAGGCGACCTGGATGGGGAACAAATCCATCCTGGTAGCCGTGGATTTGGCTACCAACTGCCCCAAGGCCGTGGCTCTGCCCTCTAGCGAGGCAGACACGGTGGCAGACGCGCTGCTGGCCATTTTCAGCAGGGTGGGGTTCCCCCAGGAGGTCCTCATGGACCAGGGATCCCACTTCATGTCGGCCGTGCTCCGGTGCTTGTGGGAGAAGCACGGGGCCTGGCTCACCTGGACCCCAACGTATGGCGCCCGGCCCAGTGGGCTGGTGAGCAGGTTCCAGGGGACCCTGAAGCAGATGCTGGAGGCCTGTATGCACCAGCACCCGCAGGACTGGGACCAGTACCTGCCCCACCTGCTGTCTGCACACAGGGAGGCACCGCGAGGGTCTGCCAGGTTCTCCCTGACAGTCAGGGTACAGAAGGGGACGGACCCCCTGGGCTTGCTGAAAGAGCTATGGGGGGGGGGGAGGGGAGACCTCCCTGGATGGAGCGTCGGGGGTGGAGGACGTCGTGGCTTCACGGGTAAGGCTCGCTGGGCTCATGGCCCCGGCCAGAGAGACCCCAGGCAGAGCCCAAGGGAAGTGGAAGGGCTGGTACGGCCGCAGAGAGTGGGCCCGCGCTGGCCCCTCAAAGCCGTGCAGCAGCTGAACAGGGGGGAGCCGGCTCCTGCAGGGCAGCACCATGGCCGGCCCAAGCCAAGGGGAGCGCCAATGTCCCCGCTGCCGTTTTACCTGGCAGGGGGCCGAACTTCCCCGGGTCACAAGCAGAGTGACCCTGCTCAGTTCGCTCTCGGAGGGGGCACAGCTATGACGTAGTGGGGGGCTGTCTGCTCTGTAACCCAGGGTCCCCCGTGCCGTGGGAGTCCCACTGACTCACCCACATGTGCATTGGCCCAGACACCTAGGCCCAGCCTGAGCAGATAACAAGGCTCTTCCCAGGGGGAGAGGCAAAGGGAGGGAGGTGGAGACGCCACTTGGCTGGGGGGCAGGGCCTGGGAGCTGGGCAGTGTCTGGCTGGGAAGCATGAAGGGAACAGACTAAGCTGAGGGGTCAATGGACCCCCTTACCCAAGTGGTCTGAAGCGTCCTGGCCCTGACTCCTGTACCCACATCACGTCTGTGCTGGGCTGTATCTTGGAGAAGCAATAAACCCCCCTGTTCTACTGGCGGGTGGAGTCTGTTCTGGCTGCTACAGGGGTGCAGGATCGAGGGGATCCCTGACACGCTGTCACAGTCTCCCTTGGCTCCTTCTGCACCCGCCGGAACTTCTTCCTGTACGTCTCAGGGGTCAGCCCGAACTTGTGCAGCAGGGCCTCCTTGACCCGTTTGTAGTCGCCCGGCTGCAGATCCTCCAGCTGGTTGAGCACCCCTGCGGCCTCCTGATCCAGCAAGGGGGTGAGCTGCTGGAGCCGGTCCGCTGGGGGGGGGGGGAGGGAGAAGATAGCTGGTGCAGTTCACAGGCCCGCTCAAAGGAGCTAAGGAACCCGTCCATGTCCCCCATGTGTTTACACTGGGCCAACACGAGCTTCTCAAAGCTTCTGGCCGTTCCTGGGGCCCTCCCCACTCACCGCAGCCGGGGCCTCTCGGCTTCTCCTCTCTGCCATGGCCAGCTCATGTTGCCGCTGCCTCTCTCGGTCCTGGTGCTCCTCCCTACCATCTTGCCGCTCTCTCGTGTGACTCCACTTCCTTTAGCCTCAGCTCGATCTCCAGCCATCACAGTTCTACTGGTATGGACCCTCGCCCTGGATGAACAGCTGCTGGCAGAGCATGGCCTGGTGGGCAACGCATCTGTCTGACCCCAGCCCTCCCTCTGGTCTGAGAGCCTGAGACACACCCCTCTGGTATCTGGCTGCTCCCTGCTGGGACAGGATCCAGGCCCCTGGATGGGTTATTCTCTTCCAGTAGGGTAATCGGCTGGGCCTTGGTTGCTTTCCCCACGGGCAGGCCCCTCCCTCTGCACAGCCCCACCAGGTCTGCCTTCAGGAGTCGGGCATAGGCCATCGCCCCACCGATCCCCGGGGTGTAGACTCACCAACCGAGTGCTGCAGCGACCACAACTCCCAGGAATCACTTCGCTCTGCCTCCAGCATGTCTGGCTCTTGCAAGCCCCTTCCTTCTCCTGCACCTCGTCACTTGCTGCTGGGAGCTCCATCCATAGGGTGCAGTGCATCCCACTCCTGACACCACCATGACAGCATGGCGGGTACCCCCCAATCCTGCACCCCATCCGCAGCAAGATGAGAATCCACCAGCCAGTAGAATAGGGAGGGTGGCAGGGTGCATGCTCCCCCCGTGCCTCAGTGCCCCCTGACTGTCCTCATCTAGCCCCTCTCAGGGCAAGTTACAGTCTGTACGGGTTGCTCATCATTGGCATTGGGGTTATCTCTACTGCCCCACTTACCTAGGCTGCGTGGTACTCCATCTCCAAACCCTGGGCCTTGCCTCCGGCCCCTAGCCAGAGAGAGCCTTGGCTGGCCCTCTCCCAGCCCTAGCTGGCTAGCCCCAGCTGTTGTCCCTCCTGGGGGCCCCTATTTCCTCTGCAGTCAGCCCTTCACTGGCCTCTCACACTGAGCAACTGTGCTGCTCTATATAGCTCCCGGCTGGGCCCTCCCCCTCTAACGGCTTCACTAGATAGCCAGCTGGGCTCCCACTAGCCCTGACGGCTTCAGCTGGCCGCTCTGTTCTCAGCCCCGGCTCCGGACCTGCGTCTTGGCCTTAAAGGGCCAGTGCAGGGCAGGCGCCCTGTCACAGAGGGCTTATTGCATCTCCAGGCTACAGCACAGCATAGGCATGATGTGGACATAAGAAGTCAGTTGCTGGCGGCCCTAGACTCCATGGGGTGGGGTCCACAGGCCCCTGAACCCCCAGCACTCAGCTCAGTCTCTTCTCTTCATGTTTGCCCAGCCAAACTGCCTCTCCCCAAAACCACCAAACACACCTCCCCCAGGTAGCCCCCCCTCTGGTCAGGTGAGAAGCCCCAGCCGGCCCTTGTCTACATGCTGGAGCTCAGGGGTGACCCCCCCGCTGGGCAGTGCTCACAGTAGGGGTCACCCACAGCCCACAGCCCAAGCGTAGCGACCAGAGAATGGCTGAATGGACAGCACCCCCACTAGGGTCTGACCCCCCGACTCCGTCACACCGCCCTGCTGCCTGCCACCTGTGCCTGGGGCATCTCCCGGCTCCCCCCCAGCCCCCAGCATCTGAGAACCCCGACCCTGTCACTGCTCCGCCAGCCCCTGCCGTGCGAGCGCGGGTCTGGGCAGTGCAAGGCAGAGGGGAAGCGAAAGCGGCAGCAGGAACCAGAGCATGACGCGTTGCGCCTGCCTCCTCGCTGCCGCTTACCTCCCCGGCTGCCAGGCTCCAGACTCGCTGGCATCCAGCAGGCTCTGCACCTGCAGCTCCCCCCGCCGGGCTGTGGCCATGGGGTCCCTGCGCTTGGGGCGCGCGGCCGGGACCTGCGCCTTGCTGCTGCTCGCCTGGGCCTGGCTGGGCTGGGCGGAGCAATGCCCCACAGGTAAGGCCCACGCAGGCAGCCCTGCCTGGCAGTCGGCCCCCCGCCCGCTTCAGGCCATCTGGGCACTCAGGGCTCTGGGCTGGGGCGCTGCCGAGGGGGCACACGCTCTGCGCTGCCTGGCATCGGACACGCTGCAGAGGGGCCAAGCTGCCTGGGGGAGGCCAGGGCCTTGCAGGCTGCTGGGCAGGTGCCTTGCCATGGCTCCCGCCCTGGAGCAGGGATTTGCTGGCTCATGGAGCCTGACCGGCTGGGATCCCACCGCTGGCCCCAGGCTTGCAGGGCCTCTCCTAAGGCCCAGCAGGAAGGCCATAGGGCTGCCCTCACCCACTGAGGCAGTGGGGCAGCATCGTGGAGTCGGGTCTTTTGGGGCAGGCTGTGGAGCTGGGGCGTGCGGGGCAGGCTGTGGAGCCGGGGTAGGGCCATGGAGCCGGGGCGTGCGGGGCAGGCTGCGGAGCCGGGGCAGGGCCATGGAGCCGGGGCGTGCGGGGCAGGCTGCGGAGCCGGGGCAGGGCCATGGAGCCGGCCATGGAGCCGGGGCGTGCGGGGCAAGCAGTGGAGCCGCAGGCTGTGGAGCTGGGGTACGTGGAGCAGGCTGTGGAGCCGGCCATGGAGCCGGGGCGTGCGGGGCAGGCTGCGGAGCCGGGGCAGGGCCATGGAGCCGGGGCATGCGGGGCAGGCTGCGGAGCCGGGGCAGGGCCATGGAGCCGGCCATGGAGCCGGGGCGTGCGGGGCAAGCAGTGGAGCCGGGGCAGGCTGTGGAGCTGGGGTATGTGGGGCAGGCTGTGGAGCCGGCCATGGAGCCGGGGCATGCGGGGCAGGCTGTTCGTTTCCTAGAGCACTGGCTCTCAGCTTTGCTGGACATTGTGCCCTGGCGGGAGCCTGCCGTGTCCTGTGCTCCCCCGTGGTTCCCCCGCGTATGGCCTGGCACGACGGACGCGCCAGTGCTCTGCTGCTGCCCCATGGACACGCGAGTTGCCTGCAGCCATTGCCAGCTGGGGCCGTGCAGCCTGTCTGGCTGAGCAGCCAGGCAAATCACTGACGGCCACGGGCTTCGCTCGGCGTTGGCTGGCGCTTCTGCAGCTGTTGGGAGCCAGGTGAGCGGCGGGGCCCCCGGGCGCACACGTCCCTGGCTGAGGAGTGCTGAGGCAGAGCAAGGTGCTGCCAGGGCAGGAGCCGGGCACTTCCTCCTCTCGGCGGCCAACTTTCCAAATGAAAATGCCAGGCTGGGCAGGAATGGCCGCCAGGTCCCCTGCCTGGGCGAGAGCCAAGGGGTGGGCGGGGCACAGGCCGTAAGGAATCCACCCGGCAGGGGCTGGAACATGGGTGGGAGCTGGGTGCAGCGGCCCCACCCCCGTCCCCAGGACCTCCAGGGCTGGGGGGCAGCAGGAGCTGTTGGGGCAATCGGGCCATGCCACAGGTGCAGAGCAGCCTGACCTACCCCCATGGGGACACACTCGCCTGACAGCTTTGGGGCTTTGTCCTGCTCAGGCCAGGCCTCGACCTCCCTGCCCGGGCACCGCACCCGAATTCCTGGGCACAGCCGCTCTGTGTACTCTGCCTGCAGGAGAGTGGCACCATGGCAGGGCTGGCTGCCTGCAGGAGAGTGGCACCGTGGCAGGGCTGGCTGCGTGCAGCAGAGTGGCACCGTGGCAGGGCTGGCTGCGTGCAGCAGAGCGGCACCGTGGCAGGGCTGGCTGCCTGCAGGAGAGCGGCACCGTGGCAGGGCGGGCTGCCTGCAGCAGAGCGGCACCGTGGCAGGGCTGGCTGCGTGCAGCAGAGCGGCACCGTGGCAGGGCTGGCTGCGTGCAGCAGAGCGGCACCGTGGCAGGGCTGGCTGCGTGCAGCAGAGCGGCACCGTGGCAGGGCTGGCTGCCTGCAGGAGAGCGGCACCGTGGCAGGGCTGGCTGCCTGCAGCAGAGCGGCACCGTGGCAGGGCTGGCTGCGTGCAGCAGAGCGGCACCGTGGCAGGGCTGGCTGCGTGCAGCAGAGCGGCACCGTGGCAGGGCTGGCTGCCTGCAGGAGAGCGGCACCGTGGCAGGGCTGGCTGCCTGCAGGAGAGCGGCACCGTGGCAGGGCTGGCTGCCTGCAGGAGAGCGGCACCGTGGCAGGGCTGGCTGCGTGCAGCAGAGCGGCACCGTGGCAGGGCTGGCTGCCTGCAGGAGAGCGGCACCGTGGCAGGGCTGGCTGCCTGCAGGAGAGCGGCACCGTGGCAGGGCTGGCTGCCTGCAGGAGAGCGGCACCGTGGCAGGGCGGGCTGCCTGCAGGAGAGCGGCACCGTGGCAGGGCTGGCTGCGTGCAGCAGAGCGGCACCGTGGCAGGGCTGGCTGCGTGCAGCAGAGCGGCACCGTGGCAGGGCTGGCTGCGTGCAGCAGAGCGGCACCGTGGCAGGGCTGGCTGCCTGCAGGAGAGCGGCACCGTGGCAGGGCTGGCTGCCTGCAGGAGAGCGGCACCGTGGCAGGGCTGGCTGCGTGCAGCAGAGCGGCACCGTGGCAGGGCTGGCTGCCTGCAGGAGAGCGGCACCGTGGCAGGGCGGGCTGCCTGCAGGAGAGCGGCACCGTGGCAGGGCGGGCTGCCTGCAGGAGAGCGGCACCGTGGCAGGGCTGGCTGCCTGCAGGAGAGTGGCACCGTGGCAGGGCTGGCTGCCTGCAGGAGAGTGGCACCGTGGCAGGGCTGGCTGCCTGCAGCAGAGTGGCACCGTGGCAGGGCTGGCTGCCTGCAGGAGAGTGGCACCGTGGCAGGGCTGGCTGCGTGCAGCAGAGTGGCACCGTGGCAGGGCGGGCTGCCTGCAGGAGAGTGGCACCGTGGCAGGGCGGGCTGCCTGCAGGAGAGTGGCACCGTGGCAGGGCGGGCTGCGTGCAGCAGAGTGGCACCGTGGCAGGGCGGGCTGCCTGCAGCAGAGTGGCACCGTGGCAGGGCTGGCTGCCTGCAGCAGAGTGGCACCGTGGCAGGGCTGGCTGCCTGCAGGAGAGCGGCACCGTGGCAGGGCTGGCTGCCTGCAGGAGAGCGGCACCGTGGCAGGGCGGGCTGCCTGCAGGAGAGCGGCACCGTGGCAGGGCTGGCTGCCTGCAGCAGAGCGGCACCGTGGCAGGGCTGGCTGCCTGCAGCAGAGCGGCACCGTGGCAGGGCGGGCTGCCTGCAGGAGAGCGGCACCGTGGCAGGGCTGGCTGCGTGCAGCAGAGCGGCACCGTGGCAGGGCTGGCTGCTGCAGAGAGCGGCACCGTGGCAGGGCTGGCTGCTCCAGAGAGCGGCACCGTGGCAGGGCTGGCTGCTCCAGAGAGCGGCACCGTGGCAGGGCTGGCTGCGTGCAGCAGAGCGGCACCGTGGCAGGGCTGGCTGCTGCAGAGAGCGGCACCGTGGCAGGGCTGGCTGCCTGCAGGAGAGCGGCACCGTGGCAGGGCTGGCTGCCTGCAGGAGAGCGGCACCGTGGCAGGGCGGCTGCCTGCAGGAGAGCGGCACCGTGGCAGGGCGGGCTGCCTGCAGGAGAGCGGCACCGTGGCAGGGCGGGCTGCCTGCAGGAGAGCGGCACCGTGGCAGGGCTGGCTGCCTGCAGGAGAGCGGCACCGTGGCAGGGCTGGCTGCCTGCAGGAGAGCGGCACCGTGGCAGGGCTGGCTGCCTGCAGGAGAGCGGCACCGTGGCAGGGCTGGCTGCCTGCAGGAGAGCGGCACCGTGGCAGGGCTGGCTGCTGCAGGAGAGCGGCACCGTGGCAGGGCGGGCTGCTGCAGGAGAGCGGCACCGTGGCAGGGCGGGCTGCCTGCAGGAGAGCGGCACCGTGGCAGGGCGGGCTGCCTGCAGAGAGTGGCACCGTGGCAGGGCTGGCTGCCTGCAGAGAGTGGCACCGTGGCAGGGCTGGCTGCTGCAGCAGAGTGGCACCGTGGCAGGGCTGGCTGCCTGCAGGAGAGTGGCACCGTGGCAGGGCTGGCTGCGTGCAGCAGAGTGGCAGAGGCGGTGCCTGCAGGAGCGGGGGCGGCGGGGGGCGGGGGCTGCCTGCAGGAGAGTGGCACCGTGGCAGGGCGGGCTGCGTGCAGCAGAGTGGCACCGTGGCAGGGCGGGCTGCCTGCAGCAGAGAGGCACCGTGGCAGGGCTGGCTGCCTGCAGCAGAGAGGCACCGTGGCAGGGCTGGCTGCCTGCAGGAGAGCGGCACCGTGGCAGGGCTGGCTGCCTGCAGGAGAGCGGCACCGTGGCAGGGCGGGCTGCCTGCAGGAGAGCGGCACCGTGGCAGGGCTGGCTGCCTGCAGGAGAGCGGCACCGTGGCAGGGCTGGCTGCCTGCAGGAGAGCGGCACCGTGGCAGGGCTGGCTGCCTGCAGGAGAGCGGCACCGTGGCAGGGCTGGCTGCCTGCAGGAGAGCGGCACCGTGGCAGGGCTGGCTGCGTGCAGGAGAGCGGCACCGTGGCAGGGCGGGCTGCGTGCAGGAGAGCGGCACCGTGGCAGGGCGGGCTGCCTGCAGGAGAGCGGCACCGTGGCAGGGCGGGCTGCCTGCAGCAGAGTGGCACCGTGGCAGGGCTGGCTGCCTGCAGCAGAGTGGCACCGTGGCAGGGCTGGCTGCGTGCAGCAGAGTGGCACCGTGGCAGGGCTGGCTGCCTGCAGGAGAGTGGCACCGTGGCAGGGCTGGCTGCGTGCAGCAGAGTGGCAACGTGGCAGGGCTGGCTGCCTGCAGGAGAGTGGCACCGTGGCAGGGCGGGCTGCCTGCAGGAGAGTGGCACCGTGGCAGGGCTGGCTGCGTGCAGCAGAGTGGCACCGTGGCAGGGCTGGCTGCGTGCAGCAGAGTGGCACCGTGGCAGGGCTGGCTGCGTGCAGCAGAGTGGCACCGTGGCAGGGCTGGCTGCACAGTGCTTTAGAGCCGAATGGGGCTGGTGCACTGGGCCCAGGGGTGGCATTGCCGGGCGCTGGTTGGCCTCCCCGCATGGCAGCTTCCTGCCCCCGGCAGCCTCCGATGTGCTTGGCCACTCATCAGACCGTTAGACCAAAGGTTCGTCCAGCCCAGTGGGGGGCACTGAACCCTGCCCTCCAACAGCGGCCAGTACCCGGCGCCCCAGAGGCAGGGAACAGAGCAGGGAATCCTCATGTGACCCCTCCCGTCGCCCATTGCCAGCTGCTGACAAACAGAGGTCAGGGGCTCCTCCCGGCCCAGCCTGGCTAACAGCCACCGATGGACCTACCCTCTGTGAACTGCTCTGGCTCTTTTCTGAGCCCTGTTAGAGTCCTGGTCTTCACCACATCCTCTGGCGAGGGGTTCCACAGGTTGTGCAGTGTGTGAAGAAAAACTGCCTTTTGTTTGTTTTGGTGACCCTAGTTCTTGCGTTACGGGAAGAAGTAAATCTCTTCTTTAGTCACTTTTTCCACACCAGCCATGATTCCATAGACCTCGAGCATATGCCAGGTCATCTCTCTTCCAAGCTGAAAAGTCCCAGTCTCATTCATCCTGTGACGGCGCGTCAGGGTCCCCCCAATCCTGCAGCCCCGTAGCAGCAAGAACAGACTCCGCCTGCCAGTAGAACAGGGGGTTTATTGCTGCTCCAGGATACAGCCCAGCACAGACATGATGTGCTTACAGGAGGCAGGACCAGGATGCCTCAGACCCCTTGGGATTCCCTTGCCCTCCCTAGACCCTCACCCCTCAGCTTAGGCTGTTTCCTTCATGTTTCTCAGCCAGCAACTGCCTCCCTCCCAGACCCTGCCCCAGCCAGGTGTTCGTCTCCACCTCCCTCCCTTTGTCTCTCTCCCCCCGCCCCCACCCGGGGGAAGAGCCTTGTTATCTGCCCAGGCTGGGCCCAGTGTCTGGGCCAATGCACATGTGGGTGAGTCAGTGGGAATCCCACAGCCCAGCGCAGGGGAACCCGGGGTTACAGAGCAGACAGCCCCCCAGCACAGCACAGTCTCCTCATGTGGCAGCTGTTCCAAACCCCTCCTCAGTGCTGCTCCTTTCTGAACTTTTCCCAGTGCTAAGAGCTCGGTTAGGAGATGAGGGGACGCAGGAGCACAGCTGCCCGCAGTGTTCCAGATGGGGGCGTCCCATGGGTTTAGACAGAGGCCGTAAGATATTCTCTGCCGTTCCCCATCCCTTGCTTAATGATTCCCAGCATTGTGGGCTTGCTGGCTGCCGCTGCAGGCTGAGCGGGTGTTTTCAGAGAACTCTCCACAGAGCCCCCCGAGGGGTAACAGCTAGTTCAGGGCCTGTCGGTTTGACGTACAGCTGGGATTGGGGGTTGCCGGGTGCATCACTTTGCATTTATCAGCATTGAATTTCATCTGCCATTTTGGTGCCCAGTCCCGTTTCGTGAGATCTGCCTGAAGCTGCTCAGTCTGCCTGGGCCATAGCTCGCTGGAACAGGGCTGTGTGTGCGGCCGACGAGCTGGCTCCTCGCAGTGTAAGGCATCGACGGGCCCACTCCTCAGACAGGCACGAGGCATCGCCCAGCCGCCCTGCGCCTGCTGCCAGCCACTGGGTCTGCGCGGACGCCTGAGCCCGCACAGCGCTCTGCGGGTAGCGCCGCCGAGCGGCCAGGCTCCCAGGCGCTGGGTCTGCGCGGACGCCTGAGCCCGCACAGCGCTCTGCGGGTAGCGCCGCCGAACGGCCAGGCTCCCAGGCGCTGGGTCTGCGCGGACGCCTGAGCCCGCACAGCGCTCTGCGGGTAGCGCCGCCGAACGGCCAGGCTCCCAGCCGCTGGCCGAGGCTCGGCTGGAGCCCACAGTCCTGCTGGAGGAGCAGCCGACGCAGGGCTCCCTGCTCTGCACGCAGGTTGTGCTGCTCTTGGCTGGTGCTGTGGGAGCCATTTCAGCGCCCACTGGTCTAACAGACGGGGCCATGTCGCTGCTGTCGCTCAGTCTGCCTCCCCGCAGCTGTCGGCGCGGCCCTGCCCCCTTTCCGGCAGGGACTTGCCTGACTGGGTCAGCCCAGGGCACTAGGTTCTCAGTTCCTCTTTCCCTGTCTGCAGTTCCCCTGGACGCTTCCTGTTGCAGGCTGCTGCCCGTGCCGTGGCTGGCGTGTCCCAGGCCGTGCCGTGCTCGGGGCCAGGCTGCTGCCCGTGCCGTGGCTGGCGTGTCCCAGGCCGTGCCGTGCTCGGGGCCAGGCTGCTGCCCGTGCCGTGGCTGGCGTGTCCCAGGCCGTGCCGTGCTCGGGGCCAGGCTGCTGCCCATTCCCTGGCTGGCGTGTCCCAGGCCGCGCCGCGCTCGGGGCCAGGCTGCTGCCCATTCCCTGGCTGGCGTGTCCCCGGCTGTGCCGCGCTCGGGGCCAGGCTGCTGCCCGTGCCATGGCCGGCGTGTCCCAGACCGTGCCGCGCTCGGGGCCAGGCTGCTGCCCGTGCCCTGGCCGGCGTGTCCCTGGCCATCCTCTCTTGCCCAGCTTTCCCTAGTGAAAAGTGACCCAAGAGCAGAACAGGCTTTGCCCAGTGCAGCCGTCTCTGCCTGCTGGCCCAGCAGGGGCCTTGGTGTCCTGACAAGGGACGTTAACTGTCGGTTAATTGAATAGTCGAGTAACCTGGTGAATTCTTCTTGGTTCGTTGACTAGCCTCCAGTCCCCGGGGCCAGGACCGGCAGCCAGTGTATCCGAGGCAGCAGTGCAGGGCCAGGCAGGAGCCAGTTTAAAAATCAGCTCCCCCCCATGGACCGGCTGCCTGCCGCCCTGCGCTCCTGCGTCTGATACAGAGGCCGTAGTGCGGGGCGGCAGCAGCCCCCACCTGGGGCTGGGGACGGGTCTGAGCTCCTGGACCCTGCGTGAGCCGGGCTGCCTGCCTGCCCGGCTCCTGATGCACTTTAAATACAGAACCGCAGCAGGGGCAGGTCCCGGACCCTTCCCAAGCCAGGACGGAGCCAGGCTGCTGGCCAGCTTGCTAACAGCTGTACCTGGGTGTAGAGAACAGCGTGTAGCCGACAGCATTCACCCTACACTTATCGGTTAATTGCTCCTGTGACGCAGGGGGGGCTGTCTGCTCTGTGACCTGGGGTTCCCCTGCGCTGGGCTGTGAGATTCCCACTGACTCACCCACATGTGCATTGGCCCAGACACCCAGGCCCAGCCTGAGCAGAGAACAAGGCTCTTCCCAGGGGGAGAGACAAAGGGAGGGAGGTGGAGACGCCACCTGGCTGGGGGCAGGGCCTGGGAGCTGGGCAGTCTTGGCTGGGAGAACATGAAGAGAGGAGAATAAGCTGAGTAGTGGGGGTTCAGGGGCCTGTGGACCCTGCCCCAAGGGGTCTAGGGCTGCCAGCCCCTGACTCCTGTACCCACATCCCGTCTGTGCTGGGCTGTATCCTGGAGAAGCAACAAACCCCCCTGTTCTACTGGCTGGCGGAGTCTCATCTTGCTGCAGACGGGGTGCAGGATCGGGGGGTACCTGACTCGCCGTCACAGACTCCACTAGTCCAGACCTAGGCCTGACAGCTGCTCCCCTGCCGGGCCAGTTCTGCAGCGGGAATCCGGAGGCCCGTCGGGAGGGAGCGATGCCCAGATCCCCGGGGCAGTCTCCGAATCCCTGTGGCGCTAGAGCACGTCGAGCAGGCAGCCCGGCTTGGGGACAGCGCTCCTCGCGGGCTGCTCTCGCGCTCCAGGAGCCCAGCAGGTTCCAGCGTGAGAGCAGAGCCCTGGCCCAGGCGTTCATGCCTCTCGGGTGTTGCTGATGGAGACCCAGCGAGCAGCCTGTGACGGCAAGTCGGGTCCCCCCGATCCTGCAGCCCCGCAGCAGCCAGAACAGGCTCCACCCGCCAGTAGAACGGGGGGGTTCATTGCTCCTCCAGGGTACAGCCCAGCCCAGACGTGACGTGGCTACAGGAGTCAGGGCCAGGGTGCCTCAGACCCTTGGGATGGGGGGCCTGGGCCCCTAGACTCCCAGCCCCTCCTTAGTCTGTCCCCTTCATGCTTCCAGCCAAAGACTGCCCCTCCCCCAGCACTCCCTTCCTTTGTTCCCTCCCTTCCCTCCCAGTAGGCCAGTTCGGTCACTGTCCCGGGGGCCTCCAGGCGCCCCCCGCCGGGCCGTGCTCACAGACAGAGGCCAGTGGGGGTCAGCCACAGCTCAAGCACCGCGACCAGCGAGGGACCAACACTGCATCACACGGCCGAACGGTTCCCCGGCTGGGCCCAGTGGCCTGGGGACGCCCCCTCCTGCTTCTGTACCAACCCCTGCCCCCTCCCCACCTTCCCCTCCCCCCACTGCTTCTCTGCCAGCTCCTGCCCCCCTCCCCACCTTCGCCTCCCCCCCACTGCTTCTCTGCCAGCTCCTGCCCCCCTCCCCACCTTCCCCTCCCCCCATTGCTTCTCTGCCAGCTCCTGCCCCCCGCCCCCCTCACCACCTTCCCCTCCCCCCCACTGCTTCTCTGCCAGCTCCTGCCCCCCGCCCCCCTCCCCACCTTCCCCTCCCCCCCATTGCTTCTCTGCCAGCTCCTGCCCCCCGCCCCCCTCACCACCTTCCCCTCCCCCCACTGCTTCTCTGCCAGCTCCTGCCCCCCTCCCCACCTTTCCCTCCCCCCCACTGCTTCTCTGCCAGCTCCTGCCCCCCTCCCCACCTTCCCCTCCCCCCCATTGCTTCTCTGCCAGCTCCTGCCCCCCTCCCCACCTTCGCCTCCCCCCCACTGCTTCTCTGCCAGCTCCTGCCCCCCTCCCCACCTTCGCCTCCCCCCCACTGCTTCTCTGCCAGCTCCTGCCCCCCTCACCACCTTCCCCTCCCCCCCATTGCTTCTCTGCCAGCTCCTGCCCCCCTCCACCACCTTCGCCTCCCCCCCACTGCTTCTCTGCCAGCTCCTGCCCCCCTCCCCACCTTCGCCTCCCCCCCACTGCTTCTCTGCCAGCTCCTGCCCCCCTCCCCACCTTCCCCTCCCCCCCATGCTTCTCTGCCAGCTCCTGCCCCCCTCCCCACCTTCCCTCCCCCCCACTGCTTCTCTGCCAGCTCCTGCCCCCCTCCCCACCTTCGCCTCCCCCCCACTGCTTCTCTGCCAGCTCCTGCCCCCCTCCCCACCTTCCCCTCCCCCCCACTGCTTCTCTGCCAGCTCCTGCCCCCCTCCCCACCTTCCCTCCCCCCCACTGCTTCTCTGCCAGCTCCTGCCCCCCCTCCCTCACCCCTTCCGCCTCCCCCCCACTGCTTCTCTGCCAGCTCCTGCCCCCCTCCCCACCTTCCCCTCCCCCCCATTGCTTCTCTGCCAGCTCCTGCCCCCCTCACCACCTTCCCCTCCCCCCCACTGCTTCTCTGCCAGCTCCTGCCCCCCTCCCACCTTCCCCTCCCCCCCACTGCTTCTCTGCCAGCTCCTGCCCCCCTCCCCACCTTCCCCTCCCCCCCACTGCTTCTCTGCCAGCTCCTGCCCCCCTCCCCACCTTCCCTCCCCCCCACTGCTTCTCTGCCAGCTCCTGCCCCCCCCCCCTCACCACCTTCCCCTCCCCCCCACTGCTTCTCTGCCAGCTCCTGCCCCCCTCCCACCTTCCCCTCCCCCCACTGCTTCTCTGCCAGCTCCTGCCCCCCTCACCACCTTCCCCTCCCCCCCACTGCTTCTCTGCCAGCTCCTGCCCCCCTCACCACCTTCCCCTCCCCCCCTGCTTCTCTGCCAGCTCCTGCCCCCGCCCCCCTCCCCACCTTCCCCTCCCCCCCACTGCTTCTCTGCCAGCTCCTGCCCCCCTCCCCACCTTCCCTTCCCCCCTCCCACTGCTTCTCTGCCAGCTCCTGCCCCCCGCCCCCTCACCACCTTCCCCTCCCCCCCACTGCTTCTCTGCCAGCTCCTGCCCCCCGCCCCTCCCCCCCACTGCTTCTCTGCCAGCTCCTGCCCCCTCACCACCTTCCCTTCCCCCCTCCACTGCTTCTCTGCCAGCTCCTGCCCCCGGCCCCCTCACCACCTTCCCCTCCCCCCCACTGCTTCTCTGCCAGCTCCTGCCCCCCGCCCCCCTCACCACCTTCCCCTCCCCCCCACTGCTTCTCTGCCAGCTCCTGCCCCCCTCCCCACCTTCCCTTCCCCCCCTCCCACTGCTTCTCTGCCAGCTCCTGCCCCCTGCCCCCCTCACCACCTTCCCCTCCCCCCCGCTTCTCTGCCAGCTCCTGCCCCCCGCCCCCCTCACCACCTTCCCCTCCCCCCCACTGCTTCTCTGCCAGCTCCTGCCCCCCTCCCCACCTTCCCCTCCCCCCATTGCTTCTCTGCCAGCTCCTGCCCCCCTCACCACCTTCCCCTCCCCCCCTGCTTCTCTGCCAGCTCCTGCCCCCGCCCCCCTCACCACCTTCCCCTCCCCCCCATTGCTTCTCTGCCAGCTCCTGCCCCCCTCCCCACCTTCCCCTCCCCCCATTGCTTCTCTGCCAGCTCCTGCCCCCCTCACCACCTTCCCCTCCCCCCCATTGCTTCTCTGCCAGCTCCTGCCCCCCTCACCACCTTCGCCTCCCCCCCACTGCTTCTCTGCCAGCTCCTGCCCCCCTCCCCACCTTCCCCTCCCCCCCATTGCTTCTCTGCCAGCTCCTGCCCCCTGCCCCCCTCACCACCTTCCCCTCCCCCCCCGCTTCTCTGCCAGCTCCTGCCCCCTGCCCCCCTCACCACCTTCCCCTCCCCCCCCGCTTCTCTGCCAGCTCCTGCTCCCTGCCCCACTCACCAGTTCCTCGCGGCCTCACGCTGGGTTCCCCCACCCCGAGCACCCTCCCCCAAACACTTGTCCCCTTTGGCCTGGCAGGGTGGCACTGGCCCTGGCCTCAGCTGGAGCAAGCCCCATCCTGGCCCCCCCAGCTCTCCCGCATGGGGCTGTCAAGGGGAGGGCTGTGATCAGTGCGGTGTGGTAACTACCTGGTGTTTCTCCCGCCAGGACTGGGCAAAGGCCCTGAGTGGCTCCGGGTGGGGGGGGGGGGAGAGGGCCTGGGGTGGCTGCGGGGAGCGGGGGGGTGTGTGTGTGCACAGGCCTGGAGTGTGGGCAGGGCCCACAACCCAGCTCGGTCAGTGGGGCTGAACCCCCCCCCCATGGGAGCCCAACCTCCCCAGGCTGGGGGCCCAGAGATTCAAGGCCGTGCTGGGACCATGTGGCTACTGCGCCAGTGGCTACCCCATGTGCACAGAGGAATAGCGGTGCCCCCGTCACGGCCATCACTAGGAGGTGCAGGACTCGACACCCCCTGCCCCACCCCGCCCCCCCCTTCCCTGGCCTGTACACTCCACTGGCTTGGGCACCACCCAAGCTCGTCTCCCCCCAGCCATGGTGCCAGTGAAACAACCCCCCCCAAATCCTCGCCCCCTGGCTACTGCTGCAAGCCCCCGAGCGCCTGGCCCCAGCCCTGGGCTAGAAGTGGCTACGGCCACTCCTGGGATGGCCAGTCTACGGCTTAGACGCAGGGTGGGATCCCAGACGCCCAGGGGCTTAGCCCAGCCCTGCCTCTGACTGGCTGCAGGGCCTGGAGAGCCGCTCGCCTGCTGCAGTGGGGGTCCTGCTCTGAGCCCACACGGGGGCTGGGCAGAGTGTGGGGCAGCTGCAGGCCTGGCGAGCGCCCTAACCTGTCTGCCTTGGCCCCACAGAGCCCCGCCCCAAAGGCCGAGCCATGGTCCGCCCGTGCGAGGGGCCCAGCGGGAACGCCACGCTGGCCGGCTCCTGGCTGGAGTGGCACCTGCGCAGCCCGGTGAGCACGCACCTGCTGCCGGCGCTCTACGGCGCGGTGCTGCTGCTCGGCCTGCCCGCCAACGCCCTGGCCTTCGGCGTGCTGGCCGCCACACCCAGGAAGTGCGCCTCCACCCTCTTCCTGCTCAACCTGGCCGGCGCCGACCTGCTCTTCACCCTGCTGCTGCCCTTCCGCATCGCCTACCACCTGCTGGGCAACGACTGGCGCCTGGGCGAGGCCGCCTGCCGGGCCCTGGTGGGCCTCTTCTACGGGAACATGTACGGCTCCGTGCTCTTCCTCACCTGCATCGGCCTGGACCGCTACCTGGCGCTGGTGCACCCCTTCCTGTGGCGCGGCTCCCGCCACCTCCGCCCGGCCGCCGGGCTCTGCGGGGCCCTCTGGCTGGCCGTGGCGCTGGGCCTGAGCCCGCTGCTGCGCCACCCCCAATCCCAGCACCTGCCTGAGCTCAACCTCACCACCTGCCAGGACGTGGGGGAGCGGCAGGTGGAGCACCAGCTGACTGCCTACTTCTGCGCACTGGTGGGGCTGGGCTTCGCCGCCCCCTTCCTGCTCCTCGCCTGCGCCTACGGCCGGGTGCTGGGCCGGCTGCTCCTGCAGGGCCGGCGCCACGCCCGCGTGGTCCGCCTGCTGGCCCTGGTGCTGCTGGCCTTCGCCCTCTGCTTCACGCCCAGCAACGTGCTGCTGCTCCTCCACGCCCTGCAGCCGCCGACCGCCGAGCACAACAGCAGCTACAGCTGGTACGCGCTGGCCCTGGTCCTCAGCGCCTGCAACACCTGCCTCGACCCCCTCATCTACTTCTACGCCTCCCGCGACGTCCGGGCCCGGCTCCGGGCCCTGCTCCACCGCGGGCGGGGCCTCCGACCAGCTGGGGCTGCCCCCCCGGGCCGGCACTAGCCCCACCGCAGGCCTTTGGAGATAGCCTGGCCCTGCCCCAGGTCTGGGCGGGCTGCCCAGGGGCCCTGCCGGGGGTGGGAGGAAGTGGGGACTGAGGGTGTAATGGGGGGGCATTCACTGCCCTGGGGCTACTGGTATGACGGGGGGGGGTGGGTTGTTGCAGGCCCCCAGCAACTAGTGCCTGGCCGACCCAGCTCAGAGGGCACGGCCGGCTCTGGCCAGCGGTGGCCCAGGGGCTGCGGAGAGAGGCCCCAGGGCCCTGCCCAGTGGGACCCAGTCGGGGGGGACAGAGGGGAGAGGGGCCCAGGCAACCCCATTGCCTGGCCACAGACACAGGGTGGGGAGGGTCGGGGCTGGGATGGACGAAGGGGGCTGCGGGATGGGGCAGGGGGGCAGGCAGAGCCCACCGGACTGCAGGGCAGGCTCAGGCGGGCTGTGGGGGCCAGGCTGACAGGCCGGAGGGGTCCTGGGCTGGGCTCAAAGCTCAACCTCTCCTATGACACTGGCTGGGAGTCGCTCTGGCCTTGAGCCCCCCGGCTGCACCCTGCCCCGGGGCTGCACTGGGCGGGTTCGGCCTGGAGCCGGGGAGTGGGGCTGTGTGCACTGGCTGTGCCGTGGTGGGGGGCTGTCTGCTCTGTGACCCAGGGCCCCTGCGCTCCGCTGTGGGATTCCCAGTGACTCCCCCACCTGGGGATTGGCCCAGAGCCCTGGGCCCAGCCTGAGGCAATAAGGGGGGATTCCCGGGGGGAGACCAGCAGGAGGCTTGGGGGAAGGGGCAGTTGCTGGCTGGGAACAGGAGGGAGTGAGCCTAACCTGGGGGCTGGAGGTCTAGGGGGCGATGGACCCCCTGCCCCAAGGGGTCTGAGGCGCCCCCCACAGGCTCCTGTACCCACGTCACGTCTGTGCTGGGCTGTGTCCTGGAGGAGCAATAAACCCCCCTGTTCTACTGGCTGGCGGAGTCTGTTCTTGCTGCTGGGGGGTGCAGGATCGGGGGGACCCTGACTCTCCATCACACTGGCGACAGGTTTCGGTGTCCCCATCCGTGGGCGGGGCAGCCCTGCCCCCCGCCCTGCCACGCTGGGGGCAGGGTTTAGGGGACTGCTCCTTGCAGCAGGAGGCTGAGAACCCAGGGCCCACCCAGCACTCAACTAAAGGCCAAGGGATTCTCCCCTCTGCCAAGCCCCAGAGCGACCCCCAGACTGCCCCATGCCGCCCCGCCCCTCGGAGACCCCTGCGGACTGGAGCTGCCTTAGCTCTGGCCTGGTGCACCCCAACCCCCAGCTGGGCCGGGGGCCCCAGCCCTGCCCAGTGCCCACCATCTGCCCCTTTCCCACAGCGCCGGGAGGTCCCAGCCGCAGTGTCCTGGCCCCGGCCCTCCACCATGGCAAGCTGCTCATCCCCCTGCCGACTGTGGAGCCCCGTGCGGGGGCGGCAGGGACGGCCTGGGCCATTCCCACCCCTCGCGGCTCCACACCCAACGGGGCTGCGCTGCCTGGGGGGGGGGGGCGCTGCCACTGAGGGCAGAGGCTGGAGCAGTGCCCAGGGCATCCCCCGTGCACCAGAGCGGCTCCGTCCCCAGCCCCATCGCTGCAGGAGGGGAGCTGCCCAGCATGGCCTAATGCCAGACACACCGCTGAACCCCGGCTCCGCCGCTTCCAGCCTTGGCAGCAGGGGTGGGGGGAGCGCAGGCCCAGGCCGCCCCAGCACGGTGCCCCCCGCCCCCGGGCACCAGGCTCAGCCAGCCTGCTGCCGCTGCCCATCAGGCCATCCGGCGCAGCGCCCACGGGTGCTGTGCAGAGTCTTTATTGGCACTGCAGGAGGAGGGGACGGGTATAAATATCCAGGGGCAGGGCCCGCCCCGGGCAGCACGTACACAGCACAGACAGGCCAGCCGCCGGAGCGGCCCCAGGCCCTTCCCACTGCCCCCAGCGTGCCGGGGCTCTGGCCACAGTGCAAATCGGAGCCTCCTCCAGTGCGCACGCACCCGCACACGCCGCATCGCACGCCCTGCACGCGCACACTCACGCTGCATCGCACGCCCTGCACACGCGCACACACACACACACACACACGCTGAATCACACACCCTGCACGCGCACACTCACGCTGCATCGCACGCCCTGTGCACGCGCATACACACTCATGCTGCATCACACGCCCTGTACACTCACACACAATCATGCTGCACCCGCACACGCTGTATCACACGCTGCACACATGCCCTGAGCACGCACGCACATGCTGCATCACACCCTACACCACATGCCCTGCACATGCACACACTGCATCACACACCCTGTGCATGCACACACTGAATCACACGCCCTGCACACACGCACACACTCATGCTGCATCACACACCGTGCACGCACACTCACACCCTGCATGTGCGCGCACACACTCACGCTGCATCACACGCCCTGCACACCCCCCCGCATCACACGCCCTGCACACACGCACACGTTCACGCTGCATCATCACACCCTGCACGCTCACCATCACACAGATGCCCTGCACACCCCCCCCCCACACTCCATATCACACATGCCCTGCACACACACACCTCCCACACAGACTGGCGGATGTTCACACCTCCCACCCAGTCACACAGCAAGTTGCAAAAACTCGCCTCCTTCCTGCTGTTTGGTTTGTGCTTCCCCTTCGCAGCGCCTGCGGGTGCCTGGTAGAGCTGGGCTCAGGCAGCCCCGGTGGGCCGTGCAGCCAGGGGTGCCCCGGGCGGGCCGTGCCTGCGTCCCACTGGTGGCGCAGGGAGCTCGCTGGGTGCGGAGAGGAGGGGCAGGGCGCAGCCCCCAGGCCTGGGAACGCCGGGCGGGGTCACGTGACCTGCTGCCCGGGCTCGGCCGCCGGGCCCTCGCTTTTCCGCAGGAGGCGGTTGCTGAGCTCCTGCATGAGCCGCTCGCTGGTGGGCGAGGCCAGCTGGGCGCTGCGCTTCCTGGCGCCCTCCTGCAGGGGCTCGGGGCTGGCCGCCAGGGGCAGGGCCAGCAGATCCCGGCTCCTGGGGGCCGGCAGAGCACCGGGCAGCTCCTCGGCTCTCTCCAGCGAGGCTGCCTGGGCGGCCCTGAGTCCCGGGGCCTGGTTGGGCTCCAGGTCCAGGCCCCTCTCGAGGGAGAGCGACTTGGTGACCTGGGCGCCTGGCCCCCTCCACTCTGGGCTGCGGCTCGGCGGCTGCTCTGGGGGCAGGGCTGGCTTGCTGGATTTGTCCACGGCGGGCACTGGGGCCAGCTCGAGCAGGGGGCCTGCATCCAGCCGCGGTGGGGCCAGTGCCAGAAACTCGCCCACCTCCTCGTACACCGGCTCCACGTCCGCCTCGGCTGCCTGCTGCTCCTCCACCGAGTCCTGGTGCATTTTCATGGGCTAGCGAGGCCAAGGGCACAGTGAGGGCCAGGCACCAGACCCCCGCCCTGCTGAGCTTCCCTCCACCTCTGGGCCCCCCAGGGCAGCAGGCGGGTGCCCGGAGTGGGGGCAGGGCACTTCTGGGGGGGAGGGAGAGCCCCGCCAGCGGCCCCGTTGGAGGGGGAGCTGCCAGGCCCAAGTGGCTCCTGGGTCTGACTCATATTAGGGGGTGCAGCCTCCTCCAGGCCAGGCTGGCTCTAGGCAGGAGCCCCCAGCTCTGCACGTGCCCCCCACGAGAAGCACGGCCCAAGCTGGTGCGATCCGTGGGGCTGCCCCTCTTTGGCCTAGCCCCACTGAGCGTGCCCACGGCTGGACCTGGGCCAGCCAGCGCTGGCAGCCCGAGGAGGGGCAGCTGGCAGCAGCCTGGGGTGCAAGATTTGCTGCCCCACTTCTAGCACAGCTTGCGCCTTGGGCTGGCTCTCCAGGCAGAGGCGGCCGGCACAGCTTCTGCCCCATGGCTCCTGGTGGGGCCGGTGACGCGCCTGCCCCGGCACAGCCATTCTGAGCGCCAGGCCCTGCCTCTGCCAGCCCAGCCCAGCCCAGCCGCGCTGCGGGGTCGGGAATCAGGTGTCCCAGCCCAAAGCCATGCAGAAACAGCCCCCGACCTGGCCAGCCGGCCCGCTGCTTCCACATGCACTCAGCCTCCACAGGCAGCCCTGGCCTGGCCCCGCGCCGCTCATGGGTGGGAGGAAACCTGCCCTTTCTGCTGACACCCCACAAGTGCCCGTGGGGCAACCCGGCCTGGGCACGCGGCAGGGAGCCTCTGAATGACGCTATGGGGCTGCGTTGCCCACCTCTGACCTGGGCCCCAGCGGCCGGGCACAGCGCACAGTAAGGAGCACTTGGGGGGCACAGAAAGGGGTCTCTGCTCCCACAGCAGGGGCCGGCAAGCAGGCGGATGGCTCCCTGGGAAACATGCAGCCCATGCAGGTACTTACAAAAAACATGGACAGAGTCCTTCGCGTGTGCAGGCGGCGCTACAAACGGAGACGGGAGAGTAAGTGGGGCCAGGGCAGGCTGCAGGGCTGGGTAAGGTAGCCCCACCCGTGGGGCAGGGCAGGCTGGGTAAGGTAGCCCCACCCGTGGGGCAGGTAGGACACTGCCACGCACAGGAGTCCACAGCTCACTGGGACCTCTGCACAGCCCCACCCCACTCACACGCAGGCCCCCGCCCAGCCCGGCAGCCCGTGTCCCTGGCTAGCCTCACGGGGTGGGGCTGCCGTACCAGGGTCTGGTTGGCGGAAAGCATGGTGGCGTCTGTGCTGTCTCCCTGCAGCGGGACGAGGGGCATGGTGCCAAACTTCTGCCTGGCGAGGTCGGAGGAGGAGCGCCGCCGCATGACCACCGGGCGCAGGTCGTCGTGCTGCACGGGGGCACAACACGTCACTGCCTGGCACTGCCAGTCCCCCACAGCCCCCACATCCCCGCTTCGCAGTGCCAGCCCCCCCCAGCAGGCACGTCCCTGCCTGGCACTGCCAGCGCCCCCAGCCTGCCACACACCTGGTATGCCAGCGCTTACCCACCTGAGCCTTCAGGATGCTGGTGGTCCAGTCCCACAGCTCGGCCTGCCCTGCACATGCCAGGGACCTGTGGGGCCAGAGGAGACACTGGCTGGGTACTGGGCCCTGCTGCACCCCACACAGTGAGTGCTGCCCCAGGGCCCTGCCACCTGTCTCTCAGCTCCTCCAGGAGCTGGCTGGAGACACAGGCAGGCTATGTGCGTGCACACAGATGTGTACAGACACACACACACACACATTAGGGTGCTCGCACATGCATGTGCACACAGGACACACACAGAGGGCACATGCATGCACAAACAAGTGTGCACACAGGACACAGAGGGTGCGTGCACGCACAAACAAGTGTGCACACAGGACACAGAGGGTGCGTGCACGCACAAACAAGTGTGCACACAGGACACACAGGGGGCGCGTGCATGCACAAAGAAGTGCGCACAGGACACACAGGGGGCGCATGCACGCACAAACAGGTGCGCACACGACACACAGGGGGCGCGTGCATGCACAAGCAAGTGCGTACACAGGACACACAGGGGGCGCGTGCACACAGGACACACAGGGGGCGCGTGCATGCACAAAGAAGTGCGCACAGGACACACAGGGGGTGCATGCACGCACAAACAGGTGCGCACACAAGACACACAGGGGGCGCGTGCATGCACAAGCAAGTGCGTACACAGGACACACAGGGGGCGCGTGCACGCAGGACACACAGGGGGCGCGTGCACGCACACACACACCCACAGAATTTCCGAGGCAGAGACAATTCGCTTTCCCATTTCCTGGGGTCCAAGCAGCTTCTCTGCCAAGGTCCCTCTGCTCCGGCTGCACTAGCCTGGACGCCAGCCCAGCCGCGAGAACCAGCCACTCCCGCCACTGGCCCTGCAAGGGTCCGCCCCGCCCGGGGCACCGGCACAGCCAGGCTGGAGCCCTCGGGCCATAGCTACAGGGATCCCGGCGTCCTGCCTCCTGGGGAGGGCCCAGCCGGGGGCGAGGGGCCCCCCAAGTACTCACAGCTGCTGCTTGTCCAGGACCAGGGTGAATCCCCACCTAGAGCAGAGTGGAAGAGGCACAGTCAGGCGCTAGAGCAGAAGCCACGCGTGGGCAGGGGGGTCGCCGTGTCCGAGCTGGGGCAGCCTGGCAGGTCCCCGTGGGGCTGGGGGGTGGGGCGCGAAGGGATTAGCACTCACTTGGCACAAGGGGGCCAATCAGGCTCTGCCTCACAGAGATCACAGAAGGGTCGCAGACGTGGTACGGCCAGGCACGTAGGGGTGGGGACGGAGGCCAGGCATGCGAGGCTGCGTGGGGGAGGGGGGCGGAGGCCAGGCTCAGAGCTGGGGCTGGCTCCGGGCAAAGGGAGGTCGCGGCCAGGGCGGGGGTTACTACTTGGAGGGGTCCGCAGCCCGACTCTTACTGGGACGGCGGCTTCAATTTCTTCCGAATCCCCATGTAAACCTTGGCCATGTCGAGGGGCCACTCCCGCTCCGGCCGGGCGCTCTGGGAACGAGAGCCGAATACTCAGCCCAGCCCACGGACATCCCTCCGCCCCTGCAGCCCCCTGCCCGGCCCAGCCCGGCCCGGCCCGGCCCTCAGACATCCCTCCGCCCCCTGCAGCCCCCCGCCCGGCCCGGCCCTCAGACATCCCTCCGCCCCTGCAGCCCCCCGCCCGGCCCGGCCCTCAGACATCCCTCTGCCCCTGCAGCCCCCCGCCCGGCCCGGCCCGGCCCGGCCCGGCCCTCAGACATCCCTCCGCCCCTGCAGCCCCCCGCCCGGCCCGGCCCTCAGACATCCCTCCGCCCCTGCAGCCCCCGCCCGGCCCAGCCCGGCCCGGCCCGGCCCTCAGACATCCCTCCGCCCCTGCAGCCCCCGCCCGGCCCAGCCCGGCCCGGCCCGGCCCGGCCCTCAGACATCCCTCCGCCCCTGCAGCCCTCCGCCCGGCCCGGCCCTCAGACATCCCTCCGCCCCTGCAGCCCCCCCGCCCGGCCCGGCCCGGCCCGGCCCGGCCCTCAGACATCCCTCCGCCCCTGCAGCCCCTGCCCGGCCCGGCCCTCAGACATCCCTCCGCCCCTGCAGCCCCCCGCCCGGCCCCGCCCGGCCCGGCCCGGCCCTCAGACATCCCTCCGCCCCTGCAGCCCCCCGCCCGGCCCACCCCAGCCCGCAAACATCCCTCCGCCCCGCCCCGCCCCGCCCCGCCCGGCCCACCCCAGCCCGCAAACATCCCTCCGCCCCCCGCCCCGCCCCGCCCCGCCCCGCCCACCCCAGCCCACGGACATCCCTCCGCCCCCCCGCCCCGCCCCGCCCCGCCCAGCCCACGCCAGCCCGCGGACACCCTCCGCCCCCTGCAGCCTCCGCCCGGCCTGGCCCGGCCCAGCCCGCGGACATCCCTCCACCCTCTGAACCCCCTGCCCCGCCCCGCACGGCCCACCCCAGCCCGCGGACATCCCTCCGTCCCTTGCAGCCCCGCCTCCCGCCCCGCCCCGCCCAGCCCACCCCACCCCACCCCAGCCCGCGGACATCCCTCTGCCCCCTGCAGCCCCCCACCCGGCCCGGCCCAGCCCTGCCTGCAAACATCCCTCCGCTCCCTGCAGCCCCCCGCCCGGCCCGCAAACATCCCTCCGCCCCCTGCAGCCTCCCCCCGCCCCCCCGCCCGGCCCGCAAACATCCCTCCGCCCCCTGCAGCCTCCCCCCGCCCCCCCGCCCGGCCCGGCCCGCAAACATCCCTCCGCGCCCTGCACCCCCCGCCCGGCCCGGCCCGGCCCGGCCCGGCCCAGCCCTGCCCGCAAACATCCCTCCGGCCCCTGCAGCCTCCCCCCGCCCCCCCACCCGGCCCGGCCCAGCCCTGCCCGCAAACATGCCTCCGCCCCCTGCAGCCTCCCGCCCCGCCCGGCTCAGCCCTCCAGCTGGCACCCATCGCCTGCCATGGCTGGAGGCCGGGCACGGCGCTGGCCTGGCTGCCCCATCTTAGGGAGAGCTTTCCATGGCAGGGGGCTGTGCTTCCACAGCAGCCCCTCCTAACCCAGCCTTGGCCCCGTGTCTGCGAGGGAGACCTGGCTCCTCCTTTACCCTTTTCTCCTTCAGCACCAGCAGCTTGTGCTCCTGGATGACGAAGTATCGCTCCTGAAACTTGCAGCCCAGGAGCTTGGGGGGCTCTTCCCGGCACTTCAGCACCCCACACTTGGGGCTCTGGCGCTTGGCCCCTGCACCGTGGGGAAAGAACAGGCTGAGAAACACTGACCAAGTAACAACATTTAACATCCCAGTGGCAGGGAAACCCCTCAGCGGCCCAACATTTCATTTCAGAAAGGGGAACTACACAAAAATGAGGAGGTTAGTTCAACAGAAATGAAAAGGTACAGTGACCAAAGTAAAATCTCTGCAAGCTGCATGGAAACTTTTCAAAGACACCATAATAGAGGCCCAACTTAAATGGATACCCCAAATTAAAAAACACAGTAAGAGAACCAAAAAAGCGCCACCGTGGGTTAACAATCAGGTAAAAGAAGCAGTGAGATAAAAAGACATCTTTTAAAGAGTGGAAGTCAAATCCTAGTGAGGAAAACAGAAAGGAGCATAAACTGTCAAATTAAGTGTAAAAATATAAGACGCAGCAGCCAAAAAGGAGTTTGAAGAGCAGCCAGTCAAAAACTCAAAAAGTAATAGCAAAATGTTTTTTAAGTACATCAGAAGCAGGAAGCCGGCTAAACAACCAGTGGGGACCTTGAACGATTGAGATGCTAAAGGAGCACTCAAAGATGATAGTCATTGCGGAGAAGCTAAACGATTTCTTTGCTTCAATCTTCACGGCTGAGGATATTGGGGAGATTCCCAAATCTGAGCCATTCTTTTTAGGTGACAAATCTGAGGAATTGTCCCAGATTGAGGTGTCATTAGAGGAGGTTTTGGAACAAATTGATAAACTTAACGGGCACCAGGACCAGAAGGCATTCAGCCAAGAGTTCTGAAAGAACTCCAATGGGAAATTGTGGAACTATTAACTGTCGTTTGTAACCTATCCTTTAAATCAGCTTCTGTACCTAATGACTAGAAGATAGCTAACGTGATGGGCTCTAGCGGTGATCCTGGCAATTACAGACCGGTAAATCTAACGTCAGTACCGAGCACATTAGTTGAAACTACAATAAAGAATAAATGCATCAATAGAATTTGTTGGGGGAAGTCAACATGGTTTCTGTAAAGGGAAATCCTGCCTTACTAATCAGCTACACTTCTCTGAGGGGGTCAACAAACAGGTGGCCAAGGGGGATCCGGTGGATAGTGTGTACTTAGATTCCAGAAGGCCTTTGACGAGGTCCCTCACCAAAGGCTCCTAAGTAAAGTTGGGATAAGAGGGAAGGTCTCTCGTGGACTGAGAACTGGTTAAAAGACCGGAACCAAAGGGCAGGAATTAATGGCCAGTTTTCCGAGTGCAGAGAGGTAACTAGTGGGGTCCCCCAAGGGTCTGTCCTGGGACCCATCCTATTCAACCTATGTATAAATGATCTAGAGAAAGGGGTAAACAGTGAGGTGGAAAATTTGCAGATGAGACCTGTGAGGAAGGGGGGAGTTTTGGGGGTTCAAAGGGGGGTGTTGCACACAGGGGGGCGCTCAGTGCCCAGCAGTTACTGGTTAATGTGACAAAGGGGGGGAGTTTGTTGTTGCAGAGAACAACCCAGAACTGGAGCCGTTTGTCTGGTGCCCCCGGCCCTGCTCAGAGGACACGGCCGGTTCTGGTCAGACAACAGACAAGGGGCTGCAGAGAGGGGACCCTGGAGACCGGCCCAGCTGACCGCAGTGAGGGGAGAACATTGGATGGGGCTGGGGGGCAGAAAAGAGGGGACCAGGTGACCCTGTTACCTGGGGAGAAGACAATGGACGGGGGAGGGGCTGTTGCTGGGGATATTGGGGGCTCTGCTGAGAGACAGGCTGTTTTTTGGGGGACTGAGGGCAGAGCAGGCAGGACTCAGCTGGCTGCGGGGAGACTGACATGGGGGCTGAGGGCCCAGGCTGACTGGCCTGAGGGATCCTTTGCTGTGTTCAAAGCTCAATAACCCCTCCTGCTGGGTGCTGGCTGGGAGTCGCTCTGGGCTAGAGAACAGGGGGGCACCGTTCCCTCTGGGAGTGGAGGCCCCGGGGGTCCAGAGGGAGGGGAACCCCCGAGGGGGCTCATGGTGGAGGCAAAGGGCTGAAGGCCCTGAGAGGCACCATCCCGGAGGTGGAGGGGCAGACCCCCCAGGTGAGAGTGGGCCCCCCAAGAGAGGGTCACCGCACTGGAGTGGCCCCCTGAGAAGGGGCTGTCTCACTGCCGCTGGAGTGGAGGGGCTCCCCAAGAAGGGGCTGCCGCACTGGAGAGGGGGGGTCCGCCCAGGAGCTAAGGGGCCAAGTGTGGGCACGACCTGTGAGCCATGACGATACCAAACTGCTCAAAATAGGCCAAAAGCAGACTGTGAAGAGCGTCAAAAGGATCTCACCAAACTGACTGGGCAACAACATGGCAAATGAAATGTAATGTAGTGGGGGGCTGTGTGCTCTGTAACCCGGGGTCCCCCGTGCTGTGCGATTCCCACTGACTCACCCACATGTGCATTGGCCCAGACACCGAGGCCCAGCCTGAGCAGATAACAAGGCTCTTCCCAGGGCGGGAGAGAAAGGAAGGGAGGCGGAGACGGCCACCTATTCTACTGGCTGGCGGAGTCTGTTCTGGCTGCCACGGGGGTGCAGGGCCGGAGGATCCCCGACACGCTGTCACAGTGGTGTCAGGAGTGGGATGCACTGCACCCCATGGATGGAGCTCCCAGCAGCAAGTGACGAGGTGCAGGAGAAGGAAGGGGCTTGCAAGAGCCAGACATGCTGGAGGCAGAGCGAAGCGATTCCTGGGAGTCGTGGTCGCTGCAGCACTCGGTCGGTGAGTCTACACCCCGGGGATCGGCGGGGAGATGGCCTACGCCCAACTCCTGAAGGCAGACCTGGTGGGGCTGTGCAGAGGGAGGGGCCTGCCCATGGGGAAAGCAACTAAGGCCCAGCTGATTATCCCACTGGAAGAGAATAACCCGTCCAGGGACCTGGATCCTGTCCCAGCGGGGAGCAGCCAGATACCCCCTGAGAGCGTCTCAGGTTCTCAGACCGGACGGAGGGCTGGAGTCCACCAGACAGACGTGGTGGCCACTAGGCCACGCTCCGCCAGCAGCCGTTCATCCAGGGTGGGAGCCATCCCAGGAGAGCTGCAGCACCTGGAGATCGAGCTGCGGATGAAGGAATTGGAGGTACAGGACCGAGAGAGGCAGTGGCAGCATGAGCTGGCCATGGCGGAGCGGAGAAGCCGAGGGGCCCCAGCTGCGGTGAGTTGGGAGGACCCCAGGGGACCCAGGACAGCTAGATGCTTTGAGAAGCTCGTGTTTGCCCAAACCACAGAAGACCTGCTTAAGCTGATGAAGCTGGAACAGTTTTATGAAGCGTGCCCGTCCATCCTGAGGCTGTGGCTCAAGGACCGGAGGCCAGAGAACCCCCAGGAAGCTAGGAAGCTGGCGGACGAGTTCCCAGACAGCCGGTCCGGGGATGAACAGGAGTCCCGGAGAGGAAGGGAATTGCGCAGAGACCGGTTCTCGGCTGAGCAACGGAGAGAATCACTTATGGGACGAGCCCAAGAGACAGGGACCGGTCAGCTGCCCCCAGAGAGACAGCCAGGGCCCAGATGGAGCCAGCCCGAAGGGCCCTGATGGAACCAACCTGCCATCGCTGTGGGCAAAGAGGCCACAAGAGGGCTCAGTGCCCCAGGAACCAGGACAAGTCCCACGACCTGAGACTTTCCCAGATTAATTGGCTGGGGCTGGAGGAAGAGCAGGCTGCCCCAGAGGCAGGGGCCAGCAGGCAAACTTCAGCTCAGAATGGGGGGAAGGATGCTCAGGCCAACTCCCCCAGGAGATCTGACCCTCTGGAAGCGGATTTCTCGGTGTACCGGGTGGGGGCAGAGGGAGCCCTGCGTAGCGAGTGCCTCATGCCCCTAGAGGTGGATGGCAGGGAGGTGACAGGCTACTGGGACACGGGGGCGGAGGTGATGCTGGCCCGGCCCAAGGTCATAGCCCCAGACCACATGGTACCTAACACTCAGCTCACCCTGAGGGGCATAGATGGGACCCCGTTTAAGGTGCCCGTAGCCCAGGTGCATCTAAAATGGGGTGCTAAGGCGGGCCCCAAGGAAGTGGGGGTGCACTGGCACCTGTCCACGGAGGTGCTGATGGGGGGTGACCTAGAGGAGTGGCCAGACGGACCCCACAGGGCCCTGGTCACCACCCGTAGCCAGAGCCAGCGAGGGGCTGGTGACTCTGACCCAGGGGAGGGCCCCCTTCAGGGGGCTCAGGGCCCCATCCCAGCAGACACGGAGCCCGGACTGGCTGGGACTCCAGACCCAGGCAGGGGGGGGAGGGGGGGGGGGAACAGGTCCCTGTCTCTGCCCCAGCTGCTGAATCCCAGGCTGAAGTGCAGGTGGATCCCTCCTTGTGGGCCCTGAGGGACCAGGCTGACCTGGGCGCAGCTCAGCCCCTGGGGGGAGGCGGCCAGGAGAGGTTCCAGTGGGAGAGGGGATTCCTGTTCCGGGAATGGCTCCCCCAGGAAGGTGGGGGCATGGGGGGTCCAGCGGCAGCTGGTCGTCCCCCAAAGGTATCGCCGCAAGCTGCTGTATCTGGCCCACGACGTCCCCTTTGCGGGGCACCGGGGGATCCGGCACATCCGGCTCAGGCTGCTCCAACACTTCTCCTGGCCGGGGGTATTTGTGGCCGTGCAGCGGTGCTGCCGGGCCTGCGACTCCTGCCAGAGGGGGGGGAAGGCCCAAGATGGGAGGAAAACTGCTTTGAGGCCCCTGCGCATCATAGAGGAGCCGTCCCGGAAGGCAGCAATAGAGATAGCGGGGCCTGTCGGCCAGGCGACCCAGACGGGGAACAAATCCATCCTGGTAGCCGTGGATTTGGCTACCAACTGCCCCGTGGCCGTGGCTCCACCCTCTATGGAGGCAGACACGGTGGCAGACGCGCTGCTGGCCATTTTCAGCAGGGTGGGGTTCCCCCAGGAGGTCCTCATGGACCAGGGATCCCACTTCATGTCGGCCCTGCTCCGGTGCTTGTGGGAGAAGCACGGGGCCCGGCTCACCTGGGCCCAGTGGGCTGGTGAGCAGGTTCCAGGGGACCCTGAAGCAGATGCTGGAGGCCTGTATGCACCAGCACCCGCAGGACTGGGACAAGTACCTGCCCCCCCTGCTGTCTGCACCTAGGGAGGCACCGCGAGGGTCTGCCAGGTTCTCCCCAACCAAGTCAGGGTGCTGAAGGGGGACGGACCCCCTGGGCTTGCTGAGAGAGCTATGGGAGGGGGTGTCACGTTACTGGATTTTGAGGGGAGCAGCCAGATCACTGCTGCACTCATGGGGGGGGGGTGTTGGCCCCAAAAGTGGTACAAAGGGGGCCATGTGAGGTGGCAAATAGAAGCTTACTTTCTTCTGATTCCATATATGCTATTCATGTGATTGTACAATGTCTGTGTGTGAAGTTATAAGCATGTACTTTGTGTGCATACCAAATGTTTCTCTGTATGTGGTCGAACTATGGGCAAAGCAGCTCAGCCTATGGACATGCTAATGAGCAAGTATCCAGGGAACAACAGCCCTCTATAGCCAAGGACACACCTCGAGAATGGTGACTGATACCTAGGGGCTACCAGCAGGGAACACAGGGATAGGCCACTGGCCAGGTGACCTGCTGCAGCCAAGAAGAGACCAGGAAGGAGGTATAAATAGGCCATGTGGAAGCCTCCATTTTGTCTTCAGATCGGCTCCTGACCCCAGATGCGGCCTCGCAGGGAATCACGAGTTGGGAAGGACTGTGGACCCATCCTGACGTAGGATGTGCACCAAGGACTCTCAAGCCAGCAGTTATGACATCTCTGCTGTGAGCCTGCATCGAGAACTGGGAAATTCGATGCATGTAACGTATGATACTTCAACAACCTCACTCTCCTGCTTTTCTTTCTCTTAGTAATAAACCTTTAGATGTTAGATTCTAAAGGACTGGCTCAGCGTGATTTGTGGGTAAGGTCCAGAGGGTAAATTGACCTGGGATCTGTGGCTGGTTTCTTGGGACTGGACAGAACTTGTTCGGGGAAGGTGAGATTGGGCTCTAAGACCCCTCACCTGTGTATGAGGCCCGGGGCCATCTGGGGCATGGATATTGCTGGGGTGTCAGAGGGGTTTTGCTCATGAGGCTTCTGGCTGGCGAAGCAGGCAGCTGAAGCACTCTGTGGGACTGGTTTGTGGCCTATCTGGGAGGGCCTCCAGTCTGGGGGCTATAGAGAGCCCCGAATTTGAGCAATTCGCCCTGAGCAGACGCCCTCAGCTGTGCCCAGACCCGGCCCGTCCGGTCCGTCTCAGTGGCGTAGTCGGCAGGATCCACAGATCTTGGTCAATTGAGTTTTGGATCAGGACCCCATGCTGTCTAAATCTGATTTTTGGTTTTGAGGGTTTGGTTGGTTAAAGAGCCGCTGCAATGAGCCAGAGACTATATGAGAGTCTGGACAAAACTTCTCTGAAGGATTTGTGCTTGGGGAGAGGCATTGCCTTTAGGAAGAGGGCCTCTAAACCAGAACTGGAATGGTTGTTAGTAGCCAGAGATATGGCATAAAGGGAGCAGAAGCGAGCCAAGGAAGCTGCTGAAAGAAGGCAGAAGACAGAGGAAGAAATTGCTAAAAGAAAGCAGGAGCTGGATCCGGAGTTTGAAAAGAAAAAGGCAGAACATGCAGAGATGGCCAAAAGAATCAGACAAGACAAGGAGGAAACGGCCAGACTTCGGCTTAAGAGAATAGAAGAACAAAAGAAACTGTCTCCTCCTGGGGGTTCAATGTATAACCGTGTGGGTATGTGGTGTGACTATGACATGGCAAATGTTTTTAACCCAGCTGATGTGGAAACAGAGTCCCAAAGCATGTATGAGGTTTGTGAGGGGGGTGCATATGGCTCTGGAAAGTTTTCTGGGGCTGGTCAGTCTTACTGTAACCAAGGGGAAAGTGTCTGTAAATGTGTGCCTGTGGCAGATAGCTGTGTGTCTGTGCAGGGGGGCAGCGAGCCTGTGAGCGAGGGCCTGTCTGATGCCTCAGAGGTGAGGCTGGAATCAGAAACAGGACGGGAAGAGCCCAGAAATCGGGGAAATGTTTCTCAGGGGCAGTCTGGAGGGGGTGGCCAGAGCGGAGCTTTAGGTGAGGAGTTGGTGGCTGGTGAGGTTTGTAAAATGGAACCTGCACAAGCTGAATATGATTTGTGTGTGCAAGCTAACCGTTTGGCTGCTGAGAAGAGCAGTGGGTCAGTGAAGGAAGCTGTCTCAGTCACTAGCTGTGTGCCTGAGGCTAGCCAGGGGTGTTGGGACAAAGGAGAAACTGTCTCTGGTTGTCTGTCTGTGCGTGGGGAAGAGTTTCTTCCTTTGTCTGAGGAAGGTGCCCCACAGCCTGTGATGGCCGAGAGCAGGGCGGTTGTCCCAGAGCTGGGTCTAGATACAACTAGGCCCAGACAGGCGGTGGCTCTAAGTTTGTGTCTGCTGGGGAGAAGTATGCTGTGACTGGGGTAGATCCAGGCAGTGTTCTGCCAAGATCCCAGAGATCAGACAGTTGTGGCACTGATGTTGTGCCTGATGCTGCTGTGTTGCTGGAAGATGGGGGAGCGACTCGGTGGGACCAGGGCGACCCATAGCCAGGGCACAAGGAGAGAATAAGGGCATGTTAACTCTGGTGCCTAATGACTGTGTGGAAGCGTGCAGCCTTTTGAGAAGTTGCACAGGGAAGGAAAATGTCTCTGACCTTGTATCTTGTGAGTCTGTCTGTGTGCCTGAGAGGGGATTGTCTGTGAATCCACCTGAGGGGCCAGAGATGACCCGGGGAGTAAGGGAATCGCAGGAGGAGTTGGTTGTGGCTCAGCAGGGCAATGCTGCTGCAGAGCCAGAGAAGGGTGAACTGGTGCTTAAGGAAGCTCATAGGGAAGAGAGTCCCGGCAGTGCTGGGAGTGAGCAGTTTGCTGTGACTGAGGGAGGCGTCAGGGCCTGGCTTGGAGAAGGCATTCAGGAGAAAGCTCTGCCTGTACGAGGCAGCAGCTTGTTGTATGAGGCCCTTGTTTCAGTGCCCGAGGGACAGAATGTGTCTGTTAGCAGTGACTCCACTGACTTGGGTTTAGAGAAACCCAGCGTGGATGGTTGTGGAGAGGTCCCAGAGGGACTGAGGATTGTTTCAAATGAGGCGGGAACAGCCAGGGAAATGGAGCAGGCTGGTGACCTAGAGACTATATGTGACCAGCCTGCTGGGAGGTCAGTGTGTGGGGGACAGGATTGTGCCCAGGTTGAGGATGAGGGTGAACAGTGTGTGTCTCCGATTCAGGAGAAGGACTGTGTAGCTCAGTGTGCAGAGCAGAACAGCTGTGTGGTCACTCTCTCTAGGATGCAGGAGGTGGCAGTTAAGCTCCCATCTCTGGACACTGTGGGCACTCGTAATCGATCAGGGAAGTTGATATCTAGTTCCATGTGGAAACAGAGGTTGGAGGTGGAAGGAGGAGAGACTTGGGAGTCTGCAGCTTATTGCTGTTACCCCACTGAGTGGGGGGACAGAGAGAATTCCAGGGCCACTGTGGGCCGAGAAGACACCCCCAGCCAGCCCTTTGTCTTTATTAGGCCAGAGGCTTCAGGTTTTGAAGCCACCCATGGGGGAAGGGTAGAGCTTGATTTGGCAAAGATGACTTGCAGCTTGCACCTGAAGGAGCAAAATTATGATAGTATGGACAGGGCCGGCCTGAGCCCTTTTGACGCCCTGGGCCCGGGCGCGCGGCACCGTGCGGGCGCACAGCGCATGCGTGGGCCCGCTCCGGGGCGCATGGCGCATGCACGGGCCGGCCACGGCCGCTGGCACGCAGCCCGGGGCCTGCCCCCGGGGCGCACGGTGCATGCGCTGCCCAGCCCGGCCCGGCCCGGCCCGGCTAGCGCCGCTGGCACGCGCGCTGGGCCGTACAGGGCCCCGCAGCCATGGGGGAAGGGCACTGCTGGGCCTGCGGGAGCAGGGCGCGTGGTGCCTGACGGCAGCTGTAAGGGACACCGCGCGCCCCTTACAGCTGCCATTAGGCGCCCCCCATCGGTTGGCGCCCTAGGCAGCTGCCCGGCTCGCCCATGCCTCAGTCCGGCCCTGGGTACAGAGCCAAAGATGTGGCAGGAAAGAGAGTGCTATCAACATACCCTGGATCTGGAATTGTTCCTATTACTCATGTTAACTTTTGTAACCAATGTGCTGTTGTTACACACCAATGGAAAGATGTTCAATGTGCATACTGTTCTGGAGAAGCCATGTAATCTGTCGGGAAATGTTCCAAATGACAGATTGTATGTAAAAGGACATTGTGATGTTGCTATTTCATGGTTAATGCTTGTAACTGGTCTTGGAACTTCTTATAGGACAAAGAAGGTTCCAGCCAGAAGGTGGTGTATGAAAAGGGAAACTGAGGCACACCACTATTTTGTTTTCGTGGCTAAGTGCAAAAATGCCTACACTATTTGGGATGGGAATGCCGACATTAACACAATATTAATTGGCATTCAGAGAGTTGCCGAACCTGGCATGAATAGATTTATGATTTTCTTTAGCTCTGGGCACAGGCACATGACACACATGGGGATCATTCTACAAAGGCAGATCCAATTAGCTCTGGGTTTTACCAAGTTTTCCCTTGGGTTGGTGAGACACTGCAAGGACGTGGTTGTCGCTATGACAGACCTTGTGGTAATGAAGCCTATTTTAGGCAAACTGGGTTCTCATACACTCATCCAGCTCTGTACTGTTGTTTCTAACATTGGATTAGAACATGTGATGACAAAGCCAAAACATGGGGAGGCCTGTGATGCCCTCAGTGATGTTCCTGGCATCACTTCCTGCATCAATTTTGCATTGGGGGTGTCACGTTACTGGATTTTGAGGGGAGCAGCCAGATCACTGATGCACTCATGGGGGGGGGGTGTTGGCCCCAAAAGTGGTACAAAGGGGGCCATGTGAGGTGGCAAATAGAAGCTTACTTTCTTCTGATTCCATATATGCTATTCATGTGATTGTACAATGTCTGTGTGTGAAGTTATAAGCATGTACTTTGTGTGCATACCAAATGTTTCTCTGTACGTGGTTGAACTATGGGCAAAGCAGCTCAGCCTATGGACATGCTAATGAGCAAGTATCCAGGGAACAATAACCCTCTATAGGGCAAGGACACACCTCGAGAATGGTGACTGATACCTAGGGGCTACCAGCAGGGAACACAGGGATAGGCCACTGGCCAGGTGACCTGCTGCAGCCAAGAAGAGACCAGGAAGGAGGTATAAATAGGCCGTGTGGAAGCCTCCATTTTGTCTTCAGATCGGCTCCTGACCCCAGATGCGGCCTCGCAGGGAATCACGAGTTGGGAAGGACTGTGGACCCATCCTGACGTAGGATGTGCACCAAGGACTCTCAAGCCAGCAGTTATGACATCTCTGCTGTGAGCCTGCATCGAGAACTGGGAGATTCGATGCATGTAATGTGTGATACTTTAACAACCTTACTCTCATGCTTTTCTTTCTCTTAGTAATAAACCTTCAGATGTTAGATTCTAAAGGACTGGCTCAGCGTGATTTGTGGGTAAGGTCCAGAGGGTAAATTGACCTGGGATCTGTGGCTGGTTTCTTGGAACCGGACAGAACTTGTTCGGGGAAGGTGAGATTGGGTTCTAAGACCCCTCACCTGTGTATGAGGCCCGGGGCCATCTGGGGCATGGATATTGCTGGGGTGTCCAAGGGGTTTTACTTGTGAGGCTTCTGGCTGGCCGAGCAGGCAGCTGAAGTTCTCTGTGGGACTGGTTTGTGGCCTATTTGGGAGGGTCTCCAGTCTGGGGGCTATAGAGAGCCCCGAATTTGAGCAATTCGCCCTGAGCAGATGCCCTCAGCTGTGCCCAGACCCGGCCCGGTCCGTCACGGGGAGACCTCCCCGAATGGAGCGTCGGGGGTGGAGGACGTCGTGGCTTCACGGGTAAGGCTCGCTGAGCTCGTGGGCCCGGCCAGAGAGACCCCAGGCAGAGCCCAAGGGAAGTGGAAGGGCTGGTACGGCCACAGAGAGTGGGCCCACGCTGGCCCCTCAAAGCCATGCAGCAGCCGAACGGGGGGAGCCGGCTCCTGCAGGGCAGCGCCATGGCCGGCCCAAGCCCAGGGGGGCGCCAATGTCACCGCTGCGGCTTTACCTGGCAGGGGGCCGAACTTCCCCAGGTCACAAGCGGAGTGACCCTGCTCAGTTCGCTCTCGGAGCAGGGAGAGATGTGACGTAGTGGGGGGCTGTCTGCTCTGTAACCCGGGGTCCCCCGTGCTGTGGGAGTCCCACTGACTCACCCACATGTGCATTGGCCCAGACACCTAGGCCCAGCCTGAGTAGTTAACAAGGCTCTTCCCAGGGGGAGAGATAAAGGAAGGGAGGCGGAGACGAACACCTGGCTGTGGGGCAGGGTCTGGGAGCTGGGCAGTCTTAGCTGGGAAACATGAAGGGAACAAACTAAGCTGAGGGTTGAGGGGGACAATGGGCCCCCTACCCCAAGGGGTCTGAGGCATCCTGGCCCTGACTCCTGTAGCCACATCACATCTGTGCTGGGCTGTATCCTGGAGAAGCAATAAACCCCCCTGTTCTACTGGCGGGCGGAGTCTGTTCTGGCTGCCACAGGGGTGCAGGATCAGGGGGTCCCCGACGCAGCGTCACAAATGCACATTGGAAAAAATAACCCCAACTCTACATACACTATTATGGGGACTAATTTAGCTACAACTACTCAAGAGATCTTGGAGTTATCATGGACAGTTCTCTGAAAACATCTACTCCGTGTGTGGCAACAGCCAAAAAAGCAAATAGAATGTTAGGAATCAATAACGAAGGATAGAGAATAAGACAGAGAATATCTTATTGCCTCTATAGAAATCCATGGGATGCCCACATCCTGAATACTGCGTACAGATGTGGTCGCCTCATCTCAAAAAACATATCCTGGCATTGGATAAGGTTCAGAAAAGGGCAACAAAAATAATTGGGGCATAGACCGGCTGCCATATGAGGAGAGATGAGTAAGATGGGGACTTCTCAGCTTGGAAAAGAGGAGACTGGGGGGGGGATAGGCCAGAGGTCTATAAAAGCATGACGGGTGTGGAGAAAGTGAATAAGGAAAAGTTATTTACTTGTTCCTATAACTTAAGGACCAGGGGTCCCCACATGAAATGAATAGGCAGCAGGTTAAAAACAAACAAAAGGACATTTTTCTTCATGCAGTGCTGTCAACCTATGGAACTCCTTGCCAGAGAATGTGGAGAAGACCAGGACTTTAACAGGGTTAAAAAAAGAGCTAGGTACATGCATGAAAGACAGGTCCATCAATGGCTATTAGCCAGGCTGGGCAGGGCTGGTGTCCCAGCCTCTGTTAGTCAGAGGCTGGAAAGGGATGACAGGAGAGGGATCCCATAGGCACCGGGCAGGATGGATCTTTGGTCTGACCCCGTCTGTCTGTTCAGATGTCCTGGGCAAGGCAGGAGCAGGCTGGGGGCAGGGTTAGGCACAGAGTGAGTTGGGGGGTCAGATGATGGGAGCTCCCCTTGCTCAGGCCCTGCCCCCTGGGGAGGGGCAACTGCTGGCTCCCAGCCTGCGGCCGCCCCACACAACAGGCAGCCCCAGGGGCAGCCATGGCGACCAGCCAGAACTGCTCGTCCAGGCCCCCAGCGCGGCTGCGCCGGCTCTGCACGACCAGCCCCTAGCTCACGCAAGGCCTTGCAGCCCAGCCAAGGTGGGCGGAGCTTACCTGTGAAGAGACAGCTGCCTTCTCCAATGGGAACCTTTCTCACCAGCAGGTAGGCGGAGCTGGGCTCCGGCAGCTTGCACCACTGCAGCGCCTGCTCCAAGACCCGCTCCTTGGGGTGCAGGGGCCGCTCTGGGAGGGGAGACGAGGCCGCTTGCTCCGGGCAGAGAGGAGCTGCCCCAGGAGGGCCCAGCACCCACCGTGGGGCAGGGCTGCCCTGTGGGGCCGGGGCCACGCAGCGCGGGGGCCGGGTGGGCAGGGAGAAGAGCCACGGTGTGAGCTCCGCACGGCTGAACCCGCCCGGCCTTTCCCCACGGCCACGCAGCCAGCCCCATCCTGCCCCGCCCCTTGGCGGCTGTCACCCGGCCCCCCGGCCCGGCACAGACAGCTCCTCCCTTCAGCCAGCCCCGCCCCCGCCCCATCCCAGCACAGAGCCCCCCATCCAGCACAGACAGCGCCCCCCCCGTCCAGCCTCCCCATCCCGGCACAGACAGCTCCTCCCTTCAGCCAGCCCCGCCCCCGCCCCCGCCCCATCCCAGCACAGAGCCCCCCATCCAGCACAGACAGCGCCCCCCCCGTCCAGCCTCCCCATCTCGGCACAGACAGCTCCTCCCCTCAGCCAGTCCCACCCCCATCAAAGCACAGACAGCGCCCCCCGAGCCAGTCCCCCCATCAGAGCACAGACAGCGCCCCCCGAGCCAGTCCCCCCATCAGAGCACAGACAGCGCCCCCCGAGCCAGTCCCCCCATCAAAGCACAGACAGCGCCCCCCGAGCCAGTCCCCCCATCAGAGCACAGACAGCGCCACCCCGTCCCAGCACAGAGAGTGCCCCCCCCTCAGCCAGCCCCACCCTGCCCCGCCCCGCCCCAAGGCGGCTGTCACTTGGCCCCCCAGCCAGCCCCACCCCCGTACTGGCACAGACAGCGCCCCCCCAGCCAGCCCCCAGGGGAGAGGCGCCCCTCACTCACCCAGGTCTCCGTTCTCCAGGGTCTCGAAGGTCAGCCAGATGTCCAGGCTGGCTGGCACACTGCGCATCTCCAGGACCTGGTTAGTCAGCTCCTCCGCCGTCATGGTGGGCGACACCTGTGGGGAAGCGCAGAGACCAGCTGGCACCCCGTCCCTGCCCGGGCAGCTCCCCGCCCCAGCCGCTGGCAGCTCTCCCCACACTGCAGCCCCCACCCAGCCGGTAGTGGAGCCAGGCCACGTGAGGAATGGGGGGGCACACAGCCCCCGCCCAACCAGCAGCCAGGCCGGGCACGGGGGGGCCACGGAGCCATCCTGCCTGAGCCGCACCCGCAGCCAGGATGCACTCGCTCACCTTGAGGGTGACGCAGCAGTCGGGCAGCTTGTGCTCCAGGTACACCTCCATGATGAGATCGCCGGCCTGCGAGAGCTGCGGGGTGAAGGCAGCGGTTTGGGGGTGCAGGATTCCACTCTCTAGTAACCGTTGGTGCATGCCTCAGTTTCCCTGGGCACGGCACAGCTACCCGGATGGGGGTGGGGATTTGGGGTGTGACTCACTATGGGAGGCTGCCCAGCCCAGCGCAGACAATGGCCAAGGCTCACAGAACCTGAGCCTGGTGGGGGGTGACCCCTTTGCCCCCCCCAGCAAGACAAAGCCGGGAGGCAGGGCGGGCTGCTGAGGGGTGTCTGTCTCTGTGTCTTGGAGGGGCCCCTCTCCCCAAGCTGGGCTCTGGCTGCACCTGGGCTCCGTGTGATGCAGGGTTCCCTGGGACCCAATAGCCCTCCTGTCCCACCGCCAGCTGGGAGCCCGCCTAGGGCCAGCGGGGATTTTTGTACCCCATGCTTGGGTCCCACCCACCAGCCTGCATCGCCTCAGGTCCTGGCTCCAGCTCCCTGCTGCCTCTGGGAGGCCCAGCCACCAGCCCCGCACGCTCCCGGCTGCAGTCCCGGGTCCCCATCCGTCAGCCCAGCGCCCGGGCTTGGCAGCGGCCTGCAGCTGTTGGGGTGGGGGGGCGTGGACAGGGTAAGCTGGGGGCGCAGCTCAGCAGCCCCACCCCATGGGCAGCCCTGGCCGGAGCAGGGAGCCACGCAAGGTTTGCAGCCAGGGGCCTGTGCTGGGCTGGGCGGCTCTCCAGCACTCTCCCGGCCCCCAACCCCTCAGGTCCACGGGCCCAGGCAGCGGCTCAGGGAGAAATCAGGGCACGGGGGCGTCACGCCAGCACCTGCACGTCCCGCCACGTGGTGATGAGACTGTTCTCCAGCTCCATCTGCAACACCTGCTCCTCCTCAATCTGCCGGCAAGAGACGGGCGTGAGGGCAGGAGGGAGACGCGGGGGCAGTGGCGGGGGAGGAGGGAGATGGCGGGTTGAGGGGCAGGAGGGAGACGCGGGGGCAGGAGGGAGACGCGGGGGCAGTGGCGGGGGAGGAGGGAGATGGCGGGTTGAGGGGCAGGAGGGAGACGAGGGGAGCAGGCAGTGGGGGCTTACGTTGAAAATGTGGACGTAGTTGTCAATCAGGTCCTCCATCACCTTGACCTCGTGCTCCCCCTTGCCGTCTGTCTGGAAGAGGCTGGGCGCGAAGAGCAAGGACAGGTTCTTGGTGCTCATCTGATTGAAGTCAGCACATTTCTGCACCCTGGCGCCGGGCAGAGAGCGAGATCTCAGCGCGCGTGGCAGCCCCTAGCTCGGCACCAGACAGCCAGAACCAGGTCTCCCCTGAACCAGCCGGCCAAAACCACCTCCCCTTGGCCGGCCAGAACCTCCCCTCTTGAACCGGCCGGCCAGAACCAGCCGGCCACCTCCCCCCAAACCGGCCCACCAGAACCAGCCACCCCCCCGCGAAGCAGCCCCCCCCCCCCCCAAGCAACCGACCGGCTGCTGAGTCAGACAGAACTTGCTATAACGTTCATCAAACTTCCCTGCCAGGCCGCCGGGGTTCTCAGCGCTTCCCCTCTCTGCGCCACATGCAGAGTGACACACGTCACGTCAGCGCTTGCCACGTTGGGCTTCTGGCCTTTGCCTCCCCCGTTGGCCACAGGAGGTGCATGAACGTGCCGTGGCCTCCCCGTGCAGCATCCCGCTGAGGGCAGGGGCAGGACCCCGGGCACCTGGCGGCTGTCTGCAGGCCCCCAGCAGCAGAGCGGAGGGAGCGCAGGCCACGTCAAGCCGTGCGGCGGGAACCCTGCGTGCCCTGGCATATGCAGCCGGGGAGTGTGTTGGGGAGCAAGGGGAAGGCCCCGGGGACCGCACGCCCCGCCCCACCGGTTGCTTTGCGGCCAGAGGGAAGCCCAGCCACTTGTCACGGGGCACTGAGCAGAGACAAGGGGTGTCCCATTGGATCCCCCCATGGGGTGACAGGCACGCTGACCAGGGGGTGACTGACCGGTAGAGGTGGCCAATCAGAGCAGCCAGTGTCCTGCGGTTGAGGCGGGGCAGGCGGTTGATCAGCTCCTTGTAGCGCTCCAGGCGGGGGGGCCTCAGGGCTATGGCTGGAGGGAGCAGATGGTCACAACGCAGCATAGCGCATGGCTATAGGGCACGGCCACGAGCCGCTGGCCCCAGGCCTGCACAGACTGGCAGGGAGCTGTGCCCGCGTGTCCACGCCCATCGCCCCACCCCCAGCCCGGCTCCAGCTCAGACCAGGACGACCCCGGCCCTCTGGCCAGGGGTGCCAGCGATGGAGCCGGGGCAGGGCAGAATGGGGCCCCCAGGCCCTGTGGAAGGGGAGCCGGGTACCTGCAGCCTCTTGCCACTGGGGGTGCAGCTCGGCGGTGAAGACGGGGTCCTCGAGCTCCCGGAAGAATCGCTTCAGCACGTCGGTCACATCCTCCAGGAAGTTGTCGCTGATGCGCAGCTTGACGTTGCGGGCGTCCCGGCGGAACTGCTCCATCAGCGCCCGGATGCGGGACTTGGCCCCGTTCTTGCGGTAGATGCCCTCGTGCCGCAGGCCTGCAGGCAGAGAGGGGGCGTCACTGGGCCGGGCAGCGAGGGGGGAGCCAGCGCAGCAGCGCCAAAGCCGGGGTGCAGGGAGCAGCCAGCAGGAGCCCTCCTGGCTCCAGGCCCCTGGAGATGGGGTGGGGCGGGGCGGGGCGGGGCGGGGCTCACCGTACTGCGTGATGAAGGCGATGCAGCTGTCCACGATGATGGGGATATCGCTCCTGCTGAGCTGCTGGTCGCGCAGGGCATTGCCGCGGCGCCCGGCCGAGGCCTGGATGTCCGCACACCAGGCTGCAAAGTCCAGCCGCGACACCCCCTGCAGGTAAAAGGTCCTGAGGACAGGGCAGAGAGCAGGGGATGAAACCCAGCCTGGGCAGCAGTGCAGGGCCCATGCCCACAGACCCGCCCCTGCCCCAGCATGGGCAAGGGAGAGCCAACTGCCCCCCGGGCCTGGCCACGGGCACTGCCCCACACAAGCCCCAGGCATCAGCGCAGGGCCAAAGCTGCTCGCCCCAGTAGGTCTGAGAGCCATGGAGGGGGACTGGCCAAAGGAAAACCAGGCCACCCCCGCCCCGGGCCAAACCCCCCCCAGCATGAGCCCCGTCCCCCGCCAGGCCCAGACTCTGCCCCAAGCATCCACTGACGGAGCCATGTCTCCCCACCAGGCTCAGCCTGCCCCCAGCCTGGGCCAGTAACATCCTTGCAGGCAGGGGGTGTGCCCATCTGCCCTGGGCTCCCCACGAGTGGGCGGGTGGGGTGTGTTCCAACAGAGCTCACCTCCCCATCTCCACCAGGATCAGCACCTCCTTCTTCTCCGGGGTCTCCGTGTGGGGGACCACGCCTGCACGGGAGCAAACCCCACTCAGGGCCAGGGAGAGGCCTCGTGTGGGGCCCCGCTGGGCCCCCAGAGTCAGCGAGGAGGGTCCCCATGCTGGGTAGCAATCACTGACTCAGCGCTGTGGGGTGGCCCCTCTGGTGGGGACCAGCCCCGGGCCCCCGAGCCAGCGCGGTGGAGGGTGGGGGGAAGGGGGGGGCTGTACTCACTCAGCTCCTGCAGCCTGCGGAGGTTGATGCTGTCCTCGGCAGCGCCCTCCTGGCCCGGGCAGAGGAAGAGGTGGGCCTTCTGCAGGACGAAGAAGCCGGGCAGCCACTGGTCAGGGCTGAGCATGGAGCGGTAGCGCAGACGGCCGACCCTCTGGAACTCATAGGCCAGCAGGCAGTGGCAGCTGAGCGGGGCGAACCACTGTGTGGTGGAGAGACGGTCAGAGCCGGGCCCAGGCAGGCTGAGGGTCTGCCCGGGGCACAGGGTGCTGGGGGGCCCATGGGGCAAAGGACTCTGCCCCACATTGGGGATGGAACCCGGGCAGAGCACTGTGCTTTGTGGGGTGGGGACGGAGTGAGGGTGGGGCCAGGGCACAGGGCAGATGGAGCAGGGCTATGCCCCAGGGGGCGGGGCCAGAGGGGGTGGGGTGGGGCTATGCCCCAGGGGGCAGGGCCTGGGTGCAGGGCTATGCCCCAGGGGGCGGGGACAGAGGGAGCAGGGAAAGGCTATGCCCCAGGGGGCGGGGCCAGAGGGAGCGGGGCTATGCCCCAGGGGGCGGGGCCTGGGTGCAGGGCTATGCCCCAGGGGGCGGGGACAGAGGGAGCAGGGAAAGGCTATGCCCCAGGGGGCGGGGCCAGAGGGAGCGGGGCTATGCCCCAGGGGGCGGGGCCAGAGGGGGTGGGGTGGGGCTATGCCCCAGGGGGCAGGGCCTGGGTGCAGGGCTATGCCCCAGGGGGCGGGGACAGAGGGAGCAGGGAAAGGCTATGCCCCAGGGGGCGGGGCCAGAGGGAGCGGGGCTATGCCCCAGGGGGCGGGGCCTGGGTGCAGGGCTATGCCCCAGGGGGCGGGGACAGAGGGAGCAGGGAAAGGCTATGCCCCAGGGGGCGGGGACAGAGGGAGCGGGGCTATGCCCCAGGGGGCGGGGCCTGGGTGCAGGGCTATGCCCCAGGGGGCGGGGCCAGAGGGAGCAGGGAAAGGCTATGCCCCAGGGGGCGGGGCCAGAGGGAGCAGGGAAAGGCTATGCCCCAGGGGGCGGGGCCAGAGGGAGCGGGGCTATGCCCCAGGGGGCGGGGCCAGAGCTATGCCCCAGGGGGCGGGGCCAGAGGGAGCGGGGCTATGCCCCAGGGGGCGGGGCCAGAGCTATGCCCCAGGGGGCGGGGACAGAGGGAGCAGGGAAAGGCTATGCACCAGGGGGCGGGGCCAGAGCTATGCACCAGGAGGCGGGGCCAGAGGGGGCGGGGCTGTGCCCCACGGGGCAGGCAGGGGGATGCCGACTGGATCCAGGCCAGCCAGCAGCATGCCGGGGTGGGGAGGAGGAGGCAGGCCGGCCCCGCGCCCTGGCAGACCCTGTCTCACATACCTTGCCGAGGGCACTGGCCCAGGCCTGCAGCACGTCCGGCCCGTCGGCTCCCAGCTGCTGCAGTTTGTCGCCGCGCAGGAAGAGCTCCAAGGTGAAGCGGAACCTGCAGGCCAGGGCACAGGCAGGGGGTGGCAGGGCCCAGCAGCGACCCCCCCTGCGGCCATGCAGAGGCCTGGCCTGAGGACCGGCTGCTGGCGGAGCTGGCTAGGCCCAGGGCGCTAGGCAGCCGTGGCCAAGGGCTGCTGGCCCCTCCAACAGCCCAGCTCTAGCTGCCCCCCGCGCAGAGCAGCCAGCGGGACTCCCCAGCAGCAGAGCAGGGCTCGGGGCCACTGGCTGCCTTCGCTGGGACGCCTGCAGCACCAGGCCGGAGCCCCCGGGACGACAGCCAGGCCCGGCTAGGGACGGCTTCTGTGGAAAGGAGCTGCTGGGGGACTCAGCGGGCCCAGCCCCCTACCAGGGACCCCTTCGGTCCCATTTGCTGCCATTGCCCCCCCAGGGCAGGTCCCTGATCCACCTGGCCCCCACCATGCCTGCCCCACTGCCCGGGGGCTTGCATCCAGGGAACACCGGGTATAAGCTGCCTGGGCGGGGCCCGGGCGTGGCCACAGAGCCCGGGGGAGGGGAGGAGGCGGGGCCCGGGTGCGGCCGTGGGGTCCGGGGGAGGGGAGGAGGCGGGGCCCGGGCGTGGCCACGGGGCCCGGGGGAGGGGAGGAGGCGGGGCCCGGGCGCGGCCACAGCCACAGAGCCCGGGGGAGGGGAGGAGGCGGGGCCCGTGCGCGGCCACAGAGCCCAGGGGAGGGGAGGAGGCGGGGCCCGTGCGCGGCCACAGAGCCCAGGGGAGGGGAGGAGGCGGGGCCCAGACGTGGCCACAGCGCCCGGGGGAGGGGAGGAGGCGGGGCCCGGGGGAGGGGAGGAGGCGGGGCCCGGGCGCGGCCACAGAGCCCGGGGGAGGGGAGGAGGCGGGGCCCGGGGGAGGGGAGGAGGCGGGGCCCGGGCGTGGCCACAGAGCCCGGGGGAGGGGAGGAGGCGGGGCCCGGGGGAGGGGAGGAGGCGGGGCCCAGGCGCGGCCACAGCCACAGAGCCCGGGGGAGGGGAGGAGGCGGGGCCCGTGCGCGGCCACAGAGCCCGGGGGAGGGGAGGAGGCGGGGCCCAGACGTGGCCACAGCGCCCGGGGCAGGGGAGGAGGCGGGGCCCGGGCACGGCCGCGGGGCCCGGGGGAGGGGAGGAGGCGGGGCCCGGGCGCGGCCACAGCCACAGAGCCCGGGGGAGGGGAGGAGGCGGGGCCCGGGCGCGGCCGTGGGGCCCGGGGGGAGGGGAGGAGGCGGGGCCCGGGGGAGGGGAGGAGGCGGGGCGTGGCCAGGGCCAGGTACCTGTCTCCAGGCCCCGGACTGGCCCGTCCATCCACTGTGCTCACGCCCAGCGAGAGCACGTCGGCCAGCTCGACCTTCCCCATTGGCTCCGCGCTCCTGTCAGTCTCGTAGAAGAGGAGGGACTTCTCCAGGGAGCACCAGACGCGCTGCAGGTCTGCAGGGGACGCAGAGTGAGCATGGGCAGGTCCCCCCGCCCTAGCGCCCGGGGCCGGGCCCAGACCTACCGTCTCTGCTCTTCCTGGCACCGGCCAGCTTGGAGAGGACTGGTGCCTTGGAGAGGTAGCCGCAGCGCACCACGGGCTGGGTGATCTCGTTGTAGACCCCTTCCGGACCCAGCTCCTGCGCGGGGGGGCTCCCTGCCGGACACACAAGCGTCGGAACGCGGCTCAGGGAGCCTGTGTCCTGGCTGCGGTCGCGGCCAGCGCCAGGCGTGTCCGAGGGAACGAACCCCACGGCAGGTACCGGGTGACCCGTCCCGTCAGCCACGCCCCTTGGGGCGAGGGGCTCTGGTTGGAGCCTTGGCCTCCCGGCTCGCCTTTGACGCCCGTAAGGTCCGGCGGGTGGCGCACCTTCGCCAGCGCAGGGGGCGGCCGGACCAGGTGGGGGCAGCATCAGCCCCTGGGGGCAAAGGGGCTCGGGGGTCCCAGTTACCTGGATGGCTCCCGTGCCAGCTGCTCTCCGGGGTCTGCCAGAGCTCGGCGCCCTGCGACCCCTCGCGGCCCCCTGTGCCAGCTGCCATCCCGGCTTCGGTGCTGGAGAAGAACTGCAGGACGGCCTTCAGCAGGCTGGGCCCTGCCACGGCAGCACGCAGCGCCTGGGGCGAGAGCGGTGCTCAGCCAGGGCTCCCGGCTCCACGGGCACCCGGCTGCCCGCTCAGACAGGGGGAGGCAGCACATGCCTGCCTGTGCCCACAGAGCCGCCAGCCGGGGCACTGGGTCCGGGGGGCGCTGGCTCTCCAGGCTGCGCCCGCCCCCTACCTGCAGCACCTCGTCCTGGGAGCTGTAGCGGGGGTGCGGGAGGCGGTACCGCCCCTCGCGGTACTTGTGGGTGACGAAGACCCGTCTCTGCTCCGCGCTGGCATCTGGGTAGAGGGCCTCGGAGGGCGGGAGGCGCGCGGCCCAGAACCGGTTGGCTCGCTCGTTCCCCAGCACGATGAACAGCTGCAGGAGAGCGCGGTCACTGGGGGAGGGGAGGGGCGGCACAGGGCTACCTGGGCAGGGCTGAGGGCTGACATCGCAGGCCCCGGGGCGGCTGGGAGTCCGAGATGGACGGGGATGCCCTGGGGAATGCGGTGGGCCCTCCCCACGCCAGGACAGCCAGACCCGGCCGGGGCGGCCACACGGGGCGAGCGGGACCCTTGGTACCTGGACAACCTCATTGCTCCACACGCTGGTATCCAGCTTCAGGCTCTGCACCTTGGACACGCTGCAGCCCAGGCTCCGGTGCTGGCCTGCTGGGCGCAGCAGAGACGGTGAGTTCCTGCCGCCCCGCCCCGCCCCGCCGCCGGCCACTGCCGCCCCGCCCCGCCCCGCCCCGCCCCGCCGCCGGCCACTGCCGCCCCGCCCCGCTGCCGGCCCCCAGGCTGCCCCGCCGGCCCGCCACCCTGCCCCGCTGGCCACTGCCGCCCCGCCGCCCCGCCGCCGGCCACTGCCGCCCCGCCGCCCCGCCGCCGGCCACTGCCGCCCCGCCCCGCCGCCGGCCACTGCCGCCCCGCCGCCCCGCCCTGCCCCGCCCTGCCCCGCCGGCCACTGCCGTCCCGCCGCCCCGCCCTGCCCCGCCGGCCACTGCCACCCCGCCGCCGGCCCACAGGCTGCCCCGCCGGCCACTGCCGCCCCGCCCCGCCCCACCGCCGGCCCACAGGCTGCCCCACCAGCCACTGCCGCCCCGCCCCGCCCCGCCCCGCCGGCCCGCTGCCCCGCCCCGCCGGCCCGTCGCCAGCCCGCTGCCCTGCCCCGCCGCCCCGCCCCACCCTGCCGTGCTGCCAGCCCACAGGCTGCCCCGCCGGCCACTGCTGCCCCGCCCCGCCCCGCCGCCAGCCCACAGGCTGCCCCGCCAGCCACCGCCGCCCCGCCCCGCCCCGCCCCGCCGCCAGCCCACAGGCTGCCCCACCGGCCACTGCTGCCCCGCCCCGCCCTGCCCCGCCCCGCCCCGCCCCGCCGCCAGCCCACAGGCTGCCCCGCAGGCCACTGCTGCCCCGCCCCGCCCCGCCCCGCCGCCAGCCCACAGGCTGCCCCGCCGGCCACTGCCGCCCCGCCCCGCCCCGCCCCGCCGCCAGCCCACAGGCTGCCCCACCGGCCACTGCTGCCCCGCCCCGCCCCGCCGCCAGCCCACAGGCTGCCCCGCAGGCCACTGCTGCCCCGCCCCGCCCCGCCCCGCCGCCAGCCCACAGGCTGCCCCGCAGGCCACTGCTGCCCCGCCCCGCCCCGCCCCGCCGCCAGCCCACAGGCTGCCCCGCCGGCCACTGCCGCCCCGCCCCGCCGCCAGCCCACAGGCTGCCCCGCCGGCCACTGCCGCCCCGCCCCGCCCCGCCCCGCCCCGCCGCCAGCCCACAGGCTGCCCCGCCGGCCACTGCCGCCCCGCCCCGACCCGCCGCCAGCCCACAGGCTGCCCCGCCGGCCACTGCCGCCCCGCCCCGCCCCGCCGCCAGCCCACAGGCTGCCCCGCCGGCCACTGCCGCCCCGCCCCGCCCCGCCGCCAGCCCACAGGCTGCCCCGCCGGCCCACCAATGACCCGCTGCCCTGCCCCACCGGCCACTGCCGCCCCGCCCCGCCGCTGGCCCACAGGCTGCCCCACCGGCCCGCCGCCGTCCCGCTGCCCTGCCCCACATGCCACTGCTGCCCTGCCCCAACCCGCCGCGCCGCCAGCCCACAGGCTGCCCCGCCAGCCACTGCCGCCCCGCCCTGCCGCCAGCCCACAGGCTGCCCCGCCGGCCCGCCGCCGACCCGCTGCCCTGCCCCACCGGCCACTGCCGCCCCACCCCGCCCTGCTGCGCCACCAGCCCACAGGCTGCCCCGCTGGCCCACCCACGACCTGCCCTACTGACTTGCCCCACCGCGCCAACCTGCATTGCCGGCCCACGGGCTGCCCCAGTGGCCCGACCTACCGCCCTGCCCCTCCACCCCAACCCACCCTGCCCTGCCGGCTGGCCCACCCGCTGACACAGTTACTCAGGCCCCTACTGACGCAGCAATCGACCTCCTCACACCTGCTATTCCACAGAGTCTCCCTTCCTCGTATGCCACCCACCGCGTGAGTCATCCCTGCAACCCTGCTGCCCCACAGATCCATTCGCCTGACCCATATCTGACAGCTCGAGCTGCCTGGACCATATCCAGCCCATCCACCATCCCACCAGGCAACCTGCTCCACTAATACCTTCCCCCACCCACCCATTACTCTGCCCAGCTGAGCTATCCCCCCAGCCACCCGACAGTGCTCCCACCCGTGCACCGCCCCACGAGGCCAGCGCCCCCTCCCCCACTACCCCTTGAGCCCCCGGCCGGCAGGGACGGGAGGAGAATTGCACTGGCCTGCGCACTGCTTGCAGATCACCACGCACAGGTTGATGGATGCCCAGTCAGGGCTCAGGGCTCTGCAGTCAGCACAGAACTTGTTGGCCTTGTTGGACCAGATTTTCTCAGCCACCTCATAGTCATAGAGCGTCTCCGCAATGGCGTCCTGCAGGGCCTCCATCCACTCCCGCTTCTCCCGCTCCGTATCCGCCACGAAGCTGGGCACAGGCACAGCCAGGAAACTCAGCGGCCTGGGCCTATCCACGGGCACCTGAGCCACCCGGAGCCCTGTCGCAGCTGCTGGTATGCCAGGCACCCAGGTCACCCAGAGCCCTGCCACAGCCCCCGCCACGCCGGGCCCCCGAGCCAGCCGGAGCCCTGCCACAGCCCCGCCACGCTGGGCCCCCGAGCCAGCCGGAGCCCTGCCACAGCCCCGCCACGCCAGGCACCCGAGCCATCCAGAGCCCTGCAGCAGCCCCCGCCACGCTGGGCACTCGAGCCTGCTGGAGCCCTGCTGCAGCCCCCAGTATGCCAGACACCCGATACACTGCCCAGGCACCAGCCACACCCGCCACTCCCTCCAGGACCATTACCTGAAGATCTTGAGTGGGCTGATGAGTTCGAAGCTGCGGTTCTTGGCGTCCCGGATGCTGGCGTCGTGCAGCTCGATCAGGCAAATGGCGATGTCCATTTTGAAGAACTACAAATGGAGACGGAGGCAACGAGAGGCTGCGGCATTAGCCCTGCAGTGCCATGGCCGCGCTCAGTGGGCATGGAGCCCCTGCCGCACAGCTGCACATGCGCCTGGCAGGGCCACACACAGCAGTGCCCGCACCGGGCACTCTCCCCTGGCATGCCGAGGGGCCCACCTGGCTGTCCTGCACCGAGACCCTGTGGGGTGGGGCACACCCCCCTTAGGTGCTGCCCAGGCCCAGGCTGTAGGAGCAGAGTGCCACCCTGGCTTACTGATGGGGAGCAGCAGGGCCCCCCATCTCCGCAGCCCAGCCCCCTCTGCTCAGGGTGGCCTGGCGCGGTCTGGCAGTGGGCACACGTATGGCTGCGGGGGCTGCAGGAAATGCCCCCAACCTGCGCTGGAGCGGGCACAGGCTCCAGCCACAGGGGCCTCAGCAGCACATGGGCCCTCCATGGGGCTGCTGGGTGGGGGGGGGCTCAGATTCTGCCCACCCCCAGACTGCCGAGGGCTCCCTGCTCGCCCCCTCACCTGCTCGCTCTTGTACAGCCACATGGCGGCCAGGCTGAGGGCTGCAAAGAGCTTGGGCTTCTGGCCCCTGAGCTCCAGGGCCCCGCTCTTCCGGCAGGGGGCCGAGCTGGCCAGGAGGGGCCGGAGGCCCAGCAGCCGCTGCTCCGTCACCTTCCTCTGCAGGGTGGAGCACCACTCGTTCCTCTGGGCTGCGGCGGGGGAGACAGGCCGTGAGCAGCCACCCGTGGTCCAGACTCCGGCGTGGCCACGGCGCCTCGGCCAAGCCCCCCGGGCTCGGGAGCTCCATCAGCCAGTCCCTGGGCGGGGATGGGCCGGACGGGGCAGAGGTGGGGCTGGAGAATGGGGCCCGGCGATGAGGGGGGCCTGGGGGCTGCTAAGGGTGTTGGCCTGCAGAGAGTCTGACTTAGAGAGGAGGGCTCAGAATGGGGGGGACCCCTCAGGGTGGTGGGTCTGGCTGGGGGGGTCTCTGGCAAGGCAGGCTCTGGTGGGATGGCGGGGGGTTCTGGCCACAAGATAGTCAGGCTCTCTGGCGGGGGGGGCTCTGGCCGGAGGGGGGGCCAGGTTCTCGGGGGGTGCCAGGCTCCCTGGGGGGGGTTCTGGCCGGAGGGGGCCAGGCTCTCTGGTGGGGGAGGGGCTTGAGGGGGCCAGGCTCTCTGGCGGGGGGCTCTCACCCTCATTCTCAGCTCTGAAGACGAAGACCCTGTGGCTGGTGACGAGCTGGAACTTGTTCTCCTTGGTAGCACGCGCCATCTCGATGATGGGGAGAGGGATCACGCCCTTGGGGTACGGCTCCTGGAAGGGGCCCGTGGTTACAGCCCGGAGCCCAGCAGGGCGCCCCCTGCAGGCAGCCCCGGGAGCTGCTCTGGGCTAAGAGGTGCTAGCAGCTGGGAGCACGGAGAGGAGGCATCGGCAGGGCCGGGATCAGAGCCCAGTTCCAGGCTCCCAGACCCGTGCTCAGGCCAAGCTGCCCCAACACGGCTCAGGGACGTGCAGCCCTGAGCACGGAGCTGCCGCCCAGGTGCTGAAGGAGGAGACAGGCCCCAGCAACTCGGCCCCTAGTTCTGTCCTTCCCCCTCCCCAGGCTTCGCCCCCAGCAAGGAGGCCGGACCCAGCCAGGCATGCACTAGGCACTGGGCGGGCACCCGGGGCAGGCAGACCTAAGCTGGGCACGGCTCTGGGGGCCCAGCACTGCCCCACCCACCTTCTCCCTGCCCGGCCGGAGAGGCCCCCGCAGACTCACCTTCTCGCTGGTGAAGTACATGAAGTTTTTCCCATCGAATCTGATGAAGCGTCTCTGGAAAACGTAATTCCTGGTGGGGGCAGAGGGAGGAAGCTGCTGGGACCAGGCCCAGCTAGAGCCCCCTGCAGAAACACAGGGAGGGCCCCCCGCAAGAGAGGGCAGGGCACCCTGCACCCTGGGGCGCCGTCCCAGCGCGGCTCCCCGCGGCGGAGCTCCCAGGCCAAGACATGCCAGCTCCCTCCCTGCAGTAAACCGGCCTCCCGTGGGCACGGCCTGGGCCCCAAGCCCTCCCAGCCACAGCTGCCCGTTGCTTAGCCGGGCACAGGGCCGGGACCTGCTCCTGGCTCCCCACGGCCCCTCAGCCACTCCCCAGGAGGGGCACCTACCCCTGCGGGGACAGTTTGTCTAGCCAGCCGCTGAGCATGGCGGGCGGGCGCTCGGACAGCGACGTGTAGCTGGCGTACGGAGAGATGGTCAGGTCCTCCAGGACCTCGTCGGGGTAGAGGTGAGTGGGGAGGCTGAACCAGCCCTCGGCCCGGGGAGCCTCCAACGGGGAGTGTTCCTCCGTGTCGCTCGGGGTGACCCGCTCGGTGCGCTGGACCTGGCTCTCGTGCGCCTCAGCCCTTCCCTCACCGCCACTCTCGCTGCTCAGCCTGTGGGCGGGCGGGACACAGCCTGCACTGCTGCCTTGCACTCGCAGGAGGGCGGCCGGCCCCCCGGGCCCCAGGGAGCTGCCCTCTCCCCCACCCGCCCCAGGCAGCCAGCCCCCCGACCCTCCAGGGAACTGCCCCAGCCCCATCCCCGGCCACAAAGCCCGGCCCCATCCCCGGCCACAAAGCCCGGCCACGGCCGCCCAGCCCCATCCCCGGCTCCTCTGAGGGAGGCTGCAGGTCCAGGGCTCTAGGCAGAGCTGCTTACCTGGGCCTCTCTCTCTCCAGCTCCAGGAAAGGCTCTGGCCCCGCTTCACAGCCTAGCCCCACGGGGGGCCCTGTGCTCTGCAAGGAGACACTGGTGAGCACCCTGTTCTAGGGCTGGCTGTCGGGCTGCAGGCCTCCTGGGACTGCCTTCCCCTGCACCCACTGGGGCCAGGAGCCAGACCCAGCACCCCCTCACCTGGCTCTGCCAGGGTTCCCGCCGCCAAGGCCAGTAGACAGCAGCAGCTGCCGCAGAGCTGGGGCCTGGCCTTGCTCCTATTTCAGCCAGAGACCCGGCAGGAGCGGGGCCCAGCCACCCCCACCCTGCACCAGGCCTCACCTCCTGCTCCCGGGCAGGGAGCCCACGTCCAAACACGGCCTCGCAGTAGGGGCTGATGGGCTCCGTGGCAGGCTCTGTGGGCACAGACACAGCAGCAGAGGCAGTGAGCTGGGGAGCCCCTGCCACCCCCTCCCCCCATGCACGGGTGCCACGGAGCCGGGGTGGGGTTCAGGATGCCCCGTGCAACATCCCGGATGCCAGCAGCTCTCGCTGGGGCAGAAGCCCCCGCCCTCACCAGGAGCACTGCCCAGCCCAGCCTGCGGGGCAGCACAGTCCGGGCACGGCTGGGAACCCCCTGCTAGGCAGAGAACCAGGCACCCTGCCTCGAATGGACACTGCACATCCTGGGAGCAGACCCCTGGATGGATGCTGGGGGGCTGGCAGCTTCCTAAGCCAGAGACAGCCACTGGCTCCCCAGCATCCTCTGCTCTAGCAGTGCCCCACCCCCAGTGCCCCCCCGGGCCCTTGTCCTAACCCCGCTCTAGCAGTGCCCCATCCCCATCCTTGTATAGACCTGTCACATTACTGGATTTTAAGGGGAGCAGCCAAGATCACTGCTGCACCCATGGGCAGGGGGGTGTTTGCCCCAAAGTGTATACAAAGGGGGCCATGTGAGGTGTCACACAAACGCTTACTTGCTACTGATTCTGTATCTGCTAGTTATGTAATTGTATAACGTCTGTGTGTGGAGTTAGAAACATGTACCCTGTATGGATGCCGGAAACTTCTCTGTCTGTGGTTGAGCAATGGGCGAGGAATGATCCTCATTACAGGAGGAGGAACGGTAGTTCGAATTAGGAGCTTTAATTCAAACTACCTAGTCCGTGCCGCATGTAGCCGCGGGCAGGGAGTTCGAACTACGGGGCATTTAAAAATGGCGGCGCCCGGGAACATGCAAATAAAGCCTGGGATATTTAAATCCCGGGCTTCATTTGCAACTTCGAATGCCTACATTAGCCACCCTAGTTCGAACTAGGGTGGCAGTGTAGACATACCCATAGATCTCTAAGTACCAGAGACACACCTGAAGGAATGCCTGGTCACTGACCATGTGACTCTCTCCCGCTTGGAAGAGACCAGAGATGGGTATAAAATGACATATGGCAGCCTCCATTTTGGTCTTCAGCTCAGCTCTTGATCCCAGAGGCAGCCTTGCAGGGAACCACGAGCCGGAAAGAACTGTGGGCCCATCCTGACATAGGATGTACAGCAGAGACTTTTAAGCCAGCAGCTGTAACATCTCTGCTGTGAGCCTGCATCGAGAACTGGGAGATTCGATGCATGTAATGTGTGATACTTTAACAACCTCACTCTCCTGCTTTTCTTTCCTTTAATAAACAACCTTTAGATGTTAGATTCTAAAGGACTGGCTCAGCGTGATTTGTGGGTAAGATCCAGAGTGTAAATTGACCTGGGATCTGTGGCTGGTTCTTGGGGCCGGAGAACTCGTTCGGGGTAGGTGAGATTGGGTCCTATAACCCCTCACCTGTGTGGTAGGCCCAGAGCTGATCGGGGCACAGAGAGAGTTGGGGTGTCAGAGGGGTTTGCTCGTGAGGCTGCTGGCTGGCCAGGCTGGCAGCTGGAGCGCTCGGTGGGACTGGTTGTGGCCTATTCGGGAAGGTCTACAGCCAGGGGCTGTGAGGAGCCCCGAGTTTGAACAATTCGCCCTGAACAGATGTCCTCAGCCGTGCCCAGTCCGACACAAGACCCCAACCCCCCACTCCTAGCAATGCCCACCCCTGACTGTGTATGGGACCCCCCCCGCTCTAGCAGTGCCCCAGGCCCTGTCTGGACTCCAAACCCTGCACCACCCCTATCCCGGGAGGAGGCGGCGCCGCAGGGCCCTTGAGGAGCCAGACTGGCACGCAGAGCTCTCACCTGGCCGGCTGGCGGGTCTCTGGGGGATGGGGGGCAGGTCCAGACCGGGCCGTCCGGGAGAGCTGGGAGAGCAGGAGACACGTCAGAGCCTGGGGCAGTGGGTCACCACCGGGCACCCTCCGGAGGGGGCCACACTCAGGAGACCCTGCCTGGGTGCTGCCAGCTGTCTAATCACACCAACCCAAATGCCCTTGCCCCGCCCCTTCTCTGAAGCCCCACCCCCTCCCCCTCCTGCTCACCCACCATGAAATTCAGATTTCTGTTTCTGAAAGCAGGACACTGATGGGTTTGAAATCAGGGCCACGAAACTGACCAGAAGGGGAGCAGGAATGTGGGGGAGCCACCGCCACAGGCTTTTACCCAGCAGAGGTGTCCTGAGTTCAGCTACCGACCCGTGGAACGTCCTTGCTGTGATTGTGGGCATCCCAACCCAGCACGGAGCTGCGGGACGTGGGGGGGTCACAGGGTTATTGGAGGGGGGTGCAGTTCTTACTGCTGAGTTGGGGGTGGGGCTCCCTCCAGAGCCGGGCAGCCAGAAAGCAGTGGCTGCTGGGCAGGACAGGATGGGAGCCCCGCTGGAAGGCAGAGCTGGCGCCAGCAGCAGCCCAGAAGGAAGAATCCGTGGTGCGGTTTTGCCACTCCTACTTCGGGGCTGCTGCCTACAGAGCCGGGCCCTCAGTCAGCAGCTGCTGCTCTCCAGCCGCCCAGCTCCGACGGCAGAGCAGCACTAAGGGTGGCAGGACTGCAACCCCCCAGATAACCTCACTGCCCCCTGCAGCCCCTTTTGGTTCGGGCCCCCCCCCCATGTTTTATGAAGTGGACTCATGGATGTGAATATACATAACTCAAAGGTGGTTTGAGCGAATTATTTCATGTAACCCATCAATCTTCATGCCATGATCTGCTGGGTCTGTTTATCTTACTCTGCTGTATGTATCATTTGTGTCTAGAAAATTAGACACAGGGAGTGGGGAATACTTGGTGAGTTTCCAATGTGTGAATGGGAGACATGGAGGGTGTTTCCTGCAACTTCTAGATGAGCCCCTGTTAAACAATCGTTTTTCCTTAAGTCTGAGCAGTGGTTGGTAGGGAGGGGCCTCAGCTCCTTAACAAAAGCAATAGGAAAGCAGAGGCCTGGGTCTTTTGGCTGGACTGCACCTGAAGGAAGGAGCCAGGGACCCCAGGGTGGGGAGGAGAGCCCTGGTTGGGAGGGGCAGCTGGAAAAGAGGTTTTAGGGGGAGTTGAAGTTTGCACTGAGGTTTCAGTGGAGAATTAGCCAAGCGGTTTTGTTTCTTTTGATTTGTAACCTACTTTGCTCTGCCTGGTCTCACTTATTACCACTTCAATCCTACGGCTTCCACTTCATAAAACCATTTTTATTTCTATCAAACCCAGTGTAAGCGATTGTTACCTAGGGGGGCAACCAGTGTGCACATTCCCCCTTTCATTGCTAAAGGGGGCTTACCTAATTCTTTGGGGTTTGATCCCATCTGGGGAGTGCTCTCTCAGGAGGCTGGGCCCTACACTGCCCTCTCCTCGGACCTGAAGTGGTTCAGTGTCTGTGCTGCTGCTCCATGGGGGCAGGGACCTCAGCTCGGGGCCTTGGCTGGGGGAGACCAGCGGAGCTGGCCCAGCAGGACCGGGCAGTGAGGAGCCCCAGAGAGCAGGAAGGCGAGTGGCAGGGGTCGTGTCAGCACCCCGAGGGGTCGTCTGTGACCGCACCCCGTCACACCCCCAACCTGAGAAACACGCCTGACCCCTGGGAAAGCTGCGCGGAGCAGGGGGAACGCACAAGAGACCAGACCTCGCACTGCAGGACACGCTTCTCAGGGCTGTGAATTTAGCCTGGCCACGGGGTCCTGAGCCCCCACCCGCGCTGGGACCCAGCCCCAGAGCTCTGAGCCCCCACCCGCGCTGGGACCCAGCCCCAGAGCTCTGAGCCCCCACCCGCGCTGGGACCCAGCCCCAGAGCTCTGAGCCCCCCGCGCTGGGACCCAGCTCTCCCAGGCAGGGCCAGGAGCGCGCCGCGGGCCGGCCTCTGTGCTGCGACCTGCAGACTCGGTTCCTTCCTCTTTTACGCGCCAGCCAGTCGCTGGCACCAGGAGCAGCAGCCACAGGCCCCCACTGCTCCTGAGCCAGCCCCAGCGACCGCAGCACGTCCCGTCTGCCCAGAGCTCCCTTCCCGGGCCGCAGGGCCCACTACGCCCCCAGCCACAGGCAACCCCGACAGGGGTCCCCCGACTAAGCGCGCTCTGGCCAACCGGGCGAAGGCAGGAGCGACGCTCCCCGAGCCCCACACGCTCCGGCCCGGGGCAGGGTTGGGGGCAGGCCCAGGGGCAGGCCCGCGGGGTTGGGGGCAGGCCCACGGGGCTGGGGGCAGGCCTGCGGTGTTGGGGGCAGGGCTGGGGGCAGGCCCGTGGGGCTGGGGGAAGGGTTGGGGGCAGGCCTGCGGGGTTGGGGGCAGGCCCACGGGGCTGGGGGAAGGGTTGGGGGCAGGGTTGGGGGCAGGCCCGCGGGGTTGGGGGCAGGCCCACAGGGCTGGGGGAAGGGTTAGGGGCAGGCCCGCGGGGTTGGGGGCAGGCCCATGGGACTGGGGGCAGGCTCACACTCACCCCAGCTTCTCGGCGGGCGCGGTCCCTTGCTGCACAGCCAAGTCCAGGGGCCGTGGGGTAGGTTGGCTCCTCGCAGGCTCCTCGGCCCCTGAGCAGCCAGCTGGCTGTGGGGGCTGCAGTCCCTCGTAAATGACATTGGAGACCATCTCCAGGCGCCCCCAGGCAGCGGCCGGCTGGGGGGGGTCTCCCGGGGCTGGGGAGGGCTCTCTCTGCTCACTGGGGGCAGGGCTGGCTGGGGCAGACAACGGGGGGCTCGCCGGGCTGCAATCAGCTGGCTGGATCCCACAGCCGAGGCGTGGGGTGACGCGGGGGACGGGAAAGGATTTACCACACCCTGCCGGGACCTCCACATCATCCAGCCCTCCCTCCCCCTGCACAGCCCGTGGCGCCGGCACCGGCTTCGGTCCACTCTCCCTGCCACCCGGCTGGGCTGCCCGGGGCCCCGCAAGCGGCTCCAGGCGCCCCGGCTCCACGGCGCTTTCTCCTGGCACAGCGCCAGCCGCAAACGGCCCCTCTGTGCCGGGCCTGCGTGTTGGCAGCGACGGGCGGGCCGGTGGCGCGGGCACCGGGCTCTCCTCCGGCCTGGCTGCGGGGCTGGGGCGCTGGAAGACTGTCCGCGGCTTGGGCACTGGCTTGGCGGTGGGCAGAGCAGGCCCCTTCTCCAGAGCTGGGTTCTGGCGGGTACCACGCCCATCCCTAGCTGCCCCCAGGGCGCCATTCGGACTCCCTGTACCCGGCTCCTCCTTGCCCGCTGGGTGCGCTCGGGGCATGTCCAGGGGCCCTGGCCGCGTGCCAGGCCTGGCCCCGGCCTCGCCTGCCAGGGGCCCGCCTTGGTCCTGCACCAACAGCTGCATCTGCTGCAGCAGACCCAGGATCCTTCTGCGGTGCCCGGTGGCAGTCACCCCGAGCCGCTGCAGCTCCTCGTTGCCCAGGGCCATGGCGTCTCGGGCCAGGCGGTACCCATGCTGCCGAAAGGCGGCCTGGTACTGCTCCAGGTGGATGGTGGCCAGCCAGTCGGCGATGTCGGCGTCGCACGGGGAGAGCATGGCCTGCCGCCCGGGGCTGCGGCTTGCTCACGCGCGCATCTGAGCGGGAGAGAGGCAGCGGTAGTGCCAGCGAACGGCCAGCAACGCCCACGGCTGCCCTCGGCTAGGCTCCCGCCTGGGCTCGGACTGCTCTGCTCCTGCCCCGCTGGCCCCCCAGGCAGCCAGCGGGCTCCTCCTCCCCCCCCCGGGCAGCTAGCGGGGTCCCCTCCCCCCCCCCGGGCAGCCAGCGGGCTCCCCTTCCGCCCCCCGGGCAGCCAGCGGGCTCCCCTTCCCCCCCACTGCGGGTTGCCAGTGGGCTCCCCTCCCCCCCCCAGGCAGCCAGCAGGCTCCCCTCCCCCCCCCGGGCAGCCAGCGGGCTCCCCTCCCCCCCCACTGCGGGTCGCCAGCGGGCTCCCCTCCCCCCCCCCACTGCGGGTCGCCAGCGGGCTCCCCTCCCCCCCCACTGCGGGTCGCCAGCGGGCTCCCCTCCCCCCCCCGGGCAGCCAGCGGGCTCCCCTTCCGCCCCCCGGGCAGCCAGCGGGCTCCCCTCCCCCCCCCGGGCAGCCAGCGGGCTCCCCTTCCCCCCCACTGCGGGTCGCCAGCGGGCTCCCCTTCCGCCCCCGGGCAGCCAGCGGGCTCCCCTTCCGCCCCCGGGCAGCCAGCGGGCTCCCCTCCCCCCCCCGGGCAGCCAGCGGGCTCCCCTTCCGCCCCCGGGCAGCCAGCGGGCTCCCCTCCCCCCCCCGGGCAGCCAGCGGGCTCCCCTCCCCCCCCGGGCAGCCAGCGGGCTCCCCTTCCCCCCCCAGGCAGCCAGCGGGCTCCCCTTCCCCCCCACTGCGGGTCGCCAGCGGGCTCCCCTCCCCCCCCGAGCAGCCAGCGGGCTCCTCTCCGCCCCCCGGGCAGCCAGCGGGCTCCCCTTCCCCCCCACTGCGGGTCGCCAGCGGGCTCCCCTTCCGCCCCTGGGCAGCCAGCGGGCTCCCCTCCCCCCCCACTGCGGGTCGCCAGCGGGCTCCCCTCCCCCCCGAGCAGCCAGCGGGCTCCCCTCCCCCCCCCAGGCAGCCAGCGGGCTCCCCTTCCCCCCCACTGCGGGTTGCCAGCGGGCTCCCCTCCCCCCCCACTGCGGGTCGCCAGCGGGCTCCCCTCCCCCCCGAGCAGCCAGCGGGCTCCCCTCCCCCCCCCCGGGCAGCCAGCGGGCTCCCCTCCCCCCCCCCGGGCAGCCAGCGGGCTCCCCTTCCCCCCCACTGCGGGTCGCCAGTGGGCTCCCCCGCCGCAGGCAGCCAGTGGGCTCCTCCTCCCCCCCATCACTGCGGGCAGCCAGCGCGCTCCCCCTTGGGCCCGGCCCCCCTCAGAGCTGACAGACACAAGCCAGCCCTCTCCCTGGGCAAACGTAAAGCACAGTCCAGGGCCGGGTAGCACTGGAGACTAACAAGTCCCGTCGCTGGGCTCCCGAGCGTCCATGAGCACAGCCCACGTCTTCACGTGTGCCGGGGTTGGCTCCTGTTACTCCCTGGGCGTTCCTGGCTCCAGCCTGGCCAGCCCCCTGCCGGCAGGACAGGAGAGCCAGCGCCTGGCCCTGGCTGCGGGGAGGGGGCCGTCGGTCCCTTTGCTGTGCCCAGACTCTCAGCCCAGCCCTTGCGGAGGGGCCAGGACCCGACGCCGTGGGGCAGCTGGGCCCCGCCCTGGGCCGGTTCTCTGAGGCTGGTGGCTCGGGGAGGGCCTGGGAAAGGTCAGCGTGACTCACCCGCCCCACGCTGCCAGGGATGGCCGTGCTGGGGCTCTCTCGGGGGTGCGCAGCACCCAGCATGAGATGCCCTGGGCCCGTAACCCGACCCCTAACACGCCCAGGCCAGGACTGCCAGCCCGGCTCCCTCCTTCCCACGTCCCAGGCCAGAGGCTGCGGCGCGGAGGCTCAGGGGGCCCCATGGATCACACGGCTGCGCGGACGCCACTGCCACAACCAGCAGCTTTTCCAGTTCCTCCATTTCCCCCCATTGTTCAGTGCAGACTTCCTTCCTTCCTCCCGCCACTCGCACTCTCCCATGCAGCCTGGGAACAAGTGCGCACAAGCGTGCGCCGCTGCCCAGGGCAGCCCTGCTCTGGGAACGCTGGGCCGGGGAGGTGCACAAGTGTGCACAAGTGTGTGCCCCTGCCCAGGGCAGCCCTGCTCTGGGAACGCTGGGCCGGGGAGGTGCACAAGTGTGCACAAGTGTGTGCCCCTGCCCAGGGCAGCCCTGCTCTGGGAACGCTGGGCCGGGGAGGTGCACAAGTGTGCACAAGCGTGCCTGCTCTGGGAACGCTGGGCCAAGGAGGTGCACAAGTGTGCACAAGCGTGCACCGCTGCCCAGGGCAGCCCTGCTCTGGGAACGCTGGGCCAGGTAGGTGCACAAGTGTGTGCCACTGCCCGGGGCAGCCCTGCTCTGAGAACACTGGGCCGGGGAGGTGCACAAGTGCCTGCATCATGCCTGCCAGCGTGAGGTGGGGTCCGCAGCAGCGCCTCGCCGGCTGGGAGAACAAAGGACGCTTTCCTCGGCCCAGAACTGATGCACTAAAAAGCCAGCTGGGCAACTCCCCTGGAGAGCTCTCCCCTCCCGCAGGAGCCCCGCTGCTTCGAGCAGGGCCTGCGTTCAATGCCGGGAATGTTTCTAGAGCCGGGGCGTGGGGAGAAGGAGCCAGGCCCAGGCTGCGCTGGGAGCCCCCCTCCGGCAGCAGGGCTAGGAACCCTGGCCCACTGAGGTGGGGCAGTAGCACAGCGGGGTCCCAGGCCTCCCTACTGGCTGCCAAGCCAAGGAGAGACTGACGGGGCAGGGCAACCTGGACTCTGCCAAGCTGCAGGGGAGACCAGGAAAGTGGCATTCATCAGCAGGGCACCCCCCCTTAACAGGCACCAGGGCATTGGCCAGCAGGGGGGGGTCCTCAGGTCCCCAGTACCAGGGGCATTGGCTGGCGGGGGGTGGGGGGGACTGGCTGGTGGGGGGTGGCTCAGCTCCCCAGGACCAGGCACAAGGGCATTGGCCGGCGGGGAGTGGGGTGGGGGGGACTGGCTGGGAGGGGGGGGGCTTAGCTCCCCAGGACCAAGCACCAGGGCATTGGCCTGTGGGCGGTGGGGGGGACTGGCTGGTGGTGGGGGGGGGCTCAGCTCCCCAGGACCAGGCACAAGGGCATTGGCCGGCGGGGAGTGGGGTGGGGGGGACTGGCTGGGGGGGGGCTCAGCTCCCCAAGACCAGGCACCAGGGCATTGGCCGGCTGGGGGTGGGGGTAGGGGGAACTGGCTGGTGGGGGAGGGGAGGGGGCTCAGCTCCCCAGGACCAGGCACCAGGGCATTGGCCGGCAGGGGGTGGGGGGAGGGGGAACTGGCTGGGGGGGGAGGGGGCTCAGCTCCCCAGGACCAGGCACCAGGATGGGGGGGACTGGCTGGGGGGGGGCTCAGCTCCCCAGGACCAGGCACCAGGATGGGGGGGACTGGCTGGTGGGGGGGGGCTCAGCTCCCCAGGACCAGGCACAAGGACATTGGCCGGCGGGGGGTGGGGTGGGGGGGACTGGCTGGTGGGGGGGGGCTCAGCTCCCCAGGACCAGGCACAAGGACATTGGCCGGCGGGGGGTGGGGTGGGGGGGACTGGCTGGTGGGGGGGGGCTCAGCTCCCCAGGACCAGGCACAAGGACATTGGCCGGCAGGGGGTGGGGTGGGGGGGACTGGCTGGTGGGGGGGGGCTCAGCTCCCCAGGACCAGGCACAAGGACATTGGCCGGCGGGGGGTGGGGTGGGGGGGACTGGCTGGTGGGGGGGGGCTCAGCTCCCCAGGACCAGGCACAAGGACATTGGCCGGCGGGGGGTGGGGTGGGGGGGACTGGCTGGTGGGGGGGGGCTCAGCTCCCCAGGACCAGGCACAAGGACATTGGCCGGCAGGGGGTGGGGTGGGGGGGACTGGCTGGTGGGGGGGGGCTCAGCTCCCCAGGACCAGGCACAAGGACATTGGCCGGCGGGGGGTGGGGTGGGGGGGACTGGCTGGTGGGGGGGGGCTCAGCTCCCCAGGACCAGGCACAAGGACATTGGCCGGCGGGGGGTGGGGTGGGGGGGACTGGCTGGTGGGGGGGGGCTCAGCTCCCCAGGACCAGGCACCAGGGCATTGGCCGGCGGGAGGCGCCACTGGCTGGCAGAGGCACCGGACTGGAAGGTGATGGTTCTCCGGCCGGGCCCCCAACACAAAGAGCCGGGGCGGGAGCGAACCCGCCAGTCCCCGCCCGTTCACTCTGGAGCCGAACGACGTCGGGCCCTGCCCTGCGCCCCAGTTCCGCTCACCTCTGCTCCGCGGCGCCCGCCGGGCTCGGGGCTCTGCGCTGCTCGCCGGGCAGCGGGCTGGAGGGACTGCGGCCGCAGAACGGGCCCCAGCGCCCTCCCCCGGCCGGCCCGGCCCGGCCCCTCCCCTCGCAGCACTTCCTCGCCGGCCGCCGGCCCTGTGCCCTGCCCCCGCCCCGCCCCCTCGCCGGGCACTGCCCCCTACAGGCCACTAACCTCTGCCCCCCTTCACTGTCCCCTGCCGCTACCCTTCGACACCCCATTCTGGGCGCTGCCCCTCCCATCCACCAGCCCCTGTCTGCATCCCCTCCCCCGACATCGCCCCGCCCCCGCCCCCAGCTGGCCCTGGCCCTGCATCTGCCCTGACCCTCTCTGCCCCCAGCTCTGTGCTGTGGGGTGGTGCACCACAGGGGGAGGACCCTTCATCTGAGTGGCTGGGGCAGGAAGCTGGAGGGGCCCCGGGAACCCCCAAGCAGGAGGGGCCCCTGGGAATCCCCAGAGCAGAGGGAGCTGGAGGGGCCCCTGGGAACCCCTTAGCTGGAGGGAGCTGGAGGGGCCTCTGGGAACCCCTTAGCTGGAGGGGCCCCTGGGAGCCCCCGCAGCAGGAGGGAGCTGGAGGGGTTCCCGGGCTGGGAGCGCCGGTTTCGGTGGATGTGCAGCCCCGGGTTACGCTGAAGCCCTGGACACACGGGTGGTCCCAGGCTGTAGTGTGGCCGACTTGGCCTGGAGTCGGAGACGTGACTCGCCTGCCCAGCCCAGGGAGCCCAGGCCACAGCTCCAGCCCCCGGTGTCCCTGGGCGCATGCTCTGCAGAGCCGTGGGCAGTGCCCGGGGCCTGGGCTCGCTGCCCGACTGGTGCAGCCGGTGGCACAGGCAACCGATCTCGCGCAAACCCAGCACCCCGGCCTCCCTCTGCTGCGGCCCGGCTCCCTGGGCTGCAGCCTGGGCTCTGAGCTTCACGGAGCCGTGGGGCTGAGTGGCTCCCAGCCACTGCTGCAGGCTGGGCCCTGGGGCTGCTGGGCAGAAGCTGGGGCCGCCTCACCCCAGGGAAGCAGCAGGCGCTTGGGGGCTGCTTTCTGCTTCACCCGAAGCCGCTGAGGCCCTCGAGGAGCCTCCCAGGCCCGGGCTGCTGGGCTCGAGTGCAGCCCGTTGCAAGAGCCCCGTGCAGGCGGATTGCACCACGGCTCCTGCTTGCCCAAGCCCAGCCGCAGGCACCGAGCGCTGGAGGGGGAGGCTATCGGGGTGGGGGAGGGCCGCGCTTCTGGCCAGTCTCACAATATCCGCAGAGCTCCCAGGGCTGAGAGCAGGGGCCCCGCTCGAGCGCCCGGCTCCCCCGTAGCCCAAGGGCCTGCCCCGTACAAGCTGAATGGGGCCCTGGTGACAGAGGGGCCAAAGCGCTTCTTCTTATTGCGGGCTGGCATAGCCTGAGCCCCTGCCCCCTCCCCCAGCATAGCCTGAGCCCCGGCCCTCCCCCTGCATCCCCCCAGGCCTAGCCTGAGCCCCGGCCCTCCCCCTGCGTCCCCCCAGGCCTAGCCTGAACCCCTGGAGCCGTTGCCCGGCACAGGGCAGGTGCCATGGCCCCAGCATGTCCCACAAGGGGCTGTCGCGGGCCCCCGCAGCTCTGGAAGGCCCGAGCTGGGAGGCGCTGGGGTGCCATCAAATAAGGCTGGTTGCTAACACCCTGTCTGTGTCCGCGGCCGCACCCGCGGGGCTGGGCTGCACAGGAGGGCTCAGGCGGGCTGGGGGACGTGGCCCGGCTCAGCAGGAGGCGTGTGGGGCTGCTTGTACCCAGCGGCTCCTGAACCGGGATGGGGGGCCCGGACTCAGGCCTGGTGCCGTCACTGGCCCCGTCCTGCCCCCTCCCTCTGGGGCCCGGCCGCCCAGAACACTGGCGTGAGAGCCAGCCAGGCCGGCTTGTTACACCTCAGGCCCCCCGGTCCCCCCCAGGGCAGGCCCTAGGCATGCGGGGAGGCCGGCGGCCCTGGGCTCCGGGCTGGTGTAGCCGCTGGGGCTTGCTCAGCTGTGCTGGGGCCTGCGGAAAGGAATCGGTGCGCGAGAACCTGCCACTCTGGCCACTTCCCCCACCCCGGCACTGGCCCTTCCTCTCCGCTTCCTGTTGTCACTGCTGGGGGCTGGGCGAGGCAGCTGCCTGCCGCCCCGCTGCCCCCTCTTTGGGCTCTGGCCCCCGGCTAGCCGCTGCCCCTGCCCCCTCCCTGGGCTCTGGCCCCCGGCTTGCCGCTGCCCCTGCCCCCTCCCTGGGCTCTGGCCCCCGGCTTGCCGCTGCCCCTGCCCCCTCCCTGGGCTCTGGCCCCCGGCTTGCCGCTGCCCCTGCCCCCTCCCTGGGCTCTGGCCCCCGGCTAGCCGCTGCCCCTGCCCCCTCCCTGGGCTCTGGCCCCCGGCTAGCCGCTGCCCCTGCCCCCTCCCTGGGCTCTGGCCCCCGGCTAGCCGCTGCCCCTGCCCCCTCCCTGGGCTCTGGCCCCCGGCTAGCCGCTGCCCCTGCCCCCTCCCTGGGCTCTGGCCCCCGGCTTGCCGCTGCCCCTGCCCCCTCCCTGGGCTCTGGCCCCCGGCTTGCCGCTGCCCCTGCCCCCTCCCTGGGCTCTGGCCCCCGGCTAGCCGCTGCCCCTGCCCCCTCCCTGGGCTCTGGCCCCCGGCTTGCCGCTGCCCCTGCCCCCTCCCTGGGCTCTGGCCCCCGGCTAGCCGCTGCCCCTGCCCCCTCCCTGGGCTCTGGCCCCCGGCTTGCCGCTGCCCCTGCCCCCTCCCTGGGCTCTGGCCCCCGGCTAGCCGCTGCCCCTGCCCCCTCCCTGGGCTCTGGCCCCCGGCTTGCCGCTGCCCCTGCCCCCTCCCTGGGCTCTGGCCCCCGGCTAGCCGCTGCCCCTGCCCCCTCCCTGGGCTCTGGCCCCCGGCTAGCCGCTGCCCCTGCCCCCTCCCTGGGCTCTGGCCCCCGGCTTGCCGCTGCCCCTGCCCCCTCCCTGGGCTCTGGCCCCCGGCTAGCCGCTGCCCCTGCCCCCTCCCTGGGCTCTGGCCCCCGGCTTGCCGCTGCCCCTGCCCCCTCCCTGGGCTCTGGCCCCCGGCTAGCCGCTGCCCCTGCCCCCTCCCTGGGCTCTGGCCCCCGGCTAGCCGCTGCCCCTGCCCCCTCCCTGGGCTCTGGCCCCCGGCTAGCCGCTGCCCCTGCCCCCTCCCTGGGCTCTGGCCCCCGGCTTGCCGCTGCCCCTGCCCCCTCCCTGGGCTCTGGCCCCCGGCTTGCCGCTGCCCCTGCCCCCTCCCTGGGCTCTGGCCCCCGGCTTGCCGCTGCCCCTGCCCCCTCCCTGGGCTCTGGCCCCCGGCTAGCCGCTGCCCCTGCCCCCTCCCTGGGCTCTGGCCCCCGGCTAGCCGCTGCCCCTGCCCCCTCCCTGGGCTCTGGCCCCCGGCTTGCCGCTGCCCCTGCCCCCTCCCTGGGCTCTGGCCCCTGCCCTGTCTGTCTGTCTGTCTCTCTCCACACCCCCTCTGTCTGTCTGTCAGGAGCCTGGGGGTGGCTGTGCTGCTGCTGGTACTTCCCTTGCAATGCCCTGTGGGCAGAGGGCAGCTCAGACGTTTCACCCCAAAGGCCTGAAATGGGGCAGGGCTGGGACAGGCTCGTCAGCCAGAACGGCGGAGGCAGGGCGGCCCTAGCACCGCCCAACGGCTCAGCCCGGGCAGGGCCTCCCTCCCTCAGCCGCTGGGCAGCCCCGACCACAGACTCTGGGCCTCGCGCTTCCCTCCCTGGCGCGCCGCCCCGTGGGCCTGTCTCCCTGCCCAGCTCTGGGGAGGAGCCGAGGGGCTGCGGGTTCTCGATGCAGGAAATGGGGCGGGGCAGCCATGCCGTGCCAGGGGTGGGGGTGAGGAAGGATCCTGGCTGCCCATAGTGCAGAGCCTTGGACCTTTGCAGTTCAGCACCAGCAGCCTGCGAGCCTGGACCCCCCCTTCCCCAGCCTGCGGCATGGGGCTTAGCGCCCGGGGCCAGCCAGGCCCCTTCTTGCAGCTCACTGGTGGACAGCCTGCGGCCCGTGAGAGCCTCTGGGCTGGCGCCAGGCCGCGTCCGCGGGGCCCGGCTCCCAGCGCTGCGCTGGCTCAGTGGGGCCCAACTCCCAGGCCGCGTCCGCGGGGCCCGGTCCCAGCGCTGCGCCGGCTCATTGGGGCCCCGCACGCCCGGGGACGCCAGCGCAGTGCGTACCAGCGGCCTGTGCCGGGGAGCCTCTTGCAGGCCACGGGTGCAGGAGGGTCACTCGGGCGGCCCCTCGCCTGCCTGGGCGGCCCCTCGTGGCTGTAGATGCAGCTGGGGCCCAGGGCCTTGGCTCTGCACAGCCCCTGGCAGGACCTGGGCCAGGAAAAGCAGCCAGGGCTGGGGCAGGCCCCCGGGGCGGAGGGGCAGGCTGATGTCACCCGCCCCACTGGCCTCGCTTCCGGCCGCCTGGCTAATCTCTGGCCCGGCGCTGCGTCCTGCTTCCTCTCCAATCTGGGCTGGGAGGGGCTCCACACCAGAAACCTGCTAGCTGTGCTGTGCCCCGAGGAGCCCCTCCCCCTCAGCCCCTGCTCCCCGGGACTGCCCCAGCCCCCCCGGCCCCCGAGGCTGCCGGGGGCTCCGAGCTCACAGGGCTCACGGACGGACGGACAGACAGGCTCTGAGTGGGACAGTGCAGCACAAACACCTTCCTGTGTAGACAACAGGAAACCCAGCCCTGAGTCACCAGGCACTGAGAGAAACCTGCGCCCGTTCCTGCCTGAGACCGGGGCACCCCTGGGACATACCCGCTTGCCCTCCCTGCCCCCAGGGAACCCCTGGGACATACCCGCCTGCCCTCCCTGTCCCCCAGGACCCCTTGGACATACCCGCCTGCCCTCCCCGCCCCCAGGGCATCCCTGGGATGTACCCACCTGCCTTCCGTGCCCCCAACTTAGCCCCCTGGGACGTACCCGCCTGCCCTCCCCGCCCTCAGGGCACCCCTGGGATGTACCCACCTGCCTTCCCTGCCCCCAACATAGCCCCCTGGGACCCCTGGGACGTACCCTCCTGCCCTCCCCACCCCCAGGGCACCCCTGGGACGTACCCACCTGCCCCCAACATAACCTCTTGGGACCCCTGGGATGTACCCGTCTGCCCTCCCCACCCCCAACATAGCCCCCTGGGATGTACCTGCCTGCCCTCCCTACCCCCAACATAGCCCCTGGGTCTCCTGGGACGTACCCGCCTGCCCTCCCTGACCCCTGGGACCTCTGGGACATACCTGCCTGCCCTCCCTGCCCCCCAGGACCCCTGGGACGTACCCGCTTGCCCTCCCTGCCCCCAGGGAACCCCTGGGACATACCCGCCTGCCCTCCCCACCCCCAGCACAGCCCCCGGGGAGCCCTGGAATGTACCCGCCTGCCCTCCCCACCCCCAGCTCCATGGTACCATGTGCTGCCCCTCATCTACAGACACTGAGTCCACAGCTTCTCCTGGCCACGGTTTCCCGTTATTGATCAACGTGGAGACCCCCCCCTGCTCTGCCTCTCCTGGGGGCTGCAGGGACATGCCAGCCACACCCAGGAGCAGCAGTTCCCATAGGGGCAATGACTGCAGCCACGCCAGGGTCGGCCTTGCAGAACTCACTGCTCTAAGACTTCCATGTGGGCGTGAGAGCGGAATGAAAATGATGAAGTGCACAGACCAGTCACACCCCGAAACAAACCCACTTTGCCAGCAGTAACAGGAGTAGCACCCCCCCCCCGCCCCCGTGTGCTGGGTCGGGAGGTGAGAGAGAAGAAGAGAGCGAGAGAGAGTGAGTGTGTGTGTGCGTGTGCGTGTGTGTATAGAGACAAATCTCTGTCACTCTCCATGTGTGAGAGTGACAGAGATTTGCATTGCCAAGCTCCCTCCATCCTCGTCTCTCTGTGTGGAGATGAGGTACAGGAGTGGGGGGAAGAGGGACACCCTGACATCAGCGCCCCCCTGTAGCCAGACATGAACCCCATCTTGTTTCCTCCCCCCCAGAGAGCAAGAGAAAGGCAGTCAGCCTTTGATGCCCTGGGAACGCAGGTGTGCTGCCTGTCCCTGACTCTAATAAACAGAAACCAGACAGTAAATGGGCTAGCTGACGACCAGGGGCCTCCCGTCGCCCTGATGGCTAGTACCAGTGATTGACACGCCTGCACTGTCCCAGGAGAGGAATCTCCGCCCATCACAGACCAGAGGTGCCCATGGTCTGCATTTTCCCAGGTGTGAATTATGCTTTGCACCCTTCGTGGGAAACTTGGCATTCAAAGCCATTTTTCCTAATTGGCCACTTGAGACCAGGAAGAAGCCTACGTGACCCAAGGGGTATAAAGAGGGGTTTAGTAGCCCACCCCATTTGAGCTCCAATCATCTACACCTGCTGGCAGGTATTGGTTGTCTCCCGAGGTCTGTGGGACGCCCAACCTCGCCCTACTTCTTCCCGAGGGATTGAGAGAAAGACGCTGGCCACGCCAAGTCTGGAACGCAGGGGTGAGAATATATACCTGCTAGGTGTCTATTTTGCATGCATTTAATAAGAGCTCAGAGAACCAAAAGGGTTTCATGGTACCTGTAAGTGACTTCTTAGTGTAATTTCTGTCCTGTCCTTTGTAGTGGCTGTGTTATCTGTGACACAGTAGTAGCATTTAACAGCTAAGTTTACCCTGTAACAATAAAATAGTAACTGTTTAAGCTGTGACCTGACTCCTTCAGTTGCTGTAACAGAACCAAGCACAATTTTAAAAAGAACTCCAGCCGGTCATAAGGGACAGATATAGGGAGAGCTTGAGCGTTGGATCGTGTCGCTTCCAGGGGACAGATCCGTTGGGGCATCTCTCAGCCTCCCCAGGCTGCCCGCTGCGAAGGGATCGTGTATCCTAGCAGTCAAAATCTGAGGTGTAATAAGCTCTCCCTGTAAACTTCTTGGGGCGCCCGTCAACCTCCTCCAGGTTGCCCGCTGCTAAGGGACCCCAGTCCTAGCAGTTGAAGTCTCGGGTGTATAATACACACACACCACTCACTGCCCTGACCACCGGCTGACACCCCCTTACCCCTCCCACACCTGCACAGCAAGCAGGAGGCTCCCAGGGGGCAGCTCCAAGGCCGAGGTGTGAGAAAGTGGGGAGTTTTGGGGGTTCAAAGGGAGCACTCAGTGCCCGGAGGTTACTGGTTAATGTGACAAGGGGGGGAGTTTGTTGTTTCAGAGAACAGCCCAGACTCAGAGCCATGGCGTCTGGTGCCCTGGTGCCCCTGGCCCTGCTCAGAGGACACGGCCGGTTCTGGCCAGACGACAGACAAGGGGCTGCGGGGGGGGGGACCCCGGTGACCAGCCCAGCTGACCCCAGCGAGGGGGGATCATTGGATGGGGAGGGAGGGGAGAGGAAGGGCCCAGGCGACCCTCTTACCTGGGGAGAAGACACTGGCCGGGGAGGGGCTGTTGCTGGGGGTATTGGAGGCTCTGCGGGGAGACGGGGGCTGTTTTGGGGACTGAGGGCAGAGCAGGCAGGACTCAGCTGGCTGCGGGGAGACTGACGTGGGGGCCGGGGGCCCAGGCCGACTGGCCTGAGGGATCCTTTGCTGTGTTCAAAGCTCAATAACCCCTCCTGTTTGGTGCTGGCTGGGAGTCGCTCTGGGCTGGAGAACAGGGAGGAACTGTTCCTTCTGGGCGGGGAGGCCCCAGGGGGCCAGAGGGAGGGGACCCCCTGAGGGGACTCACGGCAGAGGCAGGTGGCTGGAGGCCCTGAGAGGCGCCATCCCGGAGGCGGAGGGGCGGACCCCCCAGGTGAGAGCGGGCCCCCCAGGAGAGGGTCGCCGCACTGGAGTGGCCCCTGACAGGGGCTGTCTCACTGCCGCTGGAGAGGAGGGGCTCCCCGAGAAGGGGCTGCCGCACTGGGGGGTAGGTCCGCCCAGGAGCCGAGGGGCCAAGTGTGGGCATGACCTGCGAGCTGTGACAAGAGGGCAGGACAGTGTGGGGAGGGGCAGCTGAAGTGCCAGCACTTGGCTTCCGGGCCAAACCAGTCGGGATCCCCTGTCGGAGGCTCCCAGATCTGCTGGTAGAGCCCAATCGACTGGCTGGTGACCACTGCTCTAGCCCTAGGGACGAGCCCTCCGGCCGCAGGGCAGCTTCCTCCAGCCCCGGCCCTGCCAGCAGCCTCCCGCCCGTCTGGGAGCTGGGCCCTGGGGCCATGAGGTGCCCCAGGGCCCAGGCTGCTGCTGGCTGCTCTGCTGAGTCAGGCGGCCAGTCGGTGCAAAGCACTAGGGAGCCTGTGACGTGGGAGCTGGCTCTGAGACCCCCAGCCTGCTGCAAAGTGACACTGGCCTGCTTGCTAAGGGCACTTCCCACAAGAGAGAGCAGGGGCGAGGGGTTGGCCAAGCCCTTCCCTGGCTCTAGTCTGGCAGGGCCCGTGAAGACTTGCACCATGAGTGAGGCTGCGAAAGAAACCGCCCCCGCCCGGAGCAACTGCCCAGCGCCCCTTTGGCGCTTTCCTTAGGGCGCGCGTCAGCACACTGTGCCCACGGGCGCGCTGCTCCAGGGACAGCTCCCCCAGCCCCTCCCAGCCCCCCTTACCTGGGCAGGCCTGGCTGCCGGGGAATGGCCTCCCACCCAGGCTCGCACCTGCAGTGCCAGTGGGCGAGGGGCGCAGGGCCAGCCTAGGGAGCCTGCATGTGCCTGGGCAGTGCCTGGGCAGGATGGCGAAGGGGCCCAGGTGTCACGCTGCAGGGCGCAGGCTGCCCTGGAGGAGGGTGTGGGGCCATGCAGCCCTGCATTTCCCAGGCAGAGGCAGGGGGCAGACACTCACCGGAGCCCTCGCGCCCTGGCTGCTTGCTGAGCTGCGGCGTCCCGGGCAGGGCAGCGAGACTGGGGCTGTCTCTCCAGCCTCCAGGGCTGGCCGCTGCTGTCAGCCCCCCGCAGGCGCACGCAGCCCCCCAGCGCCCTGGGGTGGGGTGGGAACAGGCGGGCTGTGGTCAGCAGCGCAGGGTGGGAGGCTGGAGTCCCGCTCCCGCCCAGCAGCTGCTGAAACCCCGGGCAGGGCTGCAGAGCAGCAGAACGCTGGGCCCAGAGGTGCCCGGCCCGTTCCCAGGGAGAGCAGGGAAGGGGTCTCCCCGCACGCAGGCCAGGGAGAGGAAATGCCCCAGGGAGCACGAGAGATGCCCCAAGGGTTTGTGGGAGGGGACTCGGGGCCAGGGCAACTGCCCGTGGACCAGAGAGGTTCAGGGGAAACCACCAGGGAAGGGGCCCAGAAGAAAACTCTCTCTGTGGGGCTCCAGTCTGGCCAATGGGGCTGGGGGGGTCAAGTTCCATGCCTGCCCCAGGCTTGCCGTTGGGGCAATGCGCCTGCCCTTCCAAACGACAGCCCTGGCAAGGCACAGGCCCCGGGAACAGCACCATGGCAAGCACCAGTGCCAGGGTGGCTGTGCCCACCACCTGTCCAGCGCCTTTTCCCTGCCGCGTGCGGGAGGCCCACCCTGCCCTGCGGCACCACCCCTCTTGCGGCCTCATCCCTTGCCCTGCGGCCCCACCCCGGCCAGGCCAGGCCAGAAGCTGGAGTTGGGCCGCAGAACCACCCGGGGAGCCTGGGCCACTCTGGGGTGTCCTGGACTCCCCACCTGCGCTGGGCAAGAGCAGCCCCTGGCCCGAGTCCCATCCCCCAAACCCTGCCTGCCCCTCCCCCGCGGCTGTCACTGCTCACCTGAGTCCTGCCTGCTCCCCATGCGGCTTACAAAAGGGGCGGTCCCGGACAAACAAGATATCTGGTCACCTGCCCCAAGGGCGCTGAACTGCTACAGAGGAGCCAGCAGTGTGACCTGGGTGCAAAACAAGCAAACATGGCCCTGGGCTGCACTCACAGAAGTGTGGTGAGCGAGACACGAGGAGTCATTCTCCCACTCTGCTCCGCTCGGCGCTGGTCAGGCCTCAGCGGGAGCCTTGTGTCCAGGTCTGGGCACCGCATTTCAGGAAAGCCGTGGGGACACTGGAGAGGGTCCAGAGAGGGGCAACAGGAACGATGGAAGGTCTAGAGAACAGGAGCTCTGAGGCAAGGCTGAAGGAACTGGGCTCGTTTAGTTTGGCGAGGAGAAGACCGAGAGGGGACATGAGAGCGGTTTTCAGGTATCTAAAAGGGTGTCATGGGGTGGGGAGAGGGGGGGAATTGTTCTTGGCCTCTGAGGACAGGACAAGCAGCAATGGGCTGAAACTGCAGCAAGGGAGGTTTAGGTTGGACATTAGGAAAAACCTCCTGCCTGTCAGGGGGTGAAACCCTGGAATAAGTTGCCTGGGGGGCTGTGGAATTTCCACCCCTGGGGCTATTGAAGAGCAGGTTGGACACACACCTGCCAGGGACGGCCTAGACAGTGCTGGGTCCTGCCACGAGGGCAGGGTCGGGACTCGCTGCCTCTCGAGGGCCCCTCCCGGCCCGGGTCTCTAGGGTTCGAATGAGATCTCGGCTGCCTAGTGACCAGTCTGTTCTGGAGCAGGCTCCTTGCTGCGCCTCAGGGCCACGCTGAGCAAAGCCTCTCGCGCCTGCTCCAGAACCCGCCGCTCCGGTGTGCACCTGGCAAGGGCACAGGCTGTGGCTTCCCTGGCCCCGGCCCGCAGCGCCAGCTCACGCGCCACATCCCTGCAAGGGGCGGAGCTTTGGCCAGAAGGGGCGGGGCTGGGGCATGCAGCTCTCAGCACCGCCCAGCCCATAGTGCAGCTGGATGCACCGTGATAATTTAAAGGGCCCGGGGCTTCAGCCCCCTGGGGCAATTGTCCCCCCCCACCATCAGCAGGCCTGTAGGCAGGGCATGGACCTCTGCTGCTTTCTCCCACCTTGCCTCTCTGCTGCCCCTGCCGGGAGGGCCCAGGACACTGCCCAGAATGGAGGCAGCAGGAGCCCCCTGCTCGGGGGTCAGCCTCTGTAGGCCTTGGGAGCGCCTCCCTCCGGGTTCTGACTCGCTGCGGCCCCTCCTCCCCTCCAGCCTGGGGGGTTCTGCCCAGCCTCCCGCGCGGCTCCCACCAGCTGGAGCGACCGCTCTGCGGGACGGCCGCTGTGAGCCACATGCACCACAAGGCCTGCCCCCTCTGCCCCATGCCTGCCGTGCACCTGCCCCCTCTGCCCCACTCCAGCCCCCTCTGCCTTACACCTGCCTCCTCCACCCCCTCTGCCCCATGCCTGCCCCCTCTACTCTGTGCCTGCCCCTTCTGCCCCACAGCTGCTCCCTCCACTCCACGCTGGCTCCCTCGACTCCATGCCTGCCCCCTCGCCTTGGGGCCTGGCTGAAGTGACCCAGACCTGTTGTGCCAGGAGCCTGGCTCTGTCTGGCTAAGGGGGAGCCCATCCCTGCCCCCACCCCCCACCCCGTGCCTCATGCATGTAACCCCCTTGGTTGTCACTGTGACGTAGTGGGGGTGCTGTCTGCTCTGTGACCCGGGGTCCCCCTGCGCTGGGATGGGAGATTCTCACTGACTCTCCCAAATGTGGATTAACCCAGACACCCAGGCTCAGCCTCCCAGGGAGAGACAAAGGGAGGAGGGCGGAGACCAGCACCTGGCTGGGGGGCAGGGCTGTAAGAGAGTTTTAGGTTTCTGTCTGGAATCATGGAGGAAGCAGCCTAAGGAAGGGGCTGGGATTTAGGGGCCCAGTCTCCCCCATCTCAAGGGGGGCTGAGGCATCCTAGGCCTGCCCTGTAACCAGATGACATCTGTGCTGTGCTGTATCCTGGAGAAGCAATAAACTCCCTCTATTCTACTGGCTGGCGGAGTCTGTTCATGCCACTACAGGGTGCAGGAGGTGGGGGAACCCCAACATGCCGCCACAGTCACGCCACAGGAAGCAGCTCACAACCACGTCTTTTATTGGTCTGGGAGAAATCACAGCAGCAAACACAGGAGGGCAGCTCGGAGAGACAAGTCTGCTGGGGGCCAGCCGCCAAGCTCCAGGGCTCAAAGGAAAGAGCAGTCCCACCCCATGCTCCCAGGCGCCCGAGCCAGGCTGGGCTGGAGTAGCCCCATTGGGTTCCCGGGGGCCGAGCAGACGCTGAAGGCGCCGGAGCTGAGCGGGTGACACAGGGCTGGGAGCATTGGAGGCTGGGAGCAGAGAGGGGAAATACAGGCCCAAGTTGTCCCTGTCTACCCCAGCAGAGGGCATCGTGTGCGGGGGCGGGGCAGTTCCCTCTCCCCCCAGCAGAGGGCACCGCGTGCGGGGGCGGGGCAGTTCCCTCTCCCCCCAGCAGAGGGCACCGCGTGCGGGGGCGGGGCAGTTCCCTCTCCCCCCAGCAGAGGGCACCGCGTGCTGGGGCGGGGCAGTTCCCTCTCCCCCCAGCAGAGGGCATCGTGTGCGGGGGCGGGGCAGTTCCCTCCCCCCCCAGCAGAGGGCATCGTGTGCGGGGGCAGGGCAGTTCCCTCCCCCCCCAACAGAGGGCATCGTGTGCGGGGGCAGGGCAGTTCCCTGTCCACCCCAGCAGAGGGCATTGTGTGCGGGGGCAGGGCAGTTCCCTCCCCCCCCCAGCAGAGGGCATCGTGTGCGGGGGCAAGGCAGCTCCCTGTCCACCCCAGCAGAGGGCATCGTGTGCGGGGGCAGGGCAGTTCCCTCCCCCCCCCAGCAGAGGGCATCGTGTGCGGGGGCGGGGCAGTTCACTCCCCCCCAGCAGAGGGCACCGTGTGCTGGGGCGGGGCAGTTCCCCCTCCCCCCAGCAGAGGGCATCGTGTGCGGGGGCAGGGCAGTTCCCTCCCCCCCCAGCAGAGGGCATCGTGTGCGGGGGCGGGGCAGTTCCCTCCCCCCCCAGCAGAGGGCACCGCGTACGGGGGCGGGGCAGTTGGACACGGCCACACCCACAGCGCCGGAGCCCCCTTTGTAACGCTGCCCCACCCCGGCTGCCAGGCTGATGGTGCCGCCGGCCCCTGAGTGTGCGGGGAGGGGCAGGGGGCAGCGGCGCCCCTCAGGCCTCGTCGTCGCTGGGGGGCGCCCGCTCCTCGGCCAGGCTGCTCTCGTCGATGTTCTCCAGCGAGTCGGCGTGCTGCAGCGACAGCTCCGCCAGGCTGATGGTGGGCAGCGTGTTCTGCTCCGGGAACACCCAGGGCTTCAAGTGCGGCTCGTGCTTCTGCTTCCACTCCGGGTACCTCAGCCCCGCCTTGTAGATCTTCTTCATGGCCTGGGGGGCAGAGCAGCCCCGCCCGTCAGCGAGCCCCAGGAGCAGGAGGCCACCCCCTCGCCGGCGGCCCGGAGCCTGCCCCGCAGGCCGATGCGCTGGCCCAAGCGACGCCCTTGCACCCCCCCCCCCCCCCCGCCCGAGCCTTCCACTGGTCTGCAACCCTGCTGTCCCCACCAGGAGCGCCGGGCCAGGGCCAGGGCCCGGACGGGGGCGCCAGCCCAGCCTGGCACCAGGCGTCCTTGTTCCCCCTCTGCCAAGAGCCTGGCCCAGGCACCTGGAACCTGACGTGTGCGACGTGCCCTGACGGCCCCACTCCCAGCCTTGCCATAAGGAGCCTTTCGATGCTCGCGGACCGGCCCAGCCAGCTCTTAGGGGGAGGCCCCAGGTACAAACTGACCTGGGGCTGGGAGAGCCTGTTCGGAGTCAGAGAGATGGGTTAGAACCTCTCCCCTGTGTGAGGGGGGGCTGGGGGGGCACAGGGAGCGCTGGGGTGACTGAGGGGAGGGGGGATGGGTTAGAACCTCTCCCCTGTGTGAGGGGGGGCTGGGGGGGCACAGGGAATACTGGGGTGTCTGAGGGGAGCTGGGGGGGATGGGTTATAACCTCTCCCCTGTGTGAGGTGGGGCTGGGGGGGCACAGGGAATGCTGGGGTGTCCGAGGGGAGCTGGGGGGGATGGGTTATAACCTCTCCCCTGTGTGAGGTGGGGCTGGGGGGGCACAGGGAATACTGGGGTGTCTGAGGGGAGCTGGGGGGGATGGGTTATAACCTCTCCCCTGTGTAAGGGGGGGCTGGGGGGCACAGGGAGCGCTGGGGTGTCTGAGGGGAGGTGGGGGGATGGGTTATAACCTCTCCCCTGTGTGAGGGGGGGCTGGGGGGCACAGGGAGCGCTGGGGTGTCTGAGGGGAGGTGGGGGATGGGTTATAACCTCTCCCCTGTGTGAGGGGGGCTGGGGGGCACAGGGAGCACTGGGGGTCTGAGGGGAGGTGGGGGATGGGTTATAACCTCTCCCCTGTGTGAGGGGGGCCTGTGGGGTACAGGGAGCACTGGGGTGTCTGAGGGGAGGTGGGGGAGGGGTTATAACCTCTCCCCTGTGTGAGGGGGGGCTGGGGGGCACAGGGAGCACTGGGGTGTCTGAGGGGAGGTGGGGGATGGGTTATAACCTCTCCCCTGTGTGAGGGGGGGCTGGGGGGCACAGGGAGCACTGGGGTGTCTGAGGGGAGGTGGGGGATGGGTTATAACCTCTCCCCTGTGTGAGGGGGGCTGGGGGGCACAGGGAGCGCTGGGGTGTCTGAGGGGAGGTGGGGGATGGGTTATAACCTCTCCCCTGTGTGAGGGGGGCCTGGGGGGCACAGGGAGCACTGGGGTGTCTGAGGGGAGGTGGGGGATGGGTTATAACCTCTCCCCTGTGTGAGGGGGGCTGGGGGGGGCACAGGGAGCACTGGGGTGTCTGAGGGGAGGTGGGGGATGGGTTATAACCTCTCCCCTGTGTGAGGGGGGCTGGGGGGCACAGGGAGCACTGGGGTGTCTGAGGGGAGGTGGGGGATGGGTTATAACCTCTCCCCTGTGTGAGGGGGGCTGGGGGGCACAGGGAGCACTGGGGTGTCTGAGGGGAGGTGGGGGATGGGTTATAACCTCTCCCCTGTGTGAGGGGGGGCTGGGGGGCACAGGGAGCACTGGGGTGTCTGAGGGGAGGTGGGGGATGGGTTATAACCTCTCCCCTGTGTGAGGGGGGCTGGGGGGCACAGGGAGCACTGGGGTGTCTGAGGGGAGGTGGGGGATGGGTTATAACCTCTCCCCTGTGTGAGGGGGGCTGGGGGGCACAGGGAGCACTGGGGTGTCTGAGGGGAGGTGGGGGATGGGTTATAACCTCTCCCCTGTGTGAGGGGGGGCTGGGGGGCACAGGGAGCACTGGGGTGTCTGAGGGGAGGTGGGGGATGGGTTATCACCTCTCCCCTGTGTGAGGGGGGGCTGGGGGGCACAGGGAGCACTGGGGTGTCTGAGGGGAGGTGGGGGATGGGTTATAACCTCTCCCCTGTGTGAGGGGGGGCTGGGGGGCACAGGGAGCACTGGGGTGTGTGAGGGGAGGTGGGGGATGGGTTATAACCTCTCCCCTGTGTGAGGGGGGGCTGGGGGGCACAGGGAGCACTGGGGTGTCTGAGGGGAGGTGGGGGATGGGTTATAACCTCTCCCCTGTGTGAGGGGGGGCTGGGGGGCACAGGGAGCACTGGGGTGTCTGAGGGGAGATGGGGGATGGGTTATAACCTCTCCCCTGTGTGAGGGGGGCTGGGGGGGCACAGGGAGCACTGGGGTGTCTGAGGGAGGTGGGGGATGGGTTATAACCTCTCCCCTGTGTAAGAGGGGGCTGGGGGGCACAGGGAGCACTGGGGTGTCTGAGGGGAGATGGGGGATGGGTTATAACCTCTCCCCTGTGTGAGGGGGGCTGGGGGGGCACAGGGAGCACTGGGGTGTCTGAGGGAGGTGGGGGATGGGTTATAACCTCTCCCCTGTGTAAGAGGGGGCTGGGGGGCACAGGGAGCACTGGGGTGTCTGAGGGAGGTGGGGGATGGGTTATAACCTCTCCCCTGTATGAGGGGGGCTGGGGGGCACAGGGAGCACTGGGGTGTGTGAGGGGAGGTGGGGGATGGGTTATAACCTCTCCCCTGTGTGAGGGGGGCTGGGGGGCACAGGGAGCACTGGGGTGTCTGAGGGAGGTGGGGGATGGGTTATAACCTCTCCCCTGTATGAGGGGGGCTGGGGGGGCACAGGGAGCACTGGGGTGTGTGAGGGGAGGTGGGGGATGGGTTATAACCTCTCCCCTGTGTGAGGGGGGCTGGGGGGGCACAGGGAGCACTGGGGTGTCTGAGGGAGGTGGGGGATGGGTCATAACCTCTCCCCTGTATGAGGGGGGCTGGGGGGCACAGGGAGCACTGGGGTGTCTGAGGGGAGGGGGGATGGGTTATAACCTCTCCCCTGTGTGAGGGGGGCTGGGGGGCACAGGGAGCACTGGGGTGTCTGAGGGAGGTGGGGGATGGGTTATAACCTCTCCCCTGTGTGAGGGGGGGCTGGGGGGCACAGGGAGCACTGGGGTGTCTGAGGGAGGTGGGGGATGGGTTATAACCTCTCCCCTGTGTGAGGGGGGCTGGGGGGCACAGGGAGCACTGGGGTGTCTGAGGGGAGGGGGGATGGGTTATAACCTCTCCCCTGTGTGAGGGGGGCTGGGGGGCACAGGGAGCACTGGGGTGTCTGAGGGGAGGGGGGATGGGTTATAACCTCTCCCCTGTGTGAGGGGGGCTGGGGGGCACAGGGAGCGCTGGGGTGTGTGAGGGGATTTGCTTGTGTGACGTGTGGCTGGCCAGTGTGGCACAGCCGTGCTTGGGGTGGCTGGGTGGTGCCTTACAGAGGCGGACCCCCCTGTCTTGGGCTGTAAGCCCGGGGTCCTTGTTTATAAGCAATTCACCCTGGTTTGACCCGCTCAGGGGCGCCCCAGACCACATTGTTGTTAATGGCGTAGTCAGCAGGAGGCTTTACAGCTGGCTCCCCAGGAGCCCCCCCCCGGGATCATAACCACCAGCGGTTACGCGGTTACCTACGTGGACACACTTGAACTTCCCTACCGCGGGCGCCCCGCTTCTGCCGGCCCACGGTAACGTGGCACCCCACTCACCTTTGGAGCCACGAACTGGGACACTTTGTTCACCACCCACTTCGGTAACGAGCCTGGAACAAAGCCGCGTTCCCCAGTTACTCGGCAGCTCTCCTCCGTCCGTCTGTCCCTCTCCGTCCTGCGTCTGGCAGTCCAACGGTGGGAGTACCGGAAAGGCCACTGTGGCCCCACGCGGTGCAGCCTCCGTGAGCTCGGGCCCTCCAGACACCTGGTGCCCTTGCCCCCTCCTGCTCCCCAGGGCTCTCAGCTCTTGGCTCCGTGACCTGTAAAGCCTCCCGTGACAGCACAGGTATGGGCAGGCCAGCTCTGCGGGCTCTAGCCTGCCGCCCAGTGCGCTGGCCGCTCTCTCCGGCCCCTGGAGGCCTGGCGACCCTAAAACAGGGGGGCCGAGCGCAGGGCCCCCCTCGTGCAGCATGTCCCCAAGGGAGCCCAGTGGAAAAGGGGGATGGGGCGGGGGCAGCCCCGTCTGTCTGGCTCTCACATGGTCTGATGCCCCCGAGCTGCCCAGCTGGCTGGCAAAGGAGGGGAAGGACACGGGGGCAGGTTGCCCCCTCGGAGACAGGTCCCCCAGCTGAGGGGTGCTGCCCCTGCCCCCCAGCACCTGCTCCCCTTGGTGCATGGGGTACGGAGCCGGGCGCTCACCTCGCGGGTCCACCTGGGTGAGGTAGTACAGGGTGCAGCCACTGGGGCCGTTGGCCTTGACCAGGTAGCCTGTCTGCAGGGACACGGCCCGCACAAAATCCTTCCGGGGTGGGTACTTCTGCAGAGAGACGCCGCACAGCTCAGTGCCCGCCACGCCCACAGGGGCCACGCTCCTGCCCACGCCTGAGAGGCTGGAGCAGCACCCAGGCGTGGCCAAGCCTTTCCTGCCCGCATTGCCCAGAGCTTGCCCCAAGAGGCCAGTGACCGATGCCAGGTTGGGGAGACAAGCTGGGGGGGCATGGCAGAAGGCTGCCTCCTCGGGGCGGTGGGAGTGGGGGGGGGCTGATGGATAGGGGGGCGGCGGGAGCGGGGGGGGGCTGATGCGAAGGGGGCCGGTAGGAGCAGAGGGGAGCTGATGGGTAGGGGAGCGGCGGGAGCGGGGGGGCTGATGCGAAGGGGGCCGGTAGGAGCAGAGGGGAGCTGATGGGTAGGGGGGGCGGCGGGAGCGGGGGGGCTGATGCGAAGGGGGCCGGCAGGAGCAGAGGGGAACTGATGGGTAGGGGGGGCGGCGGGAGCGGGGGGGCTGATGCGAAGGGGGCCGGTAGCAGCAGAGGGGAGCTGATGGGTAGGGGGGCGGCGGGAGCGGGGGGGCTGATAGGTAGGGGGGCGGCGGGAGCGGGGGGGGGCTGATGCGAAGGGGGCCGGTAGGAGCAGAGGGGAGCTGATGGGTAGGGGGGCGGCGGGAGCGGGGGGGCTGATGCGAAAGGGGCCGGCAGGAGCAGAGGGGAGCTGATGGGTAGGGGGGCGGCGGGAGCGGGGGGGCTGATGCGAAGGGGGCCGGTAGCAGCAGAGGGGAGCTGATGGGTAGGGGGGCGGCGGGAGCGGGGGGGGCTGATGCGAAGGGGGCCGGCAGGAGCAGAGGGGAGCTGATGGGTAGGGGGGCGGCGGGAGCGGGGGGGCCGATGCGAAAGGGGCCGGCAGGAGCAGAGGGGAGCTGATGGGTAGGGGGGCGGCGGGAGCGGGGGGGCTGATGCGAAGGGGGCCGGCAGGAGCAGAGGGGAGCTGATGGGTAGGGGGGCGGCGGGAGCAGGGGGGCTGATGCGAAGGGGGCCGGCAGGAGCAGAGGGGAGCTGATGGGTAGGGGGGCGGCGGGAGCGGGGGGCTGATGCGAAGGGGGCCGGTAGGAGCAGAGGGGAGCTGATGGGTAGGGGGGGCAGCGGGAGCGGGGGGGGGGCTGATGCGAAGGAGGCCGGTAGCAGCAGAGGGGAGCTGATGGGTAGGGGGGCGGCGGGAGCGGGGGGGGCCGATGCGAAAGGGGCCGGCAGGAGCAGAGGGGAGCTGATGGGTAGGGGGGCGGCGGGAGCGGGGGGGCCGATGCGAAAGGGGCCGGCAGGAGCAGAGGGGAGCTGATGGGTAGGGGGGCGGCGGGAGCGGGGGGGGGGCTGATGCGAAGGGGGCCGGCAGGAGCAGAGGGGAGCTGATGGGTAGGGGGGCGGCGGGAGCGGGGGGCTGATGCAAAGGGGGCCGGCAGGAGCAGAGGGGAGCTGATGGGTAGGGGGGCGGCGGGAGCGGGGGGGCTGATGGGTAGGGGGGGCGGCGGGAGCGGGGGGGCTGATGCAAAGGGGGCCGGCAGGAGCAGAGGGGAGCTGATGGGTAGGGGGGCGGCGGGAGCGGGGGGGCTGATGCGAAGGGGGCCGGTAGCAGCAGAGGGGAGCTGATGGGTAGGGGGGGCGGCGGGAGCGGGGGGGGCTGATGCGAAGGGGGCCGGCAGGAGCAGAGGGGAGCTGATGGGTAGGGGGGCGGCGGGAGCGGGGGGCTGATGCGAAGGGGGCCGGTAGGAGCAGAGGGGAGCTGATGGGTAGGGGAGCGGCGGGAGCGGGGGGGCCGATGCGAAGGGGGCCGGCAGGAGCAGAGGGGAGCTGATGGGTAGGGGGGCGGCGGGAGCGGGGGGGCTGATGGGTAGGGGGGCGGCGGGAGCGGGGGGCTGATGCGAAGGGGGCCGGTAGGAGCAGAGGGGAGCTGATGGGTAGGGGGGCGGCGGGAGCGGGGGGGGCTGATGCGAAGGGGGCCGGCAGGAGCAGAGGGGAGCTGATGGGTAGGGGGGGCGGCGGGAGCGGGGGGAGGCTGATGCGAAGGGGGCCGGCAGGAGCAGAGGGGAGCTGATGGGTAGGGGGGCGGCGGGAGCGGGGGGGCTGATGCAAAGGGGGCCGGCAGGAGCAGAGGGGAGCTGATGGGTAGGGGGGCGGCGGGAGCGGGGGGGCTGATGGGTAGGGGGGCGGCGGGAGCGGGGGGCTGATGCGAAGGGGGCCGGTAGGAGCAGAGGGGAGCTGATGGGTAGGGGGGCGGCGGGAGCGGGGGGGCCGATGCGAAGGGGGCCGGCAGGAGCAGAGGGGAGCTGATGGGTAGGGGGGCGGCGGGAGCGGGGGGGCCTATGCGAAGGGGGCCGGCAGGAGCAGAGGGGAGCTGATGGGTAGGGGGGCGGCGGCAGTGGAGCGGGGGCGGGGAGGCCCTGGCAGACGGCTGTCTCCTCGGGCGGGCGGAGGACTCACCGCGTGCTTGACACTGTAGTTGATGATCATGTAGTCGCTGCCCAGGGGCAGCCAGGAGCGCAGGGTGACAAAGTCCCTGTTCTTCAGGGGCCTCGGGCACTTCCCTGCAAGGGAGAGAGGCTGTTACCCCCAGCCCTCTGGGCCGTCCCCCCCGGCGTCACTCCCGCAGCCAGGGCCTCGTGCCCGCAGGCGTGGGGAGTGGGGTGTGGGGCGCCCTTGCTGGGCACCCGGGGTCGTGGCCGCAGCCCGTGGGCCCCCGCTCACAGGCATAGTATCCCACGTCAGCGTTGGCCGTCAGGCGCCCGATGTCGTAGGTCTCAATGACGTTGGAGTCCCACTTCTTGCGGTAGTGGGTGTCGTGCAGCACGTCGTAGAGCGTGGCGGCCGCCACGTCCTTGCAGGCAATGCGCAGCTGCAGGGGGAGCACGAGGGAGGGCACTGCTGGGCACCCAGCATGGCGGCGCAGGCCCCGTGCTCGGGCTGGGCACGCCGGGGCATGTGCGTAGGACTGCCAGTGTTCTAGTCCCTCAAAAGCCCCTGCCCTGCCCAGCCCCTTCTGCGGCCCCGCCCGCTCCATTCCCCGAGGCCCCGCCCCCGCCCGCTCCATCCCCTGAGGCCCCGCCCGCTCCATTCCCCGAGGCCCCGCCCCGCCCGCTCCATTCCCCGAGGCCCTGCCCCGCCCGCTCCATCCCCTGAGGCCCCGCCCGCTCCATTCCCCGAGGCCCCGCCCCCGCCCGCTCCATTCCCCTAGGCCCCGCCCCTCCCGCTCCATCCCCTGAGGCCCCGCCCGCTCCATTCCCCGAGGCCCCGCCCCGCCCGCTGCATCCCCTGCGGCCCCGCCCGCTCCATTCCCCGAGGCCCCGCCCCGCCCGCTCCATTCCCCGAGGCCCCGCCCCGCCCGCTCCATCCCCTGAGGCCCCGCCTGCTCCATTCCCCGAGGCCCCGCCCCCGCCCGCTCCATCCCGAGGCCCCGCCCGCTCCATTCCCCGAGGCCCCGCCCCCGCCCGCTCCATCCCCTGAGGCCCCGCCCGCTCCATTCCCCGAGGCCCCGCCCCCGCCCGCTCCATCCCCTGAGGCCCCGCCCGCTCCATTCCCCGAGGCCCTGCCCCCGCCATTACCTGAGGCCCTGCCCCCACCCACTCCATTCCCTGAGGCCCCGCCCGCTCCATTCCCCGAGGCCCTGCCCCCGCCATTACCTGAGGCCCTGCCCCCACCCGCTCCATTCCCTGAGGCCCCGCCTGCTCCATTCCCCGAGGCCCCGCCCCCACCCGCTCCATTCCCTGAGGCCCCGCCTGCTCCATTCCCCGAGGCCCCGCCCCCACCCGCTCCATTCCCCGAGGCCCTGCCCCCGCCCCCGCCATTACCCGAGGCCCTGCCCCCATCCGCTCCATTCCCTGAGGCCCTGCCTGCTCCATTCCCCGAGGCCCTGCGCCCGCCCGCTCCATTCCCCGAGGCTCCGCCCCTGCCCGCTCCATTCCCCGAGGCCCCGCCCCCGCCCGCTCCATTCCCCTAGGCCCCGCCCCTGCCCACTTCATTCCCTGAGGCCCCGCCCCCGCCTGCTCCATTCGCCGAGGCCCCGCCCCTGCCTGCTCCATTCCCACTCCGTTTCAGCAGGCCGGGCAGAAGGTTGGGATGCAGGAGGAGGGCTCTGGCTGGGGGTGCAGGATCTGGGGTGGGCTGAAAGAGGGGCTGGGGGAGGGGTTCCGGCTGTGGGCTGCCAGCGGCTCCACTGGGAGATGGCAGCAAAGCAGAGCAGGCAGCCGTGTGGCCTGGGGGGAGGCCCGGCCCCCCAGGCCGTCCTGGGCCCTGCCGATGCCGTTGGAGCAAACTCTGGCTCCGGCAGTGGCCACACGCCCTCAGGCTCTGGCTCCTTCTCCCCAGCGCCAGCCCCCCAGGTGGGTTACAGTCCTCTCCAGGTCTGGCCGCAAGGCCTCAGGCAGTGCTGGGCCTCTGGCCAGAGCCCCTGCGCGCTCCTCGGCTGCTCACCGCACCCCGCTCCAGAGTGCTCCAGCTCAGCCCCGGACAGCTCCCCTCTGCTGTGCGGCCTCCAGCCCCCTGGGGCTGCAGAGGGCTCCCGGCACCGCTCTGCTCTCTGCACGGTGTCTCTGGCTGGCCCAGCCCTGCTCTCCCCTTCGCTCTGCCCCACTCTGCCCTGCCAGGCACTTCCAGCTCACAGAGAGCAGGATGGGACCCCTTCCCCCAGCCTCCTGCCCCCTCATTGGCTTGCCCACCCTGTCAGTCAGCCTGGCCTGGGGCACTGGCCTCTCCCCATTGTCCCCAATTTCCCAGTGACCCTTCCCCTTCCTTTGAGCCTAGTCAGCGCACTCACCAGCCTTAGTCCATTGGCTTTCTGCTCTGCTCTGCTCTGAGGGCCGGCTCAGGCCCCTGGCCCCCATCCCCCATCCCCTCCCTGGGGGCAGCAGCCCCGGGGGGCAGGAACATGCTGACACCTGGGTGCCAGGGCTGTGACGGCAGGCAGACCCCCCCTCGCCCCTCCAAACCCTGGGCCCCGCACAAGTCACGGCCCCGGGCAGCAGCCTTGGGCTCGTCCCCAGCTCCGGCGGTGCCAAGCTGGGCCTGGGAGAGCAGCCGGGAACCCGAGCTGCAGCCGAGGGCGGGTGCATTATTGATGAGCCCCGGCCCGGCGCGGTTGCCCTCCGCCCCATTGGCGGCTGCGGTTTGATGAGGTACCTGTCAGGTAACTGGAGCCAGCCCTTTGTGCAGCCGCCATTGTCCCTGCGGCTCGTCCGCCGCCCCACGGGCCCCTCGCGTCGCAGAGCAGGTGGCCCGGGCCGGCGCTGGCGACACAGGACCCGCTCCTCTCCTCCCGCGCCGGCGCTGGGCCTCACAGCCTGCTAACTGCGCTGCACCGCCCCGCCGGGCTCCGCTGGGCCCCCCTCCGGCTGGCCTGCCGGCAGCAAGGGCCAGACAGGTGCCCATGGTGCACTGGGCCACCCGAGCTGAGCTGGAGCACCGAGCAGCCAGCCCCGTTTCGCCCGGGCCCTTGGAGAACCGGCTCCCAGGCCTGTGCCCTGCAGGGCCGGTGGTTCCCTTGCCCGGGCCTCAAGCTGCTCAGCCAGAGTACTAGGAGCAAGGACGTTCCGCTTTCAGCTGGTCTCCGCAGCTCCTGGGGGCGGTGGGGCAGCCGAGTGCCCCTGCGGGCTGGGCCCAAGGCGGAGCTAGCACCGCAGGCCGGCCCGCTCCGCAGGCTCAGTGGCAGCCCCTTTGCATCCGCGCCCAGAACCGTTTGACATCCCCTTTGCATCCCGCCCCCCCGGTCTCCTCCCCCACGCCAGTCACCACCAAACCCGCCACGTGGCCGACGTACCTGAGACATCAGCGGCATCTGCATCCTCTGCACAGGGGCCCTCCACTCCCCCCCCGGTCTCCTCCCCCACGCCAGCCACCACCAAACCCGCCACGTGGCCGACGTACCTGAGACATCAGCGGCATCTGCATCCTCTGCACAGGGGCCCTCCACTCCCCCCCCCGGTCTCCTCCCCCACGCCAGCCACCACCAAACCCGTCACGTGGCCGACGTACCTGAGACATCAGCGGCATCTGCATCCTCTGCACAGGGGCCCTCCACTCCCCCCCCGGTCTCCTCCCCCACGCCAGCCACCACCAAACCCGCCACGTGGCTGACGTACCTGAAACATCAACGGTATCTGCCTCCTCTGCACAGGGGCCCTCCACTCCCCCCCCGGTCTCCTCCCCCACGCCAGCCACCACCAAACCCACCACGTGGCCGACGTACCTGAGACATCAGCGGCATCTGCATCCTCTGCACAGGGGCCCTCCACTCCGCCCGCCCCGGTCTCCTCCCCCACGCCAGCCACCACCAAACCCGCCAGCTCCCCAACGTGCCTGCACCAGCATCCGTTCCCAGGACCGCACAACCAGCCTCAGCAAGGGAGCCCTGTGGCACCACAGATCACTGCTCATACCTTCAGGGGCCAGTTACCATCCTGCACGTGCCACGAAAGCAGCTGCTTACAGCCCGGCCGTTCCCGCAGAGCACGTTCGGTGGCAGGAACCCTAACTCTCCAAACCGCCCTCCCCGAGGGAAAGCAGGTTGTGCCACGGAACGGGCCACAGAGAACCTGCTGCAATGAGGGAAAAAGGAAACCAGCCATCTCCAGCCACGCCCATTTGTCAGTGGCCATCCTGCAACGGGCCCCAGATTGGGCATCTCTGGACAGTCGCAGCCACGCTCAGTAGCAATGCCAGGGTGGCACTTCCCGACAGGAGGGCTGCTAACTACTCCCTATTTCTAAGAAAGGGGGGAAGGTGCCATCGGGGAAGATACAGGCCTGGTAGTTTGACCTCACCTGCATGCAAGGCCTTGGGACACATGTTGAAAGAGGGGCGTTAAGGGCCAAACCAGATCTCACGCCACCGGATCTCACGCCACATCCCCCGGCGCTCCTTGCCAAAGAGGATGGGTTTTAGACCTAGTCCACCTGGCCTTCAGCAGGGCCTGTGGTGCAGCTCCACCCAGGACAGTGCTAGTTGCACTGGCAGAGCTGGGGCGGATAGGAGAGGGGGGCTAGAGAGCCGGTGAAAGGGGAGACCTACAACAGGGCCTGCAGGGGACAGCGGCCAGGCCGGAGGCCAGAGTCTAGCAGGGCTCCTCAGTCTTAGCACACTCTGATTGAAGTTTCACTGTGGCTGTGGCCCAAGGGGGGGTGGGCCACTAGCCTGTGGCCGGAGATCTGGGCAGCCCCGTAAACTGGAGCCACAGGAATGGGATGAGACCAGCGCAAGGCCCTGCAGGCAGGGACCCTCGGGCAGCATTGCTGCTCTAAGCTGGGGGAGCCTGCTGCGAGGGATGGAGCAGGGCGACGGGGGCTCCTGGCGGGTCACAGGACGTCTGCGCTGCCCAAGTGATGCCGCTGGGGAAAGGCCAGTGCAGTCCTGGGGAGGCCCTGCTAGTTAGGACAGAGAAGCGTTAACACGAGGCTGGGGGAGCTTATCCGCACAGCTGGGTGCAGCTCTGGCCCCAGGAGCCAAAGCCGAGGCCAACAGGCGGGCGCAGAGACCGGCGGCTCGGCGATCAGAGGACTCAGGCCAGAAGGGACTGTCACGGCCATGTAGTCTGACGCCCTGCACATCACAGGCCCCAGCCCCTCAGCCCTCTCTGGTAACAGCTGCTGGCCGAGTTACGAGAGCCCACCGCTGACACCAGCGTGCACCTGCAAGTGGGCTGCGGTGAGACCAGGCAAGGGCAATGCTCTCAAAGAGAAACCCCCGCCACCGGGGCTCTCCTCACTGAGCGACCAGGCCCCAGCGCCGGGCACAAAGCCAGCTGCCCCCGTGCTGGGCTCTTACCTTCATTTTCTGCACCGTCCGGCTCTCGCCCGGCACCTGGCTCCACACCGTCACCCCGCCCTTGTTGTACTGGCTGTGCCAGCCCTCCTGGCTCTCACACTGGGCCCTGAAGGAGCTGAAGTCAGAGTCATCTGGGATATAAACTGTCTCCCCTCCTCTTGACATGGAGACGGGCTTTGCGGGCTCCGGGGCCGTAGCCAGCATGCACCAGACACCAGGGTCAGGACAGGACGGGTCTTGGTCTGGCTCGCACCAAGACTGCCAGCAGCTGTCCTGGCTCCGCTCAGCTCCGCTGGGCTGCCTCCCTGCCCTACTCCCCCTGCTGCCCTTGCCCCCCGAGCCCAGAGTCCATCCCCTGCCCTGGCCAGGAGCTGTGGGCCGGCCCGGCGCTGGGCAGAGGAGCCCTCGGGAAGGTTCTGCTCAGCAGCCGTTAATGCAGCTGCGGGGAGCTCAGATGTCAGCTCAGCTCTGCAGCCCGGTGTCCTGTTCCCCTGCTCCTCTATTATTCAGCAGGTAACTTCACCCCGGTGTCTCGGCCCCCCCGGCTCTGGGCTGGACTGAGTCGCGGAAGGGCCGGGAACAGCAGCCCGGTCACAGCGGAGGCAGCGGCTCAGAGGCCAGGGCGGGGCAGGCAATGCCGCGTTGGGACCCAAGGGCCTGAGTCCAATGGCAAAGGCTTCAGCGCCAGGTAGCAGCAGCACCCGCCGAGCCATAAGGCCAGAGCGTGGCTGTGAATGTACGCGCTGCCCGGGGGAGAGCCAGGCCGGCGCCCCGGGCCGGGGACCGTCCCCAGCGGGCAGGGGAGAGCCAGGCTGGCGCCCCGGCCCAGGGACCGTCCCCAGCGGGACGGGGAGAGCCAGTCCGGCGCCCTGGCCCGGGGACCGTCCCCAGCGGGCCGGGGAGAGCCAGGCCGGCGCCCCGGGCCGGGGACCGTCCCCAGCGGGCCGGGGAGAGCCAGGCTGGCGCCCCAGCCCAGGGACCGTCCCCAGCGGGCCGGGGAGAGCCAGGCTGGCGCCCCAGCCCAGGGACCGTCCCCAGCGGGACGGGGAGAGCCAGTCCGGCGCCCTGGCCCGGGGACCGTCCCCAGCGGGCCGGGGAGAGCCAGGCCGGCGCCCCGGGCCGGGGACCGTCCCCAGCGGGCCGGGGAGAGCCAGGCCGGCGCCCCGGGCCGGGGACCGTCCCCAGCGGGCCGGGGAGAGCCAGGTTGGCGCCCCAGCCCGGGGACCGTCCCCAGCGGGCCGGGGAGAGCCAGGTTGGCGCCCCAGCCCGGGGACCGTCCCCAGTGGGCTGGGGAGAGACAGGCCAGCACCCTGGCCGAGAGGGTGGAGGGCTACCGCCCGAACGAGGCCTGAGCATGGCCATGCCAAAGCTAACGGTTGGTTCGTTTGCACCGATGATGGATGGGGCCAGCAAACGAGCGTGTGGGGGGTGAAACTGGCCTGGGGGCAGCAGCGTCAGAGCCCGGTTCCGCCTGGCCGACAGCAGAGAACTGGGGGGGCGGCTGTAGAGCAGCAAAGGGCTGCTTGGTGCCTGCGCTGGCGGGGAGCAGCATCGCGCTCTTGGCAGCCCGGAGCCGGGCTCCACACCAGGCCTGGGACACACCGAATGGCTCTGGAATGCGAGGGCCGACGTCCTATGGGCTTGTGCTGCCCTGGCGAGGGTGGGGCAGGGCTGGACTAAGGGGTCCCTGTCCTGGATCCCTCTCGCTGTGCCATGGCCACCGGAAAGCGAAGCTGGGTGGCTGCTGCCTACCCGACCAGTCAGCCAAGTCAGAGCCAGCTCCGCCTCGCTCACCAGCCAGAGCGGCTCCTGCACAGCACCCCAGCGCCGCCGGCCACAACGCAATGACCGAGCCTTCCTGCGCCAGCCCTGCCTCCCCAGGGGCGGGCGTTTGCTTCCTGCCAGTGCAGCGTCCTTGCCACGGGACGGGTGCGCACCCGCCACGCTGCTACCACTGCCCAGGCACCGGGCATCCCAGCCGAGCAGCCTCCACCGAGCCGGGCCTGACGCCGAGCGAAGCTGGGGAGTGTCTCCGGGGCCTCCCTCCGCCGTTCCGCTGCGGCTGCCTCGTCTCACTGCCGCTCACGATGCTGCAGCCTGGGAGTGAGCGCAGGCCAGAGCCCCCAGCCCGGCCCTGGCACAGGAAGCCTCCAGCTTTTCTGGCAGCCTGGTCCCGCCAGCTCCCCAGCTGCAGAAAGGGCCTGGCTCTGCTCAGCCCTCGGGAGCCTCCATTTCTACAGCCCAGCTGGACGGCAGCGTTACTGAACATGCTCAGTACAAGCCAAGCTGCAGATGGGGGGGCGTTGACCCGTCCCCCCCCACACCACCTCTGTCAAGGGCACCTCTGTCAAGGGGCTACGGAGGCGTTCGAGAGCAAGGTTTTGGCAGACAGCGTAGCAATGAGCTGACCGGAGCCAACTGAGAGACTGTGCGTCTGTCTGTCCATGTGTCCATCCATCTGTGCGTCCGTCTGTCCATATGTCCGTCCATCTGTGAGTCTGTCTGTCCATATGTCCGTCCATCTGTGCGTCCGTCTGTCCATGTGTCCATCCATCTGTGTGTCCGTCTGTCCAAGAGGTAAGAGCTCGGACCCCATTTCGGGGGAAGCTTCCTCTTCTCGTCTCTTCAAGCAGGGCAGGGCCTGGCTGTGCCAGGACCACGGGACGGGGCTGTTGCCCAGGCAATGGCACGGGTGGCCTGGGCGAGCAGGGACAGTTATGCTCCTGAACAGCCACAGGGGGGCAGCAAGTGACCCAGCCCCAGGCAGCCACTGCCCGGGCAGCGTGGCCCCTGCCAGCCCAGGCCAGCCCTAGGGAGAAGCTGGTGGCTGGGGAGCGCAGCCCTGAGCCCCCCGCTCTGAACCCTGCACCTCCCACTCCTGCCCTGAGCCCCCCTCACCCCGACCCTTGCTCCAGTGCCCCCTGTGACGGCACGTCGGGGTTCCCCGCCTCCTGCACCCCGTAGTGGCACAACCAGACTCCACCAGCCAGTAGAATAGAGGGAGTTTATTGCTTCTCCAGGATACAGCACAGCACAGATGTCATCTGGTTACAGGGCCAGGCTAGGATGCCTCAGCCCCCCTTGAGATGGGGGAGACTGGGCCCCTAAATCCCAGCCCATTGCCTAGGCTGCTTCCTCCATGATACCAGACAGAAACTAAAACTCTCTTCCAGCCCTGCCCCCCAGCCAGGTGCTGGTCTCTGCCCTCCTCCCTTTGTCTCTCCCTGGGGAGGCTGAGCCTGGGTTTCTGGGTTAATACACATTTGGGAGAGTCAGTGAGAATCTCCCATCACAGCGCAGGGGGACCCCGGGTCACAGAGCAGACAGCCCCCCACTACGCCACACCCCCCCACTCCCAGCCTGCTGCCCTGAGCCCCCCTCCCCCCTAACTCCAGCGCCCCTCTACTCCCAGCCCCCTGCCCCTCATCCCCCCTGACTCCAGTGCCCCACACGCCCTGCACTGAAGAAGCAGAGGGTGTCCGGTAAAGGAAGACATTACAGGAAAGAGCAGCCCCACTCGGCTCTCTCTGGCATGTTCTGACACCTCGTGGACACTGGGGAGCCCGCACGTGTGACTCTATTCTCACTTCCTTCCTCACTGTGCACAGAGACGGACCCGTCTGGGCTGCACCTCGGCGCTGGGAGGGGGCTGGGCTCCGGGACGAGGCTCTCAAACATTTTCTCTCATGCCCCAGCTGAAGAAAATCGTTGATGCACAATGTGACTGGGGTGGGGCTGAGGATGGAGCCGTGGGGTGCAGGAGAGGACTCTGGCTTTGGGGGGGCAGGGTGGGGGCAGGAGGGGCTTCCTTCGAGCAGCTCCCAGTCAGCGGTGCAGCGGGGGGGTTAAGGCAGCTTCCTGCCTCTCCTGGCCCCGCAGACCAGGCTGCCCCCAGAAGCAGCCGGTGCCAGGTTCCCAGCCAGTGGGAGTGCAGAGCTAGAGCTCGGGGCAGGGGCAGCGCATGGAGCCCTGTGCGCCCCCCCCCCCCCACCTAGGAGCCAGGCCTGCTGCTGGCCGCTTTGGGGCACAGCCCAGTCTGTGGTGCCAGGCCAGGCAGGTACCTGCCTCAGCCCCCCGCTCACCTGATCCCCCTGCAGCCACGAGCCCAGTGCCCGACATGCCCAGCCCCGTACCAGGGGTACAGCAGGGCAGATCCATCTGGGTTCCACAGAGCAGCCGAGCGGCCAGACGGGGTCAGGCCAAAGGTCCATCCAGCCCAGTGTCCCGCTGCCCCTGCATGTCATGGGTTCCCGGCCTGTGCTGGGCGAGTGAGGAGTAAATCGCCCATGTGCCGGTTCTCGGCCCCGGACGCGGCCCATCAGCCCTTCCCCTGGCAGCCTGGGCGGCCCCGGGCTCGCTAACCTCTCCACGCCCCGCGGCGTTCCTGACCCGAGAGACCTGTGGGGGTGAGGCCCCCACATCCGCCCGCAGCAGTCGAGTCTAGTGGCCCCAGGCCCACTCTGCTGGGCAATCCCTGGTTACTGTGGGCTGGGGTGACCCCTACTGGCCAGTGTCTGTAGCACAGCTCAGCGGGGGGGGGCGCCCCTGCGGGCCCGCATGTCACATAGACAATGGCCAAGCCGGTTCTCACCTGACTGGGGGAAGGGGTTCACACAGAGGAAGGGGGGACCGCCTGGGGGAGGCGTGTTCGGTGGTTTGGGGGAAGGGTTGGTCTTGGCTGGGCAAACGTGAAGAGAAGAGACTGAGCCGAGTGCGGGGGGTTCGGGGCCTGTGGACCCTGCCCCAAGGGGTCTGAGGCTGCCGGCCCCCTCACTTGGATGCCCACATGGAACCCGGGTGAGCGGTACCTCGCAGAAGCAATGACCCCCCCTGTTCCACTGGCCGGCGGCGTCACATCTGGCTGCGGGCAGGGTCGGGGGTCCCTGACATGCCGCCACAGGAGGGGACTCACGATCCATGCAGAGGCAACATGATGCTAACGAACCCCAATAGTCCGTCAGCTTGGAAAACATGCCGGGACCTCTGGCCAGCGCTCGGCTACCCCCAGGCTCCGCACTCAGGGAGCGGCCCGAGGCTACGCCAGACCCGCCAGTTTACAGCCCTTCCTCGCCCCAGGCAATGTGCAGTGCTCGGAGCTGACCTTTGCACGGGGCCACGTGCTCGGAACTCCCCTTTGCACGGGGCCACGTGCTCGGAGCTGCCCTTTGCACGGGGCCACGTGCTCAGAGCTGCCCTTTGCACGAGGCCACATGCTCGGAACTGCCCTTTGCACGGGGCCACGTGCTCGGAGCTGACCTTTGCACGGGGCCACGTGCTCAGAGTTGCCCTTTGCACGAGGCCACGTGCTCGGAGCTGACCTTTGCACGGGGCCACGTGCTCAGAGTTGCCCTTTGCACGAGGCCACATGCTCGGAACTGCCCTTTGCATGGGGCCACGTGCTCGGAGCTGCCCTTTGCACGGGGCCACGTGCTCAGAGCTGACCTTTGCACGGGGCCACATGCTCGGAACTGCCCTTTGCCCGGGGCCATGTTCTTGGAGCTGCCCTTTGCACGGGGCCACGTGCTCGGAGCTGACCTTTGCACGGGGCCACGTGTTCAGAGCTGACCTTTGCACGGGGCCACCCCAGCCTGTACAGAGGACACCCCCAGCCTTGGCAGCATCATGTCTCGCCCAGGATTGAGTGCACCCCAGAGGCAGGAGCCGCGCTGGCCAACGGGGCCTCTTGCAATCCAGCATGTGGCCACTGGGTGCCCCCCACACTCCACCAAGGAACCCACATGGCTTGGCTCCTGGAGTCGGGACTGGAAGGGCTGGCTCCACCCTGCAGCCTGGCCCTGGAGCACTGGTCCGGCTCAGCGCTGCCCCCCCCCAGGAGCAGGGGCCACGGGTTGGGGGGGCATGAAGTGAGACAGCCCCAGGACATGGTCTAGAGGCCCCTCGCCCACACTGCGGGTGGCGGCTGAGCCTGCACTGCTTTGGCACCGGCTCCAGGCAGCCTCCGGCACAGTGCGGCCCTGACTCCAGTGGGAGCGCCTCCGTGCTACCGTCACAATGGCGCAGCATCTGTGCCCCAGTCCCCAGCGGGGAAACTGAGGACAGGGCAGCGCCTGACTGGCCACAGTCACGGGACCGGCCTGCACCGGGGCGGGCAGCAGAAGCCAAATGCGCCAGGCCCAGCCTTGCCCCGGCCGGCAGGGGGACTCGGCCAGCAGCATGAGCGGCCCAGCACATCTGCAGGGACTGCCCTCCTCCGCTTCCCTGGGACAGTCCGGGCAGGGGCGCATGATCAGCGAGCCCACGGACAGTGCCCCACCCTCCAGGGGACGCTGCTCCCTGCCCCTGCGCCCCGCCACGGCCCTGTGACGTGGTGGGGGGCTGTCTGCTCTTGTGACCCTAGGCTGCTCTGCAGGGACACTGGGAGTGTCTGTGTCTGTGCAGGGCCCAGCGGGGCATGGGGCCCCTGAGCCAAGACATGAGGCAATGGCTTAGCCGCTTCTCGCCTGGCCAGGGGAAGGGGTGGGAACGGGGGGGGGGGGGGAGTGACCCGTGGCTGGGAGAAGGGGAGTCTGGGGGAGGAAGATGAGCAAGGAGGACTAAAGCCAGGACGGGGGGGTCAGGGCCCCTTGAACCCCTCCCCCCAGGAGGGATACGGCTATCTGCTCTCAGGCCATCGCCTGTGTCCCGGAGATCCAATAAACCTCCCACTCCACTGGCCGGTTGAGTCACATCTGGCTGTGGACGGGGGCGCAGGGTCGGGGGCTCCCCGACGTGCCGTCACAGGCCCCGCCCCTATTCCACCCCCGGCCCCGCCCCTGTTCCACACCTTCCCCCATCTCTTGCTCCCTCCCGCGTCTCACCCGCACCCTGGGTGAGCTGTTGGGGGCAGGGCAGGGGCTCGCTCTGCGGGGCCGGGGGTGGGGTGCCTTGCCCTATAGCACACTGCAGCCAGGACTAATCACTGCCAGGCGCTGGCAGGCTGGCCGGGGAATCGCCACCTCACTGGGCCTGCTGGGCGGGCGGAGGGCCCCGAGGATGGTGAGGGGCAGGCCAGGCAGGGCTCTGGAGCCAGCACATGGCCACCACGTCCCACCCGCCTGGGGACAGCTGGCCACCCCCACCAGACCGCCCAGGTCTGGAGCTGGCACCGACAGAAGGTGGGCAGGGGAGGTGGCCAGAGAGGCAGTCAGTCAAGGGCACCCGTAAGGCCAAAGTCATTGGCGGGAAGGGGCCTGGGGCGGGCTCAGGTTCTCGGGTGGGAGAGCTCCTGCACCCTCCCTGGGCTGCTTCCTACCCCCACGCCCCTCTCTGCCCAGGGCAGCCGCAGCCTCTGTTGGCTGCCACCCTCCGAGGGACACGCAGAGGGAGGGGGAGACCCAGCCAGGCAGCCAGCTCCCGGCCCTGCCTCAGCACCTCTCCCCCAGCCCAGTGCCAGGTGTGAGCTGTGAATAGCGCGGGGAGCCGTACACTGGAGCAGGGAGTGGCACACAGCCCCCCGTGCCCGCACACCCAGCCTCCCCGTGCCCGCACACCCAGCCTCCCCGTGTGCACGCACAGCCCCTTGTGCACACACATGCAGCTCCCAGTGCACGCATAGCCCCCCCGCGCACACGCACACAGCTGCAGGAGAGCGGGACGTGGGCACAGCAGCCACGGCTGCCAGCTGGGGGGCTCCCTGGCTCTCACGGGCCGGCAGAGCTGTCCTTCGCCCAGGGCCCTGAGCGTGGGAGCCCTGGCGGGAGGTCCCGCAGGGGGCCCAGTGCCCACCGACTCCCCGTCTGGCTCCACAGAGCGGGGCAGCAGCTGGTGCCGCGCTGGCTAGCCCTGCTCGGGGGCGCTGCTGGCCTGAGAGCTCCGCCGGGGCGGCTGCGCGGGGAGAGGCTGGTGCTGGGGGGCTGCCCGGTGTCCAGCCGCACAGGGACACGCCCATTAGCCTGGGCCTGTGCGGGGGCTGGGCGCTCCGCGGACACCTGAACCCCACCCCCCCCAGAGTCAGAGGGGTAGGGGCTCTGCAGCCGAGTGGCCAGAGCCAGGCCCGCAGGAGGGCTACTTTGGGCAATTCAGTGGGGAGCTACGGCCTCCCGTGGTGCCCTGCCCCCCGCCCCCTCGGGAGCCACACACAGGGGCAGGGAGCAGAGAGGGGCAGGCTGGCAGCCCAGCAGTCACCAGAGGGGTGGGGAACTCACTCCCCGCCCGGGCTCCCTGGGGCTGCCCCACAGAGCAGCTGGCAGGTCAGTCAGGCCCCAGCGCTGCCCCCAGTGCCCCTCAGAGGAGCCCGAGACACCCGGTGGCTGTGGGCACCGCCCCAAGGGACTGTGGGAGGCTGGACACCTGGATCCCCGGAGCCAGGGGCAGGACGCACACACTGACCCATGGGGCCGGGGGCAGACTGCATGCACAGTGAAATAGACCCCGGAGTCACCCAACAGCCAGCCTGCGCCAGGCTACCCAGGGACACAGCGCCCAGCAACATGCCCACGTGTACATACACACACACAGCCCCCCAGTGCACACGCACACAGCCCCCTGTGCGCGCACACAGCCCCCCAGCATGCGCACACACAACTCCCCAACGTGTACACACACACAGCCTCCCAGTGTGCACACACATAGCCCCCTAGTGTGCACACACAGCCCCCAACGTGCACATACACACAGCCTCCCAGTGTGCACATACACACAGCCCCCAGCACACGCACACACAGCCCCCCCAGTGTGCACACACAGCCCCCCAGGGCATGCACACACAGCCCCCCAGCGCGCACACACAGACCCTGTGCACACACACACAGCCTCCCAGCGTACACACACAGCCCCCCCACGCGCACACACAGCCCCCAACGTGCACATACACACAGCCTCCCAGTGTGCACACACAGCCTCCCAGTGTGCACACACAGCCCCCCAGCGTGCACACACAGACCCTGTGCATGCACACACAGCCTCCCAGCGTACACACACAGCCCCCCCACGCGCACACACAGCCCCCGTGCGCACACACCCTAGGCAGCATGGCTCCTGCCACCTTGAACCCAGAGCCAGCTCACAGCCCCCTATGCACACACACGCAGCCCCCAGCGCGTGCACACACACACACACACACACACACACACACAGCACCCCCCAGCGCACAAGCACAGCCCCCTAGTGCCAGTCTGCCTCCTGGTCTTGCTTTGCTTCCTGCAGTGTCCCTGGCTGCAGCCCCTCCTGGGGCTCGGGTTACGAAGGGCACAGGCCCCGTCCCAAGGGCCTCAGCAAAAGCCACATGCCCTTACCCCGCGCCTCAGGGGCACAGGTGCAATCCACAAGGAAACTGAGGCCCGGGCAATGCTTCTGCAACACAGGGAGAAGGCTCACAAAGGCTGGCATAAAACAGAACCAGGAAAACCCACTTTGTCCCCCCCCCATGCCGGCGGGAGGGGCCCAGGGCGCTGGGGGGCTGGAGAGCTGCAGTGTCCGGCCCGCCCGGCCCCGGGATTGCTGGGGGCTCGGGGGCCCAGTGGGGATGGTGCAGGGCGCTGCAGGGTTTGTGGTGCGCGCACACGGCCGTCCTTGCTTCGCAGACTCCTCTGCACCTGTTGCCCAAAGCGGAGGCCGGGGGGCCGGGCTGCTGGGGCGCCAGGAGGAGACCCTCAGAGGTGTCCTGTGACCAGCCCTCTGCCAGGCTGAGTCTCACCAGCTGGGCCCCGAGGGGGGCTGAGGAGAGGGTGGGGGCAGGGTCCAGGTGCCCCGCCGGGTGCGGTTCCTCCTGCCGAACCGTGCTTCCCTGGGTTCGTCTGGGCTCCAGACCTGCCTCCCCAGCCGGGCTCGTCCTGCGCTGGCTAACGAGGCTGGCCCGGCTCGTCCTGCGTTAACGAGGCTGGCCCGGCGCCAGCAGCCGCCCTCGCCGTTAGGAGAAGACGGATGGGGCCGTGCTCAGTGCCACCAGTGAATGGAAAAGCCGATGACGCGCGGGGCCGGGGCTCCACTCCTGGGCCGGCCAATTGCACATAATGGATGGGACTCCCGGCTAATGGGATATTGACCCGGCAGCACCGGCCTGCCGCAGCCACGGGCCGCTGGACTGACGGATGCCGAGCTCCTGCTGCTCGTGCCAAGGCGGCACCTCGGGGTGAGTGAGGCCTGGGGGGAGGACAGGCAGCATGGGGGGGGGGGATTGGGAGGGAGAGGGCGGGGGAATGGTGGGGGTTGGGAGGGAGGGGCGGGGGAATGGGAGGGTTGGGAGGGCGAGGGCGGGGAAATGGGGGGGTTGGGAGGGCGAGGGCGGGGAAATGGGGGGGTATGGGAGGGAGAGGGCAGGGAAATGGGGGGGTTGGGAGGGCGAGGGCGAGGGAACGGGGGGGTGTGGGAGGGAGGGGGGGGAATGGAGGATGGGAGGGAGAGGGTGCGGGGAACAGGGGGGTTGGGAGGGCGAGGGGAACAGGAGGGAGACGGCAGGTAGCACGGGGCGGTATGGGCGGGGGGCAGCAAACTGCAAGTGAAGATTTATCTTCATAGCTCTCCAGGGCTCCACACTTCTCCACCTCGCCATGGGGGATCCTGCAGCTGCTCAGGCCTGCCCCCCCCAGCAGGGGGTGCTGTGCATACATGGGGGCATCTTCACCGCTCATGAGTATGGTTGGGGGCGGTGTGTGCATGTGTGGGGGATGTGTATGTGTGGGATGGGTGTGGGGGGCGGGGCGGGGTGGGGGTTGGGGGGCGGGTGGGCGATGGTGTTTGTGGGGATGGGGTGGGGGTGCGGGGCGTGTGGGTGTGAGTATGGTTGGGGGGCGGTGTGGGGGTGGGGGGAGGAGGTGGGAGGGGTGGGGGGCGGGCGGGGAGGGTGGGGGCGGTGGGCGGGTGGGGGATGGTAGTTGATCTTGGCTGTGGGTATGTCGTATGGGGGTGGGGGGATGTGTAGTGCGGGGGGTGTGGGGGCGTTGGGGAGATGGTTGGGGGGCGTGTGTGCGTGTGGGGGATGGTGTGGGGGGGTGTGGGGCGGGGGGGTGTGTAGTATGGTTGGGGGGCGGTGTGGGCGGTGTTGGGGGATGGGTGTGGGGGGCAGTGTGGGTGTGAGTATGGTTGGGGGGGCGGTGTGGGCGGTGTGGGGGATGTGTATGTGTGGGATGGGTGTGGGTGTGAGTATGGTGGGGGGCGGGTGGGCGTGTGGGGGATGTGTAGTGTGGGATGGGTGTGGGGGGGAGTGGGTTTGAGTATGGTGGGGCGGTTGGGCGGTGTGGGGGATGTGTAGTGGGGATGGGTGTGGGGGGCAGGTGGGTGTGAGTATGGTTGGGGGGCGGTGTGGCCGTGTGGGGGATGTGTATGTGTGGGATGGGTGTGGGGGGCGGGGGTGGGTGTGAGTATGGTTGGGGGGGGGTGGTGGGGATGTGTATGTGGGGATGGGTGTGGGGGTGGGTGTGAGTATGGTTGGGGGCGGGTGGGCGGTGTGGGGGATGTGTATGTGTGGGATGGGTGTGGGTGGGAGTATGGTTGGGGGGCGGTGTGGCGTGTGGGGGATGTGTAGTGTGGGATGGGTGTGGGGGCGGTGGGGCGCGTGTGGGGGATGGGGGCGGTGTGGGTGGGTGTGGGGGGGGTGTGGGGGGTGTGGGGGTGGCAGTGTGGGTGTGAGTATGGTTGGGGGGCGGTGTGGGCGTGTGTGGGGGATGTGTATGTGTGGGATGGGTGTGGGGCGTGCGGGGCAGTGTGGGTGTGAGTATGGTTGGGGGGCGGTGTGGGCGCGTGTGGGGGATGTGTATGTGTGGGATGGGTGTGGGTGTGAGTATGGTTGGGGGGCGGCGTGGGCGCGTGTGGGGGATGTGTATGTGTGGGATGGGTGTGGGTGGGAGTATGGTTGGGGGGCGGTGTGGGCGCGTGTGGGGGATGTGTACGTGTGGGATGGGTGTTGGGGGGCGGTGTGGGGGGGCGCGTGTGGGGGATGTGTACGTGTGGGATGGGCGTGTGGGGGGCGGTGGGTGGGCGCGTGTGGGGGATGTGTACGTGTGGGATGGGTGTGTGGGGGCGGTGTGGGCGCGTGTGGGGGATGTGTACGTGTGGGATGGGTGTTGGGGGGCGGTGTGGGCGCGTGTGGGGGATGTGTACGTGTGGGATGGGCGTGTGGGGGGCGGTGTGGGCGCGTGTGGGGGATGTGTACGTGTGGGATGGGTGTTGGGGGCGGTGTGGGCGGCGTGGTGGGGGATGTGTACGTGTGGGATGGGTGTGGGGGGCGGTGGGTGGGCGCGTGTGGGGGATGTGTACGTGTGGGATGGGTGTTGGGGGGCGGTGTGGGCGCGTGTGGGGGATGTGTACGTGTGGGATGGGTGTGGGGGGCGGTGTGGGCGCGTGTGGGGGATGTGTACGTGTGGGATGGGTGTGTGGGGGGGGGGCGGTGTGGGCGCGTGTGGGGGATGTGTACGTGTGGGATGGGTGTTGGGGGCGGTGTGGGGCGCGTGTGGGGGATGTGTACGTGTGGATGGGGTTGGGGGCGGTGTGGGCGCGTGTGGGGGATGTGTACGTGTGGGATGGGTGTTGGGGGCGGTGTGGGCGCGTGTGGGGGATGTGTACGTGTGGGATGGGGTTGGGGGGCGGTGTGGGCGCGTGTGGGGGATGTGTACGTGTGGGATGGGTGTGGTGGGGGTGGGGCGGTGTGGGCGCGTGTGGGGGATGTGTACGTGTGGGATGGGTGTGGGTGGGGGTGGGGCGGTGTGGGCGCGTGTGGGGGATGTGTACGTGTGGGATGGGTGTGGTGGGGGGGCGGTGTGGGCGCGTGTGGGGGATGTGTACGTGTGGGATGGGTGTTGGGGGCGGTGTGGGCGCGTGTGGGGGATGTGTACGTGTGGGATGGGCGTTGGGGGCGGTGTGGGCGCGTGTGGGGGATGTGTACGTGTGGGATGGGTGTGGGTGTGAGTATGGGTGGGGGGCGGTGTGGGCACGTGTGGGGGATGTGTACGTGTGGGATGGGTGTGGTGGGGGTGGGGGCGGTGTGGGCGCGTGTGGGGGATGTGTACGTGTGGGATGGGTGTGGGGGGGGGTGGGGGGGTGGGCGCGTGTGGGGGATGTGTACGTGTGGGATGGGTGTGTGGGGGGGGGTGTGGGCGCGTGTGGGGGATGTGTACGTGTGGGATGGGTGTGGGGGGCGGTGTGGGCGCGTGTGGGGGATGTGTACGTGTGGGATGGGGTTGGGGGCGGTGTGGGCGCGTGTGGGGGATGTGTACGTGTGGGATGGGGTTGGGGGGCGGTGTGGGCGCGTGTGGGGGATGTGTACGTGTGGGATGGGGTTGGGGGCGGTGTGGGCGCGTGTGGGGGATGTGTACGTGTGGGATGGGGTGGGGGGCGGTGTGGGCGCGTGTGGGGGATGTGTACGTGTGGGATGGGTGTTGGGGGCGGTGTGGGCGCGTGTGGGGGATGTGTACGTGTGGGATGGGTGTGGGGGGCGGTGTGGGCGCGTGTGGGGGATGTGTACGTGTGGGATGGGTGTGGGGGGCGGTGTGGGCGCGTGTGGGGGATGTGTACGTGTGGGATGGGTGTGGGGGGCGGTGTGGGCGCGTGTGGGGGATGTGTACGTGTGGGATGGGTGTGGGAGGCCGCGGGCGTGGGATTAAAACCCGCTGTTTGTTTTACTTAACGCAACGGCCCGAGCCAGTTCCAGGGCTCCTGCCACCGAGCGCCCTGAACTGCGCTACCCTCCCGACTACCCTGCGCCCCCCCCGGTGGCCCCCCGCACCCCACCGGGCCCCCCTGCACCCGGCCAGGCCCCCGTCCCGCCCCCCTGCACCTCGCTGCACCCCCTCCCCGCCGGGCCCCCCTGCAGCTCGCCGCGCCCCCTCCCCGCCGGGCCCCCCTGCACCCGGCCGTGCCCCCACTCCCCACCGTGCCCCCTCCCTGCCCTGCCCCCCCGGACGCACCCGCTCCCCGCTGGGCCCCCCTGCACCCAGCCGCGCCCCCTCCTCGCTGTGCCCCCCCTGCACCCAGCCATGCCCCTGCCCCGCTGCGACCAGGGCCCTCTGCACCCAACCCTACAGCCCAGTGACAACGGGGGAGTGGGGAGGATGAGACGGGGGGGGGGGGGGCGGGAGCAGTTGGGGCGGCCCTTGGCATCCTGCCTGGGGCGGGGGGGTTAAGGCAGCTCCCCGAAAGGGCTGTCCAGCCATAGCAACAGTTGCTAAGGCCCCTTCCCGGGGTTCTGCAGCTTCCCAGCTGGAGACTGTTTCCATGCAATTAACGCTCATTAATTAGACAGACAACAGAGCAGCCCCACTCAGGCAGGAGACAAGGCATTCCTTGGGGCTGGGGCATGCCCTGTCCCCCACCCCAGCCCTGAGGGGAACCGGCTGCAGGGCAGAGGCCCTGGGGGGCAGTGACCCTCCCTGGGGAACGTGGGGCTCGCTGAGCGCCCGGCGCCCCCTCAGGGGTTCTCAAGAGCTGGGGCCAGCGGAGCAGAACCTTGGGCCATGGGGACCAGGGGGGTAGGGGGGTGCTGGGGCATTCAGCACCAGCCAGGGTCCCCTGTTTCCTTCTCCCTAGCTGGGGGGAGGCCAGGTGTGAGGGCCGGTGTGTGTGGGGGGCGAGGGGACAGGCCGGGCGTGAGGGCCGGTGTGTGCGTGGGGGGGGTGAGGGGACAGGCTGGGTGTGAGGGCAGGTGTGTGCATGAGGGGGTGAGGGGACAGGCCGGGTGTGAGGGCAGGTGTGTGGGGGGGGGGCGAGGGGACAGGCCGGGCGTGAGGGCCGGTGTGTGCGTGGGGGGGGTGAGGGGACAGGCCGGGTGTGAGGGCAGGTGTGTGCATGGGGGGGGTGAGGGGACAGGCCGGGTGTGAGGGCAGGTGTGTGCATGGGGGGGGGTGAGGGGACAGGCCGGGTGTGAGGGCAGGTGTGTGCATGGGGGGGGGTGAGGGGACAGGCCGGGTGTGAGGGCAGGTGTGTGCATGGGGGGGGGGTAAGGGGACAGGCCGGGTGTGAGGGCAGGTGTGTGCATGGGGGGGGTGAGGGGACAGGCCGGGTGTGAGGGCAGGTGTGTGCGTGGGGGGCGTGAGGGGACAGGCCGGGTGTGAGGGCAGGTGTGTGCGTGGGGGGGCGGTGAGGGGACAGGCCGGGTGTGAGGGCAGGTGTGTGGGGGGGGGCGAGGGGACAGGCCGGGCGTGAGGGCCGGTGTGTGCGTGGGGGGGGTGAGGGGACAGGCTGGGTGTGAGGGCAGGTGTGTGCATGAGGGGGTGAGGGGACAGGCCGGGTGTGAGGGCAGGTGTGTGCGTGGGGGGGGTGAGGGGACAGGCTGGGTGTGAGGGCAGGTGTGTGCATGAGGGGGTGAGGGGACAGGCCGGGTGTGAGGGCAGGTGTGTGCGTGGGGGGCGTGAGGGGACAGGCCGGGTGTGAGGGCAGGTGTGTGCATGGGGGGGGTGAGGGGACCGTCCGCGTCTGAGGCCAGGTGTGTGCGTGGGGGGCGTGAGGGGACAGGCCGGGTGTGAGGGCAGGTGTGTGCGTGGGGGGGCGGTGAGGGGACAGGCCGGGTGTGAGGGCCGGTGTGTGTGGGGGGCGAGGGGACAGGCCGGGCGTGAGGGCCGGTGTGTGCGTGGGGGGGGTGAGGGGACAGGCCGGGTGTGAGGGCCGGTGTGTGCGTGGGGGGGGTGAGGGGACAGGCCGGGCGTGAGGGCCGGTGTGTGCGTGGGGGGGGTGAGGGGACAGGCCGGGTGTGAGGGCAGGTGTGTGCGTGGGGGGGCGGTGAGGGGACAGGCCGGGTGTGAGGGCAGGTGTGTGTGGGGGGGTGAGAGGACAGGCCGGGTGTGAGGGCAGGTGTGTGCATGGGGGGGGGTGAGGGGACAGGCCGGGTGTGAGGGCAGGTGTGTGTGGGGGGGGTGAGGGGACAGGCCGGGTGTGAGGGCAGGTGTGTGCATGGGGGGGGGTGAGAGGACAGGCCGGGTGTGAGGGCAGGTGTGTGCATGGGGGGGGGTGAGGGGACTGGCCGGGTGTGAGGGCAGGTGTGTGCATGGGGGGGGGTGAGGGGACAGGCCGGGTGTGAGGGCAGGTGCGTGGGGGGGTGGTGAGGGGACAGGCCGGGTGTGAGGGAGGCGAGGGGACAGGGCAGGTGTGAGGGCGGCGAGGGGACAGGCCGGGTGTGAGGGCAGGTGCGTGGGGGGGGGTGAGGGGACAGGCCGGGTGTGAGGGCAGGTGCGTGGGGGGGGGTGAGGGGACAGGCCGGGTGTGAGGGCAGGTGCGTGGGGGGGGGTGAGGGGACAGGCCGGGTGTGAGGGCAGGTGCGTGGGGGGGGTGAGGGGACAGGCCGTGTGTGAGGGAGGCGAGGGGACAGGGCAGGTGTGAGGGCGGCGAGGGGACAGGCCGGGTGTGAGGGCAGGTGTGTGGGGGGGTGGTGAGGGGACAGGCTGGATGTGAGGGCGGCGAGGGGACAGGCCGGGTGTGAGGGCAGGTGCGTGGGGGGGTGGTGAGGGGACAGGCCGGGTGTGAGGGCAGGTGCGTGGGGGGGTGGTGAGGGGACAGGCCGGGTGTGAGGGAGGCGAGGGGACAGGGCAGGTGTGAGGGCGGCGAGGGGACAGGCCGGGTGTGAGGGCAGGTGCGTGGGGGGGTGGTGAGGGGACAGGCCGGGTGTGAGGGCGGCGAGGGGACAGGCCGGGTGTGAGGGCAGGTGCGTGGGGGGGTGGTGAGGGGACAGGCCGGGTGTGAGGGCAGGTGCGTGGGGGGGTGGTGAGGGGACAGGCCGGGTGTGAGGGAGGCGAGGGGACAGGGCAGGTGTGAGGGCGGCGAGGGGACAGGCCGGGTGTGAGGGCAGGTGTGTGGGGGGGTGGTGAGGGGACAGGCCGGGTGTGAGGGCAGGTGCGTGGGGGGGTGGTGAGGGGACAGGCCAGGTGTGAGGGCGGCGAGGGGACAGGCCGGGTGTGAGGGCAGGTGCGTGGGGGGGTGGTGAGGGGACAGGCCGGGTGTGAGGGCAGGTGCGTGGGGGGGTGGTGAGGGGACAGGCCGGGTGTGAGGGCGGCGAGGGGACAGGCCGGGTGTGAGGGCAGGTGCGTGGGGGGGTGGTGAGGGGACAGGCCGGGTGTGAGGGCGGCGAGGGGACAGTCCGGGTGTGAGGGCAGGTGCGTGGGGGGGTGGTGAGGGGACAGGCCGGGTGTGAGGGCAGGCCAGCAGGGGACAGTCTGGGGGGGCGTGCAAAGGCAGCTGAGACCACACCGCCGGGCTGTGCATCACAGAGACTAAAATCAGTGCCCCCCGCGGGCCTACTTGCCCCTCACTGTTCCCAAGCTCCAGCTCAGCCAACACCAGCTCCCATCCCTCCCTCTGAGTGGGGAGATCTGCCCAGCCGCCAGGGCGCCACTGCAGATTTGAGCACGCTCCGGACAAGCCAAGCAGCAAGCCAGGGGAGGGAATGAGGCCACACAGCCGCACAGTTTGTTGGGGGCAGTCACCGTGGTTTCTGTAAAGAGAAATCCTGCCTTACTGATCTGCTAGAGTTCTTTGAGGGGGTCAGCACACATGTGGCCAAGGGGGATCCAGTGGACAGTGGGTACTTAGTTTCCAGAAAGCCTTTGACAAGGTCCCTCACGGAAGGCTCTTAAGTCAAGTCAGCTGTCATGGGATAAGAGGGAAGGTCCTTTCGTGGATTGAAAACTGGTTAAAAGCCAGGAAACAAAGGGTAGGAATAAATGGTAAATTTTCTGAGTGGGGAGAGGTAACTAGTGGGGTCCCCCCAGGGTCTGTCCTATTCAATCTATTTATAAATGATCTAAAGAAAGGGGTGTGATGGCGCCTCAGGGTTCCCCCCATCCTGCAGCCCCGTCTGCAACAAGAACAGACTCCGCCCGCCAGTAGAACAGGGGGGTTTATTGCTTCTCCAGGATACAGCCCAGCACAGACGTGATGTGGGTACAGGAGTAAGGGCCAGGATGCCTCAGACCCTTGGGTTAGGGGGTCCATCACCCCCTCACTCAGCTTAGTCTGTTCCCTTCATGTTTCCCATCCAGAGACTGCCCCGCTCCCAGGCCCTGCCCCACAGCCAGGTGGCATCTCCGCCTCCCTCCCTTCGTCTCTCCCTCTGGGAAGAGCCTTGTTAACTGCTCAGGCTGGGCCTCGCTGTCTGGGCCAAAGCACACGTGTGATTCCCACTGACTCACCCACCTCACAGCGCAGGGGGACCCCGGGTTACAGAGCAGACAGCCCCCCACTACGGCACAAGGGGTAAACACTGAGGTGACAAAATTGCAGACGATACTAAACTGCTCAAGGTAGTTAAGACCAAAGCAGACTGAAGAGCCCCAAAAAGATCTCACCAAATGAAGTGATCGGCAACAAAATGGCAAACGAAATTTCATGTTGATAAATGCAAAGGAATGCCCATTGGAATAACCCCAACTCTACGTACAACGTGACGGGGACTAGTTTAGCTACAACTACTCAAGAGAGATCTTGGAGTCATTGTGGATGCATTCACCCAGGCTATGTCTACATACAGTTTTCCCCCAGGATGCCAGAGCAATCCCGGAAAAACTCTACCGCATCGAGGGAATGCGTCCGCTTTTTCGGATCAGTTCCAAAAGAGCGGGTGCGTTCTTTCAGAAGCCCTGTATTCCTCCAGACAGTGTTGCAGGGTCCAGGATAGTAGGAGCCACACGCAGCAACAACACCCCCGCTACATCCCACCATGACTTTAGAGACAAGATATTTTCTGTCTGATCTGCCCTTCCCTAAGATTCCCAGTACTCGGTTTGCTTTTAGACAGCCACTGCACAGCAAGCAGATGTGTCCAGGGAACCCTACCCAAGTGGCGTCAGCTTTGTGTACGCACAGGCGGGTGGACACGTTTCCGTGCGCATCACTCTGCATTTATCACCCTGAATTCCACCTGCCCTTGTGCTGCCAGGCACCCAGCGTGCGGGGTCCCTTTGGAAGCGCGTCAGCTGCAGCTCTTGCCCCCGCCGCCTACCCCTTCTAGATCATTTAGGAATAAGCTGAACTGCCCCTGCTCCTGATTCCAGCTCCTGCCCCTGCCTTTTCGAGCAGAGGAGTCAGCAACATCTTCACGCCCAGCCATGGACCCTTCCACAGCCAGCCCTGCGCTAGCTTACGAGCCAACTCCCTGGCCAGGGCACAGCTGGGAGCAGCGCAAACCCCCTTGCAGTGGGAGCTGCCTCTGGGGCTGGGGCCCGCACGTTTCGCAGCTCTCAGGCTTGAAATCCAGGGTTCAAACCTGGGGGCTACAGGCCCCTAAACAGCACCCTTGGCAGCCACGTGGAGCAACAGCCCAGAGTGGCCAGGCACGGGGGCTATGGACAGAGGTTCCCCAGAACCATGCTGTGGGGTGCCAAGCACTGGGCAAATGGGGTCCCAGGGCCAGTCCCAGGCTCACCCAGAGATGCTCATTAGCTGCAGTTTTCACACCCCTCAGGACAGACCCAAGCCCAATGCAGGCCCCACTCCAGGGCACCCAGGGGGAAAACTCTGCCTGAGCCCTCTTCTGGCTCATACCCCTACTTCCATGGCCCCTCGGGGGCTCAGAAAGGGGGAAGACCAAGCACCTTCCTGCACCCACCTTACCTCAGTGACCCACGGCCAGGCCTCACCTAGTCCCACCACTAGTGACCACCTAGCAGGGTCAGGGAAGCCTGGCAATCTACACATGCCCCCCCCTACAGCCCAGGGAGCCTCTATTTATACAGGCCAGCTGGGCCCTCATTGGCTGTGGCTGCCTCTGCTGCAGGCTCCACCCCTCAGCCTGCCCCCAGGGCTGGGGTTTAACCCTTAAAGGGCCGGTGCGGGACACGCCGATCACACTGCTCTTACGTCTCTCCAGGGATGGAGATTCCACAACCCCCCAGGCAACTTATCCCAGTGTTTAGCCACCCTGACAGGCAGGAAGGTTTTCCTAATGTCCAACCTGAACCTCCCTGGCTGCAGTGTAAGCCCCTTGCTGCTTGCCCTGCCCTCAGAGGCCAAGAACAATTCTTGTCCCTCCCCCTTGTAACAACCTTTTATGTACGTGAAAACTGCTCTCCTGCCTTCTCTTTTCTAGACTAAGGAAACCCTCTTTTCTTCAGTCTCCCTTCCATAGCTCATGCTTTCTAGACCCTTTTCATTTTGGATCTTCTCTGAACTTCCTCCCATGTGTCTACATCTTTCCTGAAAGGTGGGGCCCAGAACTGGACGCCGTGCTCTGGCTGAGGTGTGATCAGCACAGGGCACCACCCAGAATGAGGTTTGCTATTTTGCAGCAGTGTCAGACTGTTGACTCCTATGTAGCTTGTGCTCCACTGTGACCCCAGCTCCCTTTCTGCAGGGCTCCTTCTGTGTGTGCAATTGACAGCTCTGTCCTAGGGGAAGTACTGGGCATTGTCCTCACTGAATTTCATCTTTTCCCTCCGACCCTTGTTCCTGTTTGTCCAGCTCGTTTTGAATCTTGACCCTACCCTCCAAAGCACTGGCAACCCCTCCCAGCTTGGGATCTTTCGCACAGTTTATAAATGACCTCTCTGTGCTATTATCTAAATCATTGATGAAGATATTGAACAGTGTGACGACGCGTCGGGGTTCTCCGCCTCCTGCACCCCCGTAACGGCACAGACAGACTCCGCCAGCCAGTAGAATAGAGGGAGTTTATTGCTTCTCCAGGATACAGCACAGCACAGATGTCATCTGGTTACAGGGCAGGCCTAGGATGCCTCAGCCCCCCTTGAGATGGGGGAGACTGGGCCCCTAAATCCCAGCCCCTTGCTTAGACTGCTTCCTCCATGATTCCAGACAGAAACCTAAAACTTTCTTCCAGCCCTGCCCCCCAGCCAGGCGCTGGTCTCCGCCCTCCTCCCTTTGTCTCTCCCTGGGAGGCTGAGCCTGGGTGTCTCGGTTAATACACATTTGGGAGAGTCAGTGAGAATCTCCCATCCCAGCGCAGGGGGACCCCAGGTCACAGAGCAAACAGCCCCCCCACTACGTCACAGCTGTCCCCCCTCCGAGAGCGAACTGAGCAGGGTCATTCCACTTGTGACCTAGGGAAGTTCGGGTCCCCTGCCCGGGAAAGCCGTAGCGGTGACATTGGCGCTCCCCTTGGCTCGGGCTGTCTGCGGCAAAGCCCTGCAGGAGCCGGCTCCCCCCGTCCGGTTGCTGCACAGCTCCGGGGGGACCGGCACGGGCCTGTCTTCGGTGGCCATACCAGCCCTTCCACTGCCCTTGAGCTCTGGCCAGGGTCTCTCTGGCTGGGGCCATGAGCCCAGCAAGCCTTTCCCGGAAAGCCAGGACGTCTTCCACCCCCGATGCTCCATGCAGGGAGGTCTTCCCCTCCCATAACTCTCTCAGCAAGCCCAGGGATCCGTCCCCCTTCTGCACCCTGGCTCGGTCCGGGAGAGCCTGGCAGACCCTCTGGGTGCCTCCCCCTGTGCAGACAGCAGGTGGGGCAGGTACTGGTCCCAGTCCCGCGGGTGCTGGTGCATACAGGCCTCCAGCATCTGCTTCAGGGTCCCCTGGAACCTCCTCACCAGCCCACTGGGCCGGGCGCCATACGTTGGGGTCCAGTTGAGCCGGGCCCTGTGCGTCTCCCACAAGCACCGGAGCAGGGCCGACATGAAGTGGGATCTCTGGTCCATGAGGACCTCCTGGGGGAGCCCCACCCTGCTGAAAATGGCCAGCAGCGCGTCTGCCACCGTGTCTGCCTCCATAGAGGGCAGAGCCACGGCCTTGGGGCAATTGGTAGCCAAATCCACGGCTACCAGGATGGATTTGTTCCCCATCCAGGTCACCTGGCCGACAGGCCCCACTATCTCTAATGCTGCCTTCCGGGACGGCTCCTCCTGTATGAGATAGGGGCCCCCAAGCAGCTTTCCTCCCACCTTGGGCCTCCCCCACCCCTGGCAGGAGTCGCAGGACCGGCAATATCACTGCCCAGCTGCAAATACCCCCGGCCAGGAGAAGTGTTGGAGCAGCCTGAGCCGGATGTGCCGGATCCCCCGGTGCCCCGCAAAGGGGACGTCGTGGGCCAGATACAGCAGCTTGAGGCGATATCTTTGGGGGACGACCAGCTGCCGCTGGACCCCCCATGCCCTCACCTCCCTGGGGGAGCCATTCCCGGAACAGGAATCCCCGCTCCCACAGGAACCTCTCCTGGTCCCTCAGCCTCCGCAAGGAGGGGTCTGCCTGCACCGCAGCCTGGAGTTCAGCCGCTGGGGCAGGGATCGGGACCTGCTCCCCGCCTTGCCTAGGTCCAGAGTCCCAGCCTGGCTGGACTCCGTGTCCACTGGGATGGGACCCTGAGCCCCTCCCCTGGGTCTGGGTCGCCAGCCCCTCGCTGGCTCTGGCTACGGGCGGTGACCAGGGTCCTGTGGGGTCCGTCTGGCCATTCCTCTAGGTCACCCCCCATCAGCACCTCCGTGGGCAAGTGCCGGTGCACCCCCACTTCCTTGGGGCCCTCCTCCCCCATTTCAGATGCACCCGGGCTACAGGCACCTTAAACGGGGTCCTGTCTATGCCCCTCAGGGTCAGCTGAGTGTTAGGTACCATGTGGTCTGGGGCTACAACCTCGGGCCGGGCCAGCTTCACCTCCACCCCCGTGTCCCAGAAACCCGTCACCTCCCTGCCATCCACCTGCCGGGGCACGAGGCACTTGCTCCGCAGGGGCCGCCCTGCCCCCACCCGGTACATGGAGAAATCCGCCTCCCAAGGGTCAGATCTCCCATGGGAGGTGCACTGAGCATCCTTCCCCCCCGCTCTGAGCTGAGGTTTGCCTGCTGGCCCCTGCCTCTGGGGCAGCCTGCTCTTCCCCCAGCCCCAGCCAGTTAACCCTGGGAAATCCCAGGTCTTGGTGCCTGGTGCACTGAGCCCTCTTGTGGCCTTTTTGCCCACAGCGATGGCAAGTTAGGTCCTGCGGGTCCTTTTGGGCTGGCTCTGCCCAGGCCCTGGCTGGTTCTCTGGGGCGTAGATGACTGGTCCTTGTCTCTTGGGCTCGCCTAGTAGGTGATTTTCTCCATTGCTCAGCTGAGAACCGGTCTCTGAGCGATTCCCTCTCTCTCCGGGATTCCCGTTCACACCCGGACCGCCTCCCTGTGAACTCGTCCGCCAGCCTCCCGGCTTTCTGGGGGTTCTCTGGCCTCCGGTCCTTGAGCCACAGCCTCAGGCTAGGTGTGCAGGCTTCATAGAACTGCTCCATCATGACCAGCTTGAGCAGGTCCTTTGCGGTCTGGGCTCCGACTCCAGACACCCACTTGCGGCAGTATTGCGCCAGGCGGGAGGCCAGATCCACATGGGTCTCCCGCGGCTCCTTCTGCACCCCCCGGAACTTTTTCCTGTACGTCTCGGGGGTGAGCCCGAACTTGTGCAGCAGGGCCTCCTTGACCCGTTGGTAATCACCTGGCTGTGGGTCCTCTACCTGATTGAGCACCCCAGCAGCCTCCTGGTTCAATGCGGGGATGAGCTCCTGCAGCCAGTCAGCCGGGGGGACCCGTTGCAGTCCACAGACCCTCTCAAAGGAGCTGAGGAACCCGTCTATGTCGCCCACGTCCTTCAATTGGGCCACCACAAGGTTCTCCAAGCATCTGGCTGCCCCGGGACCCTGGGGCCTCTCCCCACTCAGCGCAGCCGGGGCCCTACTGCTTCTCCACTCTGTCATGGCCAGCTCATGCTGTCGCTGCTCTCTCGATCCTGTACTTCCAGTTCCTTCATCCACAGCCGCTGGAGCTCTGTTGGGCTGGACCCTGCCCTGGACGAACTGCAGCTGGCAGGGTCTCCCTGGGAAGCTGTCCCATCTCCCTGGCGGGCTTCAGTTCTCCGCCCTCTCTGGGAGCCTGAGATGCTCCCAGGGGTGGTCTGGCTGCTCCCCACTGGGACAGGGTCCCCGCCCTGTGACTGGTCATTCTCGTCCAGCCGGGCAATCAGCTGGGCCTTGGTCGCTTTTCTCACGGGCAGGCCCCTCTCTCTGCACAGCCTCACCAGCTCTGCCTTCAGGAGTCGGGTGTAGGCCATCTCCCCGCTGGTCCCCTCGGTGGGGACTCACCAGTCTAGTGCTGCAGCGCCCCACGATTCCCAGGAACCGCTTCGCTCTGTCTCCAGCACGCCTGGCTCTAAGGCCCTTGCTTCTACTGCACCTTGACACTCGCTGCTGGATGCTCCATCCACGGGGTGCAGTGCATCCCACCCCTGACACCAGTGTGATGACGTGTCGGGGTTCCCCCCACTCCTGCACCCCCGTAGTGGCATGAACAGACTCCGCCAGCCAGTAGAATAGAGGGAGTTTATTGCTTCTCCAAGGATGCAGCACAGCACAGATGTAATCTAGTTACAGGGCCAGGCCTAGGATGCCTCAGCCCCCCTTGAGATGGGGGAGACTGGGCCCCTAAATCCCATCCCCCCTTTGCTCAGGCTGCTTCCTCCATGATTCCAGACAGAAACTAAACTCTCTTCTAGCCCTGCCCCCCAGCCAGGTGCTGGTCTCCACCTTCCTCCCTTTGTCTCTCTCTCTGGGAGGCTGAGTCTGGGTGTCTGGGCCAATCCACATGTGGGTGAGTCAGTGAGAATCTCACATCCTAGCGCAGGGGGACCCTGGGTCACAGAGCAGACAGCACCCCACGATGCCACAGCCAGAACCAGACCCAGAGCTGTTCCTGCACAGCACACCGCATTACCGTGAGCCATTGATAACTGCTCTCTGGGAACGGTTATCTGGCCAGTTATGCACCCACCGTATAGTAGCTCTATCTAGGTTGCATTTCTCTGGTTTATGTGAAGATCACGTGCGACTGTAGCAGAAGCCTTACTAATGCCAAGATACACCATGTTTACCACTTCCCCCCAGCACAAGGCTTGTTACCCGGTCAGAAAAGCTAGCAGGCTTGCTTGACACGATCTGGTTTTCGACAAATGCAGGCTCTTACTTATCACCTTGTCATTGTCTAGCTGTCTGCACACTGATTGCTTAATTATTTGCTCCATTCTCTTTGCAGGTACTGAAGTTAAATTGACTCATCTTCAATTCCCTGGGTTGTCCTTATTTTCCCTTTTAGAGATGGACACTATATTTGCCCTTTTCCAATCTTCTGGAATCTCTCCTGCCTTCCGTGAATGTTCAGAGATATTTGCTAATGGCTCAGATGTCTCCTCAGTCAGCTTCTTGAGTATTCTAGGATGCATTTCATCAGGCCCCGGTGACGAAGACATCTAACTTGTCTCAGTCATTTTTAACTTGTTCTTTCTCGGTTTTAGCCTCTGATCCTACCCCATTTTCACTGGCATTCACTAGGTTAGTCGGTCAATTGCTGCTAAGCCTTTTGGTGAAAACCAAAACAAAAAACTCATTTAACACTTCTGCCATTTCCCCATTGTCTGTTATTGTTTCCCCCTCTCATTGAGTAAGGGGCCTGTCCTTGGTTTTCCTCTTGCTTCTAATATAGTTGTAGAATGTTTTCGTGCTACTCTTTATGTCTCTAGCTAGTTTAGTCTCATTTTGCATCTTGGCCTTTCTATGTAATTCTGTCCTTACATAGGAGCGTTATTTATTTATATTCGTCCTTTGTCATTTGGCCTAAGTCCCACTTTTTGTAGGATTCTGCATTTCAGCTCGGTTAAGCTAGTGTCACCAAGGTGGGGGGTCACCAGGCCCTGCCTCCTCCCCCCTCCTTTTCCCCTCCCCAGCCAGAGGTGGTTCCCAGCCAGCAGGAAGAGCATTAGGATTCTGAGTTGACAGGGACCCGGCACAGCACAGACTGGTCATCTCAGGGACCAGGGGCAGCCAGGGCAGCCCAGCCAGGGGAGAGGGGTCCCCAAGCCAGGGCCCTGTCCCCCATCTCCACACCCCAAGACACTGGGACATGCACCCAGCCAGAAGCCCGCCCCAGCCCTGCTGCCAGCCCTGCCTCCCACCTTTGTCCTGTCACCTGCCCCCTCCCAGGCTCAGGTTACTTGTGTACGTGAGGGAGACACTCCCACTGGAATTCCCACTACCATCTAGGAATGGTGCAGTGCCCAGGGAAACCGAGGCATGCATACGGGGCTACAACAGGAGCATAGAAATCACATGCAAGAGAACGGAGTGAATATGATCCCCACTTTGTCACAGCCGGGGGGTCTCTTGCCTGACTGCTCCGCTTCCCTGAGCTGGGTGACCATTTGTGCTTGTGCCCACAGAGCTGGGGCTGCCCCAGGCATGCCCCCTCCGTGCCAGGGGAATCCCCAGGGGGCTTCACCCTGGTCCCTAGCCACAGCCTCGGGACCGAGGGGTTTGCAGGAGATCGGGCCCTCCCAGTCGGCATGAGCACAGGCGCCAGGATGTGGGGCACGGCCCCCGCATTCCCCGCCCCCAGCAAGGGCAGAGAGAACGGAGCCAGTGGCTCACTGTCCCTGGGCCTGGCCCTACCGTGAGGCGAACGGAGGCGGCCGCCTCAGGTGCCAGACTGGAGGGGGGGCACTAGGACCCAGCGTGTAGAACACTGTCTGCTGCGGGTGCAGATGGATTCTCTCTGCTCTAGATGCACAGAGATGGGGGGTGCGGTGCTGGAGGAAGGAGGGCACAAGAGACATCACAGGCAGGCAGGAGAAAAGGGGGCCTGGGGGTGTCATTTGAGCTCCCTGCCTCGGGTGCCGACATGTTGTGGGCAGGCCCTGCCTGTCCCGGACCGTGGCAGCCCTGCAGGCAGCCCCTCTGGGGCCCCAAGCCCCATCTCCCTCAGAGCCGCAGGCAGAAGGCGAAGGAGCGGCTGGCCCCCTTCCAGGAAGCTCCATAACACCCCTAATGCTTTGTCATTTAAATGTAATCAACTTCATTGTGCTGCAGCGAGGGGGCCTGGGCTTGTGGGCGGGTGGGCGGGCGGCAATCACTCCCAGCCAGCCCCGGCCCCGCACCTCGGGGAGACAATGCCATGTGGGAGCAGAAGGGAGTCCTCCCGAATGGATGCAGATTGCGCTCTGATTGGGAACAGATGGGAGAGATGCTGCAGGCGGCAGGTACCTGCCCAGAGCCAGGCAGGGCCTTGCTAGTCTGATTTCTCAGTCGCTCACTGCAGGGCGGGCAGGCCCCACAATCCCACAGGCAGGGGCTCACCCCGACTTTAGGGGAGCAAAACCTGCCCAGCTCTGGGGTATCTGCCCAGGGCAGACCCGCAGTTCCCAGGAGAGATCCAGGTTCACTGCGGGGGTGCCCGGGGGCTGCATGTCTGCTGGGTGCAGCCGAGAGGTGCCAGCCCCCGCGCGGTGCAGCTGGGAATGCTAAGGGGTTGGAACTCCCCCCCCCCGCACTCACCACAGAGCCCCCCACCTCTGAGCCAGCAGTGCCCCTTTGGCTCACGCGCGTGCGACACGACACCCCCCTTGGGGCAGGCCACGGAGCGCCCGAGCAGGACTCCTGCAGGCTCCACCAGGGAGCGGGGCTGGGGCAGCGCTAGGACGGGCTCTGGCTCCCGCAGAGTCCTGGTCCCACCATGGAGCCTGCTCTGGGCAGCTGCTGTTCCAGCGCCAGCGGCACCACGGCCCTTACCCGTACCAGGCTGGGGGGGCTGCCTGGCCACGGGGAGCAGCTGTGTCCTGCCCAGCTAGTCGGAGGGAGGCAGTGCCACAGGTCGTGCCCACACTCGGCCTGTAGGACCCTGGGCAGATCCCCATTCCAGTGCCATAGCCCCTCCCCCAGGGCCCTCCAGTGCCACAGCCCCTCCCTGGGGCCCCTCCAGTGCCACAGCCCCTCTCCCAGGGCCCTCCAGTGCCACAGCCCCTCCCCCGGGTCCCCTCCAGTGCCACAGCCCCTCCCCTGGGTCCCCTCCAGTGCCACAGCCCCTCTCCCGGGTCCCCTCCAGTGCCACAGCCCCTCCCCTGGGTCCCCTCCAGTGCCACAGCCCCTCCCCCGGGTCCCCTCCAGTGCCACAGCCCCTCCCCCATGGCCCTCCAGTGCCACAGCCCCTCCCCAGGGCCCTCCAGTGCCACAGCCCCTCCCTGGGTCCCCTCCAGTGCCACAGCCCCTCCCCAGGGCCCTCCAGTGCCACAGCCCCTCCCCAGGGCCCTCTCCAGTGCCACAGCCCCTCCCTGGGTCCCCTCCAGTGCCACAGCCCCTCCCCCAGGGCCCTCCAGTGCCACAGCCCCTCCCCAGGGCCCTCTCCAGTGCCACAGCCCCTCCCTGGGTCCCCTCCAGTGCCACAGCCCCTCCCCCGGGTCCCCTCCAGTGCCACAGCCCCTCCCTGGGTCCCCTCCAGTGCCACAGCCCCTCCCCAGGGCCCTCTCCAGTGCCACAGCCCCTCCCCAGGGCCCTCTCCAGTGCCACAGCCCCTCCCTGGGGCCCCTCCAGTGCCACAGCCCCTCTCCCAGGGCCCTCCAGTGCCACAGCCCCTCCCCCGGGTCCCCTCCAGTGCCACAGCCCCTCCCCCGGGTCCCCTCCAGTGCCACAGCCCCTCCCCTGGGTCCCCTCCAGTGCCACAGCCCCTCCCCCGGGTCCCCTCCAGTGCCACAGCCCCTCCCCCATGGCCCTCCAGTGCCACAGCCCCTCCCCAGGGCCCTCCAGTGCCACAGCCCCTCCCTGGGTCCCCTCCAGTGCCACAGCCCCTCCCCAGGGCCCTCCAGTGCCACAGCCCCTCCCCAGGGCCCTCTCCAGTGCCACAGCCCCTCCCTGGGTCCCCTCCAGTGCCACAGCCCCTCCCCCAGGGCCCTCCAGTGCCACAGCCCCTCCCCAGGGCCCTCTCCAGTGCCACAGCCCCTCCCTGGGTCCCCTCCAATGCCACAGCCCCTCCCCCGGGTCCCCTCCAGTGCCACAGCCCCTCCCCCGGGTCCCCTCCAGTGCCACAGCCCCTCCCCTGGGTCCCCTCCAGTGCCACAGCCCCTCCCCCGGGTCCGCTCCAGTGCCACAGCCCCTCCCCCATGGCCCTCCAATGCCACAGCCCCTCCCCCAGGGCCCTCCAGTGCCACAGCCCCTCCCCAGGGCCCTCCAGTGCCACAGCCCCTCCCTGGGTCCCCTCCAGTGCCACAGCCCCTCCCCAGGGCCCTCCAGTGCCACAGCCCCTCCCCAGGGCCCTCTCCAGTGCCACAGCCCCTCCCTGGGTCCCCTCCAGTGCCACAGCCCCTCCCCCAGGGCCCTCCAGTGCCACAGCCCCTCCCCAGGGCCCTCTCCAGTGCCACAGCCCCTCCCTGGGTCCCCTCCAATGCCACAGCCCCTCCCCTGGGTCCCCTCCAGTGCCACAGCCCCTCCCCCAGGGCCCTCCAGTGCCACAGCCCCTCCCCTGGGTCCCCTCCAGTGCCACAGCCCCTCCCTGGGGGAGTCCACTCTTTCCTGGGGTCTACCCCTGCACCTCTCGGGGCCTTCAGCCTGTCTCTGCCGTGAGCCCCCTCAGGGGGTCCCCTTCCTCTGGACCCCCTGGGCCTCCACTCCCAGGGGAACAGTGCAGCCCCGGGCTCCAGCCCAGAGCGACTCCCAGCCAGCCCCAAACAGGAGGGTGATGGAGCTTTGAACCTGTCGGCCTGGCCCCCGGCCCTGCATGCCCGAGTCAGCCCTGCAGCCCGGGGGGCTCTGCCTGCCCCCTCCCTGTCCCCTTCAGAAGCCCCCTTCCTCCAGCAGCCCCTCCCCTGCCCATTGTCTTCTGTCCAGGTAATGGGGTCGCCTGGGCCCCTCTCTCCTCCCCTCCCCTCCCCTCCGCCCTTTGTTCCCCCTGGCAGGTACCTGCTGGGCAGGGCCCCAGGGCCTCTCTCCACAGCCCATTGGCCTCCCCCTGGCCAGACCCGGCCGTGCCCTCTGAGCTGGGCCTGCCGGGCACCAGGGCACCAGCTGCGGGGGGCTCCAGTTCTGTGCTGGGCCCTGCAGCAACCAGCTCCCTCCCCCCATCACACTAGCATCCCCCACAGGCCCCCCTCTTTGAGCCCCCCCGGCCCAGCTCCTGCCAGCCCGTGACTGGCACCTGCTAAATCCCCCGTCGCTGAACATCTGTGCCAGATACCGCCCAGGCAATCGCCAGCCCCGCTGCCGAGCGCTCTGCTCCTAAGCAGCTTACCCCCCGCAGCCCCGACGGGCCGCGCAGCCGGTAATCCTGACATCAAACAGGCCCTCCCCCTCCCGAGGAGCAAGAGACGGGAAGCGTCTCTCACGACCAGATGAGGCTGAACAAGGGGAAAGCGAATGCAGGGAGCCGAGGTAGCGCCCGGCAGCCCCGGCTCACAGCCCTTCGGCCCACACAGAGCAGCAGGGTCAGGACCCTCCTGCATCCAACACCATCTGCCCTCCCCCAGAGACCACGGACAGTCCCCGCCATGGGCACGGCCCACAGCCAGTCCCCGCCATGGGCACGGCCCACAGCCAGTCCCCGCCACGGGCACGGCCCTCCCCCAGAGACCACAGCCAGTCCCCGCCACGGGCACGGCCCTCCCCCAGAGACCACAGCCAGTCCCCGCCACGGGCACGGCCCTCCCCCAGAGACCACAGCCAGTCCCCGCCACGGGCACGGCCCTCCCCCAGAGACCACAGCCAGTCCCCGCCACGGGCACGGCCCTCCCCCAGAGACCACGGCCAGTCCCTGCCACAGACGTGGAACAGGCTGGACAATGCGCTGTCCGGTGGGTTTCCTTGGTCCTGTCTCTGCGCTGGGGGCTGGATTTGAGGAAGGTTGGCCCCGGCAAAGTTTCTGAATGTGCTGAGCACTGGTCCCTGAGCCCTGCTGCTTGGCTGGGCCCCTCCGGGAGGCGGCGGATTGCTCCTTGCTGTGAGTTCGGTTGTTTGGGGTCCTGGGCACAGACCCCCCAGTCTCCACAGTGTGTCCCAGCCGTGAGCTCCCTGGGGGCGTAGCCCGTTGCCACAGTGGCGCCTGGGCCCAGCGGAGCTGGGCAAAGCCAGGAAAGAACCAGGGGTTCTCGTGGGGATGCTCCTTGCTCCAGTGAGCCGGGGTGGGGGGGGGGCTACGTGGGGACCCTGCTCTCACTTGGCAGCTCCCTGTCCCCTCTAGCGCTGGTCCCTGCCGCAGGGAGCTGGCTCTGGCTCAGGCGGCCGATGACCCTGCCAGAGCATCATGCCAAGGCTGTTCCCTCCCCTTGCAGGCCTGGCCCCTGCCCATAGATGAGGCCAGCTCCAATGAGGCAGCACCACAAACCAGCCACCGCAGCCCCTAAGCCCTGCTGGCGGCCCATGGCCACAGACCCTGCCTGTCCTGGGATGTGTCTGGATACGTATGGCAGGGCCCACCCCATGTCTCCCATTCCTCCTGAGGTCCTGGATCCCCGGTGCCTCTCGGGGGGCAGAGTTCACTGACTGGCCTTCTCCTGGTGCCCCCCAGGTCTCCCGATGAGCCCCCCTGCTCTAACCCTTCCGGCCCTTGGTCTCCCCGGGTAGAGTTGCCCGTCAGCAGAGCACAATGCAGGGAACGCCGGGCTCTGCCAGGCCCTAGGGCGCTGCCGCCCCTCAGCCCAGCTGCTTGCCACTGTGTCCGTGTGCCCGGCTGCAGGGGCACTGCCAGGGGTGGACGTGGCAGCCGCCACCTCCCAGCGCTCTTCTCACCACGCAGGATCAGAGCTGCGCTAATCCCCAGATCCCAGCACTTATCTCCCACCCTCCAGCGCGGTGTCTGTCCAGCCCTGCCAGCCCGCAGCCCACACGGCCATGCCCCAGGGTAACGCCGAGTGCGCTGGGCTGGGAGCCCCAGGAGGCTGTCCCCGGGCTGGGCACGGGGTAAGTGCCAGCCCAGCCCAGCCCAGCTGCCAGGCAGCACCACCTTCCTGGGGAGGGCTCTGGCCCTGTCTCGTGCCTGGCAGGGGGTGCCCTCCACGGGAATTTTCTCTGCTCTAATCCTCGCCTTGATAGCTGGGATTTAATCAGCCCTGCGATAAGCCGCTTTTCCGAAGGCAGAGAAGAGCTGAGGCTCAATAGGAATTAATTTGCCTAATTAGTGTCTTTGGGAAGTTCTGCTCAGGCGCACGCCCTGCGGGAGAACTCCGTGCATGGGACGACGCCCACAAAGGGGGGCACCTCTGGGGCATGGTGAGAGCCCCTGCGTGGATCGGGCTGGCAGGACCCTGGTGGCTCTGTGCTGGGCACATGCTGCCCTCCAGCGGGGCCCTTTTCTCTCCGTGCTCTTCCCACGCTCTGTGCAGTGGGGCGGGCAGTGACTCCCCGCGGGGCGTGGCACCCAGAGCGCTTGTGCTGCTGCCGCCACGTGCGAGGGCCAAGCCGGGGGAGAGGCGCCCAGACGCAGCTTTAACAGGGCCCCCTGGTGCCGTGGCTGCTGAGGGCGGCCCGTTTCGGCGGGCTCCCCAGTTCCCAGGCAGGGCCTGGCACTGAGTCAGCCGGCAGGTGCCAGGCGGAGGGCGGGAGTGGGTGGCTGACAGGGAAGATGAATGGGTTTAATCACGCTGCTTACGGGGCACCAGCTGAAGTTGCGTGTAAGTTATGATAGCGCCAGTTTGCACCAAAATTGTATTTCCAGGCTTCATCGACTGGCTTAATGAGAATCTCTGCCTGTCAGATATTAAATTAAGAAATTAAAGAGCTGTTCAGTGTGGACAGGCGCCTCCTGCCGCCGGCCCGCGGCCCCTGCGAACAAGGGAAGGCTTTGATTTTCTGCCACTGGGGCAGTGACTAACCCGGTTGGCACCCAAGTTGTGTTTTATGAAAAGGCATGAGATGTGGGCTGCCCTCTGCCTCTGCCCACTGCCCGCCCTCCAGCTGGGGCATGCACAGATGGGGCCAGCTGCCCTCGGGGGGGAAAACCCCAGGCAGCAGCCGAGTGCCAGGGGATGGGCTGCTCCAGAGGGTCCCTGTCCCAGGGCAGAGGAGATGCTGTGGAAGCTCATTGCAGTTCTGAGCCGGGACGTCCCTTTTTGGGCCGGGGGCCTGGCTTTCTCTGGCCAGGTGCTCTGTCCTGTGGGCTGTGGCTAGTGTTCCCTGTAAGCTGAGGGCCTGGATGTCCACACAGGAGAAATTCAGGTGCACCCAGCTGATTGGCAGAGCACCTACAGCCAGCAGTATGTGTTTCTGCTGGTGGTGCACAGAACAAAATGCATTCCACACATGGATGGAAGAGGTCAGGGAATACTGGTGCTGGCAGATACTGGCACAGATGGCTTCCAGCTTCCCTGGGGAGCAGCAAGGCCAGTGCGAGTGTTCAGAAAGCTGGGAGCTGGGCCGAGCAAGAGCAGCTTCTGGGAGAGGCCCCCGGCCTGCTCACGATGCCCATGGCACAGCAGGCGAGCCGCCTGCATCCATCCGCCCGCCCACGGGGCAGACTGTTGGGGAAACGCTGTAGCGGAGGGCGCTGCCCAGCTGGCACCACCCTTGCGGCTCACCCCGCCTGGCTCCAGACAACAGGCGGCCAGGACTAGTGGGCGCAGCCTGGTTACACGCCTGCATGCTCAGGCCCTTCTCTGAGCTCGCCCAGCCAGGCCGGAGCCTTCCAGGAGCAGGGACCCTGGGGCTGGAGCCGCGGAGGGGGGACAGACTCATCATGAACTTGCAGCCCCGTGGTTCGGTCCCTGCTGCCCCACCCACAGGGAGAGCACCTGAGGGGCAGGGGAACCAGGGATCTGCTGGCAGCCCCGTTAGGCCGGACTGGACCCGGGAAAGCTGCAGGCCAGCTCCTGCGTGTATCTGTGCAGCACAGTGGTGCTCAGCCTTTGTTCATTCACCACCCCCTGGGCTGGGAAAATTGTTGTTGAACAAAAAACAAAAAAACAAAACCTCACAACCACAGCACACGGGGGTGTCTGTGCAGCACACAGGGGTGTCTGTGTATTTGTGCAGCACACAGGAGGGCGTGCGTGTCTGTGTGTATTTGTGTGGCACACAGGGTATGCGTGTGTATTTGTGCAGCACACAGGGGTGTCTATATGTATTTGTGTAGCACTGGGGTACACAAACGTCTCTTGCTGCTCTGGGCCGGGGCATGTGGGTGGGTGGGGGTATTTGTGCAGTACATGGGGGTGTCTATGTGTATTTGCACAGTACACAGGGTGTGCCTGCCTGTCTGTGTGTATTTGTGTGGCACAGAGGTACACGCGCGTGCTGGCTCTCGGTGGGGTGCTGCTCTGGACCACGCATGTTAAGGACGAGTCGACTAGTCGATTCCCCTCCCTGCTGCCTCTATCCGAGCAAAGGGGAGAGGAGGGGGGACTTCAAAGCGGCAGCGCCGCACAGAGCAGACCCCTGGCTCCATGCAGCACTGCCCCTTTGAAACGCAGCCCGACAGCTCCTTCCCTGCTGATCCGCAGCCCCCCCAGCCCAGCTCCCTGCCCCCCCCGGCCCGACTCCCCAGCCCCCCCCAGCTCCCCGGCGCACCCTTCCCCGCACCAGCCCAGCTCCCTGCCCCCCGCCTGGTTCCCCGGCGTGCCCTTCCCGCAGCTCCCCCCTTGAGGTGCTTGCTCACCTAGTTCATTTGAAGAAGCCCGTCGCCTCCGGCTGCCAGCAAGAGTGGCTTGAGCAGTTACAGGGGCCAAGGGCTCCATCTGCGCCCTGCCCTGTGCACATGCAACTGGGAGACTCCAGTACCACCCCCGCCCCCTACAGCCTGCGCGCACGCGCACACACACACACACACAACGTACAGCTGCACACACACACAGCGCACATAGAGGTACACGCAGCACACACACAGGATGGGGTCTCTGTCATTTAACGCTGGGAGGAAAATGCCTCGGGGGCAGGCTCATAAAGTCTCTTTGAACTGAACTGAAGGAGAGCACAGCCCGCCCCCGGAGCAGCACATGGGCACTCCCCCCCCCGTGGCAAGGGACATGGGCACTCCCCCCCCCGTGGCAAGGGACATGGGCACTCCCCCCCCGTGGCAAGGGACATGGGCACTCCCCCCCCCGTGGCAAGGGACATGGGCACTCCCCCCCCGTGGCAAGGGACATGGCACTCCCCCCTCGTGGCAAGGGACATGGGCACTCCCCCCCCGTGGCAAGGGACATGGCACTCCCCCCTCGTGGCAAGGGACATGGGCACTCCCCCCCCGTGGCAAGGGACATGGCACTCCCCCCTCGTGGCAAGGGACATGGGCACTCCCCCCCCGTGGCAAGGGACACGGGCACTCCCCCCCCGTGGCAAGGGACACGGGCACTCCCCCCCCGTGGCAAGGGACATGGCACTCCCCCCTCGTGGCAAGGGACATGGGCACTCCCCCCCCGTGGCAAGGGACATGGCACTCCCCCCTCGTGGCAAGGGACATGGGCACTCCCCCCCCGTGGCAAGGGACACGGGCACTCCCTCCTCAGGGCAAGGGACACGGCACTCCCCCCCCGTGGCAAGGGACACGGGCACCCACCCAGGGCAAGGGACACGGGCACTCCCTCCCCCCGTGGCAAGGGACACGGGCACTCCCCCCCCCATGGCAAGGGACACGGGCACCCCCCCAGGGCAAGGGACACGGGCACCCCCCAGGGCAAGGGACACAGGCACCCCCCCAGAGCAAGGGACACGGGCACCCACCCAGGGCAAGGGACACGGGCACTCCCTCCCCCCGTGGCAAGGGACACGGGCACTCCCCCCCCCGTGGCAAGGGACACGGGCACTCCCCCCTGTGGCAAGGGACATGGCACTCCCCCCCCCATGGCAAGGGACATGGGCACTCCCCCCCCGTGGCAAGGGACATGGGCACTCCCCCCTCGTGGCAAGGGACACGGCACTCCCCCCCCCGTGGCAAGGGACACGGGCACCCACCCAGGGCAAGGGACATGGGCACTCCCCCCCCCCCGTGGCAAGGGACACGGGCACTCCCCCCCCGTGGCAAGGGACACGGGCACCCACCCAGGGCAAGGGACATGGGCACTCCCCCCCACCATGGCAAGGGACACAGATGCACACACTGATGGCATTAGCCAGCCAGGCTTCGTGCACACAGCCCAGGGCGTGTCTGTGCTCCGGGCTCCGCATGGTTTGCAGCCAGCTCAGCCAGCTCAGGAGCGTGGAGTCAGGCGCCTGCTCCCGGCCAGCTGGGGGAGCCAGGTGGGGCTGGGTCCGTGCTCGGGGGCTGGCCTGGCCTGGCTCGCTGCCTTCAGCTGCAGAAGCCCGTGGGCGCTGGAGCGAGGCGAGCGGAGCAGGAAGCCCAAGCGACAGCACAAGCCGCTGGCTCTGGAATTGCTCTTGCGGGGCCAGGAGGCCAAGAGCAACGGCCCTGGGCGCGGGAGGGAGATGCGGGCGCTTGTCAGCTGGGCTCCATGAGCAGGCGGTTGCCACCCACGCACAGCCCAGGCAGGGCCCTTCTGACCTGCCGCAGCTCCGTGCCCGGAGCCCCTGCTGCCGAGGGGGCAGCTCAAGGGCACCCCAGCGCCTCTGCCACCTGCACCTGCCATGTGCCGAAGAGCCACACGCCAGCACCCGGGCCCCTGAGCCCTGCAGCCGGGCCAGCCTGTCCTGGGCCACTCCTGACAGCTGGCGCGGGAGTGGGGCTAGCGGGGCTCCTGGGTTGCTCCCCCTCCAGGCTGAACAGGGCCCGGCTGCCTGGGGAGCCACATGGACGCCCTGGCCCTGGGGGAGCCGCTGGGTGCCGCCTCTAGAGCGCCCGGGGGGAGGGTTCTCTGGGCGCGAGGTGCCGGCCTGTGCAGGGAATGGCTGGGCCGCCAGCCCAGCTGTGCGTACACCAGGCCCTGCCCCCACGGAGCCTGGGGGAGCCTTAGCACAGTCAGAGCGCTCCCCACAGCTCTGGGACCCGGCGCCCTCGGCCCTGCAGCGGGGGGTGAGCCAGCAGCGGGGGACGCCGGGAAGGCAAATCACGCAGGAGATCCGGGCCTGCCCCCTCCCTCCCTCCCGGCCTCGAGAGGCGCCAGATTGACCCTGCTCCCACACACTCACACGCGCCAACACGCAGCCATGCAAACACATACCCTGCTCCCACACAGTCACACGCGCCAACACGCAGCCATGCAAACACATAGCCTGCTCCCACACACTCACACGCGCCAACACGCAGCCATGCAAACACATAGCCTGCTCCCACACACTCACACGCGCCAACACGCAGCCATGCAAACACATAGCCTGCTCCCACACACTCACACGCGCCAACACGCAGCCATGCAAACACATACCCTGCTCCCACACACTCCTACGCGCCAACACGCAGCCATGCAAACACATACCCTGCTCCCACACACTCACACGCGCCAACACGCAGCCATGCAAACACATACCCTGCTCCCACACACTCACACGCGCCAACACGCAGCCATGCAAACACATAGCCTGCTCCCACACACTCCTACGCGCCAACACGCAGCCATGCAAACACATAGCCTGCTCCCACATACTCACACGCGCCAACACGCAGCCATGCAAACACATACCCTGCTCCCACACAGTCACACGCGCCAACACGCAGCCATGCAAACACATACCTTGCTCCCACACACTCCCACGCGCCAACACGCAGCCATGCAAACACATACCTTGCTCCCACACACTCACACGCGCAAACACGCAGCCATGCAAACACATACCCTGTTCCCACACACTCCCACGCGCCAACACGCAGCCATGCAAACACATACCCTGCTCCCACACACTCACACGCGCCAACACGCAGCCATGCAAACACATAGCCTGCTCCCACACGCTCCTACACGCCAACACGCAGCCATGCAAACACATACCTTGCTCCCACACACTCACACGCGCCAACACGCAGCCATGCAAACACATACCCTGCTCTCACACACTCACACGCACCAACACGCAGCCATGCAAACACATACCCTGCTCCCACACACTCCTACGCGCCAACACACAGCCATGCAAACACATACCTTGCTCCCACACGCTCCTACACGCCAACACGCAGCCATGCAAACACATACCTTGCTCCCACACACTCCTACGCGCCAACACGCAGCCATTCAAACACATAGCCTGCTCCCACACGCTCCTACACGCCAACACGCAGCCATGCAAACACATACCTTGCTCCCACACACTCACACGTGCCAACACGCAGCCATGCAAACACATACCCTGCTCTCACACACTCACACACACCAACACGCAGCCATGCAAACACATACCCTGCTCCCACACACTCCTACGCGCCAACACGCAGCCATGCAAACACATACCTTGCTCCCACACACTCACACGCGCAAACACGCAGCCATGCAAACACATACCCTGTTCCCACACACTCCCACGCGCCAACACGCAGCCATGCAAACACATACCCTGCTCCCACACACTCACACGCGCCAACACGCAGCCATGCAAACACATAGCCTGCTCCCACACGCTCCTACACGCCAACACGCAGCCATGCAAACACATACCTTGCTCCCACACACTCACACGCGCCAACACGCAGCCATGCAAACACATACCCTGCTCTCACACACTCACACGCACCAACACGCAGCCATGCAAACACATACCCTGCTCCCACACACTCCTACGCGCCAACACACAGCCATGCAAACACATACCTTGCTCCCACATGCTCCTACACGCCAACACGCAGCCATGCAAACACATACCTTGCTCCCACACACTCCTACGCGCCAACACGCAGCCATTCAAACACATAGCCTGCTCCCACACGCTCCTACACGCCAACACGCAGCCATGCAAACACATACCTTGCTCCCACACACTCACACGCGCCAACACGCAGCCATGCAAACACATACCCTGCTCTCACACACTCACACGCACCAACACGCAGCCATGCAAACACATACCCTGCTCCCACACACTCCTACGCGCCAACACGCAGCCATGCAAACACATACCCTGCTCTCACACACTCACATGCGCCAACACGCAGCCATGCAAACACATACCTTGCTCCCACACACTCACACGCGCCAACACGCAGCCATGCAAACACATACCCTGCTCTCACACACTCACATGCGCCAACACGCAGCCATGCAAACACATACCCTGCTCTCCAGACACACACGCGCCAACACACAGCCATGCAAACACATACACCACTCCTTCCCCACACCGCTTCACACCCCCCACTCCTTCCCCACACCGCTTCACACCCCCCACTCCTTCCTCACCCCCCCTCACCCTCTCAGACCCCCACTCCTTCCCGACACCTCTCTCTCCCCCTTCTCTTCCCCTTTTCTTCCCTTCCTCCTTTGCTCCCTGCCTCTCTTGGCAGCCTGAACCCCCCCATTTTATCTCCCTCCCCCACTGCACCCCCTTCATCCATCTCCTGTGCGAGACTCTCTCCCGTTATCATGGTCTTCCACCTGCTCCCACCTGTGCGCTCCAGTTCCCCCCACCCATGCAGTCAGCCCTGGCAAGCTTCCCCACCTCCCTTCGCTGTCTCCCAGCTCGCTTTCCCTGTACACACCCCAGCCCCCTCCCACACCCCGTACACACCCCAGCCCTCTCCCACATCCCGTACACACCCCAGCCCCCTCCTGCATCCCATACACACCCCAGCCCTCTCCCACATCCCGTACACACCCCAGCCCCCTCCTGCATCCCATACACACCCCAGCCCTCTCCCACACCCCGTACACACCCCAGCCCTCTCCCACACCCCGTGCACACCCCAGCCCTCTCCCACATCCCGTACGCACCCCAGCCCTCTCCCGCACCCTGTACACACCCCAGCCCCCTCCTGCATCCCATACACACCCCAGCCCTCTCCCACACCCTGTACACACCCCAGCCCCCTCCTGCATCCCATACACACCCCAGCCCTCTCCCACACCCCGTACACACCCCAGCCCTCTCCCACACCCTGTACACACCCCAGCTCCCTCCTGCATCCCATACACACCCCAGCCCTCTCCCACATCCCGTACGCACCCCAGCCCCCTCCTGCATCCCATACACACCCCAGCCCTCTCCCACACCCCGTACACACCCCAGCCCTCTCCCACACCCTGTACACACCCCAGCTCCCTCCTGCATCCCATACACACCCCAGCCCTCTCCCACACCCTGTACACACCCCAGCCCCCTCCTGCATCCCATACACACCCCAGCCCTCTCCCACACCCCGTACACACCCCAGCCCTCTCCCACATCCCGTACGCACCCCAGCCCTCTCCCACACCCTGTACACACCCCAGCCCCCTCCTGCATCCCATACACACCCCAGCCCTCTCCCACACCCTGTACACACCCCAGCCCCCTCCTGCATCCCATACACACCCCAGCCCTCTCCCACACCCCGTACACACCCCAGCCCTCTCCCACACCCTGTACACACCCCAGCTCCCTCCTGCATCCCATACACACCCCAGCCCTCTCCCACATCCCGTACGCACCCCAGCCCCCTCCTGCATCCCATACACACCCCAGCCCTCTCCCACACCCCGTACACACCCCAGCCCTCTCCCACACCCTGTACACACCCCAGCTCCCTCCTGCATCCCATACACACCCCAGCCCCCTCCTGCATCCCATATACACCCCAGCCCTCTCCCACATCCCGTATGCACCCCAGCCCTCTCCCACACCCTGTACACACCCCAGCCCCCTCCTGCATCCCGTACGCACCCCAGCCCCCTCCCACACCCCGTACACACCCCAGCCCTCTCCTGCATCACGTACACACCCCAGCCCTCTCCCACACCCTGTACACACCCCAACCCCCTCCTGCATCCCATACACACCCCAGCCCTCTCCCACATCCCGTACACACCCCAACCCCCTCCTGCATCCCATACACACCCCAGCCCTCTCCCACATCCCGTACACACCCCAGCCCCCTCCTGCATCCCATACACACCCCAGCCCTCTCCCACACCCCGTACACACCCCAGCCCTCTCCCACACCCTGTGTACACCCCAGCCCTGTCCCACATCCCGTACGCACCCCAGCCCTCTCCCGCACCCTGTACACACCCCAGCCCCCTCCTGCATCCCATACACACCCCAGCCCTCTCCCACACCCTGTACACACCCCAGCCCCCTCCTGCATCCCATACACACCCCAGCCCTCTCCCACACCCCGTACACACCCCAGCCCTCTCCCACACCCTGTACACACCCCAGCTCCCTCCTGCATCCCATACACACCCCAGCCCTCTCCCACATCCCGTACGCACCCCAGCCCTCTCCCGCACCCTGTACACACCCCAGCCCCCTCCTGCATCCCATACACACCCCAGCCCTCTCCCACATCCCGTACGCACCCCAGCCCTCTCCTGCACCCTGTACACACCCCAGCTCCCTCCTGCATCCCATACACACCCCAGCCCTCTCCCACATCCCGTACGCACCCCAGCCCTCTCCCGCACCCTGTACACACCCCAGCCCCCTCCTGCATCCCATACACACCCCAGCCCTCTCCCACATCCCGTACGCACCCCAGCCCTCTCCTGCACCCTGTACACACCCCAGCCCCCTCCTGCATCCCATACACACCCCAGCCCTCTCCCACATCCCGTACGCACCCCAGCCCTCTCCCGCACCCTGTACACACCCCAGCCCCCTCCTGCATCCCATACACACCCCAGCCCTCTCCCACATCCCGTACGCACCCCAGCCCTCTCCCGCACCCTGTACACACCCCAGCCCCCTCCTGCATCCCATACACACCCCAGCCCTCTCCCACACCCTGTACACACCCCAGCCCCCTCCTGCATCCCATACACACCCCAGCCCTCTCCCACACCCCGTACACACCCCAGCCCTCTCCCACACCCTGTACACACCCCAGCTCCCTCCTGCATCCCATACACACCCCAGCCCTCTCCCACACCCTGTACACACCCCAGCCCCCTCCTGCATCTCATACCCACCCCAGCCTTCTCCCGCACCCCGTACACACCCCAGCCCTCTCCCACACCCTGTACACACCCCAGCCCCCTCCTGCATCCCATACACACCCCAGCCCTCTCCCACACCCCGTACACACCCCAGCCCTCTCCCACACCCTGTACACACCCCAGCCCCCTCCTGCATCCCATATACACCCCAGCCCTCTCCCACATCCCGTACGCACCCCAGCCCTCTCCCACACCCTGTACACACCCCAGCCCCCTCCTGCATCCCATACACACCCCAGCCCTCTCCCACATCCCGTACACACCCCAGCCCTCTCCCACACCCTGTACACACCCCAGCCCTCTCCCACACCCAGTACACACCCCAGCCCCCTCCTGCATCCCATACACACCCCAGCCCTCTCCCACATCCCGTACGCACCCCAGCCCTCTCCAGCACCCTGTACACACCCCAGCCCTCTCCTGCATCCCATACACATCCCAGCCCACTCCCACATCCCATACACACCCCAGCCTTCTCTCACATCCCATACACACCCCAGCCCTCTCCCACATCCCGTATGCACCCCAGCCCTCTCCCGCACCCCGTACACACCCCAGCCCTCTCCCACACCCCGTACACACCCCAGCCCTCTCCCACACCCTGTACACACCCCAGCTCCCTCCTGCATCCCATACACACCCCAGCCCTCTCCCACATCCCGTACGCACCCCAGCCCTCTCCCGCACCCTGTACACACCCCAGCCCCCTCCTGCATCCCATACACACCCCAGCCCTCTCCCACATCCCGTACGCACCCCAGCCCTCTCCCGCACCCTGTACACACCCCAGCCCCCTCCTGCATCCCATACACACCCCAGCCCTCTCCCACACCCTGTACACACCCCAGCCCCCTCCTGCATCCCATACACACCCCAGCCCTCTCCCACACCCCGTATACACCCCAGCCCTCTCCCACACCCTGTACACACCCCAGCTCCCTCCTGCATCCCATACACACCCCAGCCCTCTCCCACACCCTGTACACACCCCAGCCCCCTCCTGCATCTCATACCCACCCCAGCCTTCTCCCGCACCCCGTACACACCCCAGCCCTCTCCCACACCCTGTACACACCCCAGCCCCCTCCTGCATCCCATATACACCCCAGCCCTCTCCCACATCCCGTACGCACCCCAGCCCTCTCCCACACCCTGTACACACCCCAGCCCCCTCCTGCATCCCATACACACCCCAGCCCTCTCCCACATCCCGTACACACCCCAGCCCTCTCCCACACCCTGTACACACCCCAGCCCTCTCCCACACCCTGTACACACCCCAGCCCCCTCCTGCATCCCATACACACCCCAGCCCTCTCCCACATCCCGTACGCACCCCAGCCCTCTCCTGCATCCCATACACATCCCAGCCCACTCCCACATCCCATACACACCCCAGCCTTCTCTCACATCCCATACACACCCCAGCCCTCTCCCACATCCCGTATGCACCCCAGCCCTCTCCCGCACCCCGTACACACCCCAGCCCTCTCCCACACCCTGTACACACCCCAGCCCCCTCCTGCATCCCATACACACCCCAGCCCTCTCCCACATCCCGTATGCACCCCAGCCCTCTCCCGCACCCTGTACACACCCCAGCCCTCTCCCACACCCTGTACACACCCCAGCCCCCTTCTGAATCCCATACACACCCCAGCCTTCTCTCACATCCCGTACACACCCCAGCCCTCTCCCACATCCTGTACACACCCCAGCCCTCTCCCACACCTCAGCCCTCCTGGTCATCCCCCGCCCCCCTGCTGCCCCCGCCTGCCCGGGCACACTTGTCACACTCACACACCAAGCAGGACGCTTCCCTTCCTGCACCGGTTTACACGGGGGTTTGGCGCCAGGCTGAGTGCACCTCGAGCCGCCGCGCGGGGGGCCTGCGCCATGAATCATTGATCTGGACAAAGCGGGAAACGCTCCTCAGGCGCCCGGAGGCAGCAGCACAGGGAGCGCCCCCCCCCACCGCTGACCTCTGCCCGAGGGGCCCAGCCCCGCCTTGCTCCGAGTGCTGCTGGGGGTCGGGCCACCCCGCCCCCCCATACCTCCACCCACTGCCCACCCCTACAACTCCACCCCCCACGGGCACCCCCTCCTACCCCCAACCCTGCAACTCCACCCCCCATGGGCACCCCCACCCACACAAACAGCCCCACACCCTTAGCCATCCACAAGCACCCCCACCCACTCCCCACCCATACAACCCTACACCCCACCATGGGCACCCCCACCCACTCCCCACCCTTACTACCCCACACCCCCACACGCAGCCCCCCACCCCTACAAACACCCACCCACACATAGAAACCCATGCATGCCCCACAAACCCCTCCACTCCCACCTCCCACACGTACCCTCCACCCAACAAACACACCCACCCAGCTAACCACCTCCACATGCACCCCCACACCCATGCATACCCCACCCTATAAACACCCCCACCCCCAAAAACCACACAGCACCTCCACAACAAACAACCTCCCCCCCCACAAACCCCCCATCCCTACACTGAGGATCACCACCACTCCCTGCCGTTCCCAGTGTTCAGTGGGGAGACACTGGGCAGGCCCTGGTGACATGGAAAGGGGGTTCCAGCTAGATCCCGGCTAGAGGGGGGCAGCTAGATCCTGGCTGGAAGGAGGGTGCCAGCTAGATCCTCTCTCGAGGGGTGCTCCAGCTAGACCCCCGGCTTGCGCGGGGTGCCAGCTTCGCACCTGGAGCTGCCAAGGAGAGGCTGGTTCGGGAGGACGCAGGGGAGCAAGGGGCGGGGGGGGGGCCGGATGGGACTGACTTGGGGGTGAGGGGTGGTGCCAGGCCCCACACAGCGGCCTGACAGCCAGACACTGCCTGCGGGGGGGGGGGGGGGAGGGGAGGGGGCTTGGCTGGCAGAGCCGCCCAGCAAGGCAATGCGGAGGGAGGGGCTCTCGGTGCCCAGGGGCGCACAGTGGCCCGTGGAGGTGGAGAGGAGCAGGCGCTGGGCTGTGCCTGGCTCCTGCCGGTGCGTGGGGAGGGGGAGGTGACTCGTGGATGCCTGTCCTGGGGGTCACACCGCAGGCCGGGGCTGTCCCAAGGCAGGCTCCCGCCGGGCGCAGGACGCAGCAAACACAGGCAGCCCTTTGGGATGGGGCCTGGGGGCTCCTGCCCCGGCCCAGCTCTTCCTCCCCAGGGTCACCCACCCCAGAGCTAGCCACACATCCGCCTTGGGCCGGAGGCCTTGGTGCATTGGGCTCCCTTGGCCGCTGCTTTCCGGGCGGCGCCCGGGGCTCCTGGCTTGTGCCAGGATGGGGTCGAGCGCTGCTCCCCAGCACGCCCGCTCGCCCAGCGACTGCGCCTCCGGGGAAGGGCGTCAGCCAACCAGCAACTTCCCTGCTGCGGCCAGTGGCACGGGCCTGAGCATCTCCCAGCCGGTTTGCAGGCTGCACTGGGGAGTCGCAGTGCCCGCTCTGCCCCTGCTAAGAGACCCATTGCTCAGAGCGTGAGCGGCAGCTCTGGGGCGGCACCGAGCGGGCGGAGGGGCCTGAGAGCAGGGGCGGGAGAGCCCAACGGTGCTGGAGAGAGGGAGGATCACCCCACTGGCTGGGCAAAGGAGGGGAAGGGCGGAGGTGTGCCCCCCAACTCTCCTTATTCAGTGCCGGGCACGGAGGGTGGGCAGCTCCCTCCTGGCACCTCCCAGCAAACTCCTTGGGATGCCTCATCCCTGCCTACACGCCAAGGAAGCCCCGTGCCAAGCAGGTGCCAAGCACAGCCCGGCAGACTGGCCCCCTGCGGCTGAGCCTGAGCGGCAACGCGGCCCCTCCTGCCTGTTCCCACGGTGCTGGCGCTGCTCACCGGCCGGCGCACAGGGCCCAGGGCAGAGCAGCCAGCTGCCTGGGGGCTGAGGGGCAGCCGCGTCTCCGGGCCATGCCAAGATGGGGCCTGGTGCCAGGAGTGGGCAGGGAGTGCAGGGTCAGAGACCCAATGGGATCCGGCCCTTGTCCCCTTGCTCCAGGCAGCACAGAATCTCTCCACTTCCCTCGCCACTGCTTTTTCCAGCTGTGTGTACTCAGCGTGCGCTCTGAGCTCGGCGTGTGCTTGGTGTGTGCTCGGCGTGCGCTCTGACTGCGCTTGGTGTGAGCTCTGACTGCGCTTGGTTTGCGCTCGGTGTGTGCTCTGACTGCGCTCGGTGTGAGCTCTGACTGCGCTCGGTGTGCGCTCGGTGTGTGTTCGGTGTGTGCTCGGCGTGCGCTCTGACTGCGCTCGGTGTGTGCTTGGTGTGCGCTCAGTGTGAACTCTGACTGCTCTTGGCGTGTGCTCGGTGTGAGCTCTGACTGTGCTCGGTGTGCACTCGGTGTGCGCTCTGACTGCGCTCGCTGTGCGCTCGGTGTGCGCTCGGTGTGCGCTCTGACTGCGCTCGGTGTGAGCTCTGACTGCGCTCGGTGTGCACTCAGTGTGTGCTTGGTGTGCGCGCAGCGTGAGCTCTGACTGCGCTCAGTGTGTGCTCGGTATGTGCTTGGTGTGCGCTCGGTGTGAGCTCTGACTGCACTCGGCGTGTGCTCGGCGTGCGCTTGGTGTGCGCTTGGTGTGAGCTCTGACTGCGCTCGGCGTGTGTTCGGCGTGTGCTCGGTGTGTGTTCAGTGTGCGCTCAGTGTGAGCTCTGAGTGCGCTCGGCATGTGCTCTGTGTGCACTCTGCATGTGCTTGGCATGTGCTCTGCGTGCTCTTGGCGTGCATTCGGTATGAGCTCTGCGTGCGCTTGGTGTGCATTCAGTGTGAGCTCTGCGTGCGCTTGGTGTGCGCTTGGCGTGTGCACTGACTGTGCTCGGCGTGACCTCTCCGTGCGCGTTGCATGCACTCGGCATGTGCTCAGGGTGCGCTATGAGCCACAGAGAGTAGCCAGTGCCACGTCACACCCTGCGGAGACAGCCCTGCATTCTGAAAAGGCAGGTGGTGCTGTGGCACCGCTGGCAGGGCCTGGCAAGGGGGGGACTGGCATGCCCAGGCCGGGTGCCATGTGGCCGACAGGGGGCAGCCGTGCCTCATTCTCTCCTGTGCGGAGGAGAAAACAACTCGGTGCCCAGAAGCTGGGAAGCCCCCACTCCGCCAACGAGTGACAGTTAATAAAGAAAACCCCATTAGCTGGCGTGGGGACAGGCAGAGGCCTCCGCCTGCTGCTCCATTGCCGCACACTGAGGGCACTGCCTGCGGGGCAGGGCTAATCACCGCGCTCTCAGCTCGCTGCGGTGGCCACATGCCTCCAGCCCCCCCAGAGGCAGCGTCGAACTAGCCCAGCACTAACAAAGGGCCTTTGGCGCGGGAAGAGGCAGCCAAGGCAGTGTGAGTGGAGGAGCAGGCTGTGCTCTCCTGGCCCTGCGCACAGCTCGCTCCCCGGCCGGAGAGGGGAGCCTGGCAGGGCCGCTGCTGGCATCGGCCCCCGGTGCCTGGCCCTGCTCTGGGGAGGGCTTTGCCGCGTCCGGCTGGTGCTATTTCAGGTGCCTCATCTTGTCTTCAGCCTGTGTGAGGCAGAGTTCAGACCCCGGAAGGGGAGGTTAACAAATAATTATTCAGGAGGTGAATCCAGATGCTCCCCTTTACCTCAGAGGCCCCAAGTTCCTCTCTAGCTGGGAGGGGGGCTAGGCCTCCATAGTGGGGCCCAGGGCAGTGGGAGGGGCTGTGTCCTGAGCCCACAGCTCCTCTGATGCTCTCAGATGTCTCCACACACAGGCCAGAGGGTATCCGTGGGTCTCTGCATCCATGGCCGTGCATGCACGTATCCGTGGGTCTCTGCATCCGTGGCCGTGCATGCGGGTATCCGTGGGTCTCTGCATCCCTGGCCGTGCATGCAGGTATCCGTGGGTCTCTGCATCCCTGGCCGTGCATGCAGGTATCCGTGGGTCTCTGCATCCGTGGCCGTGCATGCACGTATCCGTGGGTCTCTGCATCCGTGGCTGGGCATGCGGGTATCCGTGGGTCACTGCATCTGTGGCTGGGCATGCGGGTATCCATGGGTCTCTGCATCTGTGGCTGTGCATGCAGGTATCCATGGGTTGCTGCATCCATGGCTGTGCATGCGGGTATATGTGGGTCGCTGCATCCGTGGCCATGCATGCAGGTATCCGTGGGTCTCTGCATCTGTGGCCGTGCATGCGAGTATCCATGAGTATCTGCATCCCTGGCCGCGCATGCAGGTATCCGTGAGTATCTGCATCCGTGGCCGTGCAGGCAGGTATCCGTGAGTATCTGCATCCGTGGCCATGCATGCGGGTATCCGTGAGTATCTGCATCCGTGGCTGTGCATGCGGGTATCCGTGGGTCTCTGCATCTGTGGCTGTGCATGTGAGTATCCGTGGGTCTCTGCATCCATGGCCGTGCATGCGAGTATCCGTGAGTATCTGCATCCCTGGCCGCGCATGCAGGTATCCGTGGGTCTCTGCATCCATGGCCGTGCATGCGGGTATCCGTGGGTCTCTGCATCCGTGGCCGTGCATGCATGTATCCGTGGGTCTCTGCATCTGTGGCTGTGTATGCGGGTATCTGTGGGTCGCTGCATCTGTGGCTGTGCATGCGGGTATCCGTGGGTCTCTGCATCTGTGGCTGTACAGGCGGGTATCCGTGGCTCATTTTTGTGGCTGCAGATGGGGATACGGATACAAATTTTGTGTCTGCGCAAGGCTCTGTGTGTTCTTTGGTTCAATGACAGTTTCATACAGCAGGCATCCTGCCCCGCTGGGAGTTCAGCAGAGTGGCTGGGCGCAGCCTGCGTGGGGCAGAGTTCAGACCCCGGAAGGGGAGGTTAACAAATAATTATTCAGGAGGTGAATGTCTGCTGGCCCAGGACACGGTTCTGCGCAGATGGGAGGTTGCCCACGGAGGCAATAAATGCTCTGTGAGCAGGGTCTGAAGGAGCTCTCTCCTGACATCTACTGGAGAGCTGGGAAGGGGACTTCAGGAGCTGAGCTCATTTGCATGGACACACCCACCCTGCCTTGGTGCTTTGCATGATGGGATTGCATGCCCAGATGGTCACTTCTGGCTGGTGCGGGAAACCCTGTCTCCTTGTCATTGGGGCTCGAGTAATAAAGGGCTGTTACCCTTGCTGCGTGAATCAGGGCAGCTGAGCTGTGCTTGGCATGTCCTGGTTGAGGGACTCACCTTCAACGAAATAGCTCTTGCAGGGCAGCAGGGGACGTGGTTCCAAACTGTGGGGGGGGGGGGGGGGAGCCCTCAGGTTGTTTGTGTAGGTGGGTGATGGCTGGAGAGTGGAATCATTGGGGGTGTTAAGTGACCACAGGGCAGCTCATAGAGTAGCTGGGGAAGAAGTGAAATGAGCGGTGGGTGGGTGGTTGGCAGAGAGCGACTGCTGCTGGGTAGCACCGAGGGGTGGGGTGCCAGGCTGAGGGGGGGAGCATGGATGGAGTCCTGCTGCTGCCTCCATTTGCTCCCCTCCATCCTGGGGGATTCTGCCCTGCACTGGGCTGGGAGAACACACCAAGGCTGTGTCTAGGACTGGCCAGTTTTTCCGGAAAATCAGCTGCTTTTCTGGAAAAACTTGCCAGCTGTCTACACTGGCCGCTTGAATTTCCGGAAGAACACTGACGATCTCATGTAAGATTGTCAGTGTTCTTGTGGAAATACTATGCTGCTCCCGTTCGGGCAAAAGCCCTCTTGCGCAAATGCTTTTGCGCAAGAGGGCCAGTGTAGACAACGTGGTTTTGTTTTGCGCAAAAAAGCCCCGATGGCTAAAATGGCGATCAGGGCTTTCTTGCACAAAAGCACGTCTAGATTGGCACGGACGCTTTTCCGCAAAGCGTTTGTGCCAATCTAGACGCTCTTTTCCGCAAATGATTTTAACAGAAAACTTTTCCGTTAAAAGCATTTGCAGAAAATCATGCCAGTCTAGATGTAGCCCAGGGCTACATCTGCACTGGCGGGTTCTTGTGCAAGAATGGCCGTTCTTCCGCAGAGCATCCACACGGCCCGCCCTCTCTTGCGCAAGAAGATTTACAGTAAAGCGTGGGAAGAGAGGGCTTCTTGTGCAAGAGCTACACTCTTTTCTAACAGGTGTAAGCTCTCTTGCTCAAGAGGGCAGTGTGGACGCGTGGCAGGGATTTCTTGTGCAAGAAAGCCCTATAGCTAAAATGGCCATCAGAGCTTTCTTGCGCAAGAGAGCGTCCACACTGCCATGGACGCTCTTGCGCAAAAGCACATGGCCGTGTGGACGTGTTCTTGTGGAAGACCTTTTGCACAAGAGCTCTTGTGAAAAACAGTTCTTGCGCAAGAAGCCTGCAGTGTAGACGTAGCCCCGGAGTGCAGGGGCTCTGCTCCTGACAGCACAGCCATCCTCTAGCCGGGCAGCCTGGCGTGGGCCTCGGGGAAAGGTCTGTAGCCACCTCCACTCCCAGGGCTGCTCCCTGGGCCAGGCTGGCCCAGGGTGAGGCTCAGGCCACACCTGTGTGCCCAGCGTGGCTCAGTTCAGTGTGGCGCCAGCCTGGCTGTGCCAAGGTGGGTATTGGAAGTGCAGCAGGGCCCAGTACATGGCGGGGGAGGGGGGGATGCTGGGCACTTGGATGCCCTCTGGCGGTGCTGGGCCTGGAGCACCATTCCCCTGCCCCAGGGAGAGCCCACGACCACCGGGCTGAGCCACGGATAGCAGGGGGGATGGGCAGTGTCTCCGCAGTGCCCCGGCTGCCACTGACAGCTTGGCGAGGGCAGCATGTGCTGCGGGGGCTGGGCTGGGGCTGGAGCGCAGGTGAGCAGGGCCCTGCCGATGCCAGGCCAGCACGGGGGGCTGGTACCAGCCAGGCTGCTTGTGTGAGGGCGAGAAGCAGAGGGCATGTGGCCTGGCTCCCTCCAGCCAGGGCTGCCTGAGTCATGCGCAGGAACAGATGGGCTGTGGCAGACACCCGGCTTCATTACCCAACAATATGGAACCTGTCACTGCCTCGCGCCAGCCAGTCCTGCCCCACCCTGCCCAGTGTGGCCTCCGCTAGCCGGCCCAGCACGGCCCAGCCTGGCCCAGCGTGGCCTTCCCTAGCTGGCCCGGCCCAGCCTAGCCTGGCCCAGTGTGGCCTCCCCTAGCCGGCCTGGCCCAGCCCAGCTCAGCTCAGCTCAGCGTGGCCTCCCCTAGCCGGCCCGGCCCAGCCCAGCTCCGTGTGGCCTCCTCTATCCGGCCCGGCCCAGCCTAGACCGGCCCAGCGTGGCCTCCCCTAGCCAGCCCGGCCCAGCCCAGACCGGCCTAGCGTGGCCTCCCCTAGCCAGCCCGGCCCAGCCCAGACCGGCCCAGCGTGGTCTCCCCTAGCCAACCTGGCCCAGCCCAGCTCAGCGTGGCCTCCCTTAGCCGGCCCGGCCCAGCCCAGCTCCGTGTGGCCTCCTCTATCCGGCCCGGCCCAGCCCAGCTCAGCGTGGCCTCCCCTAGCCAACCTGGCCCAGCCCAGACCGGCCCAGCGTGGCCTCCCCTAGCCGGCCTGGCCCAGCCCAGCTCAGCGTGGCCTCCCTTAGCCGGCCCGGCCCAGCCCAGCTCCGTGTGGCCTCCTCTATCCGGCCCGGCCCAGCCCAGCTCAACGTGGCCTCCCCTAGCCAACCTGGCCCAGCCCAGACCGGCCCAGCGTGGCCTCCCCTAGCTGGCCCAGCCCAGACCGGCCCAGCGTGGCCTCCCCTAGCCAACCTGGCCCAGCCCAGACTGGCCCAGCGTGGCCTCCCCTAGCCAACCTGGCCCAGCCCAGACTGGCCCAGCGTGACCTCCCCTAGCCAACCTGGCCCAGCCCAGACCGGCCCAGCGTGGCCTCCCCTAGCCGGCCTGGCCCAGCCCAGCTCAGCGTGGCCTCCCTTAGCCGGCCCGGCCCAGCCCAGCTCCGTGTGGCCTCCTCTATCCGGCCCAGCCCAGCCCAGCCCAGCGTGGCCTCCCCTAGCCAACCTGGCCCCTAGCCAACCTGGCCCAGCCCAGACCGGCCCAGCGTGGCCTCCCCTAGCCAACCTGGCCCAGCCCAGACCGGCCCAGCGTGGCCTCCCCTAGCCAACCTGGCCCAGCCCAGACTGGCCCAGCGTGGCCTCCCCTAGCCAACCTGGCCCAGCCCAGACTGGCCCAGCGTGGCCTCCCCTAGCCGGCCCGGCCCAGCCCAGACCGGCCCAGCGTGGTCTCCCCTAGCCGGCCTGGCCCAGCCCAGCTCAGCGTGGCCTCCCTTAGCCGGCCCGGCCCAGCCCAGCTCCGTGTGGCCTCCTCTATCCGGCCCGGCCCAGCCCAGCTCAACGTGGCCTCCCCTAGCCAACCTGGCCCAGCCCAGACCGGCCCAGCGTGGCCTCCCCTAGCTGGCCCAGCCCAGACCGGCCCAGCGTGGCCTCCCCTAGCCAACCTGGCCCAGCCCAGACTGGCCCAGCGTGGCCTCCCCTAGCCAACCTGGCCCAGCCCAGACTGGCCCAGCGTGGCCTCCCCTAGCCAACCTGGCCCAGCCCAGACCGGCCCAGCGTGGCCTCCCCTAGCCAACCTGGCCCAGCCCAGACTGGCCCAGCGTGGCCTCCCCTAGCCGGCCCGGCCCAGCCCAGCTCAGCGTGGCCTCCCCTAGCCAACCTGGCCCAGCCCAGACCGGCCCAGCGTGGCCTCCCTTAGCCGGCCCGGCCCAGCCCAGCTCCGTGTGGCCTCCTCTATCTGGCCTGGCCCAGCCCAGCTCAGCGTGGCCTCCCCTAGCCAACCTGGCCCAGCCCAGACTGGCCCAGCGTGGCCTCCCCTAGCCGGCCCGGCCCACATGGGAGTCAAGGCGCCAGGGCAGGGTGGGTGGGAACATGCCTGGGGTGCGGAGGGAGAGTGGGAGCTCATGTTGGCCGTGGGGTCCCACAGCGGGCTCCTGCCCATGCTCTTGTCCTACTGGGCCCCAGGCTCGGAGCAGCGGGGAGATGGGCGCCCAGAGCTGTGGCATGGGGCGCACTCCCTGGGCCTGCTGCCTGCCTGCAGCCCGCGTGGGACCCTCCCAGCAGGACAGCCCGGGGCGGGGGAGAGGGGGCTGCAGAGGCAGGGCAGGGGCAGGCTCCTCCCTGGCTCCCCATCCGGCGCAGAAACTGGGTCTGGGCCCTGATGAGTCCCTGACGACCATGGGCCGGCACAGCCCTGCCCCCACCGGCTGCCACGCTTAGCAGCCATTAAAATCATTTAACTCTTCAAATATTCAACGGGTTGCTTAAATATTTATCAGCAGCGTTATTCTGACTGTTAAACACACTCAGCCCAGGGTGGAACCTGGCCCTGTATGCACATATTGGCACCCTCGTGCCCACGTGCGGGCACACGCATCCCCTGACACGTGCACAAGCGTGTGCGCAAGCTGCCTGTGTGACAAAGGGGGTGAGTGTCCTCGTTCGCCCCGGCTGGCGGAGTCGGTAGGTGAGGGCCGTTAGCAGCCAGGGCCTGCCCTCCCTGCTCTGGAGAGGCAGCAGGAAGGACTGAGAGGGGCTTTGCTGACACCCCAATGGATCTGCCCCCCTCGATCAGTGGGGGGGTTTGGGCAGTCAGGGCGCCAGAGCTCAGCTCCGCCCCTTCCCGGCTGAAAGTCGAATGCTAGGCAGAGCTGAGCTGGGCAGTCTGGGGCGACCCAGGCTCCCACCCCTGGGATACTCCAGGCTGGCCTGGGGGGCTGCCCAGAGGAGGCTGCAGCATCAAAAGCCAGCCCACCCTCGTGCCTCTGTATAGCACGTGGCTGGTGCATGAAGGAGCCAGCCCCCCGCCCCTGCCTCGGGCACCCGCTGGCCCTGACACCTCTCCATTAGACAGGGACTTGGCCACCCCACGTCCGACAGGACCGGGCAGGTGAGGCTGCAAGGGGGGAGGCCAAGCCCCTGCTGTCCAGACTCTCCCTGCAGGCCCTGCCCCACCAACCCACCCACAGTGTCTGCCGCCCCTGCACACGGCTCCTTCGGCAGGGCTTCCAGGTTCCGGGCCTGCCCAGGGCCTGCTGCTCCTTTGCCTGGGGTCGGGGGTGCAGGTGAGGGCCCCGGGAGGCTGGGAACGGGGAGAATTGCTCTGGGGGGCAAGGGCAAGAGAAGGCTTTGGGCTGTGCTGATTTCGGGATCTGCCTGCTGCCCAGGGCGGCTTTCAGGGCTGAAGCCCCCATGGGAGATGCTGCCTGCAGTTCCTGGGCACTGGAGGTGCCCCCTGGGAGACAGGCTGCAAGCGCCTTCCCCAGCCAGGTCTGCTTGCAGGAGCAGGGGAGAGCCAGCGTCAGCCCAGCCCCTCCTTAGCAGCTCGCCCCCACCCAGAGCCGCCGCTGGGCGCAGGCGAGATTGGTCCCGTGACGCTGGAGGAAGCCGGGGCTGGGGTTAGGGTGCTTGGCTTGAGGAGCTCTGCCCGTGCCTGCCTGGGTGGCTCTTTGTGCCTGTCAGCGTCTCCTGCCCGTCCGTCCCGGGGAGGGGCTCTGCCAAGAGGGAGGGTGGCTTTAGCCCCCCCCCCCCCACGGCCGGCCCTAGGGAATAGCTGCCTGGGCCGGTGGGTGTCTCCATCGTGAAGCTTTGGCCCCAGGAGAGGCCAAGCTGTTGGCGCCCGCGTCCCTCGAGCAGGCCCGGAGAAAACGCCTCAGTGCAAAAACACAAAGGCAGGGAGCAGCCAAGCACTTGCCTCCGTTGACACCGCTGGGAACGTGCTGTGCAATTGGCAGGCTCCGGCCACCTCTGCTGGGAGGCTGCAAGCGGGGAGCTGAGCGTCCTTGCACCGCGGTGCGCGCTGGTCACTCGCGCCTGCCCAAGTGACGGGCAGAAGAAAGACCGACTCAGAAAAACACGATCAGCCAGCGAGCGGGCGCGAGACCAGTGCTGGCGGGGACACGCTGCTGGCAAATGCCCCCTTGCTACAGAGCCGCCCAGTGCAGCCTGGGAAACCAGCCATCTGGGAGCGAGTGCCCGCCTGGTGCGCGACATGCCCGTCATGCCCTGGGCCGGTCCTAACCAACTGGCGGCCCCGGGCAGCCGCCTGGCTCGCCCGCCCCTAAGACCGGCTCTGGTCACTCCCGCCTGCCCCCTGCTGCCTGCGGCCCCTGTGGTCCTGTGACGCCGAGAGGGGTTGGGCTCTGGGCTGGGCCCCTCTCCCCGCGCTGGCCAGTCTGTGCTGCGCCGGGTCCCTGTCGACGCAGAACGCTAGAGCTCTCCCTGCCGGCTGGGAGCCACTTCTGGCTGGGGGCAGATTGGCTGTTTCTGAGAGACCTGCTCTGGGACGGTCTCTGACCTGTGCTGTGCGGGGGCCCTTCTGGCCTGGGCGCTAGAAGCAGAGCCCTGCCGGCTGCAGCCCCCCGGGGGCGGCTGAGGGAGGAGGGGCCAGGCTCAGGGGTGCCGCCGCGCTGTGACCAGCGTGTGCAGGCCTTTATCTTTAGGCAGGGCTGATGCCGAAAGCCTGGTGGCAAGGCAGCTCTTGCACTGCCTGGATTAGCCTGCCAGCCACGCTGGAGTGACCAGACAAAGCACCAGGTGGGCGCTCAGGGCCGGGGCAGGCAGCCAGTGCAGGGTCTCCAGCCCGGGAATGTTCCATTCCAGGCGCGAGCTCCTGCCTGGGGGCCCAGACGCTGAACGGGATCGAATTCCAGCCAGCCGAACCAGAGCCGAGCAGCCTGCAGAAGAGGGGCCTGCCACTATCAGCCAAGCCCCGTGCTGGGGCAGAGCCAGCAGCCGCGGCCCCTACGGAACAGGCAAGGAAGTGGGGAGCCGAGCTTGGGGCCGGGGCTGGCGTTAATCACTTAGCCTGCGGGTTTCGCATCTGTCTCTGCTGGCAACTTTGGCCCAAGGTCTGGAGGTGAGTGGTCACGGCTGTTTGTTTCTGAGGGCAGGATCTGAGCGTGTGGGCCTGGGGCGAAGGGTTTCCACCATCTCTGGGGTGTCCAGCTTGGTCCAATGGCTGACAGCGCCTCCACTACTCAAACTGCTCCAGCGCCCGGAGTTGCTTTGTGTGGTCAGTATTGCCGCTGGTCACACCTAGGGTTGCCAGGTGTTCGGTTTTGAACCGGACAGTCCAGTATTTGAGTTTTCTCTTTGGGAAACAAATGGAGAAAATAGAAATGAGACAATAGAAGTGTCCGGTATTTTCGAAATCAGATGGAATGTCGATTGTGATGGAACGTCAAGTGTGTCCGGGATTTTTGTGGAAACCATCTGGCAACCCTAGTAACACCCCATGTTCCTGTCCCCTCTCCGGATAGGTGTAGGTCACGCGTCTGCTGCGGCCTGGCTGGAGTGTGCCTTATGTTGTGTGTCTGCTCCTTTTCCCTGTGGGTGCTCCCTGGACTCAGTCACAAATCGGCAGCCTCCCTTGTCGACGTGGGCAAATGGCCCTGCTGCAGTTACCCAGCCGGCCAGGCACTGTGCTCCCTGCTGCCCCTGGAGCAGGGAAATTTCAGTCACGGGAATGGCTCCAGGGGCCCTTTGAGTGTCCCTGCCCAGCCAAGGGGTCCTGGCAGCTTGTGCCCTGGGGGCGAGAAACGGCTGCGGCCTCCCGGCAGGTCCAGTGCAACGTGGCTCAAGGGCAAGGAGGGGTGCTTGGGGCAGTCACTGAACCCATCTGGGCAGCACGCGGGGAAGCCAAGGGATACGGGCCCCTGGCGCTGGGGGACACTGCTGGGGCTAATCCCACGTTTCTCCCCATTTCTTCTCAAACAGGCACTTGCAGCGGAGGCAGGCCGGGCCCAGAGGCTGGGAAACGAAGCAGCCGCCTGCCCCAGGGCTCTGAGTGCGAAATGACCTTGCTCCAGAGCCGCTGGTGGGGACGAGGTAGCTGGGTCTTGGGGAAAGAGCCTGGTGCCCAGAGTGCCTGCCCTGCACCACGCTCCCTTGCCGGAGCCTGCCCCCGCAGGGCCCCCCCAGCAGTGCAGCTGGAGCGCGGGCAGGCGGCGTGCCAGAGCGCCTGACGGCGGGCTTCCAAAATGCCAATTCTTGCTCAAAATAGAGTGTTTGTTCCTGAGACACGAGCACCTGGGCGAGGGAGAACAACAGACGGGAAGAGGCAAAAGTCGAACAAAGCCAGTTGCCGAGAATAAAGGCGGCTCAGAACTGCATTGTCAGGAGCAGGGCCAGGCAGCACGTGGCGGGACATGCGCCGTCGCCATGGGAGCGGCTTGGCGAGGCGCAGGCAGACGGGCCTGCCCGGAGAAGCGGAGCCCCACAAGGAGAGAGACGTTTGCCTCGGAGGACGTGAAAGCCAAGGGCTGCTCGCAGCCACGCCGTGGAGAAGGCCGCGATGGAGGGAAGGGCTCAGCATCTCCGCGGCCAGGAGCTGCCTGCGCGGGCGGGGCCGAGCGAACGGCGGCTCCCAACAGCCTGCGGCTTGGCTGTTTCGAGCACTGTCTTGTGAAATGGCTCGTGAGCCAGAACTTTATCGGCGGGTCGAGATCGTGCCTGGGCCTGAACCCGGACCCGGGCCCGGCTGGCCAGAAAACCCCCGTTCTGTGTGGAGAACATTTTGAGGGGCCCAAGCCCTGCCGGCCTACAGCCCCGTGACCAGGCTGCCTGCCTGTCTGCGAGGGGAGGCCTTGAGCTGTCTGATGTGGGGCAGCGGCTCCCAGGGCCTGGGCGGGGCCCCGGCCAGGCTGGGCTGGTGTCTCTCCCAGGCTTGGGGCCAATGGCATCTTGATTAAAAAGTCGTCATTGAAAACGTCCCACCCCCGAGCGGAGACGTCTCTGCTCCCTGCCGCCCAGCGGCCTGCCCGCATCTGCGGGGTGGGGGCTTCCCGAGCCTGAAGTTACAGGAACGGGGGCTCCTGAGCCGCGTCCCAGGTCGCTGGGCATGCCCGTGGCCTCAGGCTTCTCCGGAGCTCTGGAGGAAAGGACGAAGCCCTGGGCGTATGCCTCAGCCCCTGCCCGGCCTGGGGCTGCCCAAAGCTCGGCTGTTACGGGGGAGCCCTCCAGAGCCCAGCCTGGGCCTCCTGTTTCCCTCCACCCGCTGAGTTCAGCCTCTGCCTGGCGCGGGGAGGGAAATGCCCCATGGGAAGGGGAACAGCCCTTTGCTGGGAGGGCCCCGGGGTGAAAAGGGGGGAGGCCTGTCACTATGGGAACTGCCCAGCGTGGGGATGGGATTAAACACCCGGTTGCCATGAGAACTGCAGTGTGGGGATGGGATTAAACACCCTGTCGCTATGGGAACTGTCCCCAGTTTGGGGATGGAATTAAACACCCTATTGCCATGGGAACTACCTAGCTGGGGATGGGATTAAACACCCTGTTGCCATGGGAACTACCTAGCTGGGGATGGAATTAAACACCCTATTGCCATGGGAACTACCTAGCTGGGGATGGGATTAAACACCCTGTTGCCATGGGAACTGCCTAGCTGGGGATGGAATTAAACACCCTATTGCCATGGGAACTACCTAGCTGGGGATGGGATTAAACACCCTGTTGCCATGGGAACTATCCCCAGCCTGGGGATAGGAGTAAGCCCCCTGTTGCCATGGGAACTGCCCAGCCTGGGGATAGGAGTAAGCCCCCTGTTGCCATGAGAACTGCAGTGTGGGGATGGGATTAAACACCCTGTCGCTATGGGAACTGCCCAGCGTGGGGATGGAATTAAACACTCTATTGCCATGGGAACTACCTAGCTGGGGATGGGATTAAACACCCTGTTGCCATGGGAACTATCCCCAGCCTGGGGATAGGAGTAAGCCCCCTGTTGCTATGGGAACTGCAGTGTGGGGATGGGATTAAACACCCTGTCGCTATGGGAACTGTCCCCAGTTTGGGGATGTAATTAAACACCCTATTGCCATGGGAACTACCTAGCTGGGGATGGGATTAAACACCCTATTGCCATGGGAACTATCCCCAGCCTGGGGACAGGAGTAAGCCCCCTGTTGCCATGGAAGCTGCCCAGTGTGGGGAGGGAAAGTCCCAGGCCCGTGGGGGGCTGGGGGATGTCCGGTGCCTCGGAGAGCGGCTTGGCAGCGGCAGGAAGCAGCTTGGTGAGCTGCAAGGGGCTGGGCGCCCTGGGTCCGGCCACCCCTCTCGGCCCTGAGTTCCCGGCTCTGCAGATGCTTCGCTTTGCTTTGCCCGTGGCCGGGTTTGCTTTTGATGACTCTGCACAGGGAGGGGTGAACGCTCCTGACCTGAATTGTGCTGCGTCGTCTCGCTGGCCCCTCGCAAGGCAGGCCTGCCCGCCCCGCCCCAGCAGCGTTTGCCAGCAAAAAGCCCTGATCGGCTTGTTGGGAATATCGAACAGATGGGCAGCAGAGTGCAATGCGGAGCCAGCGCCGCTCGCGTGGACTCAGCAAGATCTGTGCACGGAGAGGGGCTGCCCAACGCCCGTCCCGTCCGCCAGCGCAGCACGTGGCAGAGAACAGCTGTTGCTGATGGATGCAGATGGGCGCAGGTTAGGCATGGCTCAACGCCTTGGCTCCCGGGATCTTGCCCAGGAAAAGGCGTGTGAGGGCACAGAGGTGCCACGTGAGAGAGGCAAGGCCAGAGCCGGCCTGCGAGGGGAAGCCAGCCGAGGGACGGGACGGGACGGGCTGGGAGCAGGGCTATCCGGGGAGACGTTAGATTCACACCCCATTAGCACTCTGGACGTTGTGCTGTGGGTGGCAGCTCTGGGGAAGCGGGAGGTGACTGGGCAGGACACGGAGCCTCATGCCACAGCCCCAGCTGGCCAGCGCCTCCGCCAGGGCGGGATTCCCTGCTCCAGGTGGGCGCTCGCCCGCTCCCAGCGACCGGCACTGGAGTCTGTCCCTGATTGGAGCTAAGGCTCGGCAGCTGGTGCTGGGGACCCCTCCCACCTAGCGGGAGGGGGGTTGCGGGGAGGCAATGGCTGCACGTGCCTGGGAGGCAGCCGTGGCTGCGTTCCCTCCGGGCCCAGTGTGTGGCGGGGGACTTTGCCGGATTGAGACAGCTTCGCTGCAGGACCCTGCCAGGCCGCCTGACAAGGCCACGTGCCACGGCAGGGGAAGGGCAGCTCCCCAGCCCGTCTGCAGGGCCCCTTTGCCGCGCGCTGTTCTCCAGCATGGCCACCCCCACGCGTCACCCCTGGACAAGGCCCTGCCCCCACGGCCTAGGCGGGCCCATTCCCTCCGTGCAGCACACTGGGCGCGGGGCGGGCTCCCCAGCACACGCTCCCTCGTTGCATGGGAACACTCAGAATAATTAAAAGTGCTAATGAGCGAGAGGTACGGGCGGGGGAGGGGAGAGCCGCGATGTTGGAGGGAAACTTTTCTGGAGATGCCAATGTGAGAGCTCTTTGATGGGCAGCTCCTTTGATCAGCGCGCTGAATATAGCCCTCACGTTTCCCTGTGCGAGCCCGCTGCCTAATTACCAAGCAGCAGGGCTGCTTGCCGTCCTTGGCACGTTGCGGTAATAGATTTCACCGCGCTCCCAGGCCTGGAAGGACATCGATTCTCCCGGCAGCCAGCAGCGCCACGCAACATTGCGGCCCATTGATTTTTTTAAAGAAGAATTTTCTTTATTTTCATTAAATCATTAATCAGGGAGAAATCTACATTGGCCGCCTTTGCGTGGCTGGAGCGGAGGGAGGGACGTTCTATCGCCATAGAAACGAGGCGCTAGCATCCTAAGCCTGGGCTCAGTCCCTCTCTTGTCAAAAGGCCTAATTGTTGCCCCGATGGCTGCTGCTCAATTAGCAGCGATGGCTCCCTTCACGCTAATTGCTGGAGCCAGGAGGAAGTAGGACAAATGGAACCTTTGAGATGAAAGATTTTTTTCATTCCTTCGCTGGTTGTGCTCCGGCACCCTCGGCGCATGTGGCTCTCTGCTGAGCCGGCACAGTGGGCGGGAGGGAAGTCACGGAGATGGCTCCAGGGGCATCTCTCCTCCTCCCCCCGTGCGAGGGCCGGGAATCTCCTCTGGCCAGGGACCCGTCCCAGGGACGCACAACCCCTTCCTCTCGCAGCTGCCCTGGACTGGCTCCGCAGTGCACAGCCGGGAACTCCCCACGGCTCCAGGAGTCTCGCGTCCTGTCTCCCAGAGGGGCACGCGGAGGGTTCCAGAGGCACGAATGGCTGGAGGTTGCCTAATCCCATTGATCTGCAAGGCCTTGGACACCTCCCCAAGCCCCTATGCCACAGCCCCAGGGGCTGGGGAAATGGCAGCGGGGAGCCAACCACAGGACAGGCAGGAGTTCAGTGCCAGTCCTTTCTGCCCCCTGCCTCTGCCTCTGCCCCAGCCTGGCGGCCCCCGCGCTCCTCTCTGCCCCCTGCCTCTGCCTCAGCCTGGAGGCCCCCGCGCTCCCCCCTGCACCGTTCGGCACCTGCCTCAGCCTGGCGGCCCCCGCGCTCCTCCCTGCCCCCTGCCTCTGCCCTGCAGCCTGGCGGCCCCCGCGCTCCGTCCTGCACCGTTTGGCACCTGCCGAGGCCAGGAAGCACATGGCAGCAGAGAAGGTACAGTGCTGTGCCGAGCACGGAGTGCGGTCGTTACTCGTTTCGGGCCAGAGGCTGAGAACCCTGAGAGGGAACGTTCGCTCTCAATGACCTGACTTGCCAGCTCTCGGCCTGCTGGCAACGGGCTTTGCACAGCGAGAGGCTGTACTGCCTAGTGGTTACTGCTGGGGACTCCTGGGCTCCCTTGGCACGTCCCGGGCCATGCGCCTTCCCACGTGGAGCTGCCGGGATGCAGGCTGGCGGCTGGATGACACCAGTGCTCTGGTTGCTGCCGAGAGATGGGGGTGCTTTCCGAGAGTCCTGGAGCAGAGCCAGCCAGGCTGCCCTGGGAGAGGGCCACGGACCTGGGCCAGGCCGTGCGGCTCCCTAGCGAATGCACCTGGCCAGAGGGAGCGGTGGCATGCAGTCCTGGGCTGAGCCACGGCCGGCCTGGGGCCGTGGGAGCAGTCTGTGCCCAGCCTGCCCTGGCATAGCCCCTGGGCCCTGTGGGCCATCAGCAGGGTCCCCAGCGTGGTGCAGAGCTTGCCACGACCCATGGCCCTGCCCTGGGGCTTCTGGCTCCTCCGTGACCCGCTTGACTGGATATGGCCATGGAGATGGGTGGTGTAACCGCTGTCCCTTGCGTGCAGGTGGGCTGGTGAGAGGGCCGGGCCAAGCTCCGCTGGGCTCTTTGGGTGCACGCCCCGTTTTTGTACATGACAATCTGAGCACTGGCTGCGTCTGTCTCCCGACGTCAGCCCCACAGAGCTGCCAGCCGGCTCGGGAAGGGCCCGTGCGGCTGCGTGGACAGTGACGTGGTCCCAGTCATTGGAGGCGCCAACGGCAGGGAATGGCCTCTCCTGCACAGCCTCCGTCCAGCATGCATGCCTGGCGTCCGCTGCAGGGCCTGAGCCAGGCCTGGACAGGGGACTGGCCCGTGGGACAGGCTCCGTTTTGTAGCTGCAGTTCCCACAGGGCGATGAGGCCCCTCCACAGGGCCGAGGATGCATCAAGGGCGCTGAAGGTTCCTCCCTTTGTCCTCAGTCCAGTGTCTCCCCTCTGCTGTGAACTGGAGCCTGTCCCAAGGACGGGGGTGCTTCAGAGGCTTGCGTTAAAGCTGCACTTCATTCCACTTTGGCTACAGCCTGCACCAAGAACTGTGCAGCTGGGGGGGTGAGGACGTGGGGCGTTTGGGGGATCGGGGGGCTGCGTGCGGAGGGGCGCTCAGTGCCCAGGGGTTACTGGTTAATGTGACAAAGGGGGGGAGTTTGTTGTTGCAGAGAACAGCCCAGAACTGGAGCCTGGTGACTGGTGCCCTGGTGCCCCCGGACCCGCTCAGAGGACACGGCTGGCTCCGGCCAGACGCCAGACAAGGGGCTGCAGAGGGGGGACCCCGGCAACTGGCCCAGCTGACCCCAGCGAGGGGAGAACATTCGACGGGAGGGAGGCGGAGAAGAGAGGGGCCAGGCGACCCAGTTACCTGGGGAGAAGACAATGGCCGGGGGAGGGGCTGTTGCTGGGGGTATTGGGGGCTCTGCTGGGAGACTGGGGGCTGTTTTGGGGACTGAAGGCAGAGCAGGCAGGACTCAGCTGGCTGCGGGGAGACTGACGTGGGGGCCGGGGGCCCAGGCCGACTGGCCTGAGGGATCCTTTGCTGTGTTCAAAGCTCAATAACCCCTCCTGCTGGGTGCTGGCTGGGAGTCGCTCTGGGCTAGAGAATAGGGGGGTGCTGTTCCCTCTGGAATGGACCCCCCGAAGGGCTCACGGTGGAGGCAGGTGGCTGAAAGCCCTGAGAGGCGCCGTCCCGGAGGCGGAGGGGCAGACCCCCCAGGTGAGAGGGGCCCCCAAGAGAGGGTCGCCACACTGGAGTGGCCCCTGAGAAGGGGCTGTCTCACTGCCGCTGGAGTGGAGGGGCTCCCCGAGAAGGGGCTGCCGCACTGGAGAGGGGGGTCCCGCCCAGGGATGGACAGGCCGAGTGTGGGCACGACCTGTGAGCCATGACAGTGTGTATCTGATTCCTTTAACGATTTTAATGTAATTCATCTCTCACCCTCCCTCCCTTCCTTTGCTGATTGGCTAACCGTGCGCTTTCTGGGTAAGATCTGCGGTACAAATTGCCCTGGGCGGGTGGCTGGCCCTTGGGGATCGTAGAACCCGTCTGGATTCGGGAGACTGGTTTTCAGAACCTCTGGTCTGTGTAAGGAGCGGGGCTGGGGCGGCACAGAACTGGAGTGTCCGAAGAAGTTGCTTCCATGACTTGAGGCTGGCCAGGTGGTGAGCAGAAGGGCTGTGTGTGGCTGGCCTGGTGCCTTGCAGGGGAGGACAGTAAATAGCCTTGTCTCCCAGCGATTTGCCCTGAATTGGCCCTCTCCATGGTGCCCCCCCCATTATTACACCCTGCCCCGTGGGCGCATGGGGCGGGAGGGGGCTGCAGCGACCGCGCCTTGTCCAAAGGGAAGGAGCTGAGGCAGCAAGCAGGTCTCTGGGCGGGTGAAGCTCAGAGCAGCAGCTCCAGCCGAGCCGAGCCTCCACCCAGAGAGCCTCTGCTCCTTTGACCTGGGGGCTGCTAACTTCTCCTGGGGGTCGGCACCAGAGGCCCCCTCCCCATGCTGGGAGCAGCTCTGCCAGCTGGTCCTGAGCGCCTGCAGCCCAGTCCATTTACCCCCTTGCCGGGGGGGAGGGCATGAGGAGGAGGTGTCCCGCCCGCCCTGGCCGTGACAGCGGCGCTCGCTCACCGTGCCCAGCACAGGACTCCACTGGTGCCCTGTGCTGGCCCGGGGCTGCTGAGGACACATGTCCCGGGCTCCCCTCGGGTGGTCCTGCCCCGGCCGAGTGGGGGGGCCCTGCTGGAGAGCGTGATGGTGCTGCAGAGGGGGCTGAGAGCAGGGCGGACCGCAGGGTGACTGCCCCTGCCACAAGGCACAACGGTCGGAGCCTGGTGCCGCATTGCCAGGGGCTGCCTGGCCACCGGGCGGGGGGGATGTGGCTGGATCCTGGACATGTTGCAGGTTCCCCCCGTGATGACTGATCAGGGGCTTGGCAGCCGTCAGCGCCAGCCACACGCCTCAGGGTGCAAAGCTCCCCTGGCCAGGCCAGGCCCAGCTCGGCCAGCCAGGAGCTGCAGACGGGCAGCTGTTGTCGGGGGGCCATGGGTCATTAGAGCAAAGGGTGGAGGTGGGGCTGGGCCGGGCACACGGGCTCTGGGTTGTGCTTTCTCTGCTGCGTGGTGCTAACGAGCCCTTGGCACATAGGCAGGTGCAGGCGTCTCCCAGCAGTAAGGAGGGACGGTGGCCGCAGCCAGGAGGGGCAGGGCGTGGGGCAGAGCTTGGCTTAGAGTGGGAACAGCGCGGGAAGCAAGAACGGAGGCACCTGCAGACAGCTCCAGCCGCACCCCCCGGCCCGTCTGCCCCGCCCCCACTCCCACCCGCCGGGGCTGGCAGCTGGGGCAGCTGTCTCCACTGAAGTTTCTGGCACGTCTGCAATTAAAAGCTCACCCTGAACGTTGCATTAATGTCAGGTTTGCATCTGCTTTGGCACGCGCCAGGTAAGGAGGGGCCGGCAGGCTGGGGGAGGGATCACACGTGGCAGCTTTTAATAGAAATGCACTCGCCTGTCACTGGCTTCTCCTAATTTCGCTTGACGAGTTTGCTAATTGTCAGTGCTGGCGCTTGTGTTGCAGGCAAGAAGTTCCCCCTTCCAGCCCGTTTCCTCCACCCACCTCATCCCGCCTCAAACCACAAGCCACAACCTGTGACTTTGGGAAGCAGTGTCACCTAGTGGTTAGAGCAGTGGGCTGGGCTTTGTCCCCTACGCTGCCCAGACAAGCCACGTCACCCATGCTCCACGCCCCTCCCCAGTCACTGGGGTAATTGTTCGGTTTCGGGGCCAGTGGGGAGAGCCCTGGAGGAAGGTGCAGTTAGGGTATGGGTTGCTACAGCCAGTCGCTCTCAGATCCCAGGGGCAGTCGTCTGCCCTCGTGCGATCCCCTGCCACGGCCAGGTGTACCCCCAGCGTCCAACCTTCACTCTGCCCTGGGCCTGTGGGAGCGGGAGGGGCGCTGAGCCCTTCCCTGGCTGCCAGGGGGACTATCCCGGGGCGCGCGTTGCGGCGGTGGCCTGCGAGGAGACGGGCTGAGACTCAAGCACTAACACCTGCAGTCGCTCGCCCGGAGCCAGCCAGCGTATGCTCAGCTCCCACGGCTGCCTTGCTGCACGGCTGCACGAGGCTTCTCTCGCCTGCAGTCCCTGGGGACAGAGGGACTTTCGCGCCTTCTCCCCCTGCGCTCCCCGGATGGCAGGCATCTGGGCAGGAGAGGGGCGAGAGGACGCCCGTTCGCGGCACCGCCGGCAGCGCCATGCCCGCAGGGGGAGGTGCCCCTTGTGATGGAGTGGGGGGATGGGGGCACAAGGGGGAGTTCGGGGCTGTCACTCTTCCCCCCAACCAGGCACTCCACGCCCGTCCTTGCCGGTTCCTGCAGCCTGGGATCCAGCTCCTGGGGAGCGGCTGGGGGAGGGGCACAGCCCTGTCATGCGGAGGGAGGGGAGAGAAGTGAGGTTTAGCTGAGCTGCCAGGACTCCGTCCCTGGGACTGATGAGCAACCTGGCCCCGCCATTGTTAACCAGCCGGGCACTGCTCAAACCCGTCCCCTCCGTCTGCCTGCCTGCCTCTCCTGCCTGCCTGTCTGCCTGTCTGCCTGCCTGTCTGCCTGCCTGCCTGTCTGCCTGCCTGTGTGTCTGCCTGCCTCTCCTGCCTGCCTGTCTGCCTGTCTGCCTGCCTGTGTGCCTGCCTGTGTGTCTGTCTGCCTGTCTGCCTGCCTGCCTCTCCTGCCTGCCTGTGTGCCTGCCTGTCTGCCTGTCTGCCTGCCTGCCTCTCCTGCCTGCCTGTCTGCCTGTCTGCCTGCCTGCCTGTCTGCCTGCCTGTGTGTCTGCCTGTCTGCCTGCCTGCCTCTCCTGCCTGCCTGTCTGCCTGTCTGCCTGCCTGTGTGTCTGCCTGTCTGCCTGCCTGTGTGTCTGCCTGCCTCTCCTGCCTGCCTGTCTGCCTGCCTGTGTGTGTGTCTGCCTGCCTGTGTGCCTGCCTGTGTGCCTGCCTGTGTGTCTGTCTGCCTGTCTGCCTGCCTGCCTGTCTGCCTGCCTGTGTGTCTGCCTGCCTCTCCTGCCTGCCTCTCCTGCCTGCCTGTTCTGCCTGCCTGTCTGCCTGCCTGTGTGTCTGCCTGCCTCTCCTGCCTGCCTGTTCTGCCTGCCTGTCTGCCTGCCTGTTCTGCCTGCCTGTGTGCCTGCCTGTCTGCCTGCCTGTGTGTCTGCCTGCCTCTCCTGCCTGCCTGTCTGCCTGCCTGTGTGTGTGTCTGCCTGCCTGTCTGCCTGCCTGTGTGCCTGCCTGTGTGTCTGTCTGCCTGTCTGCCTGCCTGCCTCTCCTGCCTGCCTGTGTGCCTGCCTGTCTGCCTGCCTGTGTGTCTGCCTGCCTCTCCTGCCTGCCTGTCTGCCTGCCTGTGTGTGTGTCTGCCTGCCTGTCTGCCTGCCTGTGTGCCTGCCTGTGTGTCTGTCTGCCTGTCTGCCTGCCTGCCTCTCCTGCCTGCCTGTGTGCCTGCCTGTGTGTCTGTCTGCCTGTCTGCCTGCCTGCCTCTCCTGCCTGCCTGTGTGCCTGCCTGTCTGCCTGTCTGCCTCTCCTGCCTGCCTGTGTGCCTGCCTGTGTGTCTGCCTGCCTCTCCTGCCTGCCTGTTCTGCCTACCTGCCTGTCTGTCTGCCTGCCTGTCTGTCTGCCTGCCTGCCTCTCCTGCCTGCCTGTCTGCCTGCCTCTCCTGCCTGCCTGTCTGCCTGCCTGCCTGCCTGCCTGCCTCTCCTGCCTGTCTGTCTGCCTGCCTGTCTGTCTGCCTGCCTGTTCTGTCTGCCTGCCTGTGTGTCTGCCTCTCCTGCCTGCCTCTCCTGCCTGCTGTGTGTCTGCCTGCCTGTCTGCCTGCCTGCCTGTTCTGTCTGCCTGCCTGCCTCTCCTGCCTGCCTGTTCTGCCTACCTGTCTGTCTGCCTGCCTGTCTGCCTGCCTGTGTGTCTGCCTGCCGTGCCTGCCTGTCTGCGTGCCTGCCTGCCTGTGTGTCTGCCTGCCTGCCTGCCTGTGTGTCTGCCTGCCTGCCTGCCTGTGTGTCTGCCTGCCTGTGTGTCTGCCTGCCTGCCTGTCTGCCTTCCTGCCTGTTCTGTCTGCCTGCCTGCCTCTCCTGCCTGCCTGCCTGTTCTGCCTGCCTGCCTCTCCTGCCTGCCTGCCTGTCTGCCTGTTCTGCCTATCTGCCTGCCTGTGTGTCTGCCTGCCTGTCTGCCTTCCTGCCTCTCCTGCCTGCCTGTTCTGTCTGCCTGTTCTGCCTATCTGCCTGCCTGTGTGTCTGCCTGCCTGTCTGCCTTCCTGCCTCTTCTGCCTGCCTGTTCTGTCTGCCTGTTCTGCCTATCTGTGTGCCTGCCTGTGTGCCTGCCTGCCTCTCCTGCCTGCCTGCCTCTCCTGCCTGCCTGTTCTGCCTGCCTGTCTGCCTGCCTGCCTGTTCTGCCTGCCTGTTCTGCCTGTCTGTGTGCCTGCCTGTCTGTGTGCCTGCCTGCCTGTCTGCCTGCCTGCCTGTTCTGCCTGCCTGTTCTGCCTGCCTGTCTGCCTTCCTGCCTCTTCTGCCTGCCTGCCTGTGTGTCTGCCTGCCTGCCTGTGTGTCTGTCTGCCTGTTCTGTCTGCCTGTTCTGCCTGTCTGCTTCCCTGTGTGTCTGCCTGCCTGTTCTGCCTGCTTGTGTGTCTGCCTGCCTGTTCTGCCTATCTGCTTGCCTGCCTGTCTGCCTGCCGGTCTGCCTGCTTGTTCCATCTGCCTGTTCTGTCTGCCTGCCTGCCTGTGTGTCTGCCTGCCTGTCTGACTGCCTGTGTGTCTGCCTGCCTGTCTGCCTGCTTATTCCGTCTGCCTGTTCTGTCTGCCTGCCTGCCTGTGTGTCTGCCTGCCTGTTCTGTCTGCCTGTCTGCCTGCTTATTCCGTCTGCCTGTTCTGTCTGCCTGCCTGCCTGTGTGTCTGCCTGCCTGTTCTGTCTGCCTGTTCTGCCTATCTGCTTGCCTGCCTGTTCTACCTGCCTATTCTGCCTGCCTGTTCTATATGCCTACCTGTATGCCTGCCTCTCTGCCTGCCTGCTTGCCTGTCTCCCTGCCTGTCTGCCTGCCTGTCTTTGTCTGCCTATTTCCCTGCCTGTCTGTCTGTTCTGCCTGTCTGTCTGTCTGCCTGCCTGTCTGTCTGCCTGAGGCAGGCTCAGTGCATCTAGCCCACAGGCCCAGTCTTGCTCAGAGTGCAGCTTCCTGCAGCAGGATTCCCTGGGGCCAGTGATTATCTGGTGGGGCTGAGCCACTGGGGTTGCACCCTGACCCGGCCTGTGCCCGCAGCACCCGCACAATGGCTGGGCTACGGGAATTCTCTGCTGGCCCCTGTGGCGTAGTGGGGGGCTGTCTGCTCTGTAACCCGGGGCCCCTGCGCTGTGCTGTGGGATTCCCACTGACTCACCCACATGGGGATTGGTCCAGAGCCCTGGGCCCAGCCTGAGGCGATAACAGGCAGAGGCGTAGTGAAGGGGGGGCAGGGGCGGCATTTGCCCCCGGGCGCCACGCCAGGGGAGCGCCGGGTTGGGCTGGGAGCGAAGCGCACTCTGCTCTGGCCCACGTGATGCTTTTGAACAGAGACCGGGAGTTGGCTCAGTGCTCCCGGCTCTCTACACCCTATGAGCTGAGGCAGCAGGGCCCGGTGGCAGCAGCGGCGGCCACTGTAAAGGTTCAAATCCCTTACCCGGCTGTTCCGTTCCTCCCATGCCTGGCTCTTAGGGTTACCAGGTAGACACCCCCCCCCCCAAAAAAACGGACACACTTGATCATGAGCGGGGGGAGGGACTGGCCGGGAGGAAGGGGGGCGGGAGGTGGGGCTGGCGGGGGGGTGACGGGAGGAGGGGGGGGCCGGAAGAAGGGGGGCGGGAAGCAGAGCTGGCGGGGGACGGGTGCAGCCATTGGCTGCAGCCCGAGTCCAACAGGCTGCGCCCCCGGCAGGCATTCCCTCTAGTTCATAGATTCCCAAACTGGGGGGAGTGCCCCCCCCAGGGGGGGCGTGAAGAAATTCCAGGGGGGGCACGAGGTGACCCAGCCCAAGAAAAAGCCCGCGCTGGCATTGCCTCACCCAAAGTTCATCTGTAACTGTTTGTTTTGCACTGTGGCTTCCCCGGGTCTGTCGCCCTCCCTCCTCCTGGGGCTACAGACAAACAAGCCCCAGAGCCACTTGGAAAAGGTGCTAATTTCCCCCGGACAGTAGGGGCCTTGGAGCTCGGCTCCGTGAATAATCCTTGATTCAAAAGGCTCCAATGCGGCAGAGCTGCAAACAGCTGCTAGCTCAGACTCAGGAAGCAGCCCAGGGAACAAGCGGCACACGTGCTTTCTGAGTCCCCGGACTTGGTTGTGGGACCCCCAAGCACCAGCTTAGCTGTCCTCTCCCCACATCCGGACCCCCACGAGTGCCCTGGCCCCCCGTCCAGACCCCCGAGAGTACCCTGCCCCCCTGCCCAGACCCACCATGAGTGCCCTGCCCCCCTGTCCAGGCCCCCATGAGTGCCTGCCACCCACCCACACCCCCCACGCACCCATCCAGACTCCCATGAGTACCCTGCCCCCCTGCTCAGACTGCCACGAGTACCCTGCTCCCCTGCCCAGACCCCCACAAGTACCATGCCCCCCTGCCCAAAACCCCCACTGGTACCTGCCCCCCTGCCCAGACACCACAAATGCCCTGCCCCCCCGTCCAGACCTGCATGAATACCATGTCCCCCCCCCACCCAGAACCCAAATACCATGCCCTCCTGCCCAGAACCCCCATTGGTACCCTGCCCCCCTCCCCAGACCTCCACGAGTGCCCAGCCCAGGGCCCCACCTGCCCCCTGCTTAGGGCCCCACCAGGACTGTGCTCCTGCCCCCTACCTCCTGGCCAGACACCTACCCCAGCTTGCTCCTATAGCCTATTTTCCTTCCAGATTCTGCACCCCCACCCCTATCCCACTCACTGGCAGCCCCGTCCGAACACTGGATCCCTCATTTCGGCCCCAGAGTGTGGAGGGGCCCACAAACTCCACTCACCCTCAAACCCCAGAAGAATTAATCTGGCCTGATGCCTTGAGCCTCGGTCCTACCCACCCCCCATGGGACTGGGGTGCCGGGGAGGGAGGTGACTCAGTTGGGGTCACATCAGTGGAGTATTGGGGGGGTAGGAGGGTTTGGGGTTTTTGCATCTCACTTGTGTGTTCCTTGACTTATTTTTCGGTGGGTCAGTGACCCCTGACCCAGAACAGGTCCCCCGCTCCTCCCAAGGTTGAGCTCAGCTGTGCGCCAGGTTTGGGGCCCCACCATTTGGCAGGAGGCGGTGCCAATTTTGCCTTCACCCCAGGGTGCATAACACCCTCGCTACGCCTCTGGTAACGGGATTCCCGGGGGCGAGACAAAGGGAGCGAGGGGGAGACCAGCAGGAGGCTTGGGGGAAGGGGCAGTTGCTGGCTGGGAACAGGAGGGAGTGAGCATAACCTGGGGGCTGGAGGTCTAGGGGGCGATGGACCCCCCTGCCCCAAGGGGTCTGAGGCGCCCCCCCAGGCTCCTGTACCCACGTCACGTCTGTGCTGGGCTGTGTCCTGGAGGAGCAATAAACCCCCCTGTTCTACTGGCTGGTGGAGTCTGTTCTTGCTGCTGGGGGGTGCAGGCTTTGGGGGAACCCCGACTCGGCATCACCCCCCAGCTCTGCTGCCTCTTGCCCGGCCCGCCGCAGCCCTGCTGCTCCCCACAAGCAACCCACAGCAGTGCTCAGTGAGTGACAGCCCCGCGGGCCGAGCCCAGCTCCCGGGGGGGACGATTTATGCTGCCAACACCAGCTCGTCACTTGGCCCTGCCTGGCCCCACCCCTCCCGCACCCGGCACCAGCCCCCACAAAGCAAATCAGCCTGATATGAAAGGGAAAATTAAATTACCCCACTAAAGCGTTAGTGCTGCTCAGTGACATCACCAGGCTCAGGTGCTAATTAGCTGAGTACAAAGGAAACTAAATGTGAGAACGTGAATGCTGGCCCTGTTCTCTTCGCAGCACTGTGCTGGCACACGGCACGGCTCCGCTACACACAGGGGTCGGCTCTGGGGCCCGTGCGTGCACACATGTGCACACGCCCTCACACACACACACACACACACACACACACACACACAGGCTTGCATGCCCATGCAGCACCATGGGTGGCAGGGCTGGCTCCCTCAGTGACTCAGCCTTTGCACTTTTCACTCAGGTGCCTGCACGTGGCAAGGAAGGTGGCTGCACAAGGGCTAGTGAAAAGCAGCATTTCAGGTGCTTGCAGTTTGGCTGGACTCTGGGAAGTGCCCCCTGCTGGCCAGGGAAGGAGCGTGCAGAGATTCAGCTGCGGCTGCCCCCCCCACTCACTCCCTGGGGGTCCCCCCCTTCCCCCATGCACTCCTCTCCCTCAGCCCCGTGCAGCCAGACACATCCCCACACAGGCCTGGCTCCTGCTCCGCCCGCCCGGCTCAGGCCTCCACCTGCCCAGGAGGTGGCTGGTGCTTTGCCTGGGCGTTCCAAGGACTTTGTGGGCAGCACTTCCACTCCTGGGTGTTTCCTCTGCCCCAGCCCGGCTGCCAGCTGGGGTCTGTGCCTCTGTGACGTGGGGGGGGCTGTCTGCTCTGTAACCCGGTGTTCCCACCTGGCTGCGCTGGGCTGTGTGATTCCCACTGACTCACCCACATGTGGGTTGGCCCAGACACCTAGGCCCAGCCTGAGCAGAGAACACTGCTCGTCCCAGAGGGAGAGACAAAGGAAGGGAGGCAGAGACGCCACCTGGCTGGGGGGCAGGGCTGGGAGCTGGTCAGTTTTTTCGGGGGAAAGCATAAAGGGAAGAGACTAAGCTGAGTACTCGGGGTTCGGGGGCCTGTGGACCCCGCCCCAAGGGGTCTGAGGCTGCCTGGGCCCTCATTTCGATGCCCACATAGAACCCGGGCTGTGCTGTACCTCGCAGAAGCAATAAACACTCCTGTTCCACTGGCTGGTGGAGTCTCACCTTGCTGGAAACGGGGTGCAGGGTAAGAGGATCCCCGACGCACCACCACAGTGGTGTCAGGAGTGGGATGCACTGCACCCCATGGATGGAGCTTCCAGCAGTGAGTGACGGGGTTTAGTAGAAGGAAGGAGCTTGCAAGAGCCAGGCGTGCGGGAGGCAGAGTGAAGCGATTCCTGGGAGTCATGGGGCACTGCAGCACTCGGTCGGTGAATCTACACCCTGGGGATTGGAGGAGCGATGGCCTACGCCTGACTCCTGACGGCAAACCTCATGGGGCTGTGAAGAGAGAGGGGCCTGTCTGTGGGGAAAGCAACCAAGGCCCAGCTGACTGCCCAGCTGGAAGGGAATGACCAGTCCAGGGGCCTGAATCCTGTCTCCACAGGAAGCAGCCAGATACCCCCTGGGAGCATCCCAGGCTCTCAGACAGGAGGGAGGGCTGGAGTCTGCCTGACAGACGCGGTGTCCACCAGGCCATGCTCGGCTAGTAGCAGTTTGTCTAGGGCCGGGTCCCCCCTGGCAGAGGTGCGACAGCTGGAGATCGAGCTGAGGCTAAAGGAATTGGGTGATCGTAGGGAGGAGCGCCAGGACCAAGAGAGACAGCGGCAGCATGAGCTGGCCATGGTGGAGCGGAGAAGCCGAGGGGCCCCGGCTGCGGTGAGTGGGGAGGACCCCAGGGGGCCTGGGATGGCCAGACGTTTTGAGAAGCTCATGCTGACCCAATGTAAAGACGTGGGAGACATGGACAGCTTTCTTAGCTCCCTTGAGTGAGCCTGTGAACTGCACCAGATCCCCCCAGCGGACCGGCTCCAGCAGCTCACCCCCTTGCTGGATCAGGAGGCCACAGGGGTGCTAACCAGCTGGAGAATCTGCAGCTCAGTGACTACGAACGGGTCAAGGAGGCCCTGCTGCACAAGTTCGGGCTGACCCCCGAGACGTACAGGAAGAAGTTCCGGGGGGTGCAGAAGGAGCCAGGGGAGACCTATGTGGCGATGGCCTCCCGCCCGGTGCAATACCGCCGCAAGTGGGTGTTTGGGGTCGGCCCAGACCGCAGAGGACCTGCTTAAGCTGATGATGCTGGAACAGTTCTATGAAGCGTGCACACCCAGCCTGAGGCTGTGGCTCCAGGACTGGAGGCCAGAGGCCCCCCAGAACACAGGGAGGCTGGCGGATAAGTTCACAGAGAGCCGGTCCGGGTGTGAACAGGAGTACCAGAGAGAAAGGGAGTTGTGCAGAGACCGGTTCTCAGCTGAGCAATGGAGGAAATCACCTATGGGGTGAGCCCAAGAGACAGGCCAGCCATCCGCCCCCCAGAGAGACAGCCTGAAAGGACCCACAGGGCCTAACCTGCCATCTCTGTGGGCAAAGAGGCCACAAGAGGGCTCAGTGCCCCAGGCACCAGGACAGGTCCCACAATCCAAGACGTTCTAGGATTAACTGGCTGGGGCTGGGGGAAGGGCAGAGTGCCTCAGGGGCAGAGGCCGGCAGGCAAACCTCAGCTCAAAAGGGGGAAGGCCACTTAGGCCAATTCCTCCCGGAAACCTGATGCTCTGGAGGCAGGTCTCTCCGTGTACCTGGTGGGGGAAGGGTGGCCCCTGTGGAGCGAGTGCCTCATGCCCATGGAGGTGGATGGGAGGAAGGTGACGGGTTTCTGGGATACCGGGGTGGAGGTGATGCTGGCCTGGCCCAATATAGTGGCCCCAGACCGTATGGTGCCCAACGCTCAGCTGACCCTGAGGGGCATAGACGGGACCCCGTTTAAGGTGCCTGTAGCCCAGGTGCATCTGAAGTGGGGGGCCAAGGAGGGCCCCAAAGAAGTGGGGGTGCACCAGCACTTACCCACGGAGGTGCTGATGGGGGGTGACCTAGAGGAGTGGCCAGATGGATCCTACAGGGCCCTGGTCACCACCCGTAGCCAGAGCCAGCGAGGGGCTGGTGACCCTGACCCAGGGGAGGGCTCCCTGCAGGGGGCTCAGGGCCCCATCCCAGCAGACACAGGGCCCAGCAGGGCTGGGACTCCGGACCCAGGCAGTGGGGGGGAAACAGGTCCCTGTCTCTGCCCCAGCTGCTGAATCCCAGGCTGAAGTGCAGGCGGATCCCTCCTTGTGGGCCCTGAGGGACCGGGCTGACCTGGGCGCAGCTCAGCCCCGAGGAGGAAATTGCCAGGAGAGGTTCCTGTGGGAGCGGGGATTCCTGTACCGGGAATGGCTCCCCCCGGGAAGGTAGGGGAGTGGGGGCTCCAGCGGCAGCTGGTAGCGCCCCAGAAGTATCGCTGCAAACTGCTGTGTCTGGCTCATGACGTCCCCTTCTCGGGACACCGGGGGATCCGGCACATCCGGCTCAGGCTGCTCCAGCACTTCTCCTGGCCGGGGGTATTTGCGGCCGTGCAGCGGTCCTGCCGGTCCTGCGACTCCTGCCGGGGGGGGGAAGGCCCAAGATGGGAGGAAAACTGCTTTGAGGCCCCTGCGCATCATAGAGGAACCTTTCCAGAAGGTGGCGATGGATATAGTGGGACCCTTCAGCAGGGCAACCCAGACAGGGAAGAAATACATCCTGGTGGTGGCAGACTTCGCCACCCACTACCCCGAGGCCATAGCTCTGCCCTCTATCGAGACACACATGGTGGCAGATGCGCTGCTGACCATTTTCAGCAGGGTGGGGTGTGGCGGTGCGTCAGGGTTCCCCCGCCTCCTGCACCCCCGTAGTAGGCACGAATGGACTCCACCAGCCAGTAGAATAGAGGGAGTTTATTGCTTCTCCAGGATACAGCACAGCACAGATGTCATCTGGTTACAGGGCAGGCCTAGGATGCCTCAGCCCCCCTTGAGATGGGGGAGACTGGGCCCCTAAATCCCAGCCCCTTGCTTAGGCTGCTTCCTCCATGATAGACAGAAACTGCCCAAATTCCAGCCCTGCCCCCCAGCCAGGTGCTGGTCTCCGCCCTCCTTCCTTTGTCTCCTTCCCTGGGAGGCTGAGCCTGGGTGTCTGGGTTAATACACATTTGGGAGAGTCAGTGAGAATCTCCCATCACAGCGCAGGGGGACCCCGGGTCACAGAGCAAACAGCCCCCCCACTACCTCACAGCTGTCCCCCCTCCGAGAGCGAACAGAGCAGGGTCACTCCGCTTGTGACCTAGGGAAGTTCGGGTCCCCTGCCCGGGAAAGCTGCCGCGGGGACATTGGTGCTCCCCTTGGCTCGGGCTGGCTGCGGCGATGCCCTGCAGGAGCCAGCTCCCCCCTGTCTGGTCGATGCACAGCTCCGGGGGGACCGGCACAGGCCTGTCTTCGGTGGCCGTACCAGCCCTTCCACTGCCCTTGAGCTCTGGCCAGGGTCTCTCTGGCTTGGCCCATGAGCTCCGCGAGCCTTTCCCGGAAAGCCAGGACGTCTTCCACCCCCGACGCTCCATGCAGGGGGGTCTTCCCCTCCCATAACTCTCTCAGGAAGCCCAGGGGGTCCTTCCTCCTTCTGCACCCTGGCTCGGTCCGGGAGAGCCTGGCAGACCCTCTGGGTGCCTCCCCCTGTGCAGACAGCAGGTGGGGCAGATACTTGTCCCAGTCCTGCAGGTGCTGGAGCATAAAGGCCTCCAGCATCTGCTTCAGGGTCCCCTGGAACCTCCTCACCAGTCCACTGGGCCGGGCGCCATACGTTGGGGTCCAGGTGAGCCGGGCCCTGTGCTTCTCCCACAAGCACCGGAGCAGGGCCGACATGAAGTGGGATCTCTGGTCCATGAGGACCTCCTGGGGGAGCCCCACCCTGCTGAAAATGGCCAGCAGCGCGTCTGCCACCGTGTCTGCCTCGCTAGAGGGCAGAGCCACGGCCTCGGGGCAGTTGGTAGCCAAATCCACGGCTACCAGGATGGATTTGTTCCCCATCCAGGTCACCTGGCCGACAGGCCCCACTATCTCTAATGCTGCCTTCCAGAACCGCTCCTCTATATGAGGTAGCGGCCCCAGGGCAGCTTTCCTCCCACCTTGGGCCTCCCCCGCCCCTGGCAGGAGTCGCAGGACCGGCAGTACCGCTGCACGGCCACAAATACCCCCGGCCAGGAGAAGTGTTGGAGCAGCCTGAGCCGGATGTGCCGGATCCCCCGGTGCCCCGCAAAGGGGACGTCGTGGGCCAGATACAGCAGCTTGCGGTGATACTTTTGGGGGACGACCAGCTGCTGCTGGACCCCCCCCCCATGCCCTCACCTCCCTGGGGGAGCCATTCCCGGAACAGGAATCCCCGCTCCCACAGGAACCTCTCCTGGCCACCTCTCCCCAGGGGTGAGCTGCACGGAGGCCAGCCTGGTCCCTCAGCCTCCGCAAGGAGGGATCTGCCTGCACCTCAGCCTGGAATTCAGCCGCTGGGGCAGGGACAGGGGCGTGTTTCCCCCACTGCCTAGGTCCAACCTCATGTCTGCTGGGACAGGGCCCTGAGCCCCCTGTTGGGGGACCTCCTCGCGTTCCGGGGTGCCAGCCCCTCGCTGGCTCTGGCTACGGGTGGTGACCAGGGCCCTGTGGCGTCCGTCCGGCCACTCCTCTAGGTCACCCCCCATCAGCACCTCCGTGGGCAAGTGCCGGTGCACCCCCACTTCCTTGGGGCCCTCCTTGGCCTCCCATTTCAGATGCACCCAGGCTACGGGCACCTTAAACGGGGTCCCATCTATGCCCCTCAGGGTCAACTGAGTGTTAGGTACCATGTGGTCTGGGGCTACAACCTCGGGCCGGGCCAGTGTCACCTCCGCCCCCATGTCCCAGAAACCCGTCACCTCCCTGCCATCCACCTGCAGGGGCACGAGGCACTCACTCCGCAGGGGCCGTCCTGCCCCCACCCTGTACACGGAGAAATCTGCCTCCCGAGGGTCAGACCTTCCATGGGAGGTGCACTGAGTATCCTTCTGTGACAGCGCGTTGGGGTTTTCCCGTCTCCTGCACCCCCGTAACGGCACAGACAGACTCCACCAGCCAGTAGAATAGAGGGAGTTTATTGCTTCTCCAGGATACAGCACAGCACAGATGTCATCCGGTTACAGGAACTGGGCTTAGGATGCCTCAGCCCCCCCTTGAGATGGGGGAGACTGGGCCCCTAAATTCCAGCCCCTTTCCCTAGGCTGTCTCCTCCATGATCCCAGACAGAAACTAACCCCCTCACTTCCCGCCCTGCCCCCCAGCCAGGGCTCCACTCCCCTTCTTCCCATTGCTCCGCTCCATGGGAGATACCTGTCTGACGAGTTTCGAAGCCCCCTTGCATAACGACTCATCCCCTGCCCTGCTGGGCCGTGCTGCAGACAGCAGCCAGTGGAGGTCACTGACAACCCACTGCCCAGCATAGCAACCAACAAGGTACCCACATTACGTCACACCTTCCCCCCACTCTGAGCTGAGGTTTGGCTGCCAGCCCTTGCCTCTGGGGCAGCCTGCCCTTCTTCCAGCCCCAGCCAGTTAACCCTGGAAAGTCCCAGGTCATGGGACCGGTTCTTGTGCCTGGTGCATTGAGCTCTCTTGTGGCCTCATTGACCACAGCGATGGTAAGTTAGGTCCTGCGGGATCCTTTGGGCTGGCTCTGCCTGAGCCCTGGCTGGTTTTCTGGGGCACCGATTGTGACGTAGTGGGGGTACCTTGCTGGTTGCTATGCTGGGCAGTGGGTTGTCAGTGACCTCCACTGGCTGCTGTCTGCAGCACGGCCCAGCAGGGCAGGGGATGAGTCATTATGCAAGGGAGCTTCGAAACTCGTCAGACAGGCCCTTTCTGCACCTCCTGGAACTTTTTCCTGTACATCTCGGGGGTCAGCCCGAACTTGTGCAGCAGGGCCTCCTTGATTCGGTTGTAATCCCCTGGCTGTAGGTCCTCTAGCTGATTGAGCACCCCGGCAGCCTCCTGGTTCAGTGCGGGGATGAGCTCCTGCAGCCAGTCAGCTGGGGGGACCCGTTGCAGTTTACAGGCCCTCTCAAAGGAGCTGAGGAACCCGTCTATGTCACCCACGTCCTTCAATTGGGCCACCACGAGCTTCTCCAAGCGTCTGGCCGCCCTGGGACCCTGGGGCCCATCCGTACTCAGTGCAGCCAGGGCCCTACCGCTTCTCCGCTCTGCCATGGCCAGCTCATGCTGTCGCTGCTCTCTACGGTGCTGTACTTCCAATTCCTTCATCTGCAGCTGGATCTCCAGCCGCCGCATCTCTGCTGGGCTGGCCTCTGCCCCGGACGAACTGGCAGTGGTTTCCTGGGGAACTGTCCTATCTCCCCGGCAGGCTCCAGTGCTCCGCCCCCTCTCGGAGCCTGAGATGCTCCCGGGGGGGTCTGGCTGCTCCCCACTGGGACAGGATCCCCACCCTGTGAGTGGTCATTCTCTTCCAGCTGGGCAATCAGCTGGGCCTTGGTTGCTTTTCCCATGGGCAGGCCCCTCTCTCTGCACAGCCTCACCAGCTCTGCCTTCAGGAGTCGGGCGTGTCCCTTTTGGTGCATACTCACTGGTCTAGTGCCGCAGCGCCCCACGACTCCCAGGAACCGCTTCGCTCTGTCTCCAGCACGCCTGGCTCTAATCCCCTTCCTTCTACTGCACCTTGTCACTCGCTGCTGGAAGCTCCATCCACGGGGTGCAGTGCATCCCACCCCTGACACCACTGTAGCGGCACATCGGGGTTCCCCGCCTCCTGCATCCCTGTAATGGCACGAACAGACTCCGCCAGCCAATAGAATAGAGGGAGTTTATTGCTTCTCCGGGATACAGCACAGCACAGATGTAATCCAGTTACAGAGCCAGGCCTAGGATGCCTCAGCCCCCCTTGAGATGGGAGAGACTGGGCCCCTAAATCCCAGCCCCTTGCTTAGGCTGCTTCCTCCATGATTCCAGACAGAAACTACAAACCTCTCTTCCAGCCCTGCCCCCCAGCCAGGGGCTGGTCTCCGCCCTCCTTCCCTTGTCTCTCCCTGGGAGGCTGAGCCTGGGTGTCTCGGTTAATACACATTTGGGAGAGTCAGTAAGAATCTCCCATCACAGCGCAGGGGGACCCCGGGTCACAGAGCAGACAGCACCCTCACTACGCCACAGCAAAGCCGAAGATAGGAGGAAAGCTGCTTTGAGGCCCCTGCCCATTATAGAGGAACCTTTCCAGAAGGTGGTGATGGATATAGTGGGACCCTTCAGCAGGGCGACCCAGACAGGGAAGAAATACATCCTGGTGGTGGTAGACTTCGCCACCCACTACCCCGAGGCCATAGCTCTGCCCTCTATCGAGACACACATGGTGGCAGATGCGCTGCTGACCATTTTCAGCAGGGTTGGGTTCCCCAAGGAGGTCCTCATGGACCAGGGATGCAACTTCATGTCAGCCCAGCCCCGGCGCTTGTGGGAGAAGTGCGGGGCCCGGCACACCTGGGCCTCGGCGTATCACCCCCAGACCAACGGGCTGGTGGAGAGTTTCAATGGGACTGTGAAGCAGATGCTAAGGACCTTTATGCACCAGCACCCACAGCACTGGGACAACTACCTACCCCACTTGCTATTTGCATACAGGGAGGTGCCCCAGGAGTCCACGGGGTTTTTCTCATTCGAACTGATGTACCGGAGGCAGGTGCGGGGACCCCTGGATCTGCTGAGAGATGAGTGGGAGGGGAAGGCCTCCCCGGAGGGTGAGTTGGTGGTGGAATACGTCCTGGCTTTCCAGGAAAGACTCTCTGAGCTCATGGGCCTGGCCAGAGAGAACCTGAGCAGGGCCCAGAGGAAGCAGAAGGTCTGGTACGACCGCAATGCACGGGCCCGCGCCTACGCTACCGGGAACCAAGTGATGGTCCTAATCCCTGTGCAGAAGAACAAGCTGCAAGCAGCCTGGGACGGCCCCTACAAGGTCGCTAAGCAGCTGAACGAGGTGAACTACGTGGTGGAGCTGACTGGCTGGACGCGCGGCCAGCGTGTATATCATGTTAACATGATGAAGCCGTACTGGGGCCGGGAGAACTTGGTGCTGGCCATGTGCAGGCCCTGGGAGGGGCAGGGGAAGATCTCCTGGTGGGTCTGTTCCCTGGGACTGGAGCAGACTCTTCGCTGGAGTCAATTTCTCGCTTGGACCAGCTCACCCTGGCCCAGCAGGCTGAGATCTGAGAGGTGCTGCGCTCCCGCCAGCAGCTGTTCTCTGACAAGCCTGGTCTCACCAACCTGGCTGTCCACCAGGTAGAGACGGGCACCCACCCCCTGGTTCGCTGCTCCCCGTTCAGAGTCACGGGGAAGATGGCCCAGGACCTGGAGAGAGAGGTCCAGGACATGCTGGCGCTAGGGGTGATCCAACCGTCCTCCAGCCCCCGGGCCTCTCCGGTAGTTCTGGTCCCCAAGAAGGACGGGTCGATCTGGTTCTGCGTGGACTACCGGAAGCTCAATGCCATCACGGTGTCCGACGCCTACCCCATGCCTAGGCCAGATGAGCTCCTGGACAAGCTGGGGGGAGCTCACTATCTGACCACCCTGGACCTCACCAAGAGCTATTGGCAGGTGCCGCTAGACCCTGAGGCCAAGTTGAAATGGGCATTTATCTCCCCAGTGGGGCTCTACGAGTTCCTGGTCCTGCCCTTCGGCCTGAAAGGGGCGCCGGCCACCTTCCAGTGTCTGGTGGACCAGCCGCTGTGGGGAATGGAGAGCTTTGCCCTAGCGTGCATTGATGATATTTGTATCTTCAGCCAAACCTGGGAGGACCACGTGTCCCAGGTCAGTCAGGTACTGGACCAGCTGTGGGGGGGCTGGGCTGACTGTAAAGGCTGGGAAGTGCAAGGTCGAGATGGCCGAGGTGTCCTACCTGGGCCATAAGGTGGGGAGCGGCTGCTTAAAGCCAGAACTGGCCAAGATGGAGGCCATCAGAGACTGGCCTGTTCCCCAGACCAAGAAGCAGGTCCGGGCTTTCATTGGGATGGTGGGATACTACCGGAGGTTTGTGCCCAACTTCAGCTCCATCGCTGCCCTGATCACAGAGCTGTGCAGGAAGGGGAGGCCAGACAGGGTGGTCTGGATGGAGCCGTGCCAGGGGGCTCTCTGTGCACTGAAGGAAGCCCTGGTCAAGGCCCCAGTGTTGGTAAACCTGGACTTTGACAAGCCCTTTATCGTGTTTACCGACGCCTCGGACACCGGGCTGGGGGCGGTGCTGATGCAGGTGGACGAGAAGGGGGAACGACACCCCATCGTGTACCTGAGCAGGAAGCTGCTGCCCCGGGAGCGGCGCTACGCGACCGTAGAGAGGGACGCCTGGCGATGGGGTGGGCCCTGCAAAAGCTGCAGCCGTACCTGTCTGGCCGGCGTTTCACAGTGTAACCGACCACTGCCCCCGACCTGGCTGCACCAGAGGAAGGGGACCGACGCCAAGCTGCTGAGTGGAGCCTGCTCCTGCAGGACTGCGACATGGAAGTGACCCACGTCAAGGGGAGCGCGAACATCATCGCCGACGCGCTGTCCCGGAGCGAGGGGCCCGAACCTCCCCAGGCCGCCGGCAGAGTGGCCCCGCTCAGCTCGCTCTCGGAGTGGGGAGAGATGTGATGTAGTGGGGGGCTGTCTGTCTGCTCTGTAACCCGGTGTCTCCACCTGGCTGTGCTGGGCTGTGTGATTCCCACTGTCTCACCCACGTGTGGATTGGTCCAGACACCTAGGCCCAGCCTGAGCAGAGAACAAGGCTCTTCCCGGGGGAGAGTGTCACTTTACTGGATTTTGAGGGGAGCAGCCAGATCACTGCTGTACCCACGGGGGGGTGCTGGCCCCAAAAGTGGTACAAAGGGGGCCATGTGAGGTGCCACATAGACGCTCACTGGCTGCTGATTCTGTATGTGCTATTCATGTGATTGTGTAATGTCGGTGTGTGGAGTTATAAGCACGTACTTTGTGTGGGTACTGAATATTTCTCTGTATGTGGTTGAGCAATGGGCAGAGCTCGGCCTATGGACATGCTAATTAGTGAGGCTCTGTGGAGCAATAGCCCTCAATAGGCCAAGGACACACCTCAAGAGTGGGGACTGACACCTCAGGGCTACCAGCAGGGAACACAGGGATAGGCCACTGGCCAGGTGACCTGCTGCAGCCAAGAAGAGACCAGGAAGGAGGTATAAATACGCCACGTGGCCGACTCCATCTAGGTGCTCAGCTCAGCTCTTCATCCCAGAGGCAGCAGTGCAGGGACTGAAGAGCTGGAAAGAACTGTGGACCCATCCTAACCTAGGATGTGCACTAAGGACTTTTAAGCCAGCAGTTATAACATCTCTGCTAGAGCCTGCATTGAGAACTGGGAGATTCGATGCATGTAATGTATGATACTTTAACAACCTTCCTCTCGTGCTTTTCCTTCTTGTAGTAATAAACCTTTAGATGTTAGATTCTGAAGGATTGTCTCAGCGTGATCTGTGGGTAAGATCCAGAGGGTAAATTGACCTGGGAACTGTGGCTGGTTTCTTGGAACCGGACAGAACTTGTTCGGGGAAGGTGAGATTGGGCTCTAAGACCCCACACCTGTGTATGAGGCCCGGGGCCATCTGGGGCACGGATATTGCTGGGGTATCGGAGGGGTTTTGCTCGTGAGGCTTCAGGCAGGCAGCTGAAGCGCTCGGTGGGACTGGTTTGTGGCCTATTCGGGAAGGTCTCCAGTCTGGGGGCTGTGAGGAGCCCCGAATTTGAGCAATTCGCCCTGAGCAGACGCCCTCAGCTGTGCCCAGACTTGGCCTGGTCCGTCACAGAGAGACAAAGGAAGGGAGGCAGAGATGGCCACTTGGCTGGGGGGCAGGGCCTGGGAGCTGGTCAGTTTTTTCGGGGGAAAGCATGAAGAGAAAAGACTAAGCTGAGTACTGGGTGTTCGGAACCCTGCCCCAAGGGGTCTGAGGCTGTCTGCCCCCTCACTTCAATGCCCACATAGAACCCGGGCTGGGCTGTACATCGCAGCAGCAATAAACCCTCCCTATTCGACTGGCTGGTGGAGTCACAACTTGCTGGAAACGGGGTGCAGGGTCGGGGATACCCGCCGTGCTGCTACAGCCTCCCTTTCGATCCCTCTCTGAGCCGCTGCAGCTCCTGGGGCTGGGCCTTCACTCTCCCCAGCCAGACACTCCCACCCGCCCCCGCGGCTGGGAACTGGCACCTAGTGGCACCTTTGGTATGTCAGTTTCGCCTACACACTCTCAGATGTTACCCGCCTTCCCCAGCCTGTGAGATCAGCAGCCCGACACCTACCCGCATGGCAGCGTGGCCGGGCACCCTGTCCCTGTCGCATGGGCCTCTCGGGTACCATCAGGATGCAGCCTGCAGCCTTCAGAGCCGAGGGATCAGCACATGCCGGGGGAGGAGGGGAGCAAAGGGGGATCCTGCAGATGCAGTCAGCCTGGGCCTGACAGCAAATGATCCTGGGGAAGGGGGCTCCCAGAGTCCTCGTGGGAACCTGAAATCTGTGCGGAGAGCGGGGGACGTTCAGCGCATGTCTAACCCCATTGCTCCCTGAGACTTCCTGGCCCGGCATGTTCCCGGGGAGGATCCCAGACACCGAGGGGAAAGGTGCCGGTGTGTCCCGGGGGGGGGATCCCAGACACCGAGGGGAAAGGTGCCGGTGTGTCCCGGGGGGGGGGGGATCCCAGACACCGAGGGGAAAGGTGCCGGTGTGTCCCGGGGGGGGATCCCAGACACCGAGGGCAAAGGTGCCGGCGTGTCCCGGGGGGGGGGGATCCCAGACACCGAGGGCAAAGGTGCTCATGTTTTCACCCCAGTGTTGCTGCCACAGGGAGGCTCCTACCCTCACTGCTGTGAGTGCGAGGAGTCCCCCGCGGCGGGTGGCTGACTTGTGCCCTCAGGAGGCCAGTGCAACAGGGCCTCCAGCAAGAGGGGCCCAGCCTGGCATGGGCAGAGGGGTAGGTATTTCCTCAGCCAGGCCCCAGCCGGCCCCCATACCCAGCACCCTGGCGCTGCGGAGCGAAGGGCTCGGCTCCCCGGGCTTGCCAGATGGACAGGCTGCTGGGCCTGGCTGCACTGCCCAGAAAGCAGCCAGTCCGAGGAGCACATGGCCCAAGTGGCTGCTGGGAGATTTGGCTCACGGCTGCAGAAGTCTGGCCAATTGAATGGGCCACAGTACTGCCCCCCCCACCCCCCGTGGACCAGACTGTCACGGAGCAGCTCAGGGGTGTGTCCTGCCTCCAGACCCTGTCGGAGTGTCCCCGCAGGGCCAGATCCCACCCGCCAGGTCCTGGCCGGCAGGGGAGCCAGGGAGAGGCAGGAGGTGGGGGGTGGGGTTTTAGAATTCGCTAGTTTTAGTGGCAGCCCTGCAGGCAGCGAATGACTAACAGTGGTGCTAAGAAAGTGGGGGGGCTGCATTCAGGTGCACACCCCATGGGCTCTCCAGAGCCTGCTGTTGCTCCCTGGCACCTTGCAAAGGGCCAGGGAGACTCGCACCAATAAAACCACCAGGGCGGGGGAGCCAGTGCCAGCATTCACTGGCAGGGCCAGGCTGCATGGACCCAGGGGCATGCCCTCCGCCCCACCATGGGAGCAGGTTCAAAGCAGGGCACAAAGGAACCTGCTCCAGGAGGCACCTTGCATGATGGTCCTGGATTCGGGGGCCTCCTTGTGCACCACCCGGTCTGGCACAGGCCATCTCTGCTGCCAGTGAGCATGTCGGGCTGGCTGCCCCGAGACCATACGCGGGGCCGTGGGCAGATGCGCTGAGCTGTGGCTAGTGGGGCCACACGTGAAAGGCTCTGGGGCTCACGTGTCCCCCGATGGCTCAGGACACAGCAGCTCTGTGTGTCTGCAGCAGGGCGAGGGGGGAAGCCCAGGGGCCTGGCTTTTCTTGGCCAAGGACCGGCCCCTGGTGTGCTAGGCGCAGGCTGGGCGCTTTCCCTGCAGCTGGGGTCCCACATGGCCTCTGCCTGCATCCCCAACCCGCAAGGTGGGCAGCAGGACTGGGACTCCAGCAGCAGCTGGGGCCAAGCCAGCAACCACCCACCCTGCTGCTAATGCCTTCCCTCCGGCTGTCGGGGCACGGGGTGCGCCCGCTGCTAGGGGCTGCTGCCTCCTCGCTGCTGGGTGTCCCCACCAGAGATGTCCTGGGACTTGAGGAGCAGGAGTCCCTGCCCCACCCCCCACATCACCCCTGCCTGGGCGCTGCACTTGGGAAATTTACCAAACCCGGACGAGCTGGAGGGGGCTCCGTGGCGAGGGGCCCAGCCAGTGGCAGCTCTGGGCAAGTAGCTTGTGGGGCAGCTGCTAGGCTGGCAGGCCAGATCCATCCTGCACCCCCCAAAGCTCCCGGAGCCCCTCGCCGCTGCAGGGAACGGGGGCCTCTCTCTGCTACTTGCTGCACTGCTCAGTTTGGGCCCTTTCCCACGGGGAGCAACCCAGGTCCGGCCCCAGAGCTCAAGGCTCCAGGGGGTCGGGGGAAAGGGACCGGAGCCCAAAGCCTCAGCAGAGGCGCTGCTGGCCTGTGGGCCCAGGAGGCCGGAGCCACTTTGCCTCCACTGGCTCCCGTTGCCAAGGGATTTTCCCTCTGGGAGGCGCTAGAGCCCGTAAATGGCCCGGCCCCCTCCCACAGCCCCAGCAGTGCGCCCCAGGACGCAGCAGCGAGGGGCAGCCCCCGCCCTGCGAACGAGCCTGCCCCGGTCTGGTGAGACTCCGGCCAGCAGTGACCGGCCTCCCCAGCTGCCCCGCCTGGGCCTGAGCCCCCAGCGCTGCACCGCCGGCCTCGGCGGCCTGATCCTCGCCGGGGGCCTCCTGGAAGAGATGTAGCTTGTCTCCATGGCAACCCTGTTCTGCCTTTTGCCTCCATCCCTGCAGGCCCAACGCGCCTGCCCTGCCCGGGGAGGGGGCTGCCCCCTTCTCTCGGCCTCCCGCAGGAGCCTTGGCGGCCGGCTCTGAGTCAGCCCCTGCCCCCTCCGGCAGTGGGGCAGGCTGCCTTCCAGCTCTGCCACTGCCTTTGGCAGTTTGTTCTCAGGCCAGCTGTGCCCCTGCCCTATGGGACCCTCCCCTCAGCCCCAGAGCAGCCCCCCCGGCCAGCCCTGCTGCCTGTGACAGGCTGGGCTTGAGGGGGGCGGGGTGGGGAACTCCCCATGGTGTCTTCATCGGCCCAGGCAGTGTGGGGGCTGGGGCCCCCTAGGTGGGGCTGCTGTGGGGCAGGAGGGTGGTTGGGGTGAGCCCCACCCCACGCTGGCCTCCCCACAGAGGCTGGGCAAGGGGCTCTCTGGATGCCTGCTGCCCCACACCAGCCCAGCGGGTCCTGCCCCTCCGCCGAACCAGGCTTCCTGGCCTGCTGCTGCAATCCCCGAAAGCCTGGGAATCCCTGGCAAAGCTCCTCATCCTGCTCCCAGCGCAGCGTGGTGCGGCGTGGCGGGCAGCCCTGAGCCACGGAGCACGCCCATGGGCCATGCCCGCGGGGAGCAGGGCACCAGGGGCATTATCCTCCCCCGGCCCCTTGTGTCTGGCCCACGGGAACTGGGCCTGTCTCCCTGCCCCCGTAAGCTCCCTGGCTGCTCAGGCGCCCGTAAGCCTCTCTCATTCCCAGAGCGCGGGGGGGCTGGGGGGGATTAGGCAGCTGGGGAAGGAGGATGCCGCATACCCATCCTGCCTCCAGCTCGGGGGTGGGGAATGCTCTGGGGGGCAGGGATCGGCCGGGGAAGGAGCTTGTGTTCAGGTGCCCGTGGACGCACCCCCAGCAAATCGTGAGCGTGGCCAGCACGGCTGTGCGAGCACACGCATGTGCACTGGGAATTTGGGGAGAGGTGAGCGTGTGTGAGCATCCATGAGAACGTGCCCATGGACACACGCGCCCTCGGGGGTGGTGCCCTAGTACCTGGAGCTGCCTAACGCCCCTCCCCTGGCAGTGCATGCGTGCTCCGAGCGGTGCCCTGTGCGAGGCCGTGGCCGGCCCCAGTGACGGGCTCACACGATGGCTCTGGTCTCCTTGAGCTGCCAGATTTCATGTCAGCTGGTGTCCTGCATTTCCTTTTGCGCCGCTGGCTCCATTCCTGGAGCTCCCCGGGGGGTGAAATTGCCTCCCGTGGAGGGCTGGCACGTGCTGGGGAGGGGTATTTCTAGGGCTGCTCTGCTGCCGGCAGGTTCCGCTGCTGCGTGGGCCCCTCCATGCACCCTCCGGGTTTGGATTTCCTGAGGCTCCTGCCTGGGAGCTGACACAGCACAGCCTGGCACTGCGCCCTCCAGGCCTGCAAAGCCAGGCCCCCGGCCAGCAATGGACCAGGGGCTCCCCTCAGGCCCCGGCACTTAGCCGAGCAGAGGACCGGGGCGCTGGCTGAGAGGCCATCGCCAATCTGTCCATATTAAACTTCATCCTATTTGCCTCAAGCCATTTCTCCAGTTTGTCCAGAGCGTTCTGAGCAACGGCCTGTCAAGGAACTCCAAGCGGGATTCTGCGGGGCCGCCAGAGGAAGAGCCGTGCTCCCCACCTCCCCAAGGGGCACAGGCTGGGGCACTATTTGAAAACCCAGGGCTGGGCTGACCCCGCCCACTTCTAAAAGCCCCTCCCCCAGCCTTACGGGAGGGACGACTGGACCCAGGGATCAACTGATTACTTGGGACAACTAATAAAAAACGGGGTCAGGGTGCAGGTCAAAGGGTAGAACGAGGGAGCCGGACGGGGACGCCGAGCAGAGAACCCCGGGCAGCACCCACGGCCCCTCGAACCCCCAGGGAGCCAGCGGGCACCGCCCAGAGGAATCTGCTGGGACACATGACAGTAGGGAGGAACAGAAGTGGGCCCCACAGTCACAGGGCCCCCCTCGTCCAGCATCCTCTGCCTGGTGCTGTATACGGCAGTTTTCGCCAGGGCCAGGAGGGTGACGAGGAGGTCCCATGACTTTGTGGGGCCATGGATGAGGTGTGATAAATAAAAAGGTGAGGGGAAAAGTGCAACCAGAACCTCAGTAGGAGGTTCTGGAGGAGCCGGAACAGGGGCTGCAACCTGGCACATTCCAGATATGCGTGCGCCAGGTTTTCCCTCACGCCGCAAAAGGCGCAGGCGTCAGGGATGGGAGTGAACCGCGCCAAGTACATGCCCGTGCTCCCGGCTCCATGAAGGAGCCGCCAGCTGATGTCCCCAATGGGCCGCGGGATGAAGGTGGAATAAACACTGGCCCATCGGGGTTCCCCACCCTCCACAGGTATTAAGGAGTCCTGCCACTTGGTGTTGGGGCAGGACACAAGGGTGGGGAATCATAGAATCATAGAACCACAGAGCTGGAAGAGACCTCAGAAGGTCATCAAGTCCAGCCCCCTGCTCTAGGCAAGACTAATCCCAACTAAATCAACCCAGTCAGGGCTTTGTCAAGCTGAGACTTAAACACCTCTAGGGATGGAGACTCCACTACTTCCCCAGGTAACCCATTCCAGTGTTTCACCACCCTCCTAGGGAAATAGTTTTTCCTAATATCCAACCTGGACCTCTCCCACCACAACTTAAGACCATTGCTCCTTGTTCTGCCATCTGTCACAACTGAGAACAGCCTCTCTCCATCCTCTTTGGAACCTCCCGTCAGGAAGCTGAAGGCTGCTATCAAATCCCCCCTCACTCTTCTCTTCTGCAGACTAAACAAACCCAAATCCCTCAGCCTCTCTTCATGGGTCATATGCTCCAGCCCCCTAATCATTTTGGTTGCCCTCCGCTGGACCCTCTCCAATGCGTCCACATCCTTTTTGTAGTGGGGGGCCCAAAACTGGACACAATACTCCAGATGTGGCCTCACCAGAGCCGAATAAAGGGGAATAATGACATCTCTGGATCTGCTGGCAACGCTCCTCTTAATGCAACCTAATATGCCATTAGCCTTCTTGGCTACAAGGGCGTCCTGTTGACTCATCTCCAGCTTCTCATCCACTGTAACCCCCAGGTCCTTTTCTGCAGAACTACTACTTAGCTGGTTGGTCCCCAGCCTGTAACAATGCTTGGGATTCTTCCGTCCCAAGTGCAGGACTCTGCACTTGTCCTTGTTGAACCTCATCAGATTTCTTGTGGCCCAATCCTCCAATTTGTCTAAGTCATTCTGGACCCTATCTCTGCCCTCCAGTATATCTACCTCTCCCCCTAGCTTAGTGTCATCTGCAAACTTGCTGAGGGTGCAATCCATCCCCTCAGCCAGGTCATTAATAAAGATGTTGAACAAAACCGGTCCTAGAACCGAACCTTGGGGCACTCCGCTAGAAACCGACCGCCATCCTGACATTGAGCCGTTGATCACTACCTGCTTGGCTCGGCCTTCTAGCCAGCTTTCTATCCATCTTACCATCCATTTATCCAATCCACATTCCCTTAACTTGCTGGCAAGAATATTGTGGGAGACCATATCAAAAGCCTTGCTAAAGTCAAGGTATATCACATCCACTGACTTTCCCATGTCCACAGAGCCAGTTACCTCATCATAGAAGCTAATCAGATTGGTCAGGCACAACTTGCCCTTTGTGAATCCATGTTGACTATTCCTGATCACTTTCCTCTCTTCCAAGTGCCTCAAAATGGATTCCTTAAGGATCCCTTCCATGGTATTTCCAGGAACCGAGGGAAGACTGACCGGCCTGTAGTTCCCTGGATTGTCCTTCTTCCCTTTTTTGAAGATGGGCACTACATTTGCCTTTTTCCAATCATCCGGGATCTCTCCCGATCTCCACGACTTTTCAAAGATAATGGCCAAAGGCTCCTCAATGACATTTGCCAACTCCCTCAGTACCCTCAGATGCATTAAGTCTGGACCCATAGATTTATGTACGTTTAGCTTTTCTAAATAGTTCCTAACCTGTTCTTTACCCACCACGGGCTGTCCACCTTCATCCCATCTTGCGTCACTTGGCTCCTGGACTTCTGCGCTGACCTTGTCCGTGTATACAGAGGCAAAGAAAGCATTGAGTACTTCAGCTTTCCCCACATCATCTGTCACTAGGTTACCTCCTTCATCCAGTAAGGGCCCCACACCCTCTCTGATCACCTTCTTCTTGTTAACATGCCTATAGAAACCTTTCTTGTTACCCTTCACATCCTTAGCCAGTCGCAATTCCAAATGCGCTTTTGCCTTCCTGATAACCCCCCGGCATTCTCGAGCTATACATTTAAACCCCTCCCTGGTCATTTGTCCCTGTTTCCACTTTTTGTAAGCTTCCTTTTTGTGCTTAAGTTCACCAAAGATTTCCCCCGTAAGCCAATCCGGTCTCCTACCATATTTGCTTCTCTTGCTACGCATCGGGATGGTTTTTTTCTGTGTCTTCAATAAGGCTTCTTTAAAATACTGCCAGCTGTCCTGGACTCCTTTCCCCTTCATGTTAGCATCCCAGGGGATTCTGCCCATCAGGTCTCTGAGGGAGTCAAAATCTGCTTTTCTGAAGTCCAAGGTGTGTATTTTACTACTCTCTTTTCTTCCTTTGGTCAGGATCCTGAAATCTACCATCTCATGATCACTGCTTCCCAGGTTGTCGCCCACCTCTACTTCCCCTATTAGTTCCTCCCTGTTTGTGAGCAGAAGGTCAAGCTTTGCATGGCCCCTGGTTGGATCCTTCAGCACTTGTACCAAGAAGTTATCCCCAACATTCTCCAAAAACTTCCTGGATTGCCTGTGTACTGCCGTATTGGTCTCCCAACAGATGTCAGGGTGATTAAAGTCCCCCATGAGAACCAGGGCCTGCAATCTGGAAGCTTCTCTCAGTTGTCCGAAGAAAGCCTCATCTACCTCATACACCTGATTCGGTGGCCTATAGTAGACACCAACCACAACATCACTGCTGTTGTTTGCACCTCTAAACTTGACCCATAGACTCTCAACAGGTTTTTCTCCCTCTATATACTGGAGTTCAGAGCAATCATAGTGCTCACTTACGTACAGTGCAACTCCTCCTCCTTTTCTCCCCTGCCTGTTCTTCCTGAACAGTCTATACCCTTCCATGACAGCGCTCCAGTCATGCGAGTCATCCCACCAAGTCTCTGTTATCCCAATTAAATCATATTTCTTGGACTGGGCCAGGGCCTCCAGTTCTCCCTGTTTGTTGTCCAGGGTTCTCTCATTGATGTACAAACATCTCAGATAACCGCCTGATCCTCTGCATTCGAATCAGGGGTCCTCCTTTCTTGCTCGTTCCTCTTTACATTCCTTCCCGGTATCCAACTTTCCCGCTCCCCTCAGGGTGTTGGTCACCGTCCCCCAATGAACCTAGTTTAAAGCGTCCTCACTAGGTTTGCAAGCCTGCCCGCAAAGATGCTCCTTCCTCTCTTTGTTAGGTGGATCCCATCTCTTCCTAACAATCCTTGTGCCCGGAACAGAGTCCCATGGTCAAAGAAACCAAAGCCTTTTCTCCGACACCACCTGCGCAACCATGCATTTACTTCCTCAATTCGACGATCCCTGCCCAGTCCTTTCCCTTCAACAGGGAGGATGGACGAGAACACCACTTGTGCTCCGAATTCTTGGGTCCTTCTTCCCAGTGCTACGTAATCCACAGTAACCCGCTCAAGGTCGTTCTTGGCCGTATCGTCAGTTCCCACGTGGGAAATGCCGCGTGTGGAACACGAGCATGTACAGGTGGTCTCTGGGCGCGGTTCAGAAGCAGACCGGGAGCCTGTGGAAGAGGGGCCCAAGAAAACGGGCTGGAGGGCTTGTAGTGAGGGGGGCAGGGCGTTCCCCTCGCAGGGTTCTGCAGGAAATCAAGAACGGGCTGCGACAAAGCTGCCTTTACCTCCTGGAGCATGTGCAGGAGGGCTCAGGGGGTGGAGAGCTCGGGGCTCCACCCAGTCTCCCCCGTCGTAGTCCAGGAGGACTCCGACCTTGGTGGTTTCTGCCAGGATCAGCCTCCAGCGCCATGGGAGACTCTGCCGCCTGCACGCACAAGGCTGGATTGTGGAGCAGGGGCTCCACGAGGAGGTCTGCCCCCTCGGTGGCCACAACAGGCCTGATCGCCGAGAACGGCTTCCCAGTGTGGAGGAGTTCCTGGCAGAACCCGGCCGCTCGGAGAGTCTCGCGGAAGGCCCCTCAGGTGCAGAGGCTGGGGAGGTTATGCCTCCACTGCCCTGAGCCAGCCTCAGCCTCTTCCCCCAATGCCTGTCCTCTGCCAGGCCCCTCCTCCAGAGAGCCTGGGCGCCAGCCGCCCTTTCCCGTGGGTGCCAGCCCAGGAGGCAGGCTGGCGAGGGGCCGGAGGCTGGGAGGGCAGGGACGGGAGGAGAGGCCTGGCTGGGCTCCAGGGGCCCTCGCAGCCGGCTCTGGGCCCAGGAGCTGGCTCTGGCATGGCTGGAGGGTTGCCCTGGGGAGGGGCCCGTGCAGGATCCGAGAGGCTGTTCAGAGCAGCCTGAGAGCACAACCCCAGCTCAGACTCACTCTGAAATCAGCTGCCTGCCCCTGCCAGGAGCCTGCACCCCCTCCCCCCAGCAGGGGCAACAAGCCCTGGCCCTAGGAGACCCCCGAGACACAGTCAGGAGTCCTGCCCCCAGCCAGCTAGGCAGCCAGTCTCCAGGTGCCCTCTCCGGGCCTGACTGGGGAGAGCAGTGTCTTGTCGGGGGGCAGCCAGCCAGGCCCCAGGACAATCCGCCTGCAGTGGGGCAGATGTGGAGGCCTCAGGCCTCCTGTGCAGAAGACTCATGGGGAGGGGAGGAAAAGGCCTCGGAGGGCAAGGGAATTGGGCAGCATGTGACGCATGGGCCAAGCCCCCAGCAGGCTCCTGTGGGGCCCTGCCCCATGCCCAGCACGCGGCACAAGGGAGACACGGCTGCTTTCCCACTGGGACAAGGAGACACAAGATGGGGTGTGTGCCACGTCAAGCCAGCCAGGCCAAGCCAGCCACGTTGAGCTGGCCACGCCGAGCTGGCCAGGCCAAGCCAGACATGCCAAGTTGGCTACGTCGAGCCGGCCACACAGAGCTGGCCGGGGGAACATGGCTGTTGGGCAGGAGGAGGAAAGGGCCCCCCGACACCGGCACATCTGCTGGCAGCCAGCACTTGCCACTTATCCCACCCCCCGGGCTCAGTGCCACGCTCCAGCCCTGCCCAGCGCCTGCTCCAGGTGAGCTCAGCTGCTTCATGCGAGAAGCTGCTGTCTAATCACTAGGCAAGTGCCCGGGACAGCAGCCACACGCCAGGGCCCTTCTCCGCACTGGCCTGCCCCGGTTTGCTCTCATTACAGGCTGGCAGGGTGTCTAATTAGCCAGTGTGACTGTGCCTAACACCTGCGCATGCCACCTCCTCCCTGCCCCGGCTCAGATTCGCTCACGCGCCCTGGCAGGAGCTGCTCTGGCACCAGGAAACCAAGCAGCCAGACCTTGGCAGCTGCCTGCCGGGCCACCAGGGCCAGCCCTGGTGCCGGGGAGCCTCACGCTCAGGAGCGGGGCCAAGAAGCAGGGCAAGGTGCAGCCCTCGCCCAAGGGCACCGAACTCCTGGGCACGGGGGCAGGGGACAGGAGGGCAGAGGCTGGGGGTGACTGGCCACGGTTTCCCTGCTCTGTGGCCTGCCACCCCCACTGGCACCGACCACTCCTGGGCATGGGGCCCTGTTGCCACCACCACAGCCTCAGGGGGGAGTCTGGGCCCCTGCAGCCATCGCCCCCCCCGGCTCTCATCGAGCGGCCATGTGGAAACACTGCCCCGAGCACCAGCCTCTCCTCCCCCGCAGGGCAGCCGGGTTGTGGGCCAGCCATGGGGAGGCAGGACCCAATCCCTCCCCCTTGGAGGTGGGGTCCAGGGGACACTGAGGAGTCTGGTGAAGGGAGGGAGCCAGGGGATTGGAGGGGGTCGGGCTGCGTTTGTCCAGGACCGAGGGAGAGACTAAGGTGCCTGGGGGAGAGTGCAAGGGGCTGGGGGTTGCAGGGGAATCCCAGGGGCAGGGGATCTAGGGTTCTCCGGGTGCAGGGGCGGTGGGGGGAGGGGGTGTAGGACTCGTCCGCCTGGGAGCTGTGACCCAGGCACTGGTGCCCTTGCAAAGTGCTGACGGCTGCTGCGAGTTGCTGCGCCCGCAGCCCAGCTCCCGGGGGACTCGCATGGTGACTCAGACTCTGCGGGGCTGCCCGTCTGCGCCTGTCCCTTGGCGGGAGCGTGTGAGCCCAGCGTGGCTGCAGGGACCCCTGTGCCGCCCACATGCCCCCCCAGGGGCCCAATGGACCCCCCCCCAGCCGGGCCTCTCCCCTCCCCCCAGGGGCCCACAAGACCCCCCAGCCGGGCCTCTCCCCTCCCCTCCTGGGGCCCGTGAGACCCCCCCCCCCAGCTGGGCCTCTCCCCTCCCCTCCTGGGGCCTGTGAGACCCCCCCCAGCTGGGCCTCTCCCCCCCCCCCCACTGGGGCCCGCGTGACCCCTCCAGCCAGGCTTCTCCCCTTCCCCCAGGGGCCCGTGAGACTCCCCCCCCCAGCTAGGCCTCTCTTCTCCCCCCAGGGGCCCGCGACCCCCCTTGTGACAGGCCGTTTGCCCTGCACTGGCCCTTTAAGGGCAAACCCCCAGCCCTGAGTGAGGCAGTTCTGGCTAATGAGGGCCCAGCTGGGGGCTATATAGAGAAGGACTCCTAGAGGGAGGGGAGACCTGATGGCTGCTGTGGACAGAGAGCAGTAGAGACCTGACTGCCAGGGAAGAGCAGGGCTGGGGAGGCTCTGTCCAGCCAAGCTCCCGGGCTGCAGGGCCTGAAGCTACTGGGACAGCCGTGGTAGGCAGGGGCAGCAGGCCCACACCCCTTTGCCACTGAGGCAGGGGCGAGCTGGAGACTGGCCGTGGGTCACTGAGGCAAGGTGCGGACAGAGGAACTGGATGTTCACTGGGAGAACTGGGCACCCCTGGGGAGGGGAGGACCCTGGAGCACGCAGTGGAGTAAACATCCCCGGAAGGGGGTGCGGAGAGACTGGCGTGGGCACTGCTGGTGGGCCGTGTCCTGAAGAGGGCGGCGTGGTCAGAGAGGACACGGGGAGACACCAGCTAGAGGGAGGTGTCCAATGAGCCAGACAAGCTACTTCCCAGGACTGCTAGCTGGGGGCGCCATGGTGGGGAGTCTGCCCCTCTCCCCAGGGGCCTGTGAGACCCCCCCCCCAGCCCCCCACCGGGCTTCTCTTCCTGTGGGCCTGGGTGCTTGGCAGCCCCTCCCTGAAGCAGCTGGACTCAAGACAGCCCCACAAGGGGGCAGGCCCAGGAGCCCAGTTACAGAGGGGGGCGAAGCCCCATGGAGAGGGAGGCGCCTTTGAGGACCGGGGCCAGAGAGACTAAGGGGCTTGCCTGGGGGGCTGGTGGCCGCTCAGGGAACAGAGTGAGCTCTCCCAGGATGGAGCCCAAACCACAGGCCCATCCCCCGATCTCCCTGATGTCCAGCCCCGAGGGACATGCACCCACCCTGCCTGCGCACACCCATCGAACCCCAGAATCCAGGGTGGGCAGAGCCCTCCGGAGGCACCGAGTCCAGCCCCCGGCCCAAACAGGACCAGCCCCAAATCAATCCTCCCAGCCAGGGCTGTGTCCAGCCAGGACTGAAACCCCTCTAGGGATGGAGATTCCACCCCCTCCCTAGAACCCATCCCAGTGCTTCCCCACTCGCCTCGGGAAATCGTTTTTCCTAATATCCAGCCTAGACCTGCCCCCGCCACTTGAGACCACTGCTTCTTGTTCTGTCAATTGCCCCCACTGTGAACAGCCTCCAGCCTCTCTGAAGGCTTCAGGGAGTTGAAAGCTGCTCTCAAATCCCCCCTCGCTCTTCTCTTCTGCAGAGTGAACAAGCCCAAATCCCTCAGCCTCTCCTCGTAGGTCATGCGCTCCAGCCCCCTGACCATTTTGGTTTCCCTCTGCTGGACCCTCTCCAGTGCATCCACATCCTTCCTGTAGTGGGGGCCCAGAACTGGACGCAACACTCCAGATGTGGCCTCACCCGTGCCGAATAAAGGGGAATAATCACGTCCCTAAATCTGCTGGCAACGCTCCTTCTAGTGCACCCCAATCTGCTGTTAGCCTGCTTGGCTACACGGGCGCCCTGGTGACTCATCTCCGGCTTCTCATCCCCTGCGATCCCCAGGGACTCTGCTGCCGAACTGCTGCTTAGCCAGTTCAGCCCCTGAGGGCAGGACTCTGCACTTGCCTTGTTGGACCTCGTCCGGTTTCTTTTGGCCCAGCCCTGCAGCGTGTCTAGGGCCTGTTCTCTCACCCACCTGCACGGGCCCTTCTCAGCTGAGTCTTGGGCCTGCTGAGCATTCGCCCAGCGCAGCCGCATGAGCTACGGCCCCCGAGCCGCTATTGCCAGCGCTGAATGGGAGCGTCTGTGCCTGTGGAGCGCCAGCCCTCAGCCGCTTGCGGGGGGGGGGGCAGCCGGGTACGGCAGAGTCCTGGCTCCAAGCCAGCGTGTACCCAAGCCCCACACCCTGACTGCCCGGCCCATCACTGTTACCTGCCCAGAATTCTGTCCCTCCCACCCATCCCCTCAGCACCGAGCGATACCCCCAGAGAGAGGTGTCACCCATGCACGATTCTCTGTCCCTCTCCCACCCCATAGCACTCGGCGGGCTCAGGCCCAACGCGCACTCTGCGGGGCGGGGCCCTTTCCCGGGAACAGAGCCTCTCTCAACAGTCACCAAACCAGCGTGCCCCGCTCGCCACTCCCGGTACGGCAGAGGAACTCGCCTTGCTGGCCAGGCGCGGTCAGGTCCACTGGGCAACTCCAGTGTCTGCGCAGTGCCACTGACACGGGGTAAGGTCTGGCAGCTCTGATCTCGGGGCTGTGCCCTGCAGTTGCGCCCCACAGAGCTTCCTTTGGGACCCCAGTTTATAGAGTGAAACTTGAGTCCTGCCTCGCTAGACCCGAACCAATTGTTTTACCAAAAAGTTCCTAACCAGCCCGAACATCCTGTACCAGACGGGCCCCACCACCTGGACTGATTTCCACCCGGCAGCATTAATTACACAAGAGACAGAACCAATCAGAAGTGGGGCCCATGAGGACAGAACAAGAAAGGAATGAGGGGTGCCCCCCCCGGCTATTGTAAGTAGTTTCTGGCCGGACGAGCTGCTGTCAAACTACCATGGTCTGGTCTGTTTCTGTAGCTGGTGCCCGCGGGGCCGTTAGCCCAGGCTCTGCCCCAGCAGCCGAGAGGGGCTGTGAGCGGGGTGAGGCTGCTGCTCTGCCAGCCGGGAAAGGCCCTGTCCTTACACTGGCACAGCATCCGCCCGGAGGGGCCGGGAGCACATCCCTGGGCCCCAGCACCCTTCCTGCAGGTTTCCCAGGCGCACCCGCGCCCCGCCGGCCGGCCAGGATCCGGGCGCAGGTGGCCAATAGCTAAGCCAGGTTGGCAGAGCTGCACTCACACCGGGCCCAAGGGCGGCCAGATAGGGCACGGCCGGCTGGCGGACGAGCCGCTGTCCTTGCGGCGGTGCCCACGCAGCAGTTCTGGGCCGGCCGCGGGCACGGGCAGAGCAGGCTCAGGTGGCAGCAGCAGGTTCACGCTGGTTTGGGTATAAATCTCTCATTTCCCCTGTCATCACTTCTCCCCAGCAAAGCGCTGAGGAAGCAAAGGTCTGAGCCAGCAGTTTGCTCCTCATCACTCAGATCTCGGCAGCGCCTTCCCCGGCTGCTCCTGCAGCAAGCACACGCCTCTGCCCCTCAGCAAGCTGCTGCATCTCGCTAATGGCCTGCAGGTGCAAGGCAGAGAGCCAGCCCGGGACGGCCCCCGGGAAAGGCTGGGCGCCCTGCCGAGGTGCCCCCGGCAGGCGGAGTGCTCAGTGCGGAGGCCACCGAGAGATCCAACTCAACCCCCCATTCTCCCGGCAGGCCGGGGCGAGTGGTCACCTCCAAGGCTGGGCCTCAGGACGTCCAAGTTCTACCTCCTGCCTCGGCCACAGGGACCGTGGACAAGCCCAGCCCCGGTGTGCCTCGGTTTCCCCTGCATGCAACGGGGCCAAAGGTTGTGACCTTCTTGCCATGTGACCGGGAGGCTTAACGCTCTGCTGTTGGCAGAGGGCTCAGGCCCCTCCCCACTTAGTGGCTGAGGCCACGGATGAAGTTTGCTCCACTCTGAATTACAGACGGGTAAAAAGTCCTTCTGTTTCCCAGGCCTGGCTGTGCTGCTTTGCACGTGTGTGGCTGCAGCCCAGCGGGAATCTGGGCCTGGCCTGCTCAGGGAGCGTGGTTCTCGCCGAGGCCGGAGCCTTTCACTGCAAGACAGCCGGTTGGCGTCCCCGCCCTGCCGGATCAGCAGGCCCCGGCGGGCGTCAGAGCCGGGCAGACTCGAGGGAGAGTCCCAGCACACGCCCGGCTTGCCCCTGCATTCAACTCTCTGCCCCGGGCCGCAGCCACACAGGGCCAGGCTGCGTGTTGCAAGCATGGCCGGGCTGGGTGTGCCTGGCCCATGGGACGGGGCAGGGGTAGCAAACTGGTCATGCTGGTCCAGTCCCACCTGCAGCGCAGGTCTGGCCTGGCAACTAGGGCTGTCAAAACCGATACCCTGGCCCTGCTCCCAGCCCCCCCCATCCCTCCTTCCTCTGTCGCTGGATTCCACAGGGCTGGGGGGGTGGAAGGGGTGAGGGCTCCAGCTGGGGCTGCAAGCTCTAGGGTGGGGCCAGAAAGGAGGGCGGCAAGGGGGCTCTGCGCGGGGGCTTGGGAGGAAGTGGGGGGGCTCCGTGTAGGGCATCCAGGCGGCTCTGCGCATTGTCCGCTGTCTCTGGTAGCAGGCGCGACCCCACAGCGGCTGGGGCAATGGAGTGCAGAGCGGCGCTTGGGCAGTGGCAGTGCGTGGACCCCTGGCCGTCCTACGCCGAGGCGCCTGAGGGCCCTGGTGCTGCCGCCAGGGACCCCCCAGAGCTGGGGCAGGAGCCGCTCACCCCCCGGAGTGGTGCTGCCTGAAGCCGCCAGGGTCCTGTTTCGCTGGGGTGGGGCGGCCCGGCTGCAAGGCGGGGGAGCTGGGCTGTGCTTAGGCCGCTGCCTGCCCCTTGTCGCGGGTTAGCGCTCTGCTTCCAAGCGGCAACCCAGGGTTACGGTGCTGCTGTCCCGCAGAGCAGAGCGCGTCTCTCCCACGCTCGCTGCAGGGTTTGCGTTTCCTGCCGGCAGCCAGGGCCTGGCCATGCTCTTGGGGAGCGCGTCCCGGGCCGCCCGCGAGGGGAGCCAGGGGAAATCGTCCTGCGGGGAGCGAGCTCTGACACGCTGCGCAGCAAGCGCACGGCGCCGTCCCCCACGCGCGGGGGCGGCTCAAAGCAGGTGGCTCGCTGCAGAGCGGCGGAAGGTTTGGGCTCCGGGACCGTGAGGGAAGCAGGAGTCAGCAGAACTCCAGGAGCCAGCGGAGCGTCGCCGGCTGATTCCCTCTCATTGTGCCGCGGTATTTAAGTGGCAACATTACAAAAAAGGCACGAAATGGTGGAAGCGGCAGCTGCAGCTGGGGGGCGGGCCCCGCCGTGCTGCGGAGCGGTGGGACGGGCTGCGCCACCCCCAGAAGGCGGGCGGCAGGGAGGGGACCTCGCTCAGGGCTGCCAGCGGCTGTATTTTTAACAGCAGAACAGCTTGTTCTATGACAGTGACATGACTCAACTGCAGGGCCTGGGCGGTGGGACTCTGGCTCGGGGGGGCTGCGGGGAGCTGGGGGAGGGAAGATTTCTTTCTCCTGGCCTTGGGGCCAGGCTGAGCCCCTCCCCGCCTCCCCCGGGCACCAGGAGAGCGGCTGGCAGGATCCCCGCGGCAAAGCGGCTGCTGCCCCACAGGGCGCGGGGCGGGGGGGGCGCTGTGACTGTTTCATTCGCTGGCCACTTCACTGTCACACCAGCCTTGAGGAAGGGCCTGGGACGTGGCATCTCATTGGCGGCAGCACGTCTCAGCCCAGGGCCCCAGCGTGCTCCTCGAGCTGCACCCCAGCCACAATGCAGAGGCCCCAGCAGGACTCCCCCACCGCCCAGGCTTGTGGCAGAGATGGTGCCTGCAAGGGGGCGGGTGCAAGACAGAGCCAGGCTATGATTGTGCAAGGGGCGGGAGTGAGACAGAGCCAGGCTATGAGTGTGCAAGGGGCGGGAGTGAGACAGAGCCAGGCTATGAGTGTGCAAGGGGCAGGCGTGAGACAGAGCCGGGCTATGATTGTGCAAGGGGCGGGAGTGAGACAGAGACAGGCTATGAGCGTGCAAAGGGGAGGGGTGAGACAGAGCCGGGCTATGAGCGTGCAAGGGAGAGGGGAGAGACAGAGCTGGGCTACGACCGTGCAAGGGAGAGGGGTGAGACAGAGCCGGGCTACGAGCGTGCAAGGGAGAGGGGTGAGACAACCGGGCTATGAGCGTGCAAGGGAGAGGGGTGAGACAACCGGGCTATGAGCATGCAAGGGAGAGGGGGGTGAGACAGAGCCGGGCTACGAGCGTGCAAGGGAGAGGGGTGAGACAACCGGGCTATGAGCATGCAAGGGAGAGGGGGGTGAGACAGAGCCGGGCTACGAGCGTGCAAGGGAGAGGGGTGAGACAGAGCTGGGCTACGACCGTGCGAGGGAGAGGGGGTGAGACAGAGCCGGGCTACGACCGTGCAAGGGAGAGGGGTGAGACAGAGCCGGGCTACGAGCGTGCAAGGGAGAGGGGTGAGACAACCGGGCTATGAGCATGCAAGGGAGAGGGGGTGAGACAGAGCCGGGCTACGACCGTGCAAGGGAGAGGGGTGAGACAACCGGGCTATGAGCATGCAAGGGAGAGGGGGGTGAGACAGAGCCGGGCTACGACCGTGCAAGGGAGAGGGGTGAGACAACCGGGCTATGAGCATGCAAGGGAGAGGGGGGTGAGACAGAGCCGGGCTACGAGCGTGCAAGGGAGAGGGGTGAGACAGAGCTGGGCTACGACCGTGCGAGGGAGAGGGGGTGAGACAGAGCCGGGCTACGAGCGTGCAAGGGAGAGGGGTGAAACAACCGGGCTAGGAGCGTGCAAGGGAGAGGGGGTGAGACAGAGCCGGGCTACGAGCGTGCAAGGGAGAGGAGTGAGACAACCGGGCTAGGAGCGTGCAAGGGAGAGGGGTGAGACAGAGCCGGGCTACGACCGTGCAAGGGAGAGGAGTGAGACAACCGGGCTAGGAGCGTGCAAGGGAGAGGGGTGAGACAGAGCCGGGCTACGACCGTGCAAGGGAGAGGGGTGAGACAACCGGGCTATGAGCGTGCAAGGTGGCCTCCCATCCCCTCAGCCAGTCCAGGACAATCTGCTCCATTTTGGGGGATTCATTCCCTCTGCAGCCTGTGCCTCAGTCTCTCTTCTCCAGCAGGATGCTGGGTCCTGGCTCGGGCCCGTTGGGGGTTCATGCTGTGGGAAGGGTGCTGCTCCTGCACTTAGGGGCTGGGAGGCACAGCCGCGCGGGGAGCACTGGTGCACCAGAAAGGGTCCAGTTGCCTGCTGAGGCCGTGGAGCTGCTTTGCACAGGCGCCCGCGGCCCCACGGAGCCTGAGTCAGGCTGGAATTCCATGGCAGCACAAGGCTGGAGCTGGACGGGAGCCTCGTGCTGCAGGGTTTCAAGCAAACTCTGGGGGGCAGGTCCCCAGCTCCCGTGTGAGGCACCAGACTGCTGTGCCCCGAAGGGCCGGGATGGGGACGAGCCTCCCAAGGCTATGGGGAAGGGTAGAAAGGCCTGAGGGGGCAGGAGGGTCCTGAGTGAGCCATGGGCCTGCCGCAGAGGGGGCTGGAAGGGGGGTTCTCCGCTCTGCCCTGGAGGTGGGGCGTAGCAGCGCGGGAAGGGGGCAGAGCCGGGGGCCCTACACTCCCCCTCTGGCAGGAGGGACGATCCCGTGCCAGACGCTGCAGCGAGCCTCGCGGCCGGGGTCAGGCTGTAGCCGGCGGCTCTGATGGGAGCGGTGCGCGGTGCCGTGTGCTGCAGCTTGCCCGGCTTGGCTCTGGGAAGCGCTGGGTGACGGGGCAGGACTCACCGGCTGGCTTGCAGAGTCGGGGGCCCGCGTGGGGCTCGGCCAGGGCTGGCTGGCTGGGGCCAAGGCTCTGGCCGACAGGCTTTGGCAGCCGTGCTGTGTGCCCAGCATGAAGGGCCCCGCTCCAGCAGGGAGGAACCACTGGTGTGTCCCCCCCCAACCTCCCCGGCCCTGCTGTGCCGCCAGCTCCCACACCCCCACCTGGGCTCTGGGGGGCAGCAGGCTGCTCGCGGGGCTGACGGGAGCCCTGTTCAGGCCCCCACCGGCCTCCACTCACAGCTGCCCTTGCTGAGTGGGGGAGGGCAGGGAAGAGCCAGGGGGATGCAAATAGGGTTGCCAGGTGTCTGGTTTTCGCCCGGACAGTTCGGTATTTTGGCCTTCCCTCCAGTAAAAAAACCCAGAGAATACCGGCCATGTAAAATGTGCAGGATTTTCCGTTTTCCTCGGACGGACGGCGGCATCTGCAAGGGCGGGGGGAGCGAGGAGCGTGGTAATTTAAAGGTGCAGTGACTTGGGTTTGGTTTTGGGTGTTTTTTGTTTAACAAGTTTGGTCTCCCTCTTTTTTTTTTTTGCTCAGCCAATGTTTCCCTGCCTGTTTGGGATTTCTTGTGAAGGTATCCGGCAGCCCTAGATGCACACGCCCAGAGCATTTGGCCCGTGGCATGGCAGGGCCACGGGGGAGGGACTACCGATGACAAAGCAGGTGCCTGTAAGGTTTGGTGGTACCAGACGAGGGGGTGGCCACCCTGCCCAGTGGTTAGAGCCTCTAGGCAGTTTTCTAGTCAACAGGAGATGAAAGTCCTGCTGAGCGCTCGCCTGAGAGGCGCAGGGCCTGGCTGCCCACACAGCCTCCGTGGACCAGCCAGGTTCACACCTCACTCCTGGGAAGCTGGGCATGGCCCCGGCCCTCGCTCCCTTCCCCCCAGCAGCACAGCTTTGGGGGACCCAGGGTCCCAGTATTGAGGGGCCTGCTCTAATGCTCACAGCCATACCCCCCCCCCGAAAAGAGCCCAGATTTTTCACACACGCTCTCCAGTCCCCTTACCTCACTTCCCCACAGCTGGGAGCGCCCCAGAGGCAGAGGCTGGGGATGGGAAGGAGGGAGGAATGGTTTGTGCTGCCCCCCCGACTCCTCCCCCCCCCCAGTGCTTCCCCTTGCTGGCCTGTCACCCCACAGGCCTCCCCTGTGGTGCCCGCTGCCCCACATTGCCCAGGGCACTCGCTCACTCATTGTCCTGCCCGCTCAGCCGTTTCCCCCCCTAACTCATCAGCCCCCCCCCTGCACCCCACGTTGCCCGCTGGGGAGCAACTGAGCGGCGTCTCCTCCCGCTCATGGCACGGCTGCTGCTCACTTCCCCGCCGAGCCACCTGGGCTCCCCGGCTGGCTGGGAGCGCGGTTCCGGGGCTACAGCCTGGCAAAGGGAAGCACCCGCTCCGCAGCCCCCGGGCACGTCCCTGCCCACTGGAGCCAGGGCCTGGGCTGGGCTGGTGTGGCTGAGCACCCTGCAGTCCCTGCCCCCTGCCCCAGCCCTCCTGCCTTACATACCGAACGCCCATGAGTCCAGGGGGTCACATGCCCTGGCAGGCCTGGCTCCGTCTGCCCCACAATCAGTGGGCCTCAGCCCATCTCTGCCCCCGCCCTGCTAGCCCTGCCCACTCCTGGTCCACTGGCCTGGCTTTTGGCCCTCTTGCCCCACCTCCTGGGGCAAAGCGGCCAGGCGCAGTGCTCCCCGCAGGCCCTGACAAGGAAGAGGAGTTTCTGGCTAGGGGAGGAGGGAGAGGGAGCAGTCACCACTAGTCTCATCTGAACCAGCCAATGGGAGCTGAGAGATTGTGCTGGGGGTGGGGCCAGCGCTGGCGACCCCCGGCCCCAGCAGTGGCCCTAGGCCTGCAGGGGCAGATGAACTAGATGGGGGCTGGGGGCCCTGGGAATTGGACCAGACCTGCCTCCTGCCGCCTATCTGCCTGCGAGAGCTGGTGGTGCTGGTGGGGGAGGGGGGTTGGGGTCAACAGTCAGAGGCCTTGGGCCCCACTAACTCAACACCCCAGGTCCCTGGCTGCCCTTTACCAGCCTGGCCGAGCGGGGCTGCCTGGGCCCTGGCACTGTGCAGGCAGCCACTGCTGCTGGAGACGCGGTGACATTTCCAGAGCGCTGCAGAAATGTCGCCTGCCTCTGAGGGAGAAGGCAAGCGGAACACAGGGAGCTGCTCTGCAAAGGGGAAATGCCCCCGGTGTGCGGCTGCCTGCACAGACTTCGTCAGGACGCAGAGGCTGGTGGCGCTACTGGGAGCTGACAGCCGCCCCCAGTCACCGGCTGAGCTCACTGAGGAACCCATCACACCCCGGCAGATCCCTGCCTTTGATTCAGCTGCCAACAGCTGCTGCTCCCTGGGGAGGAAACTGCTCACTGGGACCAAATCCCCTCTCTTATTTCAGGTCATATTCTTCTCTTTGCTGCTCGCATTAAAGCAGCCAGACCCACCCGGGGTCAGGGCCATTCCACAGCCCAGGGGGCTGAGCAATCAGTGCCTGGACCAGAGCCTCTTTGCTCTCAGCCTCTCCCCCTGCTGGTCCGTCACCGGGGTCCTCTCCCCACAGCCCTTCGTCCTCCCACTGGCCAGAACCCGCTGTGCCTTCTGAGCGCGGTGGGTCTCCCCAGCACAGTCACTGGGGTCTCCATTCTCCAGGCCATTTGCTCTCTCCCAGTAGCAACAAAGTCCCTCTCCCGCCTCCTTGTTAATCCAGTAACACACAAGGAAACTGAGTCCCGCACCCTCTGCATGCAAAGCAGTGAAACAAACAAGAAAATCTCCCAGTTTGTCACCCGCAGCTCTTCCAGTCCTTAGCCCCCTGCCCCTCCTTTAGCTGTACAAATGGCCTGCCTTGTACCCATTGCTATCCCAGCTCTGGCGGTGCCCTGCAGTCCTGGCCTGCACTCAGGTCTCTGGCGGCAGGGAGGACACGCTAGCTATACCCTGCTGTTACGGAGACGTGGCTGCCCACGTTTGAGTGGTAGGGTTGCAGACTGAAGTGCACCCTGGGTAGCTGATGTGTGCAGGCTCTGCCGACAGCTCCTGCTCCCCCGGGTGTGTCACATGGCCTGTAAGGCTGAGCAATGATGCATCTGGCATGATTACGTTATGCAGACAAACTATCAGGACAGGGCGGAGGTGCCCAGACTCCAAGTAGCCTTACTAGAGCAAGTGGCCTGCTTGCAGAAACGATTGGCCCTTGCAGCCGCTTGCTCCCCTGGCCCATCAGAGTGAAGCGCCCTGTGTAGGCTCATGCTGCAGTAGTTGTGAGAGCCAGGGCAATGTCCATGTGTCAGACGTGCCAGGAGTTTCTGCGTGAGCAGGGTCAGGAAAGGGAGAGGCTGGGTAGCACCTAAAACCAGCAGCACTGCCTGACCCTGGGAGGGGCTGTGTGGAGAGACAAGCAGCAAGAAGAGAAGACGCAGCTGCCAGAAACTCAGCTGTGATCTAAAACCAGAGCAAGCAACCTGTCAGCAAGTCAAACTCTGAGACACAAGCCTCACTCAGCAGCCTATGAACACTGGCTCTGGCCTTGCATTTACTGTGCTCAGTTCTTAGCCATGCAGCCTGGACTTTAACACTGGCTGCAATGCAGCCTCCATCCCACAGGGGGCGCACATTACTACAGCACTGCCATGCACACTGCAGTGCAGCCTCTGTCCTACAGGGGGCACACATGCTACAGTGCTGCCGCTCACACTGCAATGCTCACTTCGTCCCACAGGGGGCACACAAGCTACAGTGCTGCCACTCACACTGCAGTGCAACCTCTGGCCCACACACGCTAGAGCTCACTCCGTCCCACAGGGGGCGTGTGGACTCCCAGCTGTGCCCCGCACACTGCAGTGCTGCCCCCGCCCCACAGGGGGCGTGTGGACTCCCAGCTGTGCCCCGCACACTGCAGTGCTGCCCCCGCCCCACAGGCGGCGTGTGGACTCCCAGCTGTGCCCCGCACACTGCAGTGCTGCCCCCGCCCCACAGGGGGCGTGCGGACTCCCAGCTGTGCCCCGCACACTGCAGTGCTGCCCCCGCCCCACAGGGGGCGTGCGGACTCCCAGCTGTGCCCCGCACACTGCAGTGCTGCCCCCGCCCCACAGGCGGCGTGTGGACTCCCAGCTGTGCCCCGCACACTGCAGTGCTGCCCCCGTCCCACAGGGGGGCGTGTGGACTCCCAGCTGTGCCCCGCACACTGCAGTGCTGCCCCCGCCCCACAGGGGGCGTGTGGACTCCCAGCTGTGCCCCGCACACTGCAGTGCTGCCCCCGTCCCACAGGGGGCGTGTGGACTCCCAGCTGTGCCCCGCACACTGCAGTGCTGCCCCCGTCCCACAGGGGGGCGTGTGGACTCCCAGCTGTGCCCCGCACACTGCAGTGCTGCCCCCGTCCCACAGGGGGCGTGTGGACTCCCAGCTGTGCCACGCACACTGCAGTGCTGCCCCTCAGTGCTGAGCAAATACTGCAATTTCTCTCTACCCTGCCTGCCTGCCTGCCCGCCCCAGGGGCCCACGCACCTCAGCTCTGCTGTGTTCACTGTCCTGCCCCCCAACTGCCCTGCTACTGTGGAGCTGTAACTGCATGGTGTGCCCCGCCCCCCACCCAGCTCCCTCCCTCCCAGTGGAGAGGGGCTTGCTTTCCCGGCGTGTAATTGTGGCCTGTGGGGCTTGGGCGAGCGATGTCTGGAGAGATGAAATGCTACAGGGCAGCTCAGCATTAGGTGCCTCCCTGTCAGAAGCGGCTTCATTTATAAGCCTCAGACTCTGGTGCTGTCACTTTGCCATACGCCTGGTGTCCTTTCACAGCAGCATCACAGGGGGAGGATGGGCAGGCAGCCTGGGCGCAGCTCAGCCAGCTCAGGACATGTCCCTGCTGTGCTTTGCCTGGCAGTGCCATTACGGGCCAGGCTGGGAATCTGAGCCACCCCCTCCGCCCAGGCCAGGGAGAGCAGAGACATGCATTTCCCTGCAGGGCCTGCTAGTAACAAGTGAACCGTTGCCAAGAGTTTGCACATCCCTGGCACTGTGCCACCCCGGCCATTTCCTGTGATGCGTGCAAAGAGATAGATGCACTGGCTCCTGTCAGGAGCCATCATGGGCAGAGAGGGAGGCTGGGGAATGGCAGCAACGGGGAGGGATGGATGTGCAGTGCTGAAGGATGGGCCAGCACTGACACGGGGACAGGCATGCAGTGGTGGGAGGGACATGTGCAATGTGGGGTGGACATGCAGTGAACTGGGGTGGGTGTGCAGTGCAGGGGGTGGCCAGGCAGTGGAGGAGGATGGGTGTACAATGAAGGGGGATGGGCATACAGTGAAGGTGGATATGTGTGCAGTGGTGGAGGATAAGAGTACAGTGAAGGTGGATGGGTGTGCAGTGCAGGGGGTGGACATGCAGTGAAGGTGGATGGGTGTGCAGTGCAGGGGGTGGATGTGCAGTGAAGGTGGATGGGTGTGCAATGCAGGGGGTGGGCGTGCAGTGAAGGCGGATGGGTGTGCAGTGCAGGGGGTGGACATGCAGTGAAGGTGGATGGGTGTGCAGTGCAGGGGGTGGATGTGCAGTGAAGGTGGATGGATGTGCAATGCAGGGGGTGGGCGTGCAGTGAAGGCGGATGGGTGTGCAGTGTAGGGGGTGGATGTGCAGTGAAGGTGGATACAGAACAACGCAGTGATCCAGCCAACGCCAGAGCCCAGAGCAAGGGGTGCAGGCCAGTGCTAGGAATGTGGGAATCCTGGGTAAGTTTTTATGGTCTGACACGCTGGCACGGAGCCAGCAAAGACTTGCGGAAGCCATGGGCTTATGGGTTGGCGGCTCCTGCCAATGTGGATTCCGATTTCTAGGTCTGGCCAGGGCCGTCTGCCAGCTGGCATAGCCTGGGGGACAGAGCGAGGGGACTCCCCTAGGGAGCCCATGGCAGAGACAGATGGGCCGGGGGGTTCAGAGAGGTGCCATCCCAGGAGGCAGGGGGCCTATGGTTAGCCCCCCATGAGGGAGTGGACCCCCAAGAAGGGTTGTGGCACTGGAGGGCCTTCCTCCCAGGGACCACGGAGCTGCAAGAGAGCACGAGTCCTGTGAGTCTGTGATAAAGGGGGCAGGCTGTAGGGGGTGGGAGCGGAGGGGCTCTGCAGAAAGTGGCTGCTGCCCAAAAGACGAGGGAATTGAAGGGACCAGCAAGGGCATGGCCTGGAACCCACCTCCCCAGCCAACAGGGGAGTTTATGGGACTAAACACATTAGCTTCATTCCATGCAATTCCCCTGCCAGGCGGGGCGGGCTGCCTCACTCTGCCTGTGATGTCAGCGGGGCGGGCTGCCTCGCTCTGCCTGTGATGTCAGCGGGGCGGGCTGCCTCGCTCTGCCTGTGATGTCAGCGGGGCGGGCTGCCTCGCTCTGCCTGTGATGTCAGCGGGGCGGGCTGCCTCGCTCTGCCTGTGATGTCCGCGGGGCGGGCTACCTCGCTCTGCTTGTGATGTCAGCGGGGCGGGCTGCCTCGCTCTGCCTGTGATGTCAGCGGGGCGGGCTGCCTCGCTCTGCCTGTGATGTCCGCGGGGCGGGCTACCTCGCTCTGCTTGTGATGTCAGCGGGGCGGGCTGCCTCGCTCTGCCTGTGATGTCAGCGGGGCGGGCTGCCTCGCTCTGCCTGTGATGTCAGCGGGGCGGGCTGCCTCGCTCTGCCTGTGATGTCAGCGGGGCGGGCTGCCTCGCTCTGCCTGTGATGTCAGCGGGGCGGGCTGCCTCGCTCTGCCTGTGATGTCAGCGGGGCGGGCTGCCTCCCTCTGCCTGTGATGTCAGCGGGGCGGGCTTCCTCACTCTGCCTGTGATGTCAGCGGGGCGGGCTGCCTCACTCTGCCTGTGATGTCAGCGGGGCGGGCTGCCTCACTCTGCCTGTGATGTCAGCGGGGCGGGCTTCCTCACTCTGCCTGTGATGTCAGCGGGGCGGGCTGCCTCGCTCTGCCTGTGATGTCAGCGGGGCGGGCTGCCTCGCTCTGCCTGTGATGTCAGCGGGGCGGGCTGCCTCGCTCTGCCTGTGATGTCAGCGGGGCGGGCTGCCTCGCTCTGCCTGTGATGTCAGCGGGGCGGGCTGCCTCGCTCTGCCTGTGATGTCAGCGGGGCGGGCTTCCTCGCTCTGCCTGTGATGTCAGCGGGGCAGGCTGCCTCGCTCTGCCTGTGATGTCAGCGGGGCGGGCTGCCTCGCTCTGCTTTTGATGTCACCGGGGCGGGCTGCCTCGCTCTGCTTGTGATGTCAGCGGGGCGGGCTGCCTCGCTCTGCCTGTGATGTCAGCGGGGCGGGCTGCCTCGCTCTGCTTGTGATGTCAGCGGGGCGGGCTGCCTCACTCTGCCTGTGATGTCAGCGGGGCGGGCTGCCTCGCTCTGCCTGTGATGTCAGCGGGGCGAGCTGCCTCGCTCTGCTTTTGATGTCACCGGGGCGGGCTGCCTCGCTCTGCCTGTGATGTCAGCGGGGCGGGCTGCCTCGCTCTGCCTGTGATGTCAGCGGGGCGGGCTTCCTCACTCTGCCTGTGATGTCAGCGGGGCGGGCTGCCTCGCTCTGCCTGTGATGTCAGCGGGGCGGGCTGCCTCGCTCTGCCTGTGATGTCAGCGGGGCAGGCTGCCTCGCTCTGCCTGTGATGTCAGCGGGGCTGGCTGCCTCGCTCTGCTTGTGATGTCAGCGGGGCGGGCTGCTTCACTCTGCTTTTGATGTCACCGGGGCGGGCTGCCTCGCTCTGCCTGTGATGTCAGCGGGGCGGGCTGCCTCACTCTGCCTGTGATGTCAGCGGGCGGGCTGCCTCACTCTGCCTGTGATGTCAGCGGGGCGGGCTGCCTCACTCTGCTTGTGATGTCAGCGGGGCGGGCTGCCTCACTCTGCCTGTGATGTCAGCGGGGCGGGCTGCCTCGCTCTGCTTGTGATGTCAGCGGGGCGGGCTGCCTCACTCTGCCTGTGATGTCAGCGGGGCGGGCTGCCTCGCTCTGCCTGTGATGTCAGCGGGGCGGGCTGCCTCGCTCTGCCTGTGATGTCAGCAGGGCGGGCTGCCTCACTCTGCTTGTGATGTCAGCGGGGCGGGCTACCTTGCTCTCTGTGTTGTGTTACCAGGGCTGGCTGCCTTGCTCTGCCTGTGATGTCACCAGGGCGGGCTGCCTCGCTCTGCCTGTGATGTCAGCGGGGCGGGCTGCCTCGCTCTGCCTGTGATGTCAGCGGGGCGGGCTGCCTCGCTCTGCTTGTGATGTCAGCGGGGCGGGCTGCCTCACTCTGCCTGTGATGTCAGCAGGGCGGGCTGCCTCGCTCTGCCTGTGATGTCAGCGGGGCGGGCTGCCTCGCTCTGCCTGTGATGTCAGCGGGGCGGGCTGCCTCACTCTGCTTGTGATGTCAGCGGGGCGGGCTGCCTCACTCTGCTTGTGATGTCAGCGGGGCGGGCTGCCTCACTCTGCCTGTGATGTCAGTGGGGCGGGCTGCCTCGCTCTGCCTGTGATGTCAGCGGGGCGGGCTGCCTCGCTCTGCCTGTGATGTCAGCGGGGCGGGCTGCCTCGCTCTGCCTGTGATGTCAGCGGGGCGGGCTGCCTCGCTCTGCCTGTGATGTCAGCGGGGCGGGCTGCCTCGCTCTGCCTGTGATGTCAGCGGGGCGGGCTGCCGCACTCTGCTTGTGATGTCAGCGGGGCGGGCTGCCTCACTCTGCCTGTGATGTCAGCAGGGCGGGCTACCTAGCTCTCTGTGTTGTGTTACCAGGGCGGGCTGCCGCACTCTGCTTGTGATGTCACCGGGGCGGGCTGCCTCGCTCTGCCTGTGATGTCAGCGGGGCGGGCTGCCTCGCTCTGCCTGTGATGTCAGCGGGGCGGGCTTCCTCACTCTGCCTGTGATGTCAGCGGGGCGGGCTGCCTCGCTCTGCCTGTGATGTCAGCGGGGCGGGCTGCCTCGCTCTGCCTGTGATGTCAACGGGGCGGGCTGCCTCGCTCTGCCTGTGATGTCAGCGGGGCTGGCTGCCTCGCTCTGCTTGTGATGTCAGCGGGGCGGGCTGCTTCACTCTGCTTTTGATGTCACCGGGGCGGGCTGCCTCGCTCTGCCTGTGATGTCAGCGGGGCGGGCTGCCTCACTCTGCCTGTGATGTCAGCGGGCGGGCTGCCTCACTCTGCCTGTGATGTCAGCGGGGCGGGCTGCCTCACTCTGCTTGTGATGTCAGCGGGGCGGGCTGCCTCACTCTGCCTGTGATGTCAGCGGGGCGGGCTGCCTCGCTCTGCTTGTGATGTCAGCGGGGCGGGCTGCCTCACTCTGCCTGTGATGTCAGCGGGGCGGGCTGCCTCGCTCTGCCTGTGATGTCAGCGGGGCGGGCTGCCTCGCTCTGCCTGTGATGTCAGCGGGGCGGGCTGCCTCACTCTGCTTGTGATGTCAGCGGGGCGGGCTACCTTGCTCTCTGTGTTGTGTTACCAGGGCTGGCTGCCTTGCTCTGCCTGTGATGTCACCGGGGCGGGCTGCCTCGCTCTGCCTGTGATGTCAGCGGGGCGGGCTGCCTCGCTCTGCCTGTGATGTCAGCGGGGCGGGCTGCCTCGCTCTGCCTGTGATGTCAGCGGGGCGGGCTGCCTCGCTCTGCTTGTGATGTCAGCGGGGCGGGCTGCCTCACTCTGCCTGTGATGTCAGCGGGGCGGGCTGCCTCGCTCTGCCTGTGATGTCAGCGGGGCGGGCTGCCTCGCTCTGCCTGTGATGTCAGCGGGGCGGGCTGCCTCGCTCTGCTTGTGATGTCAGCGGGGCGGGCTGCCTCGCTCTGCTTGTGATGTCAGCGGGGCGGGCTGCCTCACTCTGCCTGTGATGTCAGTGGGGCGGGCTGCCTCGCTCTGCCTGTGATGTCAGCGGGGCGGGCTGCCTCGCTCTGCCTGTGATGTCAGCGGGGCGGGCTGCCGCACTCTGCTTGTGATGTCAGCGGGGCGGGCTGCCTCACTCTGCCTGTGATGTCAGCAGGGCGGGCTACCTAGCTCTCTGTGTTGTGTTACCAGGGCGGGCTGCCGCACTCTGCTTGTGATGTCACCGGGGCGGGCTGCCTCGCTCTGCCTGTGATGTCAGCAGGGCGGGCTGCCTCGCTCTGCTTGTGATGTCACAGCTGGTGCCAGTCACCTGATGAGCATCAGACGAGGCCAGGAGCCCTTCAAAGCCAGGCAGCCTCTGCCCTTAGCGACCCCCTGCAGGGGCCAGGAGAAGCACATAGCTGCCTGCTTCCTGCTCTGCCAGCTGCCGTGGTTGGGCGTGTGTCAGGGCAGGGCAGGGAAACCTGTTGTTACTGGAACTAAAAGGAAAGGTGGATGGGGCCTGGCGGGGGGTCAACTCTCCCTGCCCTGGGTCTCACAGGCTGGTCACAGCCACCCCCAGTGCCGCTCTGAAGTCCCTGTGCGGCGCAGCTCTCCACCCTCTGCACTGGCGGGGCAGGGAGAGGCCGATAGGTGGAGACGGCGTCTGTCCCACCTCGGCATGGCCCAGGTGCATGTGGCCCTGGCTTGGGACACATGAACGGCAACACTTTGGAAAGAGCCTCGCATCAGATCCAGGAGCAGGACACCAGGCAGGCCCTGCCGGGTGACTTAAAAGCAGCTTCTCCGAACCTGGGGTCTGAGGGCTGCACCTGCCCCCCAAGCCCTGTGTGCCCCGTGGGGGTTGTTGCCCCTTGGAGCAGGAGATGGCTGTGCTGAGTGTGTCTGCGGTGGGGGGGGGATACAAGCACGGCCTCCCCCCACAGGAGCTGGGATGGCTTCTTGGCAGCTCTCAGCTCACAGTCCCTGCATGCGAGTGCCTCAGGCAGGACAGCTCCCAGCTGCTCCTGGTGTCACAGAAATTACGCTCAACATGTGCACTGGCTGGCAGTGCCTGTGTGGCCTGCCACCCGCAGACAGGGGACCCGAGCGCTCTCCCGGGCACTGCCGCACAATGGGGCGAGGGGAGATGGGGCGGTGAGAGAAGGCTGGCGTGGGAGTCACGCACTCAGCAGGTAGCAAAGCTCTGCTCCTCCAAAATATGTGTGCATGTGCACGTGTGTGTGCATGGGTGGGCGTGTGCATGGGCGTGCGCGTGGGTGCGCATATGCGGGCATGTGTGTGCATGGGGATGCGCGTGTGCATGTGTGCATCTGTATGTGCATGAGTGCTCATGCATGTGTTCATGGGTGTGCGCGCTTGGGTATGTGTGCTTATGGGTGCGTGTGTGCGTGCACAGGTGTGTGTGCATGGGCGTGTGTGCATGGGTGTGTGTGCTTGGGTATGGGTGCGTATGGGTGCGTGTGTGCGTGCACAGGTGTGTATGTGTGTGTGTTCATGGGTGTGTGCGTGTGTGTGCTTGGGTATGTGTGCGTATGGGTGCGTGTGTGCGTGCACAGGTGTGTGTGTGTGCATGGGTGTGTGTGCTTGGGTATGGGTGCATATGGGTGCGTGTGTGCGTGCACAGGTGTGTATGTGTGTGTGTGCATGGGTGTGTGCGTGTGTGTGCTTGGGTATGTGTGCGTATGGGTGCGTGTGTGCGTTCACAGGTGTGTGTGTGTGCATGGGTGTGTGTGCTTGGGTATGGGTGCGTATGGGTGCGTGTGTGCGTGCACAGGTGTGTATGTGTGTGTGTGCATGGGTGTGTGCGTGTGTGTGCTTGGGTATGTGTGCGTATGGGTGCGTGTGTGCGTTCACAGGTGTGTGTGTGTGTGTGTGTGTGCATGGGTGTGTGTGCTTGGGTATGTGTGCGTATGGGTGCGTGTGTGCGTGCACAGGTGTGTGTGTGTGTGTGTGCATGGGTGTGTGTGCTTGGTATGTGTGCGTATGGGTGCGTGTGTGCGTGCACAGGTGTGTGTGTGTGTGTGTGTGTGTGTGCGCATGGGTGTGTGTGCTTGGTATGTGTGCATATGTGCGTGCACAGGTGTGTGTGTGTGTGTGTGTGTGCATGGGTGTGTGTGCTTGGGTATGTGTGCGTATGGGTGCGTGTGTGCGTGCACAGGTGTGTGTGTGTGTGCATGGGTGTGTGCGTGTGTCTGTTAGCTGCATACTCCACCCATCTTTACCCTTCCCTGGGTTCGAGGCATAACAAGATTGATTTAGACAACACCCTTCCCCCCCCCCCCCGACCGGTTCCCAGGGCTCTGGCTTAAGGTTCTGAGGGCTTGTGGGGCCTTTTGCAATGAAGACCCTCAGGGGGCGAAATCCGTAGCCTCTCCCAGCAACAGGTACCAAACCACAATGCGCACGCAGCGGCCAATGCAGGAGCAGGGCTGGGGGTGTCGCTCGGTGCTGAGGGGATGGGGAGGCCCCGGAGCAGGGCTGGAGGTGTCGCTCGGTGCTGAGGGGATGGGGAGGCCCCGGAGCAGGGGGTGTCGCTCGGTGCTGAGGGGATGGGGGAGGCCCCGGAGCAGGGCGGGGGGTGTCGCTCGGTGCTGAGGGGATGGGGGAGGCCCCGGAGCAGGGGGTGTCGCTCGGTGCTGAGGGGATGGGGAGGCCCCGGAGCAGGGCTGGGGGTGTCGCTCAGTGCTGAGGGGATGGGGGAGGCCCCGGAGCAGGGGGTGTCGCTCGGTGCTGAGGGGATGGGGAGGCCCCGGAGCAGGGCTGGGGGTGTCGCTCGGTGCTGAGGGGATGGGGGAGGCCCCGGAGCAGGGCTGGGGGTGTCGCTCGGTGCTGAGGGGATGGGGGAGGCCCCGGAGCAGGGGGTGTCGCTCGGTGCTGAGGGGATGGGGGAGGCCCCGGAGCAGGGCTGGGGGTGTCGCTCGGTGCTGAGGGGGAAGGGGGAGGCCCCGGACCAGGGGGTGTCGCTCGGTCCTGAGGGGATGGGGGAGGCCCCGGAGCAGGGCTGGGGGTGTCGCTCGGTGCTGAGGGGATGGGGGAGGCCCCGGAGCAGGGGGTGTCGCTCGGTGCTGAGGGGATGGGGAGGCCCCGGAGCAGGGCTGGGGGTGTCGCTCAGTGCTGAGGGGATGGGGGAGGCCCCGGAGCAGGGGGTGTCGCTCGGTGCTGAGGGGATGGGGAGGCCCCGGAGCAGGGCTGGGGGTGTCGCTCGGTGCTGAGGGGATGGGGGAGGCCCCGGAGCAGGGGGTGTCGCTCGGTGCTGAGGGGATGGGGAGGCCCCGGAGCAGGGCTGGGGGTGTCGCTCAGTGCTGAGGGGATGGGGGAGGCCCCGGAGCAGGGGGTGTCGCTCGGTGCTGAGGGGATGGGGGAGGCCCAGGGCCCCAGCGTGCTCCTCGAGCTGCACCCCAGCCACAATGCAGAGGCCCCAGCAGGACTCCCCCACCGCCCAGGCTTGTGGCAGAGATGGTGCCTGCAAGGGGGCGGGTGCAAGACAGAGCCAGGCTATGATTGTGCAAGGGGCGGGAGTGAGACAGAGCCAGGCTATGAGTGTGCAAGGGGCGGGAGTGAGACAGAGCCAGGCTATGAGTGTGCAAGGGGCAGGCGTGAGACAGAGCCGGGCTATGATTGTGCAAGGGGCGGGAGTGAGACAGAGACAGGCTATGAGCGTGCAAAGGGGAGGGGTGAGACAGAGCCGGGCTATGAGCGTGCAAGGGAGAGGGGAGAGACAGAGCTGGGCTACGACCGTGCAAGGGAGAGGGGTGAGACAGAGCCGGGCTACGAGCGTGCAAGGGAGAGGGGTGAGACAACCGGGCTATGAGCGTGCAAGGGAGAGGGGTGAGACAACCGGGCTATGAGCATGCAAGGGAGAGGGGGGTGAGACAGAGCCGGGCTACGAGCGTGCAAGGGAGAGGGGTGAGACAACCGGGCTATGAGCATGCAAGGGAGAGGGGGGTGAGACAGAGCCGGGCTACGAGCGTGCAAGGGAGAGGGGTGAGACAGAGCTGGGCTACGACCGTGCGAGGGAGAGGGGGTGAGACAGAGCCGGGCTACGACCGTGCAAGGGAGAGGGGTGAGACAGAGCCGGGCTACGAGCGTGCAAGGGAGAGGGGTGAGACAACCGGGCTATGAGCATGCAAGGGAGAGGGGGTGAGACAGAGCCGGGCTACGACCGTGCAAGGGAGAGGGGTGAGACAACCGGGCTATGAGCATGCAAGGGAGAGGGGGGTGAGACAGAGCCGGGCTACGACCGTGCAAGGGAGAGGGGTGAGACAACCGGGCTATGAGCATGCAAGGGAGAGGGGGGTGAGACAGAGCCGGGCTACGAGCGTGCAAGGGAGAGGGGTGAGACAGAGCTGGGCTACGACCGTGCGAGGGAGAGGGGGTGAGACAGAGCCGGGCTACGAGCGTGCAAGGGAGAGGGGTGAAACAACCGGGCTAGGAGCGTGCAAGGGAGAGGGGTGAGACAGAGCCGGGCTACGAGCGTGCAAGGGAGAGGAGTGAGACAACCGGGCTAGGAGCGTGCAAGGGAGAGGGGTGAGACAGAGCCGGGCTACGACCGTGCAAGGGAGAGGAGTGAGACAACCGGGCTAGGAGCGTGCAAGGGAGAGGGGTGAGACAGAGCCGGGCTACGACCGTGCAAGGGAGAGGGGTGAGACAACCGGGCTATGAGCGTGCAAGGTGGCCTCCCATCCCCTCAGCCAGTCCAGGACAATCTGCTCCATTTTGGGGGATTCATTCCCTCTGCAGCCTGTGCCTCAGTCTCTCTTCTCCAGCAGGATGCTGGGTCCTGGCTCGGGCCCGTTGGGGGTTCATGCTGTGGGAAGGGTGCTGCTCCTGCACTTAGGGGCTGGGAGGCACAGCCGCGCGGGGAGCACTGGTGCACCAGAAAGGGTCCAGTTGCCTGCTGAGGCCGTGGAGCTGCTTTGCACAGGCGCCCGCGGCCCCACGGAGCCTGAGTCAGGCTGGAATTCCATGGCAGCACAAGGCTGGAGCTGGACGGGAGCCTCGTGCTGCAGGGTTTCAAGCAAACTCTGGGGGGCAGGTCCCCAGCTCCCGTGTGAGGCACCAGACTGCTGTGCCCCGAAGGGCCGGGATGGGGACGAGCCTCCCAAGGCTATGGGGAAGGGTAGAAAGGCCTGAGGGGGCAGGAGGGTCCTGAGTGAGCCATGGGCCTGCCGCAGAGGGGGCTGGAAGGGGGGTTCTCCGCTCTGCCCTGGAGGTGGGGCGTAGCAGCGCGGGAAGGGGGCAGAGCCGGGGGCCCTACACTCCCCCTCTGGCAGGAGGGACGATCCCGTGCCAGACGCTGCAGCGAGCCTCGCGGCCGGGGTCAGGCTGTAGCCGGCGGCTCTGATGGGAGCGGTGCGCGGTGCCGTGTGCTGCAGCTTGCCCGGCTTGGCTCTGGGAAGCGCTGGGTGACGGGGCAGGACTCACCGGCTGGCTTGCAGAGTCGGGGGCCCGCGTGGGGCTCGGCCAGGGCTGGCTGGCTGGGGCCAAGGCTCTGGCCGACAGGCTTTGGCAGCCGTGCTGTGTGCCCAGCATGAAGGGCCCCGCTCCAGCAGGGAGGAACCACTGGTGTGTCCCCCCCCAACCTCCCCGGCCCTGCTGTGCCGCCAGCTCCCACACCCCCACCTGGGCTCTGGGGGGCAGCAGGCTGCTCGCGGGGCTGACGGGAGCCCTGTTCAGGCCCCCACCGGCCTCCACTCACAGCTGCCCTTGCTGAGTGGGGGAGGGCAGGGAAGAGCCAGGGGGATGCAAATAGGGTTGCCAGGTGTCTGGTTTTCGCCCGGACAGTTCGGTATTTTGGCCTTCCCTCCAGTAAAAAAACCCAGAGAATACCGGCCATGTAAAATGTGCAGGATTTTCCGTTTTCCTCGGACGGACGGCGGCATCTGCAAGGGCGGGGGGAGCGAGGAGCGTGGTAATTTAAAGGTGCAGTGACTTGGGTTTGGTTTTGGGTGTTTTTTGTTTAACAAGTTTGGTCTCCCTCTTTTTTTTTTTTGCTCAGCCAATGTTTCCCTGCCTGTTTGGGATTTCTTGTGAAGGTATCCGGCAGCCCTAGATGCACACGCCCAGAGCATTTGGCCCGTGGCATGGCAGGGCCACGGGGGAGGGACTACCGATGACAAAGCAGGTGCCTGTAAGGTTTGGTGGTACCAGACGAGGGGGTGGCCACCCTGCCCAGTGGTTAGAGCCTCTAGGCAGTTTTCTAGTCAACAGGAGATGAAAGTCCTGCTGAGCGCTCGCCTGAGAGGCGCAGGGCCTGGCTGCCCACACAGCCTCCGTGGACCAGCCAGGTTCACACCTCACTCCTGGGAAGCTGGGCATGGCCCCGGCCCTCGCTCCCTTCCCCCCAGCAGCACAGCTTTGGGGGACCCAGGGTCCCAGTATTGAGGGGCCTGCTCTAATGCTCACAGCCATACCCCCCCCCCGAAAAGAGCCCAGATTTTTCACACACGCTCTCCAGTCCCCTTACCTCACTTCCCCACAGCTGGGAGCGCCCCAGAGGCAGAGGCTGGGGATGGGAAGGAGGGAGGAATGGTTTGTGCTGCCCCCCCGACTCCTCCCCCCCCCCAGTGCTTCCCCTTGCTGGCCTGTCACCCCACAGGCCTCCCCTGTGGTGCCCGCTGCCCCACATTGCCCAGGGCACTCGCTCACTCATTGTCCTGCCCGCTCAGCCGTTTCCCCCCCTAACTCATCAGCCCCCCCCCTGCACCCCACGTTGCCCGCTGGGGAGCAACTGAGCGGCGTCTCCTCCCGCTCATGGCACGGCTGCTGCTCACTTCCCCGCCGAGCCACCTGGGCTCCCCGGCTGGCTGGGAGCGCGGTTCCGGGGCTACAGCCTGGCAAAGGGAAGCACCCGCTCCGCAGCCCCCGGGCACGTCCCTGCCCACTGGAGCCAGGGCCTGGGCTGGGCTGGTGTGGCTGAGCACCCTGCAGTCCCTGCCCCCTGCCCCAGCCCTCCTGCCTTACATACCGAACGCCCATGAGTCCAGGGGGTCACATGCCCTGGCAGGCCTGGCTCCGTCTGCCCCACAATCAGTGGGCCTCAGCCCATCTCTGCCCCCGCCCTGCTAGCCCTGCCCACTCCTGGTCCACTGGCCTGGCTTTTGGCCCTCTTGCCCCACCTCCTGGGGCAAAGCGGCCAGGCGCAGTGCTCCCCGCAGGCCCTGACAAGGAAGAGGAGTTTCTGGCTAGGGGAGGAGGGAGAGGGAGCAGTCACCACTAGTCTCATCTGAACCAGCCAATGGGAGCTGAGAGATTGTGCTGGGGGTGGGGCCAGCGCTGGCGACCCCCGGCCCCAGCAGTGGCCCTAGGCCTGCAGGGGCAGATGAACTAGATGGGGGCTGGGGGCCCTGGGAATTGGACCAGACCTGCCTCCTGCCGCCTATCTGCCTGCGAGAGCTGGTGGTGCTGGTGGGGGAGGGGGGTTGGGGTCAACAGTCAGAGGCCTTGGGCCCCACTAACTCAACACCCCAGGTCCCTGGCTGCCCTTTACCAGCCTGGCCGAGCGGGGCTGCCTGGGCCCTGGCACTGTGCAGGCAGCCACTGCTGCTGGAGACGCGGTGACATTTCCAGAGCGCTGCAGAAATGTCGCCTGCCTCTGAGGGAGAAGGCAAGCGGAACACAGGGAGCTGCTCTGCAAAGGGGAAATGCCCCCGGTGTGCGGCTGCCTGCACAGACTTCGTCAGGACGCAGAGGCTGGTGGCGCTACTGGGAGCTGACAGCCGCCCCCAGTCACCGGCTGAGCTCACTGAGGAACCCATCACACCCCGGCAGATCCCTGCCTTTGATTCAGCTGCCAACAGCTGCTGCTCCCTGGGGAGGAAACTGCTCACTGGGACCAAATCCCCTCTCTTATTTCAGGTCATATTCTTCTCTTTGCTGCTCGCATTAAAGCAGCCAGACCCACCCGGGGTCAGGGCCATTCCACAGCCCAGGGGGCTGAGCAATCAGTGCCTGGACCAGAGCCTCTTTGCTCTCAGCCTCTCCCCCTGCTGGTCCGTCACCGGGGTCCTCTCCCCACAGCCCTTCGTCCTCCCACTGGCCAGAACCCGCTGTGCCTTCTGAGCGCGGTGGGTCTCCCCAGCACAGTCACTGGGGTCTCCATTCTCCAGGCCATTTGCTCTCTCCCAGTAGCAACAAAGTCCCTCTCCCGCCTCCTTGTTAATCCAGTAACACACAAGGAAACTGAGTCCCGCACCCTCTGCATGCAAAGCAGTGAAACAAACAAGAAAATCTCCCAGTTTGTCACCCGCAGCTCTTCCAGTCCTTAGCCCCCTGCCCCTCCTTTAGCTGTACAAATGGCCTGCCTTGTACCCATTGCTATCCCAGCTCTGGCGGTGCCCTGCAGTCCTGGCCTGCACTCAGGTCTCTGGCGGCAGGGAGGACACGCTAGCTATACCCTGCTGTTACGGAGACGTGGCTGCCCACGTTTGAGTGGTAGGGTTGCAGACTGAAGTGCACCCTGGGTAGCTGATGTGTGCAGGCTCTGCCGACAGCTCCTGCTCCCCCGGGTGTGTCACATGCAGAAGTGGCCTGTAAGGCTGAGCAATGATGCATCTGGCATGATTACGTTATGCAGACAAACTATCAGGACAGGGCGGAGGTGCCCAGACTCCAAGTAGCCTTACTAGAGCAAGTGGCCTGCTTGCAGAAACGATTGGCCCTTGCAGCCGCTTGCTCCCCTGGCCCATCAGAGTGAAGCGCCCTGTGTAGGCTCATGCTGCAGTAGTTGTGAGAGCCAGGGCAATGTCCATGTGTCAGACGTGCCAGGAGTTTCTGCGTGAGCAGGGTCAGGAAAGGGAGAGGCTGGGTAGCACCTAAAACCAGCAGCACTGCCTGACCCTGGGAGGGGCTGTGTGGAGAGACAAGCAGCAAGAAGAGAAGACGCAGCTGCCAGAAACTCAGCTGTGATCTAAAACCAGAGCAAGCAACCTGTCAGCAAGTCAAACTCTGAGACACAAGCCTCACTCAGCAGCCTATGAACACTGGCTCTGGCCTTGCATTTACTGTGCTCAGTTCTTAGCCATGCAGCCTGGACTTTAACACTGGCTGCAATGCAGCCTCCATCCCACAGGGGGCGCACATTACTACAGCACTGCCATGCACACTGCAGTGCAGCCTCTGTCCTACAGGGGGCACACATGCTACAGTGCTGCCGCTCACACTGCAATGCTCACTTCGTCCCACAGGGGGCACACAAGCTACAGTGCTGCCACTCACACTGCAGTGCAACCTCTGGCCCACACACGCTAGAGCTCACTCCGTCCCACAGGGGGCGTGTGGACTCCCAGCTGTGCCCCGCACACTGCAGTGCTGCCCCCGCCCCACAGGGGGCGTGTGGACTCCCAGCTGTGCCCCGCACACTGCAGTGCTGCCCCCGCCCCACAGGCGGCGTGTGGACTCCCAGCTGTGCCCCGCACACTGCAGTGCTGCCCCCGCCCCACAGGGGGCGTGCGGACTCCCAGCTGTGCCCCGCACACTGCAGTGCTGCCCCCGCCCCACAGGGGGCGTGCGGACTCCCAGCTGTGCCCCGCACACTGCAGTGCTGCCCCCGCCCCACAGGCGGCGTGTGGACTCCCAGCTGTGCCCCGCACACTGCAGTGCTGCCCCCGTCCCACAGGGGGGCGTGTGGACTCCCAGCTGTGCCCCGCACACTGCAGTGCTGCCCCCGCCCCACAGGGGGCGTGTGGACTCCCAGCTGTGCCCCGCACACTGCAGTGCTGCCCCCGTCCCACAGGGGGCGTGTGGACTCCCAGCTGTGCCCCGCACACTGCAGTGCTGCCCCCGTCCCACAGGGGGGCGTGTGGACTCCCAGCTGTGCCCCGCACACTGCAGTGCTGCCCCCGTCCCACAGGGGGCGTGTGGACTCCCAGCTGTGCCACGCACACTGCAGTGCTGCCCCTCAGTGCTGAGCAAATACTGCAATTTCTCTCTACCCTGCCTGCCTGCCTGCCCGCCCCAGGGGCCCACGCACCTCAGCTCTGCTGTGTTCACTGTCCTGCCCCCCAACTGCCCTGCTACTGTGGAGCTGTAACTGCATGGTGTGCCCCGCCCCCCACCCAGCTCCCTCCCTCCCAGTGGAGAGGGGCTTGCTTTCCCGGCGTGTAATTGTGGCCTGTGGGGCTTGGGCGAGCGATGTCTGGAGAGATGAAATGCTACAGGGCAGCTCAGCATTAGGTGCCTCCCTGTCAGAAGCGGCTTCATTTATAAGCCTCAGACTCTGGTGCTGTCACTTTGCCATACGCCTGGTGTCCTTTCACAGCAGCATCACAGGGGGAGGATGGGCAGGCAGCCTGGGCGCAGCTCAGCCAGCTCAGGACATGTCCCTGCTGTGCTTTGCCTGGCAGTGCCATTACGGGCCAGGCTGGGAATCTGAGCCACCCCCTCCGCCCAGGCCAGGGAGAGCAGAGACATGCATTTCCCTGCAGGGCCTGCTAGTAACAAGTGAACCGTTGCCAAGAGTTTGCACATCCCTGGCACTGTGCCACCCCGGCCATTTCCTGTGATGCGTGCAAAGAGATAGATGCACTGGCTCCTGTCAGGAGCCATCATGGGCAGAGAGGGAGGCTGGGGAATGGCAGCAACGGGGAGGGATGGATGTGCAGTGCTGAAGGATGGGCCAGCACTGACACGGGGACAGGCATGCAGTGGTGGGAGGGACATGTGCAATGTGGGGTGGACATGCAGTGAACTGGGGTGGGTGTGCAGTGCAGGGGGTGGCCAGGCAGTGGAGGAGGATGGGTGTACAATGAAGGGGGATGGGCATACAGTGAAGGTGGATATGTGTGCAGTGGTGGAGGATAAGAGTACAGTGAAGGTGGATGGGTGTGCAGTGCAGGGGGTGGACATGCAGTGAAGGTGGATGGGTGTGCAGTGCAGGGGGTGGATGTGCAGTGAAGGTGGATGGGTGTGCAATGCAGGGGGTGGGCGTGCAGTGAAGGCGGATGGGTGTGCAGTGCAGGGGGTGGACATGCAGTGAAGGTGGATGGGTGTGCAGTGCAGGGGGTGGATGTGCAGTGAAGGTGGATGGATGTGCAATGCAGGGGGTGGGCGTGCAGTGAAGGCGGATGGATGTGCAGTGTAGGGGGTGGATGTGCAGTGAAGGTGGATACAGAACAACGCAGTGATCCAGCCAACGCCAGAGCCCAGAGCAAGGGGTGCAGGCCAGTGCTAGGAATGTGGGAATCCTGGGTAAGTTTTTATGGTCTGACACGCTGGCACGGAGCCAGCAAAGACTTGCGGAAGCCATGGGCTTATGGGTTGGCGGCTCCTGCCAATGTGGATTCCGATTTCTAGGTCTGGCCAGGGCCGTCTGCCAGCTGGCATAGCCTGGGGGACAGAGCGAGGGGACTCCCCTAGGGAGCCCATGGCAGAGACAGATGGGCCGGGGGGTTCAGAGAGGTGCCATCCCAGGAGGCAGGGGGCCTATGGTTAGCCCCCCATGAGGGAGTGGACCCCCAAGAAGGGTTGTGGCACTGGAGGGCCTTCCTCCCAGGGACCACGGAGCTGCAAGAGAGCACGAGTCCTGTGAGTCTGTGATAAAGGGGGCAGGCTGTAGGGGGTGGGAGCGGAGGGGCTCTGCAGAAAGTGGCTGCTGCCCAAAAGACGAGGGAATTGAAGGGACCAGCAAGGGCATGGCCTGGAACCCACCTCCCCAGCCAACAGGGGAGTTTATGGGACTAAACACATTAGCTTCATTCCATGCAATTCCCCTGCCAGGCGGGGCGGGCTGCCTCACTCTGCCTGTGATGTCAGCGGGGCGGGCTGCCTCGCTCTGCCTGTGATGTCAGCGGGGCGGGCTGCCTCGCTCTGCCTGTGATGTCAGCGGGGCGGGCTGCCTCGCTCTGCCTGTGATGTCAGCGGGGCGGGCTGCCTCGCTCTGCCTGTGATGTCCGCGGGGCGGGCTACCTCGCTCTGCTTGTGATGTCAGCGGGGCGGGCTGCCTCGCTCTGCCTGTGATGTCAGCGGGGCGGGCTGCCTCGCTCTGCCTGTGATGTCCGCGGGGCGGGCTACCTCGCTCTGCTTGTGATGTCAGCGGGGCGGGCTGCCTCGCTCTGCCTGTGATGTCAGCGGGGCGGGCTGCCTCGCTCTGCCTGTGATGTCAGCGGGGCGGGCTGCCTCGCTCTGCCTGTGATGTCAGCGGGGCGGGCTGCCTCGCTCTGCCTGTGATGTCAGCGGGGCGGGCTGCCTCGCTCTGCCTGTGATGTCAGCGGGGCGGGCTGCCTCCCTCTGCCTGTGATGTCAGCGGGGCGGGCTTCCTCACTCTGCCTGTGATGTCAGCGGGGCGGGCTGCCTCACTCTGCCTGTGATGTCAGCGGGGCGGGCTGCCTCACTCTGCCTGTGATGTCAGCGGGGCGGGCTTCCTCACTCTGCCTGTGATGTCAGCGGGGCGGGCTGCCTCGCTCTGCCTGTGATGTCAGCGGGGCGGGCTGCCTCGCTCTGCCTGTGATGTCAGCGGGGCGGGCTGCCTCGCTCTGCCTGTGATGTCAGCGGGGCGGGCTGCCTCGCTCTGCCTGTGATGTCAGCGGGGCGGGCTGCCTCGCTCTGCCTGTGATGTCAGCGGGGCGGGCTTCCTCGCTCTGCCTGTGATGTCAGCGGGGCAGGCTGCCTCGCTCTGCCTGTGATGTCAGCGGGGCGGGCTGCCTCGCTCTGCTTTTGATGTCACCGGGGCGGGCTGCCTCGCTCTGCTTGTGATGTCAGCGGGGCGGGCTGCCTCGCTCTGCCTGTGATGTCAGCGGGGCGGGCTGCCTCGCTCTGCTTGTGATGTCAGCGGGGCGGGCTGCCTCACTCTGCCTGTGATGTCAGCGGGGCGGGCTGCCTCGCTCTGCCTGTGATGTCAGCGGGGCGAGCTGCCTCGCTCTGCTTTTGATGTCACCGGGGCGGGCTGCCTCGCTCTGCCTGTGATGTCAGCGGGGCGGGCTGCCTCGCTCTGCCTGTGATGTCAGCGGGGCGGGCTTCCTCACTCTGCCTGTGATGTCAGCGGGGCGGGCTGCCTCGCTCTGCCTGTGATGTCAGCGGGGCGGGCTGCCTCGCTCTGCCTGTGATGTCAGCGGGGCAGGCTGCCTCGCTCTGCCTGTGATGTCAGCGGGGCTGGCTGCCTCGCTCTGCTTGTGATGTCAGCGGGGCGGGCTGCTTCACTCTGCTTTTGATGTCACCGGGGCGGGCTGCCTCGCTCTGCCTGTGATGTCAGCGGGGCGGGCTGCCTCACTCTGCCTGTGATGTCAGCGGGCGGGCTGCCTCACTCTGCCTGTGATGTCAGCGGGGCGGGCTGCCTCACTCTGCTTGTGATGTCAGCGGGGCGGGCTGCCTCACTCTGCCTGTGATGTCAGCGGGGCGGGCTGCCTCGCTCTGCTTGTGATGTCAGCGGGGCGGGCTGCCTCACTCTGCCTGTGATGTCAGCGGGGCGGGCTGCCTCGCTCTGCCTGTGATGTCAGCGGGGCGGGCTGCCTCGCTCTGCCTGTGATGTCAGCAGGGCGGGCTGCCTCACTCTGCTTGTGATGTCAGCGGGGCGGGCTACCTTGCTCTCTGTGTTGTGTTACCAGGGCTGGCTGCCTTGCTCTGCCTGTGATGTCACCAGGGCGGGCTGCCTCGCTCTGCCTGTGATGTCAGCGGGGCGGGCTGCCTCGCTCTGCCTGTGATGTCAGCGGGGCGGGCTGCCTCGCTCTGCTTGTGATGTCAGCGGGGCGGGCTGCCTCACTCTGCCTGTGATGTCAGCAGGGCGGGCTGCCTCGCTCTGCCTGTGATGTCAGCGGGGCGGGCTGCCTCGCTCTGCCTGTGATGTCAGCGGGGCGGGCTGCCTCACTCTGCTTGTGATGTCAGCGGGGCGGGCTGCCTCACTCTGCTTGTGATGTCAGCGGGGCGGGCTGCCTCACTCTGCCTGTGATGTCAGTGGGGCGGGCTGCCTCGCTCTGCCTGTGATGTCAGCGGGGCGGGCTGCCTCGCTCTGCCTGTGATGTCAGCGGGGCGGGCTGCCTCGCTCTGCCTGTGATGTCAGCGGGGCGGGCTGCCTCGCTCTGCCTGTGATGTCAGCGGGGCGGGCTGCCTCGCTCTGCCTGTGATGTCAGCGGGGCGGGCTGCCGCACTCTGCTTGTGATGTCAGCGGGGCGGGCTGCCTCACTCTGCCTGTGATGTCAGCAGGGCGGGCTACCTAGCTCTCTGTGTTGTGTTACCAGGGCGGGCTGCCGCACTCTGCTTGTGATGTCACCGGGGCGGGCTGCCTCGCTCTGCCTGTGATGTCAGCGGGGCGGGCTGCCTCGCTCTGCCTGTGATGTCAGCGGGGCGGGCTTCCTCACTCTGCCTGTGATGTCAGCGGGGCGGGCTGCCTCGCTCTGCCTGTGATGTCAGCGGGGCGGGCTGCCTCGCTCTGCCTGTGATGTCAACGGGGCGGGCTGCCTCGCTCTGCCTGTGATGTCAGCGGGGCTGGCTGCCTCGCTCTGCTTGTGATGTCAGCGGGGCGGGCTGCTTCACTCTGCTTTTGATGTCACCGGGGCGGGCTGCCTCGCTCTGCCTGTGATGTCAGCGGGGCGGGCTGCCTCACTCTGCCTGTGATGTCAGCGGGCGGGCTGCCTCACTCTGCCTGTGATGTCAGCGGGGCGGGCTGCCTCACTCTGCTTGTGATGTCAGCGGGGCGGGCTGCCTCACTCTGCCTGTGATGTCAGCGGGGCGGGCTGCCTCGCTCTGCTTGTGATGTCAGCGGGGCGGGCTGCCTCACTCTGCCTGTGATGTCAGCGGGGCGGGCTGCCTCGCTCTGCCTGTGATGTCAGCGGGGCGGGCTGCCTCGCTCTGCCTGTGATGTCAGCGGGGCGGGCTGCCTCACTCTGCTTGTGATGTCAGCGGGGCGGGCTACCTTGCTCTCTGTGTTGTGTTACCAGGGCTGGCTGCCTTGCTCTGCCTGTGATGTCACCGGGGCGGGCTGCCTCGCTCTGCCTGTGATGTCAGCGGGGCGGGCTGCCTCGCTCTGCCTGTGATGTCAGCGGGGCGGGCTGCCTCGCTCTGCTTGTGATGTCAGCGGGGCGGGCTGCCTCACTCTGCCTGTGATGTCAGCGGGGCGGGCTGCCTCGCTCTGCCTGTGATGTCAGCGGGGCGGGCTGCCTCGCTCTGCCTGTGATGTCAGCGGGGCGGGCTGCCTCGCTCTGCTTGTGATGTCAGCGGGGCGGGCTGCCTCGCTCTGCTTGTGATGTCAGCGGGGCGGGCTGCCTCACTCTGCCTGTGATGTCAGTGGGGCGGGCTGCCTCGCTCTGCCTGTGATGTCAGCGGGGCGGGCTGCCTCGCTCTGCCTGTGATGTCAGCGGGGCGGGCTGCCGCACTCTGCTTGTGATGTCAGCGGGGCGGGCTGCCTCACTCTGCCTGTGATGTCAGCAGGGCGGGCTACCTAGCTCTCTGTGTTGTGTTACCAGGGCGGGCTGCCGCACTCTGCTTGTGATGTCACCGGGGCGGGCTGCCTCGCTCTGCCTGTGATGTCAGCAGGGCGGGCTGCCTCGCTCTGCTTGTGATGTCACAGCTGGTGCCAGTCACCTGATGAGCATCAGACGAGGCCAGGAGCCCTTCAAAGCCAGGCAGCCTCTGCCCTTAGCGACCCCCTGCAGGGGCCAGGAGAAGCACATAGCTGCCTGCTTCCTGCTCTGCCAGCTGCCGTGGTTGGGCGTGTGTCAGGGCAGGGCAGGGAAACCTGTTGTTACTGGAACTAAAAGGAAAGGTGGATGGGGCCTGGCGGGGGGTCAACTCTCCCTGCCCTGGGTCTCACAGGCTGGTCACAGCCACCCCCAGTGCCGCTCTGAAGTCCCTGTGCGGCGCAGCTCTCCACCCTCTGCACTGGCGGGGCAGGGAGAGGCCGATAGGTGGAGACGGCGTCTGTCCCACCTCGGCATGGCCCAGGTGCATGTGGCCCTGGCTTGGGACACATGAACGGCAACACTTTGGAAAGAGCCTCGCATCAGATCCAGGAGCAGGACACCAGGCAGGCCCTGCCGGGTGACTTAAAAGCAGCTTCTCCGAACCTGGGGTCTGAGGGCTGCACCTGCCCCCCAAGCCCTGTGTGCCCCGTGGGGGTTGTTGCCCCTTGGAGCAGGAGATGGCTGTGCTGAGTGTGTCTGCGGTGGGGGGGGGATACAAGCACGGCCTCCCCCCACAGGAGCTGGGATGGCTTCTTGGCAGCTCTCAGCTCACAGTCCCTGCATGCGAGTGCCTCAGGCAGGACAGCTCCCAGCTGCTCCTGGTGTCACAGAAATTACGCTCAACATGTGCACTGGCTGGCAGTGCCTGTGTGGCCTGCCACCCGCAGACAGGGGACCCGAGCGCTCTCCCGGGCACTGCCGCACAATGGGGCGAGGGGAGATGGGGCGGTGAGAGAAGGCTGGCGTGGGAGTCACGCACTCAGCAGGTAGCAAAGCTCTGCTCCTCCAAAATATGTGTGCATGTGCACGTGTGTGTGCATGGGTGGGCGTGTGCATGGGCGTGCGCGTGGGTGCGCATATGCGGGCATGTGTGTGCATGGGGATGCGCGTGTGCATGTGTGCATCTGTATGTGCATGAGTGCTCATGCATGTGTTCATGGGTGTGCGCGCTTGGGTATGTGTGCTTATGGGTGCGTGTGTGCGTGCACAGGTGTGTGTGCATGGGCGTGTGTGCATGGGTGTGTGTGCTTGGGTATGGGTGCGTATGGGTGCGTGTGTGCGTGCACAGGTGTGTATGTGTGTGTGTTCATGGGTGTGTGCGTGTGTGTGCTTGGGTATGTGTGCGTATGGGTGCGTGTGTGCGTGCACAGGTGTGTGTGTGTGCATGGGTGTGTGTGCTTGGGTATGGGTGCATATGGGTGCGTGTGTGCGTGCACAGGTGTGTATGTGTGTGTGTGCATGGGTGTGTGCGTGTGTGTGCTTGGGTATGTGTGCGTATGGGTGCGTGTGTGCGTTCACAGGTGTGTGTGTGTGCATGGGTGTGTGTGCTTGGGTATGGGTGCGTATGGGTGCGTGTGTGCGTGCACAGGTGTGTATGTGTGTGTGTGCATGGGTGTGTGCGTGTGTGTGCTTGGGTATGTGTGCGTATGGGTGCGTGTGTGCGTTCACAGGTGTGTGTGTGTGTGTGTGTGTGCATGGGTGTGTGTGCTTGGGTATGTGTGCGTATGGGTGCGTGTGTGCGTGCACAGGTGTGTGTGTGTGTGTGTGCATGGGTGTGTGTGCTTGGTATGTGTGCGTATGGGTGCGTGTGTGCGTGCACAGGTGTGTGTGTGTGTGTGTGTGTGTGTGCGCATGGGTGTGTGTGCTTGGTATGTGTGCATATGTGCGTGCACAGGTGTGTGTGTGTGTGTGTGTGTGCATGGGTGTGTGTGCTTGGGTATGTGTGCGTATGGGTGCGTGTGTGCGTGCACAGGTGTGTGTGTGTGTGTGCATGGGTGTGTGCGTGTGTCTGTTAGCTGCATACTCCACCCATCTTTACCCTTCCCTGGGTTCGAGGCATAACAAGATTGATTTAGACAACACCCTTCCCCCCCCCCCCGACCGGTTCCCAGGGCTCTGGCTTAAGGTTCTGAGGGCTTGTGGGGCCTTTTGCAATGAAGACCCTCAGGGGGCGAAATCCGTAGCCTCTCCCAGCAACAGGTACCAAACCACAATGCGCACGCAGCGGCCAATGCAGGAGCAGGGCTGGGGGTGTCGCTCGGTGCTGAGGGGATGGGGAGGCCCCGGAGCAGGGCTGGAGGTGTCGCTCGGTGCTGAGGGGATGGGGAGGCCCCGGAGCAGGGGGTGTCGCTCGGTGCTGAGGGGATGGGGGAGGCCCCGGAGCAGGGCTGGGGGTGTCGCTCGGTGCTGAGGGGATGGGGGAGGCCCCGGAGCAGGGGGTGTCGCTCGGTGCTGAGGGGATGGGGAGGCCCCGGAGCAGGGCTGGGGGTGTCGCTCAGTGCTGAGGGGATGGGGGAGGCCCCGGAGCAGGGGGTGTCGCTCGGTGCTGAGGGGATGGGGAGGCCCCGGAGCAGGGCTGGGGGTGTCGCTCGGTGCTGAGGGGATGGGGGAGGCCCCGGAGCAGGGCTGGGGGTGTCGCTCGGTGCTGAGGGGATGGGGGAGGCCCCGGAGCAGGGGGTGTCGCTCGGTGCTGAGGGGATGGGGGAGGCCCCGGAGCAGGGCTGGGGGTGTCGCTCGGTGCTGAGGGGGAAGGGGGAGGCCCCGGAGCAGGGGGTGTCGCTCGGTGCTGAGGGGATGGGGGAGGCCCCGGAGCAGGGCTGGGGGTGTCGCTCGGTGCTGAGGGGATGGGGGAGGCCCCGGAGCAGGGGGTGTCGCTCGGTGCTGAGGGGATGGGGAGGCCCCGGAGCAGGGCTGGGGGTGTCGCTCAGTGCTGAGGGGATGGGGGAGGCCCCGGAGCAGGGGGTGTCGCTCGGTGCTGAGGGGATGGGGAGGCCCCGGAGCAGGGCTGGGGGTGTCGCTCGGTGCTGAGGGGATGGGGGAGGCCCCGGAGCAGGGCTGGGGGTGTCGCTCGGTGCTGAGGGGATGGGGGAGGCCCCGGAGCAGGGGGTGTCGCTCGGTGCTGAGGGGATGGGGGAGGCCCCGGAGCAGGGCTGGGGGTGTCGCTCGGTGCTGAGGGGGATGGGGGAGGCCCCGGAGCAGGGGGTGTCGCTCGGTGCTGAGGGGATGGGGGAGGCCCCGGAGCAGGGCTGGGGGTGTCGCTCGGTGCTGAGGGGATGGGGAGGCCCCGGAGCAGGGCTGGGGGTGTCGCTCGGTGCTGAGAGGATGGGGGAGACCCCGGAGCAGGGCTGGGGGTGTCGCTCGGTGCTGAGGGGATGGGGAGGCCCCGGAGCAGGGCTGGGGGTGTCGCTCGGTGCTGAGGGGATGGGGGAGGCCCCGGAGCAGGGCTGGGGGTGTCGCTCGGTGCTGAGGGGATGGGGAGGCGCAGGAGCAGGGCTGGGGGTGTCGCTCGGCACTGAGGGGGATGGGGGAGGCCCCGGAGCAGGGCTGGGGGTGTCGCTCGGTGCTGAGGGGATGGGGAGGCCCCGGAGCAGGGGGTGTCGCTCGGTGCTGAGGGGATGGGGAAGCCCCAGAGCAGGGCTGGGGGTGTCGCTCGGTGCTGAGGGGATAGGGAGGCCCCGGAGCAGGGCTGGGGGTGTCGCTCGGTGCTGAGGGGATGGGGAGGCCCCGGAGCAGGGCTGGGGGTGTCGCTCGGTGCTGAGGGGGATGGGGGAGGCCCCGGAGCAGGGGGTGTCGCTCGGTGCTGAGGGGATGGGGAGGCCCCAGAGCAGGGCTGGGGGTGTCGCTCGGTGCTGAGGGGGATGGGGGAGGCCCCGGAGCAGGGGGTGTCGCTCGGTGCTGAGGGGATGGGGAGGCCCCGGAGCAGGGCTGGGGGTGTTGCTCGGTGCTGAGGGGATGCGGAGGCCCCGGAGCAGGGGGTGTCGCTCGGCGCTGAGGGTGATGGGGGAGGCCCCGGAGCAGGGGGTGTCGCTCGGTGCTGAGGGGATGGGGAGGCGCAGGAGCAGGGCTGGGGGTGTCGCTCGGCACTGAGGGGGATGGGGGAGGCCACGGAGCAGGGCTGGGGGTGTCGCTCGGTGCTGAGGGGATGGGGAGGCGCAGGAGCAGGGCTGGGGGTGTCGCTCGGTGCTGAGGGGGATGGGGGAGGCCCCGGAGCAGGGGGTGTCGCTCGGTGCTGAGGGGATGGGGAGGCCGCCGGAGCAGGGCTGGGGGTGTCGCTCGGTGCTGAGGGGATGGGGAGGCCCCGGAGCAGGGGGTGTCGCTCGGTGCTGAGGGGATGGGGAGGCCCCGGAGCAGGGCTGGTGGTGTCGCTCAGTGCTGAGGGGATGGGGAGGCCCCGGGAGGCGAGGGCTGAGGGTGTGGGCGCTCGGTGCTGAGGGGATGGGGGAGGCCCCGGAGCAGGGCTGGGGGTGTCGCTCGGTGCTGAGGGGGATGGGGGAGGCCCCGGAGCAGGGGGGTGTCGCTCGGTGCTGAGGGGATGGGGAGGCGCAGGAGCAGGGCTGGGGGTGTCGCTCGGCACTGGGAGGGGGATGGGGGAGGCCCCGGAGCAGGGGGTGTCGCTCGGTGCTGAGGGGATGGGGAGGCCCCGGAGCAGGGCTGGTGGTGTCGCTCAGTGCTGAGGGGATGGGGAGGCGCAGGAGCAGGGCTGGGGGTGTCGCTCGGTGCTGAGGGGGAAGGGGGAAGCCCTGGAGCAGGGCTGGGGGTGTCGCTCGGTGCTGAGGGGATGGGGGAGGCCCCGGAGCAGGGCTGGGGGTGTCGCTCGGTGCTGAGGGGATGGGGAGGCGCAGGAGCAGGGCTGGGGGTGTCGCTCGGCACTGAGGGGGATGGGGGAGGCCCCGGAGCAGGGGGTGTCGCTCGGTGCTGAGGGGATGGGGAGGCGCAGGAGCAGGGCTGGGGGTGTCGCTCGGTGCTGAGGGGATGGGGAGGCCCCGGAGCAGGGGGTGTCGCTCGGTGCTGAGGGGATGGGGAGGCGCAGGAGCAGGGCTGGGGGTGTCGCTCGGTGCTGAGGGGATGGGGGAGGCCCCGGAGCAGGGCTGGGGGTGTCGCTCGGTGCTGAGGGGGATGGGGGGGAGGCCCCGGAGCAGGGGGTGTCGCTCGGTGCTGAGGGGATGGGGAGGCCCCAGAGCAGGGCTGGGGGTGTCGCTCAGTGCTGAGGGGGATGGGGGAGGCCCCGGAGCAGGGGGTGTCGCTCGGCACTGAGGGGGATGGGGGAGGCCCCGGAGCAGGGGGTGTCGCTCGGTGCTGAGGGGATGGGGAGGCGCAGGAGCAGGGCTGGGGGTGTTGCTCGGTGCTGAGGGGATGGGGAGGCCCCGGAGCAGGGGGTGTCGCTCGGTGCTGAGGGGATGGGGAGGCGCAGGAGCAGGGCTGGGGGTGTCGCTCGGTGCTGAGGGGATGGGGGAGGCCCCGGAGCAGGGCTGGGGGTGTCGCTCGGTGCTGAGGGGGATGGGGGAGGCCCCGGAGCAGGGGGTGTCGCTCGGTGCTGAGGGGATGGGGAGGCCCCAGAGCAGGGCTGGGGGTGTCGCTCAGTGCTGAGGGGGATGGGGGAGGCCCCGGAGCAGGGGGTGTCGCTCGGTGCTGAGGGGATGGGGGAGGCCCCGGAGCAGGGGGTGTCGCTCGGTGCTGAGGGGATGGGGACGCCCCGGAGCAGGGCTGGGGGTGTCGCTCAGTGCTGAGGGGGATGGGGGAGGCCCCGGAGCAGGGGGTGTCGCTCGGTGCTGAGGGGATGGGGGAGGCCCCGGAGCAGGGGGTGTCGCTCGGTGCTGAGGGGATGCGGAGGCCCCGGAGCAGGGGGTGTCGCTCGGCACTGAGGGGGATGGGGGAGGCCCCGGAGCAGGGAGTGTCGCTCGGTGCTGAGGGGATGGGGAGGCGCAGGAGCAGGGCTGGGGGTGTCGCTCGGTGCTGAGGGGGTTGGGGGAGGCCCCGGAGCAGGGGGTGTCGCTCGGTGCTGAGGGGATGGGGAGGTGCAGGAGGAGGGCTGGGGGTGTCGCTCGGCACTCAGGGGGATGGGGAGGCCCCGGAGCAGGGGGTGTCGCTCGGTGCTGAGGGGATGGGGAGGCGCAGGAGCAGGGCTGGGGGTGTCGCTCGGTGCTGAGGGGATGGGGAGGCCCCGGAGCAGGGCTGGGGGTGTCGCTCGGTGGGCTGAGGGGATGGGGGAGGCCCCGGAGCAGGGCTGGGGGTGTCGCTCGGTGCTGAGGGGATGGGGAGGCGCAGGAGCAGGGCTGGGGGTGTCGCTCGGTGCTGAGGGGATGGGGAGGCGCAGGAGCAGGGCTGGGGGTGTCGCTCGGTGCTGAGGGGATGGGGAGGCGCAGGAGCAGGGCTGGGGGTGTCGCTCGGTGCTGAGGGGGTTGGGGGAGGCCCCGGAGCAGGGGGTGTTGCTCGGTGCTGAGGGGATGGGGAGGTGCAGGAGCAGGGCTGGGGGTGTCGCTCGGCACTCAGGGGGATGGGGAGGCCCCGGAGCAGGGGGTGTCGCTCGGTGCTGAGGGGATGGGGAGGCGCAGGAGCAGGGCTGGGGGTGTCGCTCGGTGCTGAGGGGATGGGGAGGCCCCGGAGCAGGGCTGGGGGTGTCGCTCGGTGCTGAGGGGATGGGGGAGGCCCCGGAGCAGGGCTGGGGGTGTCGCTCGGTGCTGAGGGGATGGGGGAGGCCCCGGAGCAGGGCTGGGGGTGTCGCTCGGCACTGAGGGGGATGGGGGAGGCCCCGGAGCAGGGCTGGGGGTGTCGCTCGGTGCTGAGGGGATGGGGGAGGCCCCGGAGCAGGGGGTGTCGCTCGGTGCTGAGGGGATGGGGAGGCCCCGGAGCAGGGCTGGTGGTGTCGCTCAGTGCTGAGGGGATGGGGAGGCGCAGGAGCAGGGCTGGGGGTGTCGCTCGGTGCTGAGGGGGAAGGGGGAAGCCCTGGAGCAGGGCTGGGGGTGTTGCTCGGTGCTGAGGGGGATGGGGGAGGCCCCGGAGCAGGGGGGGTGTGCGCTCGGTGGCGTGAGGGGGATGGGGAGGTGCAGGAGCAGGGCTGGGGGTGTCGCTCGGCAGCTGAGGGGGATGGGGGGGGGAGGCCCCGGAGCAGGGGGTGTCGCTCGGTGCTGAGGGGATGGGGAGGCGCAGGAGCAGGGCTGGGGGTGTCACTCGGTGCTGAGGGGATGGGGAGGCCCCGGAGCAGGGCTGGGGGTGTCGCTCGGTGCTGAGGGGATGGGGAGGCCCCGGAGCAGGGGGGTGTCGCTCGGTGCTGAGGGGATGGGGGAGGCCCCGGAGCAGGGCTGGGGGTGTCGCTCGGTGCTGAGGGGATGGGGAGGCCCCGGAGCAGGGCTGGTGGTGTCGCTCAGTGCTGAGGGGGAAGGGGGAGCCCCCAGAGCAGGGCTGGGGGTGTCGCTCGGTGCTGAGGGGATGGGGAGGCCCCGGAGCAGGGCTGGGGGTGTCGCTCGGTGCTGAGGGGATGGGGGAGGCCCCGGAGCAGGGCTGGGGGTGTCGCTCGGTGCTGAGGGGATGGGGGAGGCCCCGGAGCAGGGGGTGTCGCTCGGTGCTGAGGGGATGGGGGAGGCCCCGGAGCAGGGCTGGGGGTGTCTCTCGGTGCTGAGGGGATGGGGAGGCGCAGGAGCAGGGCTGGGGGTGTCGCTCGGTGCTGAGGGGATGGGGAGGCCCTGGAGCAGGGCTGGGGGTGTCACTCGGTGCTGAGGGGATGGGGAGGCCCCGGAGCAGGGGGTGTCGCTCGGTGCTGAGGGGATGGGGGAGGCCCCGGAGCAGGGGGTGTCGCTCGGTGCTGAGGGGATGGGGGAGGCCCCGGAGCAGGGCTGGGGGTGTCGCTCGGTGCTGAGGGGATGGGGAGGCGCAGGAGCAGGGCTGGGGGTGTCGCTCGGCACTGAGGGGGATGGGGGAGGCCCCGGAGCAGGGCTGGGGGTGTCTCTCGGTGCTGAGGGGATGGGGAGGCGCAGGAGCAGGGCTGGGGGTGTCTCTCGGTGCTGAGGGGATGGGGAGGCCCTGGAGCAGGGCTGGGGGTGTCACTCGGTGCTGAGGGGATGGGGGAGGCCCCGGAGCAGGGCTGGGGGTGTCGCTCGGTGCTGAGGGGATGGGGAGGCGCAGGAGCAGGGCTGGGGGTGTCGCTCGGCACTGAGGGGGATGGGGGAGGCCCCGGAGCAGGGCTGGGGGTGTCACTCGGTGCTGAGGGGATGGGGGAGGCCCCGGAGCAGGGCTGGGGGTGTCGCTCGGTGCTGAGGGGATGGGGAGGCGCAGGAGCAGGGCTGGGGGTGTCGCTCGGTGCTGAGGGGATGGGGGAGGCCCCGGAGCAGGGCTGGGGGTGTCGCTCGGTGCTGAGGGGGAAGGGGGAGGCCCCAGAGCAGGGCTGGGGGTGTCGCTCGGCACTGAGGGGGATGGGGGAGGCCCCGGATGGCTGGACAGACTCCGTGCCTAGGGGCTCAGTAAAGCCCTGCTGGACTCTGGCCCCAGTGGCCACGTGGCTGTTGCTGTGGCTTTTCTGCCAGTGTGTGTGCAAGCGGGTGTGGGCTCCGGCGCCGGCTCCCGTCTCCCCGCCAGCCCCGGGGCTGAAGTCACTGAGCGGGCGCAGGAGCTGGGTGAGCTCCCGGCGAGAATTACACGGCGCGAAAGCGCAAACAGTGCGGGGTTTTGTGTCTCCTCCGCTCCTGCTTCGCCATGGCAACGTGGGCTGGGGAGCGCCTGGGAGGGCCCAGCCTGGCGCTGGCGGCTCGGAGAGCAGCGCTTTTCTTTGTACATAAGTGCCAGCGAAAGGTCATCGCAGCCCCTCCAGCGCCCCGTGCCGCCCGGCGAGGGGCACGGTCGCACCAGGCTCGTGCCAGGGCCGGTCAGACCTGCAGCAAAGCCTGGCCCTGGGAAATACCGCCCGAGGGCCAGCGGTGCACTCCTGCCTCGCCCACCGGGGGGGCGCTGTGGGGGGGGGCAGGCGCTGGCTGGGGGCAGCTCCCACCTACTCCCACCCCTCTCTCCCACCGGGGGGGCGCTGTGGGTGGGGGCAGGCGCTGGCTGGGGGCAGCTCCCACCTACTCCCACCCCCCTTGCCCACCGGGGGGGCGCTGTGGGGAGGGGCAGGCGCTGTCTGGGGGCAGCTCCCACCTACTCCCACCCCCCTCGCCCACCGGGGGGCGCTGAGGGGAGGGGCAGGCGCTGTCTGGGGGCAGCTCCCACCTACTCCCACCCCCCTCGCCCACCGGGGGGGCGCTGAGGGGAGGGGCAGGCGCTGTCTGGGGGCAGCTCCCACCTACTCCCACCCCCCTCCCCCACCGGGGGGCGCTGTGGGGAGGGGCAGGCGCTGGCTGGGGGCAGCTCCCACCTACGCCCACCGGGGGGGCGCTGAGGGGAGGGGCAGGCGCTGGCTGGGGGCAGCTCCCACCTACTCCCACCCCCCTCGCCCACCGGGGGGGCGCTGTGCGGAGGGGCAGGCGCTGGCTGGGGGCAGCTCCCACCTACTCCCACCCCCCTCGCCCACCGGGGGGCGCTGTGGGTGAGAGGCTCAGCGCTCCGTAGCCCTCCTGCGCACTCAGCGCTGACTGAGCCTGGCCATGGATGCACGCTGGGGCCTGGGCGATGTGCGGGCGTATTTTGGGAAAGGAGTGCATGGGCCCAAAAGCCCAGCCAGGGCAATGGTCCTATGGCACAGCAAGGCCCTGGGCAGGGTGTGCTGTGCCCCTAGTGCCCGGGAGGCCCGTGGGGCAGGGTGCACTGTGCCCCTAGTGTGCAGGAGGCCCATGGGGCGGGGTGCACCATGCCCCTAGTGCGTGGGAGGCCCGTGGGGCAGGGTGCGCCATGACCCTAGTGCCCGGGAGGCCCGTGGGGCAGGGTGCACTGTGCCCCTAGTGTGCAGGAGGCCCGTGGGGCTGGGTGCACTGTGCCCCTAGTGCCCAGGAGGCCCGTGGGGCAGGGTGCACTGTGCCCCTAGTGTGCAGGAGGCCCGTGGGGCTGGGTGCACTGTGCCCCTAGTGTGCAGGAGGCCCGTGGGGCAGGGTGCACTGTGCCCCTAGTGCCCAGGAGGCCCGTGGGGCAGGGTGCACTGTGCCCCTAGTGCCCAGGAGGCCCGTGGGGCAGGGTGCACCATGACCCTAGTGCGTGGGAGGCCCGTGGGGCAGGGTGCGCCATGCCGCCAGTGCCCAGGAGGCCCGTGGGGCGGGGTGCACCATGACCCTAGTGCCCGGGAGGCCCGTGGGGCAGGGTGCGCCATGCCGCCAGTGCCCAGGAGGCCCGTGGGGCAGGGTGCACCATGCCCCTAGTGCGCGGGAGGCCCGTGGGGCAGGGTGCGCTGTGGATCCCTCATGGGGCAGCAGGATTGGGAGCCTGGGTGGAGATTAGCCCCGAGCAGGTAGCAGGGGTCTAGCCTCAGTGGCTATGGGGCTGAACGTGCGCATGAGAAGCTGGAGTCTCTTTGCTGCACGGCTGGGGTCCAGCCCAGCCCTGGTGGGGCCCCCGGAGGCTTTGTAGGGTTAATAACTCAGGCGCCCGCCCTGCCCACCCTGTAAAGCTGTGGAGCACTTCCAGCGCCGTGTTACTCACAGCCCACTTCCCTGCCCACCGCCTCCCTGCTTAATTAGTTTGCAGAATGATACATTTTTAAAGTCATTATTTCCAGACACGTTCCAAGTTAGAGCATTTACTCTGCTCCAGTTCATAGGCAGCTCCCCGCAGGCTGCCTGCTCCTCTCGGCCCACTCCCCCCCCACCCCGTGTGTCCCTCCCAGGCGGCCTGATTCCTCCCTAGCCTGGTGGCTTCCCCGCACCCCCTTGCTCACTGCCCTGCGCCAGTCTGCTCATCCCAGCTCCATCTCCCCACTCCATGGTGTGACGTAGTGGGGGGCTGTCTGCTCTGTAACCCAGTGTGGTATGGGGGGCCTTGCTGGTTGCAGGGCTTGGGCAGTGGGTGACCTCCACTGGTGGAAGGGAGGAAGGCGGAGACCAACTCCTGTCTGGGGGCTGGGCGCTGGGGGGCTGAGGGCAGGGCTGGAAGAGAGGCAGTTTCTGTCTGGGAAGCAGGGGAGAAGGGGCTAGGGAGGGGGCTGGGATTGTAGGGCCCAGCCACCCCCCATCTCAAGGGGGGGGCCCTGAGGCCTCCTAGCCCCAGTTCCTGTAACCAGATTGTGTCTGTGCTGTGCTGTATCCTGGAGAAGCAATAAACTCCCTCAATCCTACTGGCTGGTGGAGTCTGTTCGTGCCACTACGGGGGTGCAGGAGAGGGGAAACCCCAACACGCCATCACACATGGGCACAGGGAGCTCACAGCACCAACACCAGCCCCTTCCCTTGCTCCCTTGCTCTTGCTCTTCTCACCAGGCTGGGGCAGGGCTGGGGAGGGGGGGTTCTGGGTATGAATTTTGGCTTTGGGGTGAGAATGAGGGGTGGGGAGAACAAGGGGGCTCTGGGAGGAGGATAGAGTACTGTGGAGTGTGGGACAGGTACAGGCCGAGGCATGGGGTTAGGTGTGGAGGGGGTACAGCCTCTGGGCCAGGGGTGCAGGCTCTGGGGTGGAGCTAGAAATTAGGGTTTGGGAGGGTGAGGGGGGGCTCCAGGCTGGGGCAGGGAGTTGGGGTGCAAGGGAATGTGGGATGCAGGCTTTAGGGAGAGGGGGAGGGCAGGACGTGACACTGGGCCCTAGGAGCAGGGCGCGCACGGGGCCGTGGGGAGGGCGGGACGTGACACTGGCCCTAGGAGCAGGGCGCGCACGGGGCCATGGGGAGGGTGGGACGTGAGGCTGGGCCCTAGGAGCAGGGCGTGCATGGGGCCGTGGGGAGGGCGGGACGTGACACTGGCCCTAGGAGCAGGGCGCGCACGGGGCCGTGGGGAGGGCGGGACGTGACACTGTCCCTAGGAGCAGGGTGCGCACGGGGCCATGGGGAGGGCGGGACGTGAGGCTGGGCCCTAGAAGCAGGGCGCACACGGGGCCGTGGGGAGGGTGGGACGTGACACTGGCCATAGGAGCAGGGCGCGCACGGGGCCATGGGGAGGGCGGGACGTCAGGCTGGGCCCAGGAGCAGGGCGCGCACGGGGCCGTGGGGAGGGCGGGACGTGACACTGGCCCTAGGAGCAGGGCGCGCACGGGGCCGTGGGGAGGGCGGGACGTCAGGCTGGGCCCTAGGAGCAGGGCGCACATGGGGCCGTGGGGAGGGCAGGACGTGAGGCTGGGCCCTAGGAGCAGGGCGCACACGGGGCCGTGGGGAGGGCGGGACGTCAGGCTGGGCCCTAGGAGCAGGGCGCCCACGGGGCCGTGGGGAGGGCGGGACGCGAGGCTGGGCCCAGGAGCAGGGTGTGCACGGGGCCGTGGGGAGGGCGGGACGTGAGGCTGGGCCCAGGAGCAGGGCGCGCCCGGGGCCGTGGGGAGGGCGGGACGTCAGGCTGGACCCAGGAGCAGGGCGTGCACGGGGCCGTGGGGAGGGCGGGACGTGACACTGGCCCTAGGAGCAGGGCACGCACGGGGCCGTGGGGAGGGCGGGACGTGAGGCTGGGCCCTAGGAGCAGGGCGCACACGGGGCCGTGGGGAGGGCGGGACGTCAGGCTGGGCCCTAGGAGCAGGGCGCACACGGGGCCGTGGGGAGGGCGGGACGCGAGGCTGGGCCCAGGAGCAGGGTGCGCACGGGGCCATGGGGAGGGCGGGACGTGACACTGGGCCCTAGGAGCAGGGCGCGCACGGGGCCGTGGGGAGGGCAGGACGTCAGGCTGGGCCCTAGGAGCAGGGCGCACACGGGGCCGTGGGGAGGGCAGGACGTCAGGCTGGGCCCTAGGAGCAGGGCGCCCACGGGGCCGTGGGGAGGGCGGGACGCGAGGCTGGGCCCAGGAGCAGGGTGTGCACGGGGCCGTGGGGAGGGCGGGACGTGAGGCTGGGCCCAGGAGCAGGGCGCGCACGGGGCCGTGGGGAGGGCGGGACGTCAGGCTGGACCCAGGAGCAGGGCGTGCACGGGGCCGTGGGGAGGGCGGGACGTGACACTGGCCCTAGGAGCAGGGCACGCACGGGGCCGTGGGGAGGGCGGGACGTGAGGCTGGGCCCTAGGAGCAGGGCGCACACGGGGCCGTGGGGAGGGCGGGACGTCAGGCTGGGCCCTAGGAGCAGGGCGCACACGGGGCCGTGGGGAGGGCGGGACGCGAGGCTGGGCCCAGGAGCAGGGCGCGCACGGGACCGTGGGGAGGGCGGGACGTGACACTGGGCCCAGGAGCAGGGCGCGCACGGGGCCGTGGGGAGGGCGGGACGTGACACTGGGCCCAGGAGCAGGGCATGCACGGGGCCGTGGGGAGGGCGGGACGTCAGGCTGGGCCCAGGAGCAGGGTGCGCACGGGGCCATGGGGAGGGCGGGACGTGACACTGGGCCCTAGGAGCAGGGCGCGCACGGGGCCGTGGGCAGGGCGGGAGGTGACACTGGGCCCAGGAGCAGGGCGCGCATGGGGCCGTGGGGAGGGCGGGACGTGACACTGGGCCCAGGAGCAGGGCGCCCACGGGGCCGTGGGGAGGGCGGGACGCGAGGCTGGGCCCAGGAGCAGGGCACGCACGGGGCCGTGGGGAGGGCAGGACGCGAGGCTGGGCCCAGGAGCAGGGCGCGCACGGGACCGTGGGGAGGGCGGGACGTGACACTGGGCCCAGGAGCAGGGCGCCCACGGGGCCATGGGGAGGGCGGGACGTGACGCTGGGCCCAGGAGCAGGGCGCCCACGGGGCCGTGGGGAGGGCGGGACGTGACGCTGGGCCCAGGAGCAGGGCGCCCACGGGGCCGTGGGGAGGGCGGGACGCGAGGCTGGGCCCAGGAGCAGGGCGCCCACGGGGCCGTGGGGAGGGCGGGACGTGACGCTGGGCCCAGGAGCAGGGCGCCCACGGGGCCGTGGGGAGGGCGGGACGCGAGGCTGGGCCCAGGGGCAGGGCGCGCACGGGGCCGTGGGGAGGGCGGGACGTGACGCTGGGCCCAGGAGCAGGGCGCCCACGGGGCCGTGGGGAGGGCGGGACGTGACGCTGGGCCCAGGAGCAGGGCGCCCACGGGGCCGTGGGGCGGGCGGGACGCGAGGCTGGGCCCAGGAGCAGGGCGCGCACGGGGCCGTGGGGAGGGCGGGACGCGAGGCTGGGCCCAGGAGCAGGGCGCGCACGGGGCCGTGGGGAGGGCGGGACGTGACACTGGGCCCAGGAGCAGGGCCCCCACGGGGCCGTGGGGAGGGCGGGACGCGAGGCTGGGCCCAGGAGCAGGGCGCCCACGGGGCCGTGGGGAGGGCGGGACGCGAGGCTGGGCCCAGGAGCAGGGCGCCCACGGGGCCGTGGGGAGGGCGGGACGTGACGCTGGGCCCAGGAGCAGGGCGCCCACGGGGCCGTGGGGAGGGCGGGACGCGAGGCTGGGCCCAGGAGCAGGGCGCCCACGGGGCCGTGGGGAGGGCGGGACGCGAGGCTGGGCCCTGGAGCAGGGCGCCCACGGGGCCGTGGGGAGGGCGGGACGCGAGGCTGGGCCCAGGAGCAGGGCGCGCACGGGGCCGTGGGGAGGGCGGGACGTGACACTGGGCCCAGGAGCAGGGCCCCCACGGGGCCGTGGGGAGGGCGGGACGCGAGGCTGGGCCCAGGAGCAGGGCGCCCACGGGGCCGTGGGGAGGGTGGGACGCGAGGCTGGGCCCAGGAGTGCAGTTGTGCAGGCCATGGCCTGGCACTCTTTGGGCAGTGCTCCAGAGGCAGCAGACTAGCCACCACATCCGGTGGGCCTTGGCCCGTTCGTGCGCCTCCCGTGGTAGAGATGCAGCACGCTCCCCTGAAGGCTGCTGCAGCGGTAGCCAGCTGTGTTGTGGCCTGGCCCTGCTCATTCCAGGAGGAGTAACAGGTAATTCGAACTAAGGACTTAGTTCGAATTACCGTTTAACTGCCGCATGTAGCCCCAGGCAGTTAGTACGGACTAGTGGCATTTAAAAATGGCAACCGGATGGGAACACGCAAATAAAGCCCGGGATATTTAAATCCCGGTCTTCTTTTGGAAGTTCGAATGCCTACATTAGCCTCCCTAGTTCGAACTAGGGGGCTAGTGTAGACATACCCATAGGGACTGGGATTGGGTGGACCAGGCCCTGAGGCCAGAAAAGAGCATAGAGAAGTCCTCCGAGGAGGCTAGAGTGGCTGTGGAGAAACCAGCCAATCAGAAGCCAGCAAGCCTATAAAAGCAGCTGCAAAGCACAGCGGCAGTCAGTTGCAATGCAGCTCTGAAGAGAGAGGCCTGGGGGACTGGTGGGCTGAGCGAGCGGCAGCGCCCCGTAGAGACCGTGGACACACACTGGTGCCTGGTGACAGAGCCTAGGCTAGGGCAAGGACCCTGGCTGTCTGTGCGAGTGGGGGATAGACCATAGAGAGGGCACCGAGATGGGCTGGGTAACCGTGTGCCCTGGCAGGGGCTGTGGTTCCCAGAGTGACTTGGCCAGGCAAGGTTGAAGAAGAGAGCGAGGGCGGGATACGGGGCGCTCCTGGGAGGTGAGTGCCCCCCTGTTGCAGGGACAGAGGCCAGACTGCAAAGCCACCCGGCTCCCCCTTTCCATCCTGTGTCTGGGAGAGGCCAGACTAGGGGGCCTTTGTTTGGGGCACACGTCCCAGGGCGTTTACAGCAGAGACTCGCTTAAGGGATCAGCTCAGCACAGTGTGCGCACTGGCCCCCACCGTGCAGAGAAACCAGCCCACCGAGAGCCGTTGTGACCGGTGGGTGCAAGCGTGAGATGCCAGCCGTGCTGGAGACCCTTGGGAGTAGCTGGGAAGCCAGCCGGCTCCCTGCGCTGTGGAGTGGCAGTTCCCAGGGTGGCTGGTCCGGCACGTGCAGGTTTCACGCGGAATGATCCACGAGCCCGGGCTGAGGAGTCAGAGCCAGCTCATCTGGTAACTCGCACCTGGCAAAGCCGGCCTGGCCTGGCGCCAGAGGCAGCAGGGCCTGCCGCCGAGCCCACCCTGATTCCGAAGCCAGGGAGGGATCTGTCCCACCCAGGGATGGGGCATGCCCTCCGGCTCGCTCACCACCGCCCTGCTGCAGGCAGGGAGCGTCCCGCGTCCGTCACCAGGGCCACTGAGAACCCTGAGAGAGGGCGCAGCGCGGAACGTGAGCATGCGACTGCAAGGAGCCACACGCAGGGGATCCTGCCTGGGACATGGCCCCATGAATCGAGTGCGGCCCACTGCTGAATGCGGCCGGGAGGAGCTGGGCTTTTGGCGGGTGATGGGAACCCGGCAGAAATACTTGAACTGAAGTCTGCAGCGCGTGGCGTTAATCCTAGAACCCGAGGACACGAACTGGCAGGGCCCTTGAGAGGTCATGGGGTGACCTTATGAAACGAGGTTTACAGGAGCGGTCGACAAAGGTGTTCCCTGTCGACCGATCCGCGTCTTGACTGCCGCGCTGTGCTGGCGATCAGCTGAGCCGGCACAGCGCAGCGCCCATTTTTATTTGAATGAAGCCGGGGATATTTAAATCCCCGCTTCACTGACTATGTCGGGTAGCCTATTTTACATGCCTCTGGTGACAGAGGCATGTAGTCTGGACATACCCATGGAGTCCAGTCCCCTGCCCTCGCGACAGGGCCCAGCACCCTAGCCCATCCCTGGCAGGTGTGTGTCCAACCTGCTCTTACACCTCTCCAGGGATGGAGAGTCCACAACCCCCCTCGGCAGCTGATTCCAGTGTTTAAGATTAACAGCTCCTGAGTTTGTACCCTCACGCTCACTGGGGTGGGGAGGGACAGCAGCTCATCTGGCATCTTCCTGGATCCCGCTGGAGCGAGTGCCCTGCCAGGCACCGGGCCGTGTCCCGGGACCCCGGACACTGCTCCCCCAGGCAAGGCTGGGGCTGTGTCCCCGCAGAGAGGCCTGGGGGTGGATTCCGAGTAAAACGCGGGCTGGCTCTGGAATGCGAATGCCCCAATTAACCATGGCAGGGTTCTCCAAAGCGGCTGGATTTCCAGTTACTTCAGCGGAATGAGACGGGAGACTGTACACATGCACGCGCTGTATTAATCCACCGCGATTTGAAAGATAAATGGGAAATTACCCAGAGCTGCGTGCAGATGGGTTATGGCAGAGTTTGCACAGCACAAATTAATGATTTCACAGGGGACGGTAACGCTCTTCAGGAAGTAATAGATCAAATCCAAACAAATCAGTCAGGTCCCCGCGACAAGCTGCCATCCCGAGAGGCTGGTGCTGCCCTGGGGCTCTCCCCACCCCAGGGGGTAGTGGGGGGGACAGGCCCTGTTCCCAGCCAGCCCAGTGCTTTACCCCACTGCCTGCAGACAGCCCACAGGACAGCCCGGGTTCTGCCAGGCCCCCTCCTCCCCTCTCGGAGCACAGGAATCACTGGGGTGCCTGCCACTCGGTGGGGCCATGGCAGGGCAGGCAGCTGGTGCCCCCGACAACACACGCCAGCAGAAAGGCCAGGCACAGGCGCAGCCACTGTGCTGCAGGGCGGCTCCAGCAAACCCCAGCGGGCGAGCCAGGGGGCTGCCAAGCTTCCCTCCAGCTCAGGATAAATCCAGATGGTGCCTCAATCATCTGCTCAACCATGGGGGAGCCCAGCAGCATTCCCTGCCCACCCCTCTGCTCCTTGGGGGAGCCCAGCTGGCACCGCTCAGTCATGCCCGCCCCTGTTCTCTGGAGCGCGAGGTGGAGCTGGCGGGGGGGGCTCTAGCCTCCTCACTCATAACCACTTATCCATTGGCCCCCGGGCTGCAGGCGGGAGGCCCCAGGACACGCAGGTGCAGCTGACGTCTCTGCAGGTGCGTGCCACATGGGGCCTGTTTCCAGAGACGTCTCCAACGCCTGACACCGAGTCACCGCCTGGGTAAGAGGACAGACGCCTCTAGCAGTGCCTGTTCCTCACCAAGGTAGCCTGGAGTCAGAGCCGCGCCTGACGGCTCAGCCTGACAGCTCCCCGTGGCCAGACAGGCAGAACTCCCCTTCCGCTCCAGGCGTCCCTGGGGGAAGAGTCAGCCCAGTGCTCCTCTGCACTTCGCTGTCACCTGCTCTCCCCGCCTGCCCGGGCCCGCGTGGCTCTGGGAGCGGCTGTGTCTTCCTGCTGACAGCCACCCACTGATGGGCGCCTGTCTCAGAGGGAGCCGTGGACACAGAGCCATTCCTGTGTCCCCGTCTGATGGTCAGTGAGGTGACCGGGCGTCATTGCTGTGGGGTTTGCTCCCAGGGTTTCACGTGCTGGTGTCCTGGCTCGGCCTGGGGCCCGGCTCAGCAGAGCAACCCGGGAGCCTGCACCAGGCCTCGTTCCGCCTGACTCGCTGCTGCTCCTCCCCGCGCCGCGGCAAGGTCGCTCGACTCCTAGTGCCTCCCGCACGCCGTGGGCTGAGCGCAGGGGCAGCTGCGCGAATCCCCAGCCTCTCCGGTCCCCTTGTTCTTGTCTAAGGCCTGGGCGGGACTCGGCCTGTGTGCTTCGGCCGCAGCCCAGGGCCCCCTTGGCTTGGGTTTGCCGGGGGAGCCTCACGCCAAATTGGCTTCTCGACATGTAAATGACGTGTCTCGCCCGGTCTTTGAAGTTCCCAGCTGCCTGGGCCGCTCCGTTCATTAGCTCTTATGCAAGTTCATTAATCAGCTGCGCGGATGCAGCACACAGACACAATCGTGATACCTTCTGCTTCCGGTCTCCTAGCAACAGCCCCCCTTTGAGGCTGATCCTGTCACTCAGGGGATGTGACTCAAGCTCCCGTCACCTTGCGAGAGCGATGCCAGAACCTTCCCACCATCGCCTCGTGGCTGGGAGCTGCTTCCTGCCCTGCTTTCCCAACTTGTCAGAGCAGCAGCTTCGACCATCCCCCCGGGCACCTTCCCACGCCTGGTCCAGCCGCGCCCTGAGAGGCCTGGCCCGGCGCTGGCCTGGCAGACGTGTCTTGCCCAGAACTCCTCGCTGGTGACGGCTGTGCAGGGTCAGACTGTCGACCACCTTCGCAGCAGGGAACACCCGGGGCGGGACACCCCCATGGACTGCGGCGGGGGAGCTCTGTGTCTGGCTTCCCGGGGGTCGGGTTTCTGACACTCAAACAGAGCCCAGCCAGCGCCCCTCGGTCTCTCGAGGCTCCCCCGGCCAACTCTCAGGCGCAGAGCAACTCTCTGGCACTCCCCTCCCAAGGATGAAACCCTCTGTCCAGATGCCCAGGCCCTCTGGGTGCGTCCCCAGCATGCAAGCACACCTGCCCCCCCCAGGGTGTAGGAAGAGGAGGGCCTGAGACATAAGCCCAGGTGTCACAGGCCGGGTGTGAGGCCGGAGGCTTAGGCACAATGATTGAGAACGTGCTAATATAAAGTGGAGCGAAGCTCTGAGCGAGAGGCAGGCCCTGCCCACAGGAGCTGGCAAGAACAGGGCTGGCGTTACAGAAACACTCAGACCTAAGAGGTACCAGGCACAGGCTGGGAGCACAATCCAGCGGGTGGAACAGGATACCTTGTGAAGAAACATCTTGGCACCAACCTGCCCACACAGACAGGCGTACCGGCTGACAGTTGGATGGACAGTGAGGTAAGGGGGTGGTAACGAAGCAACAGGGGGTGGCAACCTGAGACATCGGGAGTGATGGGTAACTCGTTTGTGCCTGTGTCTAAAAGTGGCTGGCTGAGGAGGCAGGGATGGGCCGCGTCACTCGCTGAGTCGGTCCATCGTCAGGGGTACATGTGCATAGTGGTTCAGTAGAGCCTGTTGACGATTGTTGTACTTTGTTTGACTGTAAACCTGGCTGGGTGCCTTCCATCCTTATCTGGTTTTTGGTCTTTGGGGGCTCCCCGAGTGCTTGTGCAAAGTCAGCCCCGCACCCGGGAGCCGAGGGTTATCCATACTGCAGGGGCAGGAGTCTCTCCAGGGACGCCTGGCTGGAGCTCACAGCCCTTGTGAAGCAGAGCCCCCGCCCCCTCGCACACAGATACATTGCCAGGACCATCTTCATGCTCGTATTTTCCTCGTGAAAAGCTCCGAGCACAGAGCATGCAGAACGAGGCCCTCGCCATGCCACACCCTCACTAGCTGGCCCTGCGACGCGGAGCAGCTGGGGCGGGGCAGGCGCGGCCGCTCCCGGAGGGGCTTGCAAGTGTGCAGAGCTGAGTGTGGTGTCCTGGGCGAGGGCTCTCCTGCCTCAGGCCTTCGCGCCCAGCCTGGCACCAGCCACCAGAGCACAGTGCAGGCTGCAGCCCCCGGGCCAGAGCTGCCCCTCGCGGGTGCAGTGGGCAGAGCCCCCTTCCTTCAGGCCAGAGCCGTTTGCGCTGCAGGGCCCGGGAGACGCTCCACACAAGGGGAGGCTGCGCAAGGGGGATGCGGGCCCCAGGCAGGCCCCGGGCCTCTCGGGTGGCAGGGAACCGGGGAAGGCAGGCGCCGAGCCGCGGGCAGGGCCAGCCGGGGGCTGCGGGAGCAGGAGCAGCTTTTACAAACACACCCAGGGAAACGGCAGCCAGTCGCAGCCAAGCGGGGCCATCAATAAGTGAGGAGGAATATTAAATTAATGATGATCCTCAAATGGCTGAGTTACCGAGCTGCCTCTTCACATCCGTCTCTAGCCAGAAAAGCAGGGAAGCGGCTTCGACACCGGGCAGCAGAGGCCTCGGGAGCTCCCATCCGGGCAACCCTTGGCCTGCTGGCCGTGCCCAGGCAGGGGGGCCAGGCCCTTGGGCAGCACAGCAGCCGCCTTGGGGAGGTCCTGGGCAGTGCCAGCTGGCCAGGGAGCAGTGTCAGGCGGGTCTCACCCGGCACAAAGGAGCAAAGAGCAGGAGGAGGCGGCTGGGGCCCAGGAACAGGCGGCAGCCCCAGAGCCGAGGGCAGAAGCCGTCGGAGGCTGGGGCGTACCTGGGCTTGGAGGGACTGTCTGAGAAAATCCCAGAGCTCAGGGCCCGGTGCTCTCCAGGCCCGAAGGGGCCGTGCTGAGCCTCCGGTCTGATCCAAGGGAGGCCAGATGTGGGCTACGGAGCGAATGCCTCCCTTAGCCTGGTGGGGAGCGGCACTGCCCCGGCTGCACCCCTGGCTGGCTGGGAGAGCGAGGGAGCAGTGCACACGCAAGTGCAGCCGGGGCTCTGGCCGGCGGACACGCAGCCTCTCGGGCAGTGCCCGGAAGAGGAGTTGGTGGCCCAGCCATGGGGACAGTGCAGGGGATGCTACCGGCCTGGTGCCACTGAGGCTGCCAGGAGCTGGCTCCCCCATGTGCCCGGGAGCCCGGGGTTTGCAGCAGGGCCCAGAGCCCGAAGGCGTCTCACACACCAGCCCAGTGCAAAGACACTCGAGCCGCCCTGCCCACGTTGGTCTCTGCGTTTGTAGTGGGCCCTCTGGGGGTTGGGAGCTCTGTGCGGAGGGCCTGTCTGTGCAGCGTTGGCACAGCCTCCTGAGCCCAGGGCTGCAGGCTCTGCCCTGCCCTGCCGGGTGTCAGGGCTGCCAAGAAGCTAAGCAGTGCGTGCCTTGTCTAGCGGGGCTGGACGGTGCTGAAATGTGTAGGCAGGGAGTGCACAGGGCCTGTGTGTGTGCGTGTGCGCGTGTGCGTGTGTGTGCGCATGGACGTACACACACACACCACAGCAGTCCCCCACTGCATGGGAAGACTTGCAGGGGTGTGTGAATAGAGGGGGACTGTTGTGGGGTTTGGAGCACTGCTGTGACGTCGTAGTCATTCTTGAGTGTGAGCAGGGGGTTTGCCGGCTCTGCTCATACTGGGTGGTCTTGTCCCTCTGGGTGTTTCTGGCTCCCCCAGATACCTCCCCTGTGCAGGGCAGAGCCAGGGGGGCCAGCATGCCTGGAGGGATGCAGAGGGGAAGGGGGGCACTGGTGCTGAATGGCCCTGGCTCCCCGCCATCCCTGTAGGAACTGCACTGAAGGCAGGTGGCTGGCGGGGGGCCAGGGGCTGGGCGTGTCAGGCAGGGGTGAGAGCAGGGGGCTCCCCTGGCCCTGGACTGGGGGGCTCTGTGCCAGCAAGCGCTGCCAGTTTGCACCCATCTCTGACACCCTGCCCCTCCCTTGGGCCAAAGATGCTCCAGCTAATTCAGCGACCCCCCCTGGCTTCTCCTCGGCTTGGGGTCACTGTGGGGCCAGCTGGCCCCGGGTCGCGAGACCCCTCTGCCCGGAAATGGCCCATGTGCCCTGGCCACCCCTCAGCCTGCACCTCCCAGCGCCGACCTGGGCACACGCTGGGGGCAGGGAGCCCAGAGTGCAGGAGGGAAGCGGAGCAACCACACCAACACTGGCGTGCGTACGGGGTGTGCCGGGTGTGTCCAGGCACACCCTAATGTCTTAGGGTTGCCGGGTGTCCGGTTTTTTGGGACTCCGTCCAGTAAAAAAAATCCAGAAAATACTGGACATGTGCAATGTCCGGTATTTTCTGGTTTTCTGACTGGGCGCCCGGATGCCTGGCGGGGAGAGTGGCTGGGAGGCAGGGCATGATCGCTGCTGGGAGCCCTGGTTGCATGTGAGGAGGAGGGGCAGCCCGGTCCGTGCTCCTGCGCGCGGGTCAAGCGCGTGGTGGAGCTGCAGCCGGACTGACTCGCGCTTTGCCTGGACCATGCGGGGGGCGGGAGCGCCCTGGGATCTGCATTGCCCGGGTCAGTCCTGCTCCCCACCGGCTGATATGCTCCTCCCCCCGCCCCCTCCTGGTCGGCCAGTTGGGTCTCCCCCACTTCTCCTCCCGATCTCCTCCGGCCAGCCCCACTGTACCCAACCCCCGCCCCCGCCGCCAGTTCTACCTCCCACCGGCCGGTTCCTCCTCCCGATCTCCTCCGGCCAGCCCCGCTGCACCCCCCGCCAGCGCTGCTTCCAGCGGCCAGTTCTCCCCTCCTCCTCCTGAGCTCCCCCGGCAGCCCCGCTCCCTCTGGCTGTCCCCTCTTCCCCCCGATCTCCCCCGGCCAGCCCCACTCCACCTGACCCCCTCCCCCCACTGACCAGCTCTGCTTCCCGTCGGCCGGCCTCCCCCCCCCCGATCTCCAGCCCCCGACCCCTTCCCGCCAGCTCTGCTTCCCGGCCCCCCCCCCTTCCTCCCCGCTGGTCCCTCCCCCCCCATGAAGTGTGTCTGGTATTTTTTTAAGACAACCTGGTAACCCTATAATGTCTCAAAAAAAAAGTGGCTGCGTTTTAATCTAATCGCATGATACGCTCTTTTAAAGTGTGGATTGCTGTATTATGTAATAAGCGCCGACTTGCACATGTAAAAACAAACTAAGAAGTACAATGTCCCATACTTAAGTTTGTATTTTTTAAGTAAAGTTTAGTTGTTAATTTAAAAAACATTAAGTTTAGTTAAGTTTTTGTTTCTTAGTTTGTTTGATGAATAAAACTAATGTCCTTTATGATTGAGTATTCAATAAATATTTGCCTTTAAAAAAAATCAATAAAATTCCCTGGGTGCACACGCTAATGAAAAGTGCTGTGCACGCCTATGCACGCCAAGCTCAGTCAGCGGGAGAAGCCGGGCTCCAGAGCCCACGGGCACCACGGCGGAGCACACGGCTCTACTGGGAGATGGAGACGGGAGTGGGCAGAGGCCTTGCCTCCCTGCTGCTGCACGGCTGGTTCAGCAAGCAAGCGACTCTCCCCAGCCCGCCTGTGCACCGAGCTGGGCCCTGGGCTCAGGCTTTGGCCCCCCAGATGGGGCTCAGCCAGGCCCAGCTCCAGCCCCCGTCCCAAGGGGCACTGAGCTCGGAGAACCCTGCCCTGCTTCTGACGCTGCAACATGCAGCCGAGCCAGGCTCCCCCTGTGCTCATTGGCTCCTCTCCAGGCTGAGGTCCTGGGGCTGAGAGATGGGGGTTTGCAGGACACGAATGAGCCTGCCGCGGAGACTGGAGCAAATGGTGGCCATGCCCAGTGGCTAGGGCGGGGGTGCCGAGACCCCATGTGCCACAGAGTGCAGCTGGCCTCAGCCTGGCCCAGACACCAGTCTGTCCTCGGCACGGGCCCCAGGCCCCTGAGCCCCCAGCTGCTGCACTTCTGGCACCAGTGCCCCTGCTGAGCAGTGAGCTGTTGGGGACTCGGCCCTGCACCAGGGGCCTCCGTGCCAGGGAGCCTGGGCAGTGTCCCTGCCCGTCTTCTCCATCACCGGGGGAGATTTTTCCATGTACGTGCGGTATAAATACTTGTGCACGAGGCATGTGCCAATGTGCACCACCAGTAGAAACAAAGCCCAGCTCTGAGCGCTCTGCCATTAGCTGGGCGGCACTGGGACCTCTCCTGAGCAGCCGCCCACACACCCAGCTCACAGGTCCTGGCCCAGGCAGACCCTGTCCTGCCGGAGCGTGGCCACCAGGCGCTGGGGCTGCGGGCACTAGACAGTGAATGGCCTCGCACGAGGACTTGTCAGTGTTTCACGGGCTCAGCCTCCCCAGGGGGTGTTTACAGGGCAGTAAATAAAAGCACTCAGCCAAGCGACATTTGTGTTCTGCAAATGCAATTTCTATGCATGATTAGCAGCCAAGCGCACTGGAAAAGCCACGACCAGCACACGGGAGCCCAGCCCGGCGTGGCCGGGAGGAGCAGCTCCTCTGGCCCAGGCCACACCTGCCCTGTGCCCAGGCACATGCGGGGGGCGAGACACAGCCTGGGCTCTGCTGCTGCTGGCGGGCAGCCCCCGGCCTCCACTCCGGCTGCCAGCCAGCCCCTTCTCCAGGTCCCAAGCTCTCTGCCTTCCCAGTGCTGCCCCTCGGCCCTCCTGGCTGTGCCAGCCGCCCCTGCAGGGGACCCCAGCCTGGTCCCTCCTGCTCCGTGGGACCTGGTGCAGATGAGGAGCCGAGAACTTGTTCTGCAGCGGCTGACCCTGCTTTCCAGCGAACTTCAGTCAAACCTACTTCTTAGCTTTAATTATTTATCTGTAACCAATTTGGCAGGAAAACCAATTAAACGAGCGGGTGATTAATGGCTTGCTGATTTGCGTTGCTCCCTCATTTCAATGTCTATAGGATACACAGCACACTTCCTAGCTGCTTGGCCTGCTTGGCTGGGTCCCAGGGCCCCGGAGCTGGGCCGTGCGCCCGAGCTGCTGGGAACCCACATCCCAGGCTCTGCAGAGCTGCAGGGCTGGCGAGGTGGGGGCGCTGCCCACTGCCTCGGGGCGCCCGCCAGCAGGAGGTTCTACCATCCCTTGCCACGGCAGCCCCCTGCCAGCCCCCCTGCGCCAGCGCGGACCCGAGCGAGGGGCGGGAGCAGCTGGAGCAGGGCACAGCGCTGACGGCTGCTCTGCTCGCGGCTGCAGAGAGGCCACTCGCCTCCCCCTCCTGGTGCGGGCGTCTCTCAGTCAGGGCCCCGTCCAGGAGATCTGCCCCGGTGCGCCAGGCAGAGACGGGGCCAGGCGGGCTGCCATGTGGGGCTCACACGGTGCCTGGGCGAGTGTCGCCAGGCGCCCAGTTGCAAGACGGATCCCGGTGGCTCCAGTCACTGCTGCTCCAGGCCATTAAAGCTCCAGTCGGTCGCAGCCCCCGGCGCCCGGTCCAGCCCCTCCCCACTCCCAACCCCCAACGGCCGGTCCAGCCCCTCCCCACTCCCAGCCCCCAACGCCTGGTCCAGCCCCTCTCCACTCTCAGCCCCCGACGCCCAGTCCAGCCCCTCCCCACTCCCAACCCCCAACGGCCGGTCCAGCCCCTCCCCACTCCCAGCCCCCAACGCCTGGTCCAGCCCCTCTCCACTTTCAGCCCCCGACGCCCAGTCCAGCCCCTCCCCACTCCCAGCCCCCAACGCCTGGTCCAGCCCCTCTCCACTCTCAGCCCCCGACGCCCAGTCCAGCCCCTCCCCACTCCCAGCCCCCGGCGCCCGGTCCAGCCCCTCCCCACTCCCAACCCCCAATGCCCGGTCCAGCCCCTCCCCACTCCCAGCCCCCCGCGCCTGGTCCAGCCCCTCCCCACTCCCAGCCCCCGACGCCCGGTCCAGCCCCTCCCCACTCCCAGCCCCCGGCGCCCGGTCCAGCCCCTCCCCACTCCCAACCCCCAATGCCCGGTCCAGCCCCTCCCCACTCCCAACCCCCAATGCCCGGTCCAGCCCCTCCCCACTCCCAGCCCCCAACGCCTGGTCCAGCCCCTTCCCACTCCCAGCCCCTGGTGCCTGGTCCAGCCCCTCCCCACTCCCAACCCTCGGTCCAGCCCCTTCCCACTCCCAGCCCCCAGTGCCCAGTCCAGCCCCTCCCCACTCCCAACCCCTGACCCCCAGTCCAGCCCCTCCCCACTCCCAGCCAGGTGCCCAACAGGCCTGGCCCGGCTGGGGCCAAGGCCTCATCCTGACAAGGCCCCCTAAGGCAAAGGCAAGGGAGAAAGGAGTCCCTGTGTAATGGGTCTCAGCCCTGTGGCCAAAAGGGCCATAGAGCAGTCATCCACATGGCTAGAGTGGCTAGGAGGCAACCAGCCAATCAGGGGCCAGGAGGGACTAGATAAGAAGCTGCAGGCGGGGCAGCAGCTCAGTTGCAGCCAGGCCTGGCTGGGAGGTGGCCGGGCGGGCGGGCAGAACCAGGGACAGCTCCTGGAGGGCTGCCCTGAGATAGCTGCACTTGCAGGTAAAGGCCTGAAGGAATGGTGAAGGGCTTGCCTCCGGGGGAGAATGAGGGGCTGTGCCGGGGAAGGGACCCAGCCCTGCAGCCAGGCTCCCCAGGCATGCCAGGCCTCACTATGGCAGAGCAGGCTGGCCACAAAGGGCCCTGCGGAAGCCACCGTACCTCCCTGCCCGCCTGGCTCAGTGGGGACCTGCTTTCTTGCTCCCCACCCTTCTCCTGGGCACTGCGTGAACAGGGGTGGCCGCCCCTCCCAGCTGGGTGTGGGGCACTTGGGGGGCAGCTGAGGCTGGGCAGGAGCCAGGGCAGAGGGTCCTGTGGCTGCTTTAGCTGGAATGGATCCTGCCCATGTTCCCCAGGCTGGGTGGGCACCAGCCCATGCCACGCTTGGCCGTGCCGGTGTGGGACCCAGAACCTGCTAGCGGGGCAGCACCTGCCTCTGGCCGCACCAGCACACCTGGGCAAACAGCTTTGCTGGTGGAGCGCTGAGTGCGGTCTGGGCTTGCCTCTGTGCCGCCCTGCTTCCTCCAGGGGCCGACAGCAGCTGCCCAGCAATGGGCTTCCCCTGCCTGGATCCCCGCGGGAGGCCGAGGCTCGAAGCCATGGATGGGAGTCGGGTGCGTGGCCCGGGCGGGCTGTGCGCTGCTGGCTGTCGTGGGTCCTCGGCAGCCTACAAGGCCCCCTTGTTCTTCCCGCCTCGGTCTTGGCACCCCTCCCTCTCATTGCAGCAAGGGCCTGGTGCGGGCAGCCCCTTGCTCTGCCCCCCGGCTGGGGCCTGTGCAGGGCACCCAGTGCCACGAGGAGGCTCCCGTGGAAAAGCAGGCGCTGCCTTAAGCTGGCGCATGTGATGCCACGCGTGGAACCCCTGCCCGGTGTTTCCTCGCTTTCCAGCGCTTGATGCTGCAACTGGACGTTCTGGCAGCGCATTTGTGCGAGTCCGTCAGCCGCTGGACACACAGTGCCATCGTGGGGGGCTGTCTGTCTGCAACCCAGTGCTCTCCTGGCTGGCTGACTCCACGTGGATTGGCCCAGACACACAGTCCCCGCCTCAGCAGATTAGAAGGCAGAGACACAAAGGAAGAGAGGCAGGAACGGGCCCCAGGCTGGGGGCAGGGCCGGGGAGCCGGGGCAGTCTGGCTGGGCGAGGGGAAGGGAGGACGTTTTGGACCAAGGACGGGGGTGAAGCCCCTCCCCCCCCCAGAGGACTACGGCTCTGCCCTGGCTCCGGTGCCAACGGCGAGCCTGTGCCGCGCTGTCTCTGAGCAGCAATAAACCTTCCACTCGACTGGCCGGCGGAGAGTCCCCTCTGGCTGCGGGCGGGGGGCAGGGTTGGGGGCTCCCCGACGTGCCGTCACAGAAACTTCCCATCCCCGGGCCCCGTATTGGCCCCCCAGGCCAGCCGCAGGCGAATGCAGTGACTGAGGGCGGCAGAAGACTGTTACCTTCTGAGTGGGCCAGCGCTCAGCTGGCCAGGGCCATACACAGGGGGACTTGGGGCCCAAGGCAACCTCCTGCTCCTGCTCCATCCCCTTATTCAAAGCCCCTGGGGGCCTGGCTGGGGGGGAGGCAGCAGGGATCCCCAAGCACTCACTGGGTTTGCAGGAACTGGAGCGACGGGGCAGCCCCATCCCACTCCCAGGCCCCCTACTGCCATCAGGCTACAGGGCCCTGCTCCAAGGCAAGGAGACAGGGCAACAACAGACTCTTCTCAACGGGGCAAAATCTCATTCTGACAAAGCTCCCAAACCAGATTTGGCCTCTGGAAAAGTGCAGCCCCGATAGGAGAGGCTGGAAGGGGCTAACCGCAGCTGGGAACGAGGTCTCAGAAAGGGAAGTGTCAGTGGCCTTATCTGGAGGGCGTCAATCCTTTTTGAATCCTGCACCATGTTTGCCTCAGTGATGTCCTGTGGTGAGGAGTTCCACAGGCTCATGGTCTGCTGCAGAGGCAGCATTCCTGCCATCAGGTCTGGTGCCTCCTGGTCCATTTCCCCGACCTTCTGCTTGGTTTTGTGCTACAGAGGGGCAGAGTCCCCCGAACCGAGCCGGTGAACCTCCAGGCTGGCCCTGCCTGGCCAGGGTCTGTGCTTGCTGCTAATGGGTGTTCAGCACTAGCTCAGCCCTCCCCTCCCAAGCCCAGCGGCGCCTTAGCTACGCCGAAAAGGCCACTCTGCCGTGTGCCCAGGCTTCCCCTGCCCCCCTCTCACACCGTTTGCACGCACACGGTCTCTGGCTGGCGCTGCCCCCATGCCTGGCGCACGGCCCGGCGGGGGCCATGCCCACCCTCTGCTCCCTGCCCGCGCTGCCTGGGATTTGCTCCTTCGGGGGCTCCCAGCGCCCGCGACCTTCGCGCGCTTCCTATTAGCGGCCCTGACAGCCGCTCGGCGCTGGGACAGCACGGCCGGCGGCCGCGGGGAGTGGGCGAGGGGGTGACAGCTCTGGCTCCAGCGAGGCCTGCGCTGCGGCTGAGAGCGCCCGCCCGCCCCCCCGCAGGGCTCGCGAGTGCGGGCGGCCAGGCAGCCGCGCGCAGGGATTGCGGGGCCGGCTGCGGCCCCCTCCCCCGCGCAGCCTGTGCGGCAACCCCCGGGCAGGAGCCTGCGGCTGCCCAGCCCTGCCTGCAGCAGGGGACGGCGTGTGTGTGTGTGTGTGTGTGTGTGCGCGCGCGCGCCCTGCTCAGGCTGTGTGTGTGTCTGCGTGTGCGTGTGCGTGTGTGTGTGCGCCCTGCTCAGGCTGTGTGTGTGTCTGCGTGTGCGTGCGTGTGCGTGCGTGCGTGTGTGTGTGTGTGTGGGCGCGCGCGCGCCCTGCTCAGGCTGTGTATGTCTGTGTGCGCGTGTGCGTGTGTGTGTGCGCGCATGCGTGTGTGTGTGCGCCCTGCTCAGGCTCTGTGTGTGTGTGTGTGCGCGCACGCCCTGCTCAGGCTCTGTGTGTGTGTGTGTGTGTGCGCGCCCTGCTCAGGCTCTGTGTGTGTGTGTGTGTGTGTGTGTGTGTGTGTGTGTGTGTGTGTGTGTGCCTGCGTGCGTGTGCGCACACCCTGCTCAAGCTGTGTGTGTGTGGATTCTGCAGCTGCTGAGCCCTGGCCTTGTGTGGGGAGGGGAGGGGACCCTGTAGCTGCTCAGCTCTGCACCCCCCCCCACCGCAGGGGGGCCCTGTGGCAGTGAGGAGCCTATGCCTGCCCCCTTCCTCATGTGGCCGTGGCAGTGGCCGTGGCTGTGTGCGGGGGGCGGGTCTCGGCTTTGGAGCTCTGAAGCTCTGCTCAGTGCAGGCTCTTGGAAACACGACTCGCTGCGGCGTATGACCCCCCCTTTCCCCCGTGGTGCTGGAGGCTGGGGTTAGCGAGGGAGCGGTGCCGGGGGCGGAGTAACCACGTGCAAGCTCTGGGCCAGGCCTCTCGTGGCCCGGCCACATCAGAGCTGCGCAGCTGAGGAACTGACTGCGCTGGCTGCATTGGCCCCGGCAGAGCATGAGGGGCGGCCCCTCCTTAATAACCCGGCAATTTCCACAAGCAGAGATGCTGCCAGGGTGGGGGGAGGCTGGGGCGAGATGAGCTCAGTCCCTTCCGCGGCTCGGCGGCCTGGGCCCTGGAGAGAAAGCCATTTGCCGTGTGCTCTGCAGCCCTGTGAGTGTCAGCTGTACGCTCCCGGGGGTGCAGCCGGAGCCTGGCAGAGCCAGCGTACGCCGTGCGGAGAGCCATGTGAAAAATGCTCTCATTCCCGTGTAAGATGCTTGCAAGCAGCCCGGGGGCTAGCACTGTGCCGCTCTGGTTTAAGTTTCTCTAATGAGGTTTGCCTTCTATTACTGTCAGGGAACATTTCTCATTGTGGAAGCCACTGTAAATGCAAAGCCTTAAAAATGAGTTTCCATTTCAGATCTGACAGCTCAGCTGCTAATGTAAAATAGAGAAAAACCACAGATCAGGCTGCCTTTTAGTGCAATTAGCCCTCCAAATGGAGCAATTTACATTGGCACGCTTGTGTCTCTACCCGCAGAAAAAACTCATTACTTAGGCGCAGACCTTCAGGAGCAGGAATGAGGAAAAGAGCAAAAACACACCAGGGAGCAGGTCTCTGGGCTACACATTCCCCTTCCAGGGCTGCTGGGGGGGGCTGGGGATGGTTTTGTGCACCCTGCCTATGCTGACAAGTATCAGAGAGGTAGCTGTGTTAGTCTGAATTTGCATAAACAACGAGAAGTCCTGTGGCACCTGCCTATGCTGTGAGTGTGTACGAGCATGTGTGCTGGGGTGTTTGTGGGCTGTGCGTCTGTCAGTGTGTGTGTGTGTGTGTGTGCAAGAGCATGTGTGCTGGGGTGTTTGTGGGCTGTGCGTCTGTCAGTGTGTGCGTGTGTGTGTGTGTGTGTGTGCAAGAGCATGTGTGCTGGGGTGTTTGTGGGCTGTGCGATTGTCGGGGGGAGAGAGTTGCCAATCTGCTGTGCGTTTGTCAGAGTGTGTCTAGCAATAGGTTGTGCATGTATTGGGGGAGGGCATGTATTGTGCATGGGGGGTTGCTGGCATCCTTGTTGCTTAGCAGCACGGCTGTGCCATGTGGCGGGGCTGTTGGTGTGTGTCAGGGCTGGCTGTGCGCTGCTGTCTCGTCGGTGTGTGAGTTCCCGTGTTCCCAGGGCCAAATGTCCAGCCATTCGTCATCTGCCTCCAGGGTTTACTAATTAAGGGGGCTCATCCATTCTTTCTTTCCTGCTGCAAGTTGCAGGCAGCCCAGGCAGGTCCCTGGAACTCCCAGCCCATTTTCCTCCTTCCCCAGCTGCAGCTGGCCCCAATGGGAACAGGAGCCATGTCCTGGAAGAGCCGCTCTCGCCTGCTGCCGCCTGCCTTGGCAGCCTCCTCCGCGGTGTCTGTCCACGCCTGCGCCTGCAGCAATGGCCAAGGCCGAGCCTGCGGGCCGGCTCCCTGCCTGCGCGTGGAAGGACGTGGGTGCTGGAGCTCTGATTTCCACCCCCCAGCTCTCCGGCGGTGAGGTCAGCACAGCCGTGTCCGGCCCCAGCCTGCCGGAGATGTCTGAGCCTGGGGTCAGGCCCGCACAGACCATCCAGTCAGAGTTCCCGGGAGCGCCTCAGCTCGCACTGCCCTGGGCACGCACAACGAGCCGTCTGGCCCAGGCCCCTGCCCTCCCAGCAGGCCCGAGCACCGCCCCGCTGGGCCCTGGCAGGCCCCTGTCCCCCGGCTCCATGGGGAAAGAGGCAGGCAGGGCTGGGTGGCTGAAGCCAGGCCAGACCCCTCAGAGTGCCCTCAGCACCTGATACAGCCCCGGTCCCCGCCCCATGCCCTGCCTCCTGCTCTCCTCCTGGGAGCCTGGCTGGGAGATGTGGGGCCCTGGGCTGTCCTGGCAGGTGCTGGCTGGCTGGGGGCGCAGCGGCATCCCAGGTCTGCTGTGACACTTTGCTCAGGGGCCCGGCGGGAGGCTGAGAGGGGATCCAGGGACCCCCTGGCATGCCAGTGGCCCAGGCAATGGAACATGGCCCCAGGGGAGCGAGGGCGTTGGGTGCCCGGCCCTTGCAGGGCCACGCGCTGGGGGCTGAGAGCAGCCCGGCGAACGGGGCGGGGCCAGGAGGCACATGGTGGCGTTTCCACAGCTCCCCAGGCGCTGGCCAGTGCCTGGTGTTGCAGGGCGGGTGGCACTGCCCCTCTGCCCCAGTAAAGCCGCCCTCAGCCTCAGGCGCAGCTGTCCCTCCTCCCACCCCGTCTGTCCTAAGCCAGCCGTCTCCCTTTGCCTCCCACGTCTCTGCAAGGCCCCCACATGGCCCTCAGCGAGGTGGGACAGCCGACCCACCCGTCTCTGGCCATTGATTTCTGGCCCCAGGCTCTTGTCCACCAGGCTTGGTGCTGGCACAGCCTGTGCCTTCTGTTGGGACTGGTTCATTCCATCGCTGGCTGTCCGTCCATCTGTCTGGCTCGCTGGCTGTCTGTCCGTCCATCCGGCTGTCCATCTGACTAGCTGGCTTGCCGTCTGTCCATCCGTCCGGCTGTCTGGTGGGCTTGCCGGCTGTCCGGCTGGCTCTCTGTGTCCATACATCCGGCTGTCCATCCAGCTGTCTGGCAGGCTTGCCGGCTGTCTGTCCAGCTGTTTGGCCGGCTGGCTGGCTCGCCGTCTGTCCGTTTGTCCGTCCGGCTGGCTCACTGGCTGGCTTTTGCTCTTTTTCCCATTGGCATTTGTTGCTGTTGGTTGCTACACTTCGTAGCCCCGGAGCGACTTTGCACAGCTGGGCTCCGCCAGGGCAGGCCCCGGTGTCACGGCAGGAGCCGGGGAGAGGGCGGAGCTGGAGGCAGCCCCAGGTCCTGGGTGTGCGGTAGGCAGGCGGGTGGGGCTGTCTCCCGTGAGCAAGAGGGGGGCATGTCAGTGCCCTCGCCTGGCAGACGGGGACACGGTGACGCCGCACGCAGGAGAGACCCGCCCCCCAGTGCCCCGCGGGGTGGCAGCAGAGCCAGGAAGAGGCCAGGCCAGGCCCATGGTCCCAAGGCAGCGCTCTGATCCTTGGGGCTCCCAGAGCACTGAGCAGTGACTGCAGCCCCTCCAGGAAGGAGAGCGATGCCATGAGTCATCCCCATTGGCTGCAGCTCAGTCTGAGCCGGGGCCACAGCCAGAGCCAGAGCTGTGCAGGGCCTGCCCGGGATTCCTGCCCAGAACCTGAGCTGTGCAGGGCAGGCCCAGGCACTAACCAAACAAGGCCCCATCCCTGCAAAGTTCTGTGCTATAGCAGAGCAGTGGGGGGAGGGGGGAGGTCTCCTTAGCCCCCTGGTAAAGATGGGGAAACTGAGGCATGGGGAAGCAAAAGGGACTTTCCCTGGATGGCAAAGTGAGACGGTAGCAGTATCGTGAGTGGACCCACGGGTCACTGCTCCCCAGCGAACGCCACATGTATGCACCCTCAGGGCCACAGGCTCTCATGCCAGGCCACGCACGGCCCTGCATCCTGCCCTGCGGGGCGGGGGAGGGGCAAAGGGCCCGTGGGCTGTGGCAGCAGAGCTGGGCATCATTACGTATTAACCGGTCTCTCTCTCTCCCATTGTGACACCCCTGGCAGGAGGAGAGTGGGGGCAGCAGGGAGGCTGGGCTAACCCGATGGGCCTCTTTGCACCCTCCAAGGCAAGGGCCCCTGGGAGACAGAAGGGGCATCACAAGGAGAGCAGGGGCTGGAGAAGGGGGCTGAGGCCAGGTGGGGTGCAGAGGTCGGCAGGGGTGCGCCCACGGGAGGGCTGGGGGTGCAGAGGCCGGGTGGGGCAGCTTGTGGCACCTGCTGTGGCTGGCTCTGTGCTGGTCCCCAGCATGGCGCGTACGGAGTCAGGGCTAAAACCAAACCCGTGTAAAACTCAATGAGCGGCTGCTTTTTTCATGAGCCTGATTTCTGCAACAAAACAAGCCATTCCCGACCCGGGCCCTTGCCACTGCCGGTTACGGTCACTAAGCAAGCCAGAGAGGAGCCGATTTGACAGGCCGTCATGTTCGTGTGATCCAGCGACAGGCTCGCCTCACTCCCCGCGCCTGGCGCCAGCTTTTCACACCTTGCCGCCTGGAGAGCGGCGCGGTGCTGGGCTCTCTGGGGCACGTGGCAGGGCCACTGATACCTACACGCTGTAAACAGCCAGAGACACACTCGGCTCGGCTCCCCTCAGCCGCCTGATGGCCGGGCCACACACGGTGCGTTCATACCGCTGGCTTCAAGTGCATGTGGCCCCCTGCACAGGCCTCGCAGCCTGCCCGCCCCATGGGACCCCCACTGCTCCTGCAGCCAGGGCTAGCTCCAGCGCCCGAGCCCGGCCCGGCCAGCCCCTGCCGCCTGTGACTGCGCGTACAGCCGGGTCAGCTCCACCGCCCGAGCCCGGCCCGACCCGGCCAACCCCTGCCGCCTGTGACTGCGTGTACAGCCGGGTCAGCTCCACCGCCCGAGCCCGGCCCGACCCGGCCAGCCCCTGCCGCCTGTGACTGCGTGTACAGCCGGGTCAGCTCCAGCGCCCGAGCCCGGCCCGGCCAGCCCCTGCCGCCTGTGACTGCGCGTACAGCCGGGTCAGCTCCACCGCCCGAGCCCGGCCCGACCCGGCCAGCCCCTGCCGCCTGTGACTGCGTGTACAGCCGGGTCAGCTCCACCGCCCGAGCCCGGCCCGGCCAGCGCCTGCCGCCTGTGACTGCGCGTACAGCCGGGTCAGCTCCACCGCCCGAGCCCGGCCCGGCCAGCCCCTGCCGCCTGTGACTGCGCGTACAGCCGGGGGCAGGACGGATCAGGACACACTTTACATGGGGCGGGATGCCTCGGGCAAGGCTTCCCGTCTATGAAATGGGGCCGAGGCTGTGTGCAGGAGCTGTGGGGATCAATTAGCTGCCATCTGTAAGGAGGAAGTGCCCTCGTGATAGTCAAGAGGGGGCCATGCTCTGCCAAACGTTCCAGGGGTGCGAAATCCCCGGTGAACGGAACCTGGCTGGTCTAGTCCCGTCAGTCTCCGTGCGCAGGGAGCAGGGCCGGCCCGCTCCTTCCCGCTGCTCCCTTTGTCGCGAGCAGCATTGTGAGCCAATTACTAACCCAATAATTATTGTTTTAAAGTCTGGATTTGATGCGTGCCTGTAATATTTAATTTTTTACTCTAATTAATTAAAAGACTGCAATTATCTCTCCAATAACGCTGGCATAAACATGGTGTTAAGTAAGCGTGTGAGCCGCCTCGCTCTCGGGCGGGGCGGGGGGCTGCGGGCCCGGCTGCACAGCAGATGGTGGGGGGAGGCTTCGGCACCAAGCAGAAAGCCCTGTTTTGAGGCAGCGCTGCAAAGTCTGAACTGAACATGACCCAGGGCCGCTCCCCTTCGTCCCTCTGGCTGGTGGAGCTGCCTCCTGCCATGGGCCTGGCCCGCCGGGGAGAGCTCTGGGGGAGGGCGGACAAGCGGCTGAGGGGCGGGCAGGTGGGTGGCATGGGCCGAACGCCCGGCAGAGAGCAGTGGCCGTGGTGCCGGCAGCCGCACAGAGAGGGCCCCGCTCTCCCAGGCCAGAGAGGTTCTCTGCTCTACGGCCGCCAGCAGCGTGTAACCCATCCGGAGCATGCGCCTGCCCCGAGCCCTCCCTGCTCTGCATGGGGCCCAGGCAGCCCTCCGCTTCAGGTTCCAATAACCCCCTTTAGGCTTTCGCACCAGACACCTGCCACGGCCCCGCTTCCCTCAGCCAGAGCTTTGGGTAGACGGAGCCTTTGGGGCGCCTGCGGGGGGGCCCAGGCCGAGCCTCGTGCCTGCGCGGTGCCGCGGTGCCCGGCCAGCAGGAGATGAGGGAGAGACAGAGCTGGGTGGTAAGTCCCACAGCTGCCCGCCAGTGGCAGCCCTGGCTGCAGACTCAGCCCCCGCCCGGGTTATGTGTCAGTCACCTGTGCTCCCAGAAGGCTGCAAACGGGGCCAGGTTCTCTGCTGGAGCTTCCTGGACCCCGCTGTGAGCCGCAGGCATAACGGAAAAGTCAGGGAGCTGCTGGGGGGGCACAGGTGCTGGGACTAGCGCACATGCACCAGGGTGATGGTATTTGTGGACAAACACCCTGTGGTGGACAGACACTGTGACTAACGGTGTTCAGAAGCACGAAGGGACTGTCTTCACAGAGCCTCATGCCTTCACTTTTGCTGCTGTCTGGATGGGTGTGTTTTCAGGCCCCATGGTGCGGGAATTTGCTGGTGGGCTCCAAAATAAGGTTGCTGAAAAGCTCCTGACTGATTGGCTAGTGCCCTAGGGAACGGATGCTGGGCTCGGGCGTTTGGGGCTGGGGTGCCGGGCCATGTGGCTGTAGGAGCAGGGCGCAACATGAGTCTAACAGTGCAGACGCTAGGGCCTCCGGGGTGCAGCCTGTCACCTGTGCTGGGAGCCACCAGCAAGGCAGGTGCAAGAGAGAAGTAAGGTTTTGTATTACTGATCAAAGGTCAGCACGGCTGGGCGTGGCAGCGTGGTCTAGTGGGAGACTGCCTGGGTGTGGCAGTGTGGCTGAGCATGCGGACATAGGTGGGCATGGCAGCACGGCTGGGCGTGGTCTCGTGGGAGACTCTGCTGGGTGTGGCAGTGTGGCTGAGGGTGCGGACGTAGGTGGGCATGGCAGCACGGCTGGGCGTGGCAGCGTGGATGGATGTGATGATGTAGCTGGGCATGGGAAGGAGCCCTGCAGAAAGGGATCTAGAGCTCAAAGTGGACCACAAGCTAAATGAGTCACCAGTGTGACGCTGTTGCAAAAAAAAGCCATCATGATTCTGGGATGCATTAACAGGAGTGTGGCAATGAAGACACGAGAAGTCATTCTTCCGCTCTACTCTGCGCTGGTTAGGCCTCAGTTGGAGTATTGTGTCCAGTTCTGGGCACCGCATTTCAAGTAAGATGTGGAGAAATTGGAGAGGGTCCAGAGAAGAGCAACAAGAATGAGGAAAGGTCCAGAGAACATGACCTATGAAGGAAGGCAGAAAGAATTGGGTTTGTTTAGTTTAGAGAAGAGAAGATTGAGGGGGACATGATAGCCGTTTTCAGGTATCTAAAAGGGTGTCATAAGGAGGAGGGAGAAAACTTGTTCATCTTGGCCTCTGAGGATAGAACAAGAAGCAATGGGCTTAAATTGCAGCAAGGGAGGTTTGCAGCTGCAGCCTCCTCCTCCGAGAGCGCCCCGCCTCCTTCGCCACCATGCAGGAGACATTGTCATGTCACTTATCTGCCTTCAGGAGCCCCCAAGGTTCCTGTGTTACTCCTGCCTGGCAGTGGCGAGCTGCTTCCATTGCAACACCTTGGCCCTTGGGGGCTTTCACGGTACATGCCATCCATTGCAGACTTGCTTCTGTGGGGCTTGCTTTCACAGTCTGTCGCCTGTTGTTTTCTTTCTGCTTCATACCCTAGCATGTGTTCACACCCTCTAGTTCCCTGTCCATTCACACCCCTCTGCCCCCACAGCGTGCATTCACACCCCATGTTCCCCAGCACGTGTGCATTCACACCCCTCTGCCCCCGCCAGTGTGCAGTCACACCCCCTATTCCCTCCCTGCATTCACACCCCTCTGCTTCCCCCCCTGTGTGCATTCACACCCCTCTGCTTCTCACTGTTAACAAGCGTGTGCACACACACATGCCCCATTTGTGCTTATCAAACGGAGAGGAAGTGCCTGAAGACTCCCACCTCTCTGTCCCTGTGCTCGGCAGGCCGTGCCACGGGGCTGTGCCACCCGTCGTGCTGGCGCCAGTGCCCCGGGCAGCAGTTCTCCAGTGCTGCAGAGATGCAGTGGCAGGCAGGCAGGAAGAGTGCCTCTGTGTGCACTTTGCTCTGCTTGGTTTTCCCCAGCGTCCTCGCACCATGCCTCCCCTTTGTGTGCGGTGTGTTTGAGCGCTGGCGGGCTCCCTCCCGGCAGCCTCTCTCCCACGGCTCGCCCTGCGCCCTGCGTCACGCCAGCACGCGCAGCACAAAGAGGCCCACTGCCTATTGATTTGTCTTGTTTTGCTGCTCCCTCCTGTGCTTCATAAATGTCAACTTTCTTCTCTGACAAAGCAATTGTGCGGTAACGACTCTTTGTGCCGCTTCTAAATCCCCAATTACATGCGGCGCCGTGGTACAAAGCCATTTCCCTTTGGTGGAAATCGCCGCATAATCCCTTTGCCAGAGGAGCAGCCCGCCAGTGACACACATCTAACTCCTTGTTTGGACCTTGGGATCGCATCTCGCTGATTGCCGGGACTAATTAACTTTCCCTTTCTTCCGGCCTCTGTTGTCTTAATTAATTTCACAAACACTTTGTTCCGCGCGCCCGGCCCAAGGCTCAGTGGTGCAGATCACCCGCAAGCAGCAGACGCCCCAAACCAGGCTCCATCTCTGGCGCAGCCCCATCTTGCACCAGCTGCCTGGGCCCCCCTGTCTGCCCGCTCGCCTGTCGCTCGCCACAGCCGCTGCTCCGGCCCCCAGGCTGCCTGCCCAGGCTGGGCTCTGCAGGGCGAGCGCGCTCCGTGCGGGCCCCCACCTTGCCCTGCTCCTGCAGGCAGCGTGGCACAGGCAGCGTGGCGCAGGCAGCGTGGCAGACCAACACGGCTCCCCCACTGAGACTTGAGCAGGAAGCTGCTGCTGCTCCGTGGCCAGAGGATTTGACAGAAAGGAAACACTAATCAAGATAACGAAGAGCTCGTCTGGCCAGCGACCCGCCTGGTCAGCCGCCCATCCCAGCGCGACCCACGTCTGACGGGAGGGTCCAGGCTGGGACGTTCACAGCGGATTAAATGGGAAATTCCGGGGGCGACTCGGCCGAGAACCCTCTGGGGTGGCATCAGTGTTGAAAGAGAGTGATGGCGGGGCCAGGGACCAGGCTTAAGCCAGCAAAGAAACAAACAGTGTCTGAGCACAGGGCCCATCACCATCACTTTGAATCAACGTGAACCGGAGCCGTGTCGCGGCACAAAGGAAACCGGCCCAGAGGCTGCTGCAAGGAGAGCTCGCGTGACTGGAGACGGGGACCGATCCCTCCTCTGCAGGTGCTGAGCAAGCTGCCCGAAGACCGACCTTGGAGGGCTTGGCTTCCCCTGGACATGGACTGAAATAGCTGTCTGGGGGGCAGCCCCACGCTAACTCTCAGCCTTTCACCTGAGTTGGTGCCCTCTACAAGGGAACCCCTGCAGAAGGTACCCAAGCCTACAGGGCCACAGCAGCTAAGTCCAGCGGGGACGGAACAATTGCAGGATTGCACAACTGGAGTCCAGTGAGTCAGCCCTGCTGGTGTCTGGACTCAGAGGGCAGCCTCCGACTTGGCAGACTGTCAGAAACGGAGCCGAAAAAACACCTTGGACAAATCGCCTCCCCCCTACTCCAGATGTTCTGAATGGCCGCGAAGGTAAATCTTGGTTCTCTGTCTTAGATCGGGGGGTTGCAGCTGAACAAAGCACCATCCCAAAGCCTCTGCTTCTCCATGGGGCGTGTACGAATGGGCCAGAATCCCGCTCGGGTTCACAATGCACCGGGTGATAGCTTGGCTAACACGTGGGGAATGGCACCTCCTTGCTCCCTCCCAGCGGCCTCCTTTTGCTCTGGCAAACTCCTCTGCAGTGTGCAGCCTGCTCTTTGCACCGCTGTGCCCCAAATCACGTCCTCCCACGGCCTGCCTAGGGCTCAGCTCATTTGCCCCCAAATGGACTGGCTGCCTCTCCCCAGGCAGTCCCTGCCTGTCATCTCTGCAGGACTCGCCATTCTCCTCGGTTCTGGGCTCTTTCCAGTTTAGTTTAGCCTTGAATTTCAGTCCGTGCCGGTCACTGGAGCTGTGTGTCTCCTCCCTTGTGAAGGACGGCTGTTGCCGCTGTGCCTAGCTCTGTCCCAGCTCGGCAGATGCCCAGGCAACCCTGCGACCTCCTCCTGCACCACACGGCTCCCTGGGACTGGTCCTTCCCTCACGTGGCATTGCGTCTGCTTTGTGAGTGGCTGGGGGCCCATCAGAAACACCGTCCTTTGTGCTTCCATTGGGGTCCCCAACTCTCCAGCCACTGTGAATAATGCAGGGAGGGAACTTGCTCACTGGCTCCAGCGGGCAGAGCCCAGCAGTGGCGACCGGGGCCAGCCCTGTGCTGGGACAGGTCGCTGGCGAGCAGTGTCCGTGGGGAGATCCCTCGACACTTTCATCCCAGCAGCGGCTCTCATGTTGGTGCAGATTTACCATCAAAAGGGGCTTTCGCTGCACTTCCTGGGGAGAGCGGGTAGAAACTGCACCAGCCCCAGGCCCTGCGGGGGGCGCAGTGTCCCCCGGGGGTGGTTGACCGAGAGCACCCTGTTGGCACAGCTGCCCTGGCAGACACTGTCCAGGGCAGCCTAGACTTCGACTGAGCCTGCACTTATGGACTTGCATGGATTCTGGGGGCCATACCGGGACCCTTGGGACAGACAGGCACCCAGCCGCAGGCCCCGGAGATCCTGCCCAAGGCGTGCACGGAGCTGCATGCTCGGGGGCCAGGATACAGCAGCCAAAGGGCAGCTGCCCTGGGTTACAGAGCAGACAGCACCCACACTATGTCACATCTGGGCACTCAGCTGCTAGGCGGGGCAGTGAGCCCAGAGAAGGCAGGGCCCTTTGGTCCTATGGTGGGGCACAGCTCCCCTGCAGTCGGCTGCCTTCTGAGGCCGCTGCTAGTCACGGCCTCTGCTTATCCCCCTGTGCCCATCTCCTCCATCCTCCCTCCCTCTGCGGCTATGGGCCCCAGGCAGCTGGGGCTGCTGGCTCTGGAGCTCATTAGAAGGAAGCTGCATCTTCCTGGTGCAGGTGAGACGCGCCGCCCCATATCGATCTGAGGCTTGAGGAGCTGGCCGTGGTATTTGCTACCCTTTGGAGTGTTAAAATAACATTTTAGTGACATATGAGCAGGTCAGAGCAGTGCTGCCCCTGGCATCTCCTCACAAGGCAAGCTGGCCCCCGGGAGGAGTGTTTGTGGGAGGAGAGAGCGTGCGAGCCGGGAGCGTGTGCATGCTGGGGTCTGTCGGCATGTGGCCGTGGCTCTGGGAACAAGGTCACGTGGCGGGGGGGGGAGGATTCCAAACCACGTCCCGTTCTGTAGGGCCTCATTGGCCCTGCTGGGCTCTGCCAACAGAATGTGGAGCCAACCCCCGTGGGGCTCCCTGCCTGCCCAGATCCCTGCCCGCAGAGCTCCCTGCCCGCCCAGCTCCTTGCCCGCCCACAGAGCGCCTTGCCCGCCCAGCTACCTGCCCGCCTGCCCTCTCAGCTCCTTGCCCGCCTGCAGAGCTCCCTGCCTGCCCGCAGAGCTCCCTGCCCACCCAGCTCCTTGCCCGCCCACAGAGCTCCCTGCCTGCTCGCAGAGCTCCCTGCCCGCCTGCTCTCTCAGCTCCCTGCCCGCCCTCTCAGCTCCCTGCCCACCCAACTCCCTGCCCGCCCTCTCAGCTCCCTGCCCACCCGCAGAGCTCCCTGCCCGCCCAGCTCCTTGCCCGCCCGCAGAGCTCCTTGCCCGCCCAGCTACCTGCCCGCCTGCCCTCTCAGCTCCTTGCCCACCTGCAGAGCTCCCTGCCTGCCCGCAGAGCTCCCTGCCCGCTCGCAGAGCTCCCTGCCCGCCTGCCCTCTCAGCTCCCTGCCCGCCCTCTCAGCTCCCTGCCCACCCAACTCCCTGCCCGCCCTCTCAGCTCCCTGCCCACCCACAGAGCTCCCTGCCCGCCCTCTCAGCTCCCTGCTCACCTGTGGAGCTCTCTGCCACCTCAGCGAGAGCAGCGGAGCAGAGCGCCGTGGCTAGTGGCAGCCATGTGCCCCCATACTGACCCCGGTGAGCCACAGTGCAAATGCCACGGCCCGGCACCAAGAGACACAGGCATCCACCCCCTCCAGTCAACGGCCCAGGCCTGTTTGAAATCCCACTGCCTGTTTGCTCACGGGAGAGCTCCTGGCGCCTCTGCCTGGCCAACCATGGTGGCTCTAGCAGCAAATGCCCTCCCGCTTGATGCGTGCCAGAGCTGTTGGATCTGCTGGCACCGTGGGGAGAGCAGACCGAGCAGTCCCGGCTCTGCTCCTGCCACAGGCTCCTCGGTACCTTCTGCCAGATTGCTCCCGGCCTGCTGGACAAGGGCTGTGAGCGGGACCTGGTCCACGCTGGGCAAAGATACGGGAGCTGAGGCAGAAGTACCAGAAGGCAAGGGAAGCAAACTGTGGTGCTGCTCCAAAGACCTGCCACAGCTTAAGGAACTGGATGCCTTCCGTGGGGGTGACCCCATCTCCGCCGCCCAGGGGCCCATGGATGCTGTGGCAGGGCTGGAGGCAGCAGCCCACGGACTCAAGCCTGAGAAAAAAGCCCTAGGTACAGAGGCTGAGTTGGCGGCTGCTGTAGAGCGCGTAGCAGAGGGGTTTGGTGACCCAGCGTGACAGGAGCACTGCTCCACTCCCAGCAATCCCACCGCTCGTGCATGTGCTACAGGAAAGGAGAGCCCTGGTATATGATCTTTTGGAGCTGCTGCTCCGGTACATGCGGTAGAGCTGGCTGTTGCTCTGTATTTTCTAGAAGAAGGTGAAGGGATAGAAATGTAAAAGACAAGCTGTGTTTGTACGTGCTTCATGTCTCTTGTGCACTGGAGCAGTGCGACAGAAGGTGTGTTCACGCACACTGAGAACTCACGGGAATCCTCCAGAGAGATTTCCTGGAGGTACCCGCCCATCCTCAGCCGCAGTTTTCTTCTCCGAGCTGATTTATCCTTCCCCCATTGTAGGAGACTTGCCTGTGCCAATTGGTAATCGCTTGTGCAGGGCCCAAAGCAGCACACAGCAGAGACCGGGGCTGAAGCCTCACACGTTCGGGAGATGCACCTTGGCACCCTTGCTCACCCTCGGCGGGAGATCGGGTTCAGTGAGCCCAGCCTGTGGACAATGGTGGCAGAATTTACACTATTGTCCCTAGTCCCCTTAAACACTAAGGGTATGTCTACACTAGCTCATTAGTTTGAGCTAGGTAGGCAAATCAGGGAACCGGGGTTGCAAATGAAGCATAAATATCCCGGGCTTTATTTGCATGTTCCCGTCCGGCCGCCATTTTTAAATCCCGCTTAGTCCGAACTAACTGCCCGCGGCTACACACCACAGTTTAAAGTTAATCTGAACTAAGTCCGAACTGTCACTCCTCATGGAATGAGGAGTAACAGTTAATCCGAACTAAGGACTTAGTTCGGATTAACTTTAAACTGCCACGTGTAGCCGCGGGCAGTTAGTTCGGACTAAGTGGGATTTAAAAATGGTGGCCGGACAGGAACATGCAAATAAAGCCCGAGATATTTAAATCCCGGGCTTCATTTGCAACCCCGGTTCCCTGATTTGCCTACCTAGCTCAAACTAATGAGCTAGTGTAGACATACCCTAAGATCCTTTGCCCTGTTTTCAATCCCTAGCCCCCACCTAAGGTCGAACTTGCCATGTTTAAGGTGTTAGCTGAGATGTGGGTTTGGCCAGGGCCAGAGAGCAAGTCGTTTGTATGTTACAGATGCCTGTTCCACTGTTGTTAGCCGATCCTGTGTGTGGAGTAACAACTGTGCTTCTGTGTGTTGTTTCCTGTGGCCTTCGGGGGAACCTTCTCCGCACTGGTGGAGCGCTGCCCCCAGGTACGAAAGCAACCTGGGCAGCTCGAGGAGCAAGTGTCCCCAGCTCTGAGAGCCTGCAGCAGGACACATGGGTGGAGAGAGACCACGAAGAAAACCTTTCAAATAGCAGGACACAGTGACGGCGGCAAGGGCCAGATGTGGATGAGAGTCACGGAGGAGGAACCCGAGGTGGTGACGTCCCTAATTGCACTTTAGGAAGACGCCCTCTCCCCCCCCCCCAGCAGCCAGTACAGAACCACTGGCTATGCCCCCTAAGCTCCTCCCAGACATTCCCAGCCCACCCCAGTGCTCTATGTACTCCGCCCTTTGGACGGCTTCTGGCAGGATACACTCAGCAATAGGCTACTGTCCTGCATCCCTAGTTCCCTTCCCACCCACCCTCCTGTGGGTTCTATTCATTGGTATTTAATTCAAAAGAGCTCTCTGGAACACAGGCCAGCTCTGTTTGTCTCCTGCACACGGTGTTTGCTGCTGGCAGTCATGCAGAGGGTCACGTTTAATCAGTTGCTCACTATAAATCACAATTTTCATGCAAGGGGGCAAGCATGAAAATGCAACCTGGTCTAGTGCTGTACAGGAAAACCTGTTACTGGTGCTCCTTGTCAAAAGGTTGCCTCACAGCCTTCCTGATTCAAATAAGCCCCGGTGCGTCGCCCTGATAGCCCTTCTATCTGGCAGCTTAACTTCTGCAGCCAGGTGCTCTGATTCTGTGCGCCATCCCTGGGGGAACTTTTCACCCAAGCCTCACAGATATTATGCAGTGTGCGGCAGGCTGCTATGATCACTGGACTATTTTCCTCCTCTAGGTCGAACCTGTCACAAAAGCAGCATTAGTGCGCTTTTGACCCGCAAAAGGCACGGTCTGCCGCCATTCTGTACCTGCTTGGCCTATTTTTGAAGCACTCCTTTCTGCTGCCCAGGTTTCCTGCTCAAGGCCCACCTAAACCCCTCTGCACATGGGGAACAGGGTTAAGGAAGGACCCTGCTCTCATTTGCACCAAAGATGGGACAGAGAGGTGCCCCGTTAGCACACAGACCAGAGATTCCCAGGTAAGTTCTGCACTGACCTCTGGGACACACAAACCAGGGACGCACGGCCTGATGGGGAAGCTCTAGTTCCAGGAAAGGGACTTTCTGTCTCTGAAAGTTCTGCAGCCCCAGCTCCTTGTCCCAGGCCTGCATAACAGTGTGATCCCACCACTCAGTGCCTGCCCTGAGCCTCACACTGACAGTCCACTGGGCTCAGCAATCCGGGGTGTTCCTTCCCAGGTCACAGAGCCGGTCAGGAAACCCCACAAACCCACAGGTGTCAGGTGATGCCTGAGCCCCAGAAACAGGCGAGGGTGAGGGACCCTAGTGTCAGTGTATGCTCTGTGTGCGTGTGCAGGTGCTATCAGAGCAGGGTGGATGGAAGGTGTCTTTGTGTGCGCGGACCCTGTGCAGGCATTGTGCGCTGTGTGTGTGTTTGTGCACGCGCACTGTGGGGTTCCTTGGCTCAGTGTGTCTGCACATGCCAGCTCAGGCTGAGACAAGGCGGGTTGGCGGTGCCTGCGTCTCTGGAAGGCAGTGGCAGGAGGCACAGGCTGGTGGGAGGTGGGCAGTGCTGTCCTAGAGCATCTGAGAGATGAGGCATGGGAGGGAATGGCTGTTGGTGGACGGGGCCAGCGCTGGTGCTACCGGGGAGTCTGGGACCCACCTGGCTCCAGCCCCGCTGCTGCCGAGAGCCCAGGGAGGGGCTGCCCGCCGGAGAACAGCCACCCCGCTGGGGGGAATGGGGGGTGGGGCTTTGACGTTTGTTTTCATTCTGCATCGCCGGGGAAACAAAACCTTCCAGATTTGCCCCCGGCAGGCAAGGTGGGGGCCTGGACGGCACAAGCCCCTGTTCAGCCTGATACAAAGCCGGGAGTTGAGCCCGGGTCTCCCCCAGCCCTAGGGAGCATCCTGCCCACGGAGTCACCGTCTGCCTTCTGCACCACTCTGTGCAACAAGCAGCAATGGGCCAGCCAGGGCTGGTTCCCAAAGCCCTGGGCGAAGGGCCTGGAACCTGTGGCTCCCACCCCCAGCTGAGTGCTGACCCTGGGCTGCTGGCGCCCCTGCAAGACAGGAGAGGGGGTCATGCTCCATAGCTGGGCAACGTGGCGTGTGCAGCCCTGGCCAGCCAGTGCGCGGGGGCGGTGCTTGGAGCATTGCTGAGCGTGGGGGCCAGGGGACCCATGGATGCCCAGGCTGAGGCTCTGCTAGGCAGGGATTTGGGGCTGCCCTGGCACCTGCTCCCATGCTGCATTGAGGGGGCTGGCCCCATGTGGCAGCTGGGCCTACCACCTGCAATCTACCCTGGGGCCTGGGAGAGGGCTGCTCTGCTGAGCCACGGGGAGCCATGCCTGGCATGTCAGTCCTCAGACACACCTGCCCTACAGGCTGCCAGGTTTTCCCCTTGCTGCCCCCTCTCCGGGCCTGTTCCCTGAGCCCCCCCAGCTTTCTGCCTCCCCCCACTCCCCAGCAGGAGGGGTTGTTTGCTTTATGGTGCCCTTGTCCCAGCTGGTGGCACTCAGCCCAGCACGGGCCGGCCCTCTGCCTCTCCCCCTTGCCGTGTCCCCTGGGACCACGATTGCGCCGCGCCTGGGGGGAGCGAGAGAACTGTGCTGAGATGACATTTCGGTTATACATGATGCCATTAAAATATGATAAGAACACTATTAACATTAATAACCCTTTTCAGTGTAGCGTTTAGGGAGCAAAACAAGCCATTAAATATTACGGAGCCATTGGCACTTTGATGGCTCAGGGAGGGGAACATTTGGCCTTATTTGTCTGCATGCTCCCTCGGAAACATGCTGTCATCGCTGGGAATGGGCCCCCTCGGCCTGGCGCTGCCCCGGACAGGGGGACAGGCCATTCCAGAGCACCCAGGCGTGGGCCAGGAGGGCAGGTCTGTCAGAACTGGCTCAGACGGGCGTTCAAACAGGCAAATAAAGAGCCAGGAGGGAAAGACCAAGTGCCCCAGGGCAGGGCAGGGCTGTGCTGGGAGGACGTGTGTGCAGGGGAGACGGCCGGGGTACAGCAGGCTGGGGAGATTACGTGGGGAAAGCCTTGTCTAGGGTGGGAGGGTCTAGGGTGGGAGGCAGGGGGCCCCAGGTGAGCTCGGCAGCCCAGGGGCTTGTATAGAGAGGAGGGCCTGGATCTGGGGGCAGTTGGAGGGTGGTGGCTGGGTGGGCAGGGAGGAGCTGGAGGAGTGCAAGGCTGGGGCCTCCTAGGGTGGATTTGTCCAGGGCGGGCTGTCTAGGGAGCAGGCCTTGGGCAGGGCATGTCTGGAGGGGCTGCCAAAGGGGAGACAGGGCAGGGTGCTGGCTGGGGCTGCAGCATGAGGGGAGAGGCCGGAGGCCTTGGGGTGATGGAGAGCCGGAGCAGGGGCTGTTACAGAAGAGCCCCAAAGGACTTGCCCAGGAAGGGGAGGCTGCGGTGTGGAGGGACCCAAGCAATGGCCAGTCTCGCTGCCCAGAGTCCCTCCTCGGAGCTGCACTGAGCTCGGCGCTCTCCTGGGCCCACTGCAGCATCCCAGCTCCCCCGGCACCCGGCAGCTCCAACAAGTAGGGCTCCTGAACAGGGGGCACTCGGTGTGGGGAGGGTAACAGCCCCACCAGGGGCCTCCCATGGGCGTGGAGGATGGGCCCCTGAAGAGGGACCTGCAGGGCTGCACTGGCGGGACAGCTGAGACGCCGGGCCATGCAGGGCTGCACTGGCAGGACAGCTGAGACGCCGGGCCATGCAGGGCTGCACTGGCGGGACAGCTGAGACGCCGGGCCATGCAGGGCTACACTGGCGAGACAGCTGAGACGCCGGGCCATGCAGGGCTACACTGGCGAGACAGCTGAGACGCCGGGCCATGCAGGGCTACACTGGCAGGACAGCTGAGACGCCGGGCCATGCAGGGCTGCACTGGCAGGACAGCTGAGACGCCGGGCCATGCAGGGCTACACTGGTGAGACAGCTGAGACGCCGGGCCATGCAGGGCTACACTGGCAGGACAGCTGAGACGCCGGGCCATGCAGGGCTGCACTGGCAGGACAGCTGAGATGCCGGGCCATGCAGGGCTACACTGGCAGGACAGCTGAGACGCCGGGCCATGCAGGGCTGCACTGGCAGGACAGCTGAGACGCCGGGCCATGCAGGGCTACACTGGCAGGACAGCTGAGACGCCGGGCCATGCAGGGCTGCACTGGCAGGACAGCTGAGATGCCGGGCCATGCAGGGCTGCACTGGCGAGACAGCTGAGACGCCGGGCCATGCAGGGCTGCACTGGCAGGACAGCTGAGACGCCGGGCCATGCAGGGCTGCACTGGCGAGACAGCTGAGACGCCGGGCCATGCAGGGCTGCACTGCGGCCATTTCATGTGGGGAGGGGGCTAGTGGGGCCCTGCAGGGCCACCCATGTGCTTGTGTCATGTGACCCAAGGGCCCCACTGTGTCCGACCCGGACAAAGCCCTGGGGGGTCCAGCCAAGTGGAGAGAGGCAGGACATGGTGGGGGCCAGCTTGGAGAGCTCAGAGCACCCGGAGGGGGTAGCTGGCTGGGGGAAGCTGCTGCTGGCATGGCAGGAGCCTGCTCACCCCTTTGGTGGAGGGCGTGTGACCCTGGAAGGCCAGGCTGCTCCAGGCTCAGCGGGGCTCCCAGCACCAGCCAGCCCAGCCCCTCCCCTCCTGAGGCCCTGCCCACGGGCTGGGCAATTGCGATGCTCAGTGCAGCCGGGTGCTGGGAGCCCAGGGCCTGGGCCCGCTGCCAGGAGGCGTCTGGCTGGGCTCAGCTTGGGGTGTTGATGCGCATTTGTCAGGTGCTCCTTGGCCTGGGAGATGCCCCCCCATGTGGCACCTGCCAGCCGCAGCCCAGCCAGGAAGTGCCTCCCCCCCTTCCCCAGCAGCTCAGTCTGCCCCCAGTCTGGGGAACTGCCAGCCTGACACGCAGCTTAGGGCCTGGCCGTGGGTGGGGCGGAGCTCAGCTTGCAGGGCCTGGGGGTGGGGGCGGAGCTCAGCTTGCAGGGCCTGTGGGTGGGGGCGGAGCTCAGCTTGCAGGGCCTGGGGGTGGGGGCGGAGCTCAGCTTGCAGGGCCTGGGGTGGGGGCGGAGCTCAGCTTGCAGGGCCTGGGGGTGGGGGCGGAGCTCAGCTTGCAGGGCCTGGGGGTGGGGGCGGAGCTCAGCTTGCAGGGCCTGGGGGTGGGGGCGGAGCTCAGCTTGCAGGGCCTGGGGGTGGGCGGCGGAGCTCAGCTTGCAGGGCCTGCGGGTGGGGGCGGAGCTCAGCTTGCAGGGCCTGGGGGTGGGGGCGGAGCTCAGCTTGCAGGGCCTGCGGGTGGGGGCGGAGCTCAGCTTGCAGGGCCTGCGCGTGGGGGCGGAGCTCAGCTTGCAGGGCCTGGGGGTGGGGGCGGAGCTCAGCTTGCAGGGCCTGGGGGTGGGGGCGGAGCTCAGCTTGCAGGGCCTGGGGGTGGGGGCGGAGCTCAGCTTGCAGGGCCTGCGGGTGGGGGCGGAGCTCAGCTTGCAGGGCCTGGGGGTGGGGGCGGAGCTCAGCTTGCAGGGCCTGCGGGTGGGGGCGGAGCTCAGCTTGCAGGGCCTGCGCGTGGGGGCGGAGCTCAGCTTGCAGGGCCTGGGGGTGGGGGCGGAGCTCAGCTTGCAGGGCCTGGGGGTGGGGGCGGAGCTCAGCTTGCAGGGCCTGCGGGTGGGGGCGGAGCTCAGCTTGCAGGGCCTGCGGGTGGGGGCGGAGCTCAGCTTGCAGGGCCTGGGGGTGGGGGCGGAGCTCAGCTTGCAGGGCCTGCGGGTGGGGGCGGAGCTCAGCTTGCAGGGCCTGCGGGTGGGGGCGGAGCTCAGCTTGCAGGGCCTGCGGGTGGGGGCGGAGCTCAGCTTGCAGGGCCTGGGGGTGGGGGCGGAGCTCAGCTTGCAGGGCCTGGGGGTGGGGGCGGAGCTCAGCTTGCAGGGCCTGGGGGTGGGGGCGGAGCTCAGCTTGCAGGGCCTGGGGGTGGGGGCGGAGCTCAGCTTGCAGGGCCTGCGGGTGGGGGCGGAGCTCAGCTTGCAGGGCCTGGGGGTGGGGGCGGAGCTCAGCTTGCAGGGCCTGGGGGTGGGGGCGGAGCTCAGCTTGCAGGGCCTGCGGGTGGGGGCGGAGCTCAGCTTGCAGGGCCTGGGGGTGGGGGCGGAGCTCAGCTTGCAGGGCCTGGGGGTGGGGGCGGAGCTCAGCTTGCAGGGCCTGGGGGTGGGGGCGGAGCTCAGCTTGCAGGGCCTGCGGGCTCTGGCCGATCTCGAGAGCCATGGCAGCAGCTCTATGGTGCCGGGCTCGCTCCCCGGCACACAGTGCCAGCACGGCCCAGCCCCAGGGACTCGGGGCCTTCCGGTGGGAATGCGTCCAAAGTGTGCGAGTCCAGCCAGCTCAGAGTGCAGCCCCAGAGGCTCCCTCCATGGCCCTGTGCCGCCCTTTGCTCTCTCCCTGGCAGTCACGTCCCAGGCAACGTGACAGCCCGAGCCCAGCTGTTTTGAACGTTGTTTGCCTCCCGCGCCCGGCTCTGCCCCGGGGTGCACTGGTGCGTCCATTGCCTGCTGCCTGCCCAATGGCTGCTCGGTGCAGCAGGCAAGGGGCATGTGTCCCCCTAGCGGGCTATCCCCCCCGGCCCCAGCCACTCGGGGAAGGGCGTCTGTGCCGTGGGGCAGGCCTGGCGGTGCCCACTTACTTGCCAATGCCAGGGAGGCAGGGCTCTGGTACGCGTGCTGGGCCAGCCCGATTGTGCCACTGAGCCCGGCCGATGCCTCCACAGCTAGAACCCCCCATGCTGGGAAAGCGGCCGTAAGCAGACAACAGCACGACGGCATCTGTGGGAAAGCAGGACGAGCCTCCTGCCCCAGCTGGTCCTTGGCAGCAGGAGCTGGCAGAAGAGGGGGAAGAGCCTGCGACGGGGGGGCAGGGGTCCGTACCACGTGTGGGGGGCTCAGGCCCAAGCCCAGGCCCGGGCAAATTATGCTGATGGAGAGTGCGAATGCCGCACAAGGAGACGCCCCTGCCTGGGCTGGCCAGGAACACGTGTAATCTCAGCTCCCGCGTCAGGAACCGCTCGCGGGCCAAAGCCATCTCGGGCCTGGTCCCCACTGCACCCTCATTTCTTCTGCAGCCCAAGGTCACTTCAGTGTCGGGGCCCGGCGAGGACCAGCCAGGCAGCTCTGCTTGTGCACCTAATCTGAGGAGCCTGGCTCCGGGAAGCAGGGCCTGGCTGGGGGGACGTGCAGGCCCAGGGCGATTGGCCAGGGATGCCTTGTGCCTTTAGACACACTGGCAGCCGCTGCGTGCGGCCAGAGAACTGCCGGGCACAGAGCCTGCGGGGAAGGGGGGTTACGCTGCCTTCTAGCAATCACCCAGACTTCTCCCTGCCTGGCGCTGCTGGGAACATTGGCACCATGCAGCCCCCGGCTCTGGGGCAGGGCGGGGCAGGTCCCGCTTTCTTTGGAGGGGACCGTGGGCTCCGTAGGCTGAGGGCTCTGCAGGGCCCCGCAGCTCCGCAGTCTCAGCCGCCCACGTGAGGCCGGGCTGGGCTGCACGGCACCTGCTCCTTGTGCCACATCCCGCGGGCAGAGGCCATTGCCGTGGCTGGCAGAAGGCAGGGTGGATGCACACGGGGCCCTACTGAGCTCTGAGGGCAGACTGAAGGAACTGGGCTTGTTTAGTTTGGAAAGGAGCAGACAGAGGGGATGTGAGAGCAGTTTTCAGGTACCTAACAGGGTGTTGTGTGGAAGTGGGGAGTTTTGGGGATTCGGGGCAGGGGGTTGCACACAGGGGGGCACTTAGTGCCTGGAGGTTACTGGTTTAATGTGACAAAGGGGGGGAATTTGTGATTTCAGAGAACAGCCCAGAGTTGGAGCCGCGGTGTCTGGGACCCTGGTGACCCCGACCCTGCTGAGCGGACACGGGACACGGCCGGTTCTGGCCAGACGACAGACAATGGGCTGCAGAGGGGGGACCCCGGCCACCAGCCCAGCTGGTCCCAGGAGGGAGAAGAGGGGCCCAGGCGACCCTCTTACCTGGGGAGAAGACAATGGCCGGGGGAGGGGCTGTTGCTGGGGTATTGGAGGCTCTGCGGGGAGACTGGGGCTGTTTTTGGGGACTGAGGGCAGAGCAGGCAGGACTCAGCTGGCTGCGGGGAGACTGACGTGGGGGCCGGGGGCCCAGGCCGACTGGCCTGAGGGATCCTTTGCTGTGTTCAAAGCTCAATAACCCCTCCTGCTGGGTGCTGGCTGGGAGTCGGTCTGGGCTGGAGAACAGGGAGGCGCTGTTCCTTCTGGGAGTGGAGGCCCCAGGGGTTCAGAAGGATTGGACCCCCGAGGGGGCTCACGGCAGAGGCAGGTGGCTGGAGGCCCTGAGAGGCACCGTCCCAGAGGCGGAGGGGCGGACCCCCCAGGTGAGAGTGGGCCCCCCAAGAGAGGGTTGCCGCACTGGAGTGGACTCCCTGAGAAGGCGCTGCCGCACTGGAGAGGGGGGTTCTGCCGAGGGGCCAAGTGTGGGCACAACCTGTGAGCTGTCACAGGTGTCACAAGGAGGAGGGAGAAAAATGGTTCTCCTTGGCCTCTGAGGACAGGACAAGCAGCAAGGGGCTTACACTGCAGCAAGGGAGGTTCAGGTTGGACAGTAGGAAAAACTTGCTGCCCGTCAGGGTGGTGAAACACTGGGATAAGTTGCAGAGGGGGGTTGTGGAGTCTCCATCCCTGGGATATTTAGGAGCAGGTTGGACAGACGCCTGCCAGGGATGGTCTGGACGGTGCTGGGCCCTGCCGTAGGGCAGGGGACTGGACTCGCTGCCTCTCGAGGGCCCTGCCAGTTCTAGGGTTCTGTGATCCTACAGCAACACCGGCCGGGGCCACCTTTCTAAGGCAGACGGACCACCGTGATCAGCCCCCCGCCTCCCATGTGGTTCAGGGCCTGGCTCACCGAGCAGCTGCCTCACCCTGCCTGCCACGTGGAGCCGAGGGGTTCAGACCCCAAGTGGCTCCCTTGGGGGTGGGCTGGGTGGCAACAGCCCCGGCGCTCTGGCACTGAGCAGGGCCGTGCGCAGCTGCCAGTCCTGACAGCCAAGGTGACCTGCCCCGCCCGGCGCTGCCAGCGCACAGGGGACGAGGAGGCAAGCACGCAGAAGCTCTGACACAAATCACTGTCATGCTGCGAGCAGAGGGCCGGGCGCCGCGCCTCCCAGGAAAGGTTAATGCAGCCAAGCCGCAGCCCCGGAGAACGTCGCGCTGGTGCGCTCAGGTCTGGGCTGTTCCTCTGCCCTTCCGCCCCCAGGCCGTCTCCAGGCAGGCCGAGTGCCCGGCCGCAGGACAAGGCAAGCGCAAGAGCCCTTTGCCCCGCTGGAGAACGCCCCCACCCAGGGCGAGCGCGGGTCGCTGGAGCTGGGGGATCCGTTCCACGCCAGCCTGCGCCCCACACGGTGGGACGCGTGCGAGGGCCGGCCTGTCCCCTCACAGCCCCAGTGGAGACTGGCGGGGGGCACTGGCAGCTGAGGTGGCTGCTGCTATGTCCCTCCAGCAGGCCAGACACCGAGGGGACCACGCCCAGTGCTGCAGGTGGCTTTGCGCCCTGGCTCCCCCGCGTGATGGCAGCACAGCCCCTGCTGGCACTCGGCAGCCCCTGGGGCTGGGCTGTGCACATGTCCCTGGCACGGGAGAGGTGGCTCCAGGGGTGGGGTGCTCTGGGGCTGCTCCCCGGTTCCTGTGCTAGCTGCTCCACGGGCTCTGCCCCTCGCACAGCCCCACCCAGCCCCTTCCCTCGCTTGGCATGCTGACCCCGCGTTGTCTGTCCCCGGGCACTCGGACGCCTGGCCAGCACGGGCCAGGCCCTCCCTCAGCCCCAGCACCCCCGGGCAAGACCTGGCAGGTGGCTGCATGGAGGGCGAGGGGTGGCTGGAGCAGGGTCCTGGCCCAGGGCCCTTTCAGCGAGGAGCCGACTGAACCCGCTAGAGCCAGCCTGGGCAGCTTGCTATCCTCTGGGGCCGCTGCATGACCTCTCTGGGTCCCTAGGGCTGTTGGCCCCTCCTGGGGCTCCAGTCCGGGTGGTGTCTGCGGGGGCCTGGCTGTCCGCCTGGAGCTCGCACCTCTGGCTTGCGGAGCGCCCAGGCCAGAGTCAGCACTGTGCGTCCTGCCTCCTGGGCCACCAGCCCCCCCAGAGCTGATCTCTCCCTTCTGTGCCCCTGGCGCACGCCCACCAGGTGAGGGGGCAAGAGCTCAGGGTTAACCCCGGCAGCGCCAGTGGGGTGGGAGTGCCTGGCACCCCGATCCATGTGTGGCAGCGCGTCGGGCACCCCCCGATCCTGCACCCCGTCTCCAGCAAGAACAGACTCCGCCAGCCAGTAGAACAGGGGGGTTTATTGCTTCTCCAGGATACAACCCAGCACAGATGTGATGTGGACATAAGGAGTCAGGGGCTGGCAGCCCTAGATCCCTTGGGGCAGGGGTACCCAGGCCCCTCAACTCCCAGCACTCTGCTTAGTCTGTTCTCTTCATGGTCTCCCAGCCAACCTGCCCAGCTCCCCGGCCCTGCCCGCCAGCCAGGTGGCATCTCCGCCTCCCTCCCTTTGTCTGTCCCCCTGGGAAGAGCCTTGTTCTCTGCTCAGGCTGGGCCTGGGTGTCTGGGCCAATGCACATGTGGGTGAGTCAGTGGGAATCCCACAGCCCAGCGCAGGGGAACCCCGGGTTACAGAGCAGACAGCCCCCCCTGCGTCACTACGTCACACCATGGCAATGTCCAGCACTGCACACGGACACCGGATGCTGCCAGTCCTAACCCTGGACAAAGGGCCTGCCCGCCCCTGCCTGCTGTTCCAGGGAGATGTCCCTGGCCAGACCCTGACCAACCTTCCAAGGATGGACGTCCCCTGCCAGGGCCCCAGAACCCCTCCTTTCCCCGCTGTGGAGGATGTGTCCTGCATTGGCCCTTTAAGGGTTAAGCCCCAGAGAGAGAGGAGCCTGCGGCCATTGAGGGCCCAGCTGGGCTGTATAAATAGAGGCTCCTGGTGAGTAGGGAATAGATGCTCCCTGCAGCAGGGGGGACCAGACTGCCAGGGAAGCTGAGGTGGGGCCTCTGGCCTGACTTTGCTCCCGGGCTGCAGGGCCTGAAGTGAGGCTGGAGGTAGCAGGGGGGCAGCCAGGGCAGGAGAAGGCAGCAGGCCCAGGCCCAGGCCCACACCCCCTGCCAATGCTGAGTGGCCCCTGCGGTGGGGCTAGGTGAGGCCTGGCCGTGGGTCACTGAGGCTAAGTGGGTGCAGGAGTTGGGGGAGAGGACCCCAGCGTGCAGGGGTGCTGAGCCAGGACCGAGTGAGGGGGGAATGGCCGGAAGGGGGTGTTCTAGGGCTGCAGAGCTAATTCCCGGAGTGAGCAGCCGGGCGGTGATGCTTGCCCGTGGCAGCCGGCCTCTGTGCGCCGGAGAGGGAATAACAGGCCCTGGCTGTCCACATGGCCCCAGTGCTGCAAACGCCTTCCCGCTTAGCCTGGCCTCTCCTGCAGCCCACAGGATCCACGCCTCAGAGCCCTGCAGACAGCTCAGCAGCCCTGGCCTGCGTGCGCCTCCCCTCTAAATCCCCACTGGGGCAGGCGCTCGCAGCCCCCTCGCATGGCCCTGCGCCGCCGGGATCGCAGGAGCCTCTGACCAGACCAGCAGCCTCGGCTACGGAGCCGAGCATGAAGCCAGACAGGCAAACTCCTACAGCTCCAAAGCCCCGCTGCGTTAGCACAGGAGCAGCTCGCTCACGCTCTCTCCGCACGCGCCACGCTGCTTTACGGACGCGCGCAGCCACCTGTTCGCGGGGCTGGGGCTGGGAGGGCTTAGCGGGGGCAAGGCAGAAAGCCCAGGCAACACCCTGACTGTAAGAGCGGAGAGACCCCGATTGCGTTCAGCTTGTTCTCCGGCTGTTGCGGTTACAGCGGGACAGATGCCGGTAGACAAGAGAGGCAGGTAGGGTGTTGCCCCACGTGCCTGCCTAGGAATCTGTCCCGTTGGCGCTGTGTGGCAGAGCGATCCCCTGGTCTGGCCAGAGCCGAGCTCGTGGCGGGGGGGGCTCGGGGCCCACGTGGGACGAGAGGCTTTGGGGTTGGACCGATGGGCTGAGCCGATTGGACAGGAGTTGGACTGAGGTGTGAAATCTGCTGCCGCCTTCCCTTGGCTCTGAGCTCCTGGGCCTGGCCAGGGAGCTTTCAGGGCGACCCCATGGGCAAGAGGGTGTGGGAGGGGCCACCGGCCCCTCGCTGTGCTCGGCTGGCTCCTTTCTCCTCGCTCCCGGCCTCCTTCCAGCCACACGGTCCTGCACCCGCTCTCTGGCCCGGCTCGCTGTGTGCGCGGCTGCAGGCCCTGGCAGTGCCCGGTCTGGCGGGCGGGGGCGGGGGGCCGACAGGGCACGGAGCTCTGCAGAGCTGGCCTGTGTGGCCCCCGAGCAGCTCGAGGCCCCCAATCTGCTTTTTAGTATGCGGGGGAGGGGCCAAATGCTGCTGAGTCCCCCCTGGCTGCCCTGTGCGGGGCGCCTGTGTCCTAAGCCCTGCCCCGCGCACTGCAAGGGGATCCTCGGGACGCATGGCTCAGACCCCCCAGGCCTGGCTTTGCCAAAGCCCCAGCACCCGCAGCACCAGGGGGTGGGGCAGCGCCCAAGGGGCCAGACCTCTGCCGCCCGGCTCCTGGGGCTGGGGTGTGAGCAGGGGGGGCTGTTGCCATGGCAATGACGCCGTGGGGGCTACCGTGCGGGGGGGCGGGACGCAGACACCGTCCACACCCTGCACCAGGGAGCCCCCCACACGTGCCTCCCGCGCCCAGGCTGGGCTGGCTCTGATCCTAGGCCTGCAGTGGGTACCCGGAGCCATGAGAGCCCAGGCCTTGGGGGTGGGGGGGGCCTGGCTGGTTCAAGGGAGGGTCTGTAACTCGCCTGCCTCAGCAGGGACATTCCCCCCACACAGCTTCCTCCCTCCGCCCCGCCCGGGCCGGGGTCCCACAGCAGCCGGGGCCAGAGCCGGGAGGTCCCATCACCGCACCAACTCCCCTTCCTCTTGGGATCTTGGGCTCTGGAAGGCAGCGAGAGCTCGGGGGCCCCGGGCTGGGGGAGGCCCCTCTAGGGCTGGAGGCCAAGGTCTGAGCCCTGGCAGGGGGCTCGCAGAGCCAGGCGCTCGAGCAGCCGGGGATCCCTAGGGGAGCGGAGTGTGGAGAAGCCCAGGGCTCCCAGGTGCTGGCCCCAGGTGGGTCTGGGAGAGGGCGCCCCTCCCCAGGGCTCTCAGCTCAGCCGCAGGCAGGGGTCAGGCCCCCGGCAGAGGCTGATTTGCAGGGGAAGGCGCTGGAGGCAGAGGGCAGGAGAACACGGGTGCCTGGATCGCGCCAAGTCTCGGGGGCGGCTCAGAGCCGGAGGAGAGAGAAGCGGGGAACACGTCTCTTGCAGGCTGGGGTGGAGGAGGGAGAGCAAAGCAGGGGCAGGGAGAGCACTGGGTTGGCAGTGCCCCCAGGGACGGGAGCAGCCGCGGGTGCCTGGCCTGTTGGTGTGTGTAGCCAGGAACAGCCCTTGTGACCTGGAGCAGGGGCTCCCCGCAGCGGGGACCAGGTGTGATGTAGTGGGGGTGCGGTCCACTCGCTCGGCACGGTGCTTGGGCTGTGGGTGACCCCTACTGGCCTCTGCCCGTAAGCACTGCCCAGCGGGGGGTCGCCCTGAGGGCCCTGATGTGTAGACCATGGCCCAACGGGCTCTCACCCGAGAGGGAAGGAGTTGGAACAAAGGAAGGGGGTGGTCTGGGGGAAGAGTTGGTCTTGGCTGGGAAAACATGAAGAGAAGAGACTAAGCTGAGTACTGGGGGTTCAGGGGCCTGTGGACCCCACCCCATGGGGCCACATCGAACCTGCGCTGGGCTGTACCTTGCAGAAGCAATAAACCCTCCTTGTTCTACTGGCTGGCGGAGTCTCATCGTGTTGCAGAGGGGGGGTCCCCGACACGCTGCCACACCAGGACACGGAGCAGCCCCCCTCCGCACCCGTTTCCCCCTGCAGCCCCCACCCTGGGTGCTGGGCTCCGACGTGCCAGCTCTTTGTCCTGCTGAGACTCCAGCACCCTGGGAGCACCGTGTCCTTGAGGCTTTGTCCCAGGTGCCACGGTGCCAGTGTGAGGGGCACCCTGCTGGAGACTCGCCTGCACTGGCAGCGTGCACGTGGCAGGTGTGTGCAGTGCAGGCGCACGGCTGCGTGGGTGCAAATGGCTCTCTGGGTGCATGTGGCTGAGCTGCCCTTGCCAGGCAGAGGTTCAGGGCTGCAGCATGGGTGCCCGTGTGGCATGGCTATTGAGCAACGTGCCCGTGGGGCTGCATGTTCAGAGCGGGGGATGGCACACAGGGGCTCCCACTCATGGCACCGTGTAGCCAGGCAGGCAGTGGAGGGCGTGTGGCTGGGTCAGGCGGCCCCTGGGCGCTGAGAGCGCCGCCGGAGCCAAGCCTGGGGAACTTGCCAGGACCCCTCGGGCGGTGGCGAGATGCCACCTTGCTGATTACGGCCCCGTGCATTCCTGGCTGGCCGGGCCAGCACGGGCGTCTTGCTGCATGGCACTGTGCTCCCCGGGAGGGAGCAGCTTGGGGCTGGGAGGAGGCCTAACGAGCGGCTTTGTTAATTGTGCCCTGACCTTTCCCTGCTAAGGGTTCACCCCCGGCTCAAGCTAGTGCCTGCGTGGGTTCAGCTGCTGGGCAGTCTGACGGCCAGGGCGAATGGGGAGAATTCGGGGGGACACGCCCAGAGCAGCTGCAGCCAGTGGTGTGGCTGGAGCCCCAGGGAGTGACGGCTGAAATGAGGGTCCACGTTCGTGCCTCACGAGCTTAATGGCCCTTGGGTCCGTGGCCACCAGCTGGAGCTGGGGCTCTGCAAAGGCCACGGGCCTGGAAAGATCCTACCCCGACAGGAGGCAGCCGAGTCCAGAAGTGCCACGTTGGGCCCCTCTTAGCCTGCCTGCCCTGGTGGGTGCACAGCAGCCCGGAGTCTGGCTCGGGGCCTCCCTGCACTCACACAACGGCTCCGTTCCTCTGGCAGGGGCAGGTCATGCCAGAGCGGGACTGCTCCCCGTAGCTCCGTCTGCGCCACGTCACTGGAGCAAAGCACGCGGCAGAGTTGTGCTCCCCCTCTCGGGCCCCGGCCCCACAGGCCAGGGCAGATGAGGGCGGAGGCCACGGATGTGCCCCCGGAGCCGTGGCGGCTGCTTGAGGGGCACTGGCAGCCAGTGGCCATGGGGGCAGCGGTGCTGTTGAGCCCCGGCGTGTTGCACAAGCAGCTGCTTCCCTTGCTGCGTGTGAGGCGGGAGCCGGAGGGAAAGACCTCCCTGAGCCCCTCCGATGAGAGCCAGGCTGCAGGGCCGGGCCTGGCTCCAGCCGTTCCCCTCCGGGGCGGGCGGGCGGGCGGGCTGCTGCCCCATTTCAGATGGGGCTTCCCTCACCCCCTCAGGGAAAGGGGACGGGGCAGCCTCCCGGTTTGGTTCCTTCCGTGGAAACGGAGCCGCTCTGGGAGCGTCTGCCTCTTCGGACACTTGCCGCCCCCTGGCAGCGTCTCCGGCAGCCAGCAGCGATTCCGCGCGCCGTGCTTATCAGACGGAGCCCGTAGGCTGAGATCTGCCTGTTCCTTGCACCTTGTTCCTCCGCGACGCATCCGCCAGCCTCGCCTGGCCTGCAGGCAGCATGCTGCGTGCTCAGGGATCTGGCTGCGGGGGGTCGTGCGCCCGGGCGCGTCTCTGCAGGGCTCTCCAATGAGCCGCCGCGTGGCTTGTGGCGCTCTGCCCAGTGGCGGACCCCCGCTCCAGGCCCAGCGGGAGCTGCTGGTGCTGCCTGAGGCTGTGCAGGGGTGACATGGTCAGGGAGTGCTCTGCAGCCTCAAAAGCCCCTCTCCAGGAACCTGGGCCCCTCTCCCTGCCGCACCTTCCCCTACCCCCCATCGGGGAAGGTGTGTCCTGGCCCTGCAGACCCTCGGGACAGGGGGGTCCAGCCCTGTGGCCCATTGGGGAAGGGGGGTCTCGGTCCTGCAGCCCATTGGGGCAGGGAGGTCCCGGCCTTGCAGACCCTTGGGACAGGGGGGTCCCGGCCCTGAGGCCCATCAGGGAAGGGGGGTCCCAGCCCTGAGCGCACACACACACAAATGCTCACACACGAGCATGCACACACATGCACATGCACACGCACACTCGGACGCACACTCAGACGCATGCACACACTCGCACACACTCTTGCCGGTGCGTACCTGTAGCAGATGCTGTTGGGGGCTCTGGGGACAGCTGTGCTGCTTACCAGCAGGCTTGGCGGCTGCTCTTCCTCCGTGGGAGTGCGGCCTGGCACAGCCAGTGGGGCCCCTGTGGCTGAGCGGCTGGTCCTGAGGCCGGTGCCTCCCTCCCTTGTTGCCCACCGAGGACCAGTGGCCCAGTTGGCATGGTAACCCCTCCCATCACGGGACTAATGTGTCTCTGCAGATCAGCGTTAATTGCCCCTTGGCAGGAGCCAGGCCGTGCCCTGGGGAGCACCACGCTCGCCCCAGGAGCCTGACGCACTCACTGCCATGCCCCTGCGCCAGCTGTGGCCCGCAGGCCTAGGGCTCCCTGCACCAGCCCTGCACAGCAGAGCCCCCAGGTTAGGGGGAAAGGCCCGGGCCTCAGCCCAGCACCCCGGGGCAGCCGGACCTGCCCCCGCCTGGCAATGGGCTGGAGCCAAAGTGAGCTGTGTCTGCGCTGGCTGCACCCTCCCTGCGTGGCCCAGCTGCACCCGCATGCTCCTGCAGACAGCAGCCCCCGTCCTGCGCGCGGCCTGCCCGGGTGCCAGCTGCCTGGGTGGGGCACAGGAATCCCCAGGGCTCAGGGACTGACGCTGGCTCAGAACTGAGTCCTGGGAAACCTCTGCCCAGGGTTCACCAGCCGCAAGCAGCCTGGGCGCAGGCCCCATGCCAGCGAGCGTGGGGGGTGTGCGGAAGGGAGGAGTTTGGGGGGCCAAAGGGGGGGGGGGTTGCACACAGGGGGGCTCAGTGCCCAGCAGTTACTGGTTTAATGTGACAAGGGGGGGAGTTTGTTGTGTCAGAGAACAGCCCAGAGTTGGAGCCTGGTGTCTGGGACCCTGGTGACCCCGGCCCTGCTCAGAGGACACGGCCGGTTCTGGACAGACGACAGACAAGGGGCTGCAGAGGAGGGGCCCCGGTGACCGGCCCAGCTGGTCCCAGCGAGGGGGGAACATTGGACGGAGAGGGAGGGGAGAAGAGGGGCCCAGGCGACCCTCTTACCTGGGGAGAAGAGAATGGCCAGGGGAGGGGCTGTTGCTGGGGATATTGGGGGCTCTGCTGAGAGACAGGCTGTTTTTTGGGGGACTGAGGGCAGAGCAGGCAGGACTCAGCTGGCTGCGGGGAGACTGACGTGGGGGCCGGGGGCCCAGGCGGACTAGCCTGAGGGATCCTTTGCTGTGTTCAAAGCTCAATAACCCCTCCTGCTGGGTGCTGGCTGGGAGTCGCTCTGGGCTGGAGAACAGGGTGGTGCTATTCCTTCTGGGGGTGGAGGCCCCGGGGGTTCAGAGGGAGGGGACCCCCCGAAGGGGCTCATGGCGGAGGCAGGTGGCTGAAGGCCCTGAGAGGTACCGTCCCAGAGGCGGAGGGGCGGACCCCCCAGGTGAGAGTGGGCCCCCCAAGAGAGGGTCAGTGCACTGGAGTGGACTCCCTGAGAAAGGGCTGCCGCACTGGAGAGGGGGGTTCCGCCCAAGAGCTGCGGGGCCAAGGCATGACCTGTGAGCCGTGGCAGGGTGTCACAGCCGTTAGCACTGGTGGAGTCTGGACCCGCCATGCCGGGAGTACACAGCTGTTAGCATTGATGGGGTCTGGACTCGTGGTGCCGGGAATACACAGCCGTTAGCACTGGTGGAGTCTGGAGTCTCCATGCCGGGGGTATCACAGCCGTTAGCACTGGTGGGGTCTGTACCCGCTGCGCCGGGAGTACACAGCCATTAACACTGGTGGGGTCTGGAGTCTCCATGCCGGGGGTATCACAGCCGTTAGCACTGGTGGGGTCTGTACCCGCTGTGCCGGGAGTACACAGCCATTAACACTGGTGGGGTCTGGAGTCTCCATGCTGGGGGTATCACAGCCGTTAGCACTGGTGGGGTCTGTACCCGCTGTGTCGGGAGTACACAGCCATTAACACTGGTGGAGTCTGGAGTCTCCATGCTGGGGGTATCACAGCCGTTAGCACTGGTGGGGTCTGTACCCGCTGTGCCGGGAGTACACAGCCATTGGCTGTAGCATGGTTGTAGACCGAGGCGTCAGACTGACGTGTTTCAGAGCGGGTTATTGCAGACTCGGAGCTGAGAGGTAGCATTTGGTTGGTCAGTGTGTTGTTTCGTGGGCTGGTTGTCTGTTGGTGAGCCGTGCAGCAGGGGGCTGGTGTGGCCATTGTGGAAATCCTGTGTCTACTCCTGGTGTCTTCAGTTCAAGCAGGAAGTTGATCGCCTGGAAGAGTTCAGAGAAGGGCCCCAAGAACTAGAAACCCTGCCTGCAGGGACAGGCCCTCCGGGGAGCGCACTCTATTTAGGTTAAGGAAGAGAGGGTTCGGGGAGGGGAGGGCTTGATTACAGTCAGTAATTGCCCACCTGGGGGTCAAATATTGACTAATGGGTAGCGCAGAGGGGATAATGCAATCTAATGGCTGGGAAGGATGCTAGTCCATTCAGAGTGGACATAAGGGGTATGTCTAGATTACATGCCTCTGCCGACAGAGGCATGTAAAATAGGCTACCCGACATAGTCAATGAAGCGGGGATTTAAATATCCCTGGCTTCATTAAAATAAAAATGGCCACCGCGCTGTGCCGGCTCAGCTGATCGTCGGCACAGCGCGGCAGTCAAGTCGTGGATTGGTCAACAAGGGAAGCCTTTGTTGACTGCTCCGTTATGCTTCGTGAAACGAGATTTACAGGAGCGGTCGACAAGGGCTTCCCCTGTCGACCGATCCGCGTCTTGACTGCCGCACTGTGCCGACTATCCGCTGAGCTGGCACAGCGCAGTGGCCATTTTTATTTTAATGAAGCCAGGGATATTTAAATCCCCGCTTCATTGACTATGTCGGGTAGCCTATTTTACAAGCCTCTGTCGGCAGGGGCGTGTAATCTAGACATACCCAAGGTGTCATTGTTTAACAATGAGCGTAATTAACGACTGCAGGGATGCCCAGGAGGCATGGTGGGTTCCCCGGCTGACAGGTCTTCAGTCAGGGACTTGCTGAACTCTCTGCTGCGGGGGGGTCCCGGCGGGTCCTGGCCTGGGCTATGCAGAGGGTCAGCCTAGGCAGCATCTCTCAGCCTTCCCAGACGGCGGGTCCCTGCCAGGAGTGGATTTGCCTGGTGCACCCGCATTTCACCTCACTGAAAAACGACTCGCTGACAAAATCGGACGGAACCTCCAGACGGGTCCCAGCTACTGCTGCGGAAACATGGCTGGTGGGCTCGCTTTGCCCTAAGTACACAGTGAATCAGCTGGACTGGGAACAGTGTGCCTACACGTCAGTGTGCAGTGAAACAATCAGCTTGTGAACGTTTAGCTTGTACTGACTTCACTTGTTCATTTCATGTAAAATTATAAAACCAGGCGAGCTGAGTACCCCGGAAGATCTCGGGGTACCCCCAGGGTACCAGTACCCCTTTGTGGTCAATGTTGGCAGATGTTTGGCTGTGTGCTGCCCCAGTCCTGAACAGACCGCTGGCACAGCAGCCCTCACGTAAACAGCCCAATGACCACGAGATCTGTTAAGGGACGAAGGCACCTGAGAGGTTTATTGTCAATGACGCACGGTGCCCGTCACCACCACCGTGTGTGCCCGTCACCAGTGTGTGCGCCTGCAGGGGGCGGCAGAGAGGATGGAGCCAGGCGGAAGATGACAGGGGGGCAAAGGGGACAGTTGCCCTGGAGCCCGACCACTCAAAGGGGCAACTGCTGAGGTGACGGCAGCAGCCGGAGCGCCAGGCCTTTCAAGAGGCATCTGGAGTGCATGCACTCCGTGTGGCTCTGGGAGCCGGGGAGGGGGGCAGATGCCATGCAGCGGGGGTCTGGCTGCCCCCGGCACTGCCCCAAGAGCCTGCCTGGCCCACTGGGAACACAGAGCCGCCCCCCAGCCCTGGCTTGGGCCTGCAGAGGCTGCTGGCTCCCCGATGGCAGAACGAGGAGCAACGGTCTCAAGCTGAAGGGGGAGTCTAGGCTGGACAGAGGAAAAGGGAAACGTGGGGATGGGTTCCCTCGGGTCCCGGCTGGACATGGGGCTGGCTCCGCATGGAGCAGGGGCCTGGACTCGATGGCTCCTGAGGGCTCTTCCTGCCCTCATTTCTGTGTCTCGGAACGAGCCTGCCTGCTGTTCTCACTGCTCAGCTCAGGGACAACAGGAGCACAGAGCGGGCAGAGCAGGCCCCCCGCCCCCCTCATCTCCCAGGGAAGGGGGACTGCAGGCAGGAGGGGTGGAAGGGGCCCACTTGCTCTGGCCAGGGCCCCACAAAACCTTTATGTGCCCCTGCCCTGGGAGGCCAGAGGGGAAGCAGAGGGCACCAGGGGCCGTGGCTGCAGGGGACCTCGCTCCTGGCACTCCCGGGGCTCTGCATTCCTTCCGTTCCAGGTCACCCAGCCCAGGGCACAAGCCTGGCCTGAGCGTGGCAGATAAATGCCCCCCTGTCCGGGCTTCTCCCGGCCTGCCAGCTCCCAGGCCGTGCAGACGGGTGCCTGGGGCTGGGCTGCGCGGGGGCCGCCCACTCGTCACTGCAGCTCATTCTCCTCACAGAAAGGGGCTCTTGTTTCCCCCTCGACTGCTGCCGGGGGCAAGGGCGCCAGGCCTGGCAGCTGCCAGCCGCCGAAAGCCCAGTGGAGCCAGGGGCTCCAGTCCCAGGGAGGGGCTGCAGACCCAGCTCCCAGCCGCCCCAGGGAGCACAGCGCTCTCATGCAAGGAGCTGGCTGCTGCTCCAGCCCCCAGCCAGCACCTGCCCCACACCAGACTGCAGGCCAGCTGGGACCCATCTGTCCACCCCCGGGCCCCCGCCAGGAGCAGGGAGAGCTGCACACCCATGCCCAAGCCACGCCTGCACGGACAGGTCTGCCTGACATTTGGGTGCTCCCGGCTCTGGCCAGGGGCTTGGGTGTGGTCTGGGAGGGGGCAGAGGTTGAGGTGCAGGACGGGAGGACGGGGTCAGCACTTACCTCAGGTGGTGCCTGGGCCGCGTTCTCGCCTGCTGGCTCCGGAGGGTCCTGGACTGTGTTCTGCCTGCTGGCTCCCCTGTGTTGTCTCTGCTTGTCCTGTACCCCTTAGCAGGGATCCCCTGGGCACAGCACAGCTGGGGCTGAGTGGTGCCTTGGGTGGTAAATTGGAAGGGGGCGGGATGGGAATGCAACGTCAGGGGTGAGAACAGCGTAAGGGGTAAAGAAAGGAAACTAAGCAGCCCCGGTTCCCACATCTCCCCTTGTCTGGGCATCACTGGGCACACCGGGGGCACCTGTCTTACCAAAGCCCGAGCCCCACTGCTCCCTCCCCAGCACTCCGGCCCGGAGCCCCTCGGCTCCCTCCCCAGCACTCTGGCCCGGAGCCCCGCCGCTCCCTCCCCAGCGCTCTGGCCCAGAGCCCCACAGCTCCTTCCCCAGAGATCCGGCCCGGAGCCCCTCGGCCCCCTCCCCAACGCGCCGGCCCGGAGCCCCTCGGCCCTCTCCCCAGCGCGCTGGCCCGGAGCCCCTCGGCCCCCTCCCCAGCGCTCCGGCCCGGAGCCCCTCGGCCCTCTCCCCAGCGCGCTGGCCCGGAGCCCCTCGGCCCCCTCCCCAGCACTCCGGCCCGGAGCCCCTCGGCCCTCTCCCCAGCGCTCCGGCCTGGAGCCCCTCGGCCCTCTCCCCAGCGCGCAGGCCCGGAGCCCCTCGGCCCCCTCCCCAGCACTCCGGCCCGGAGCCCCTCGGCCCTCTCCCCAGCGTGCCGGCTCGGAGCCCCTCGACTCCCTCCCCAACGCGCCGGCCCGGAGCCCCTCAGCCCTCTCCCCAGCGCGCCGGCCTGGAGCCCCTCGACTCCCTCCCCAACGCGCCGGCCCGGAGTCCCTCGGCTCCCTCCCCAACGCGCCGGCCCGGAGTCCCTCGGCTCCCTCCCCAATGCGCCGGCCCGGAGTCCCTCGGCTCCCTCCCCAACGCGCTGGCCCGGAGCCCCTCGGCTCCCTTCCCAGCACTCGGTGCACCTGGCTGCAGGGCTGGGAGTGGCAGAGCTATTTGCAGAAAGGTGCCTGGTCCCGGAGAGCTGGCCACCCCCGCCCAGACCCCCCATTGGCACAGCAGGAGCAGGCTCCCAGGGAGCAAACCGCGGGCTGTCTGGACACACGCGCCTTAGCAAAGTGCTGAGCCTGCGCAGCAGGGGAGGGGGAAAGGCCCCTGCTGGGCACGGGGCTGGAGAGCAGCCGCCGGCGCTGGAGCCTTGGCAGCCAGAGAGAGTTCACTGCCCCCAGCACCAGCCGACTAGACCCGTCCCCGCCCGCCCTTGCGGGGAGAAGCCCTGGCAGCTGGCAGAGCAGACCCAGGCAGGCAGTGTGGGTGTATCAGAGCCTCCAGCCCCAGGCCTCTGTGCTCCCAGCCGGCAAGCAGGCCTGAGTGGGATGGAGGGGCTGGTGCCCCGGCCCAGCCCAGAGCCAGTGCTGTGGGCTCCACCCTGAGTCAGACCCCACGGGCTTTGCTCCCTCTGCTCTAGCACGAGTCCTGGGCCAAGGGGTTCCTGCTGCATGAGCCCCAACCTGATGGGGGCCCCGCCTGTACCCTAGTGATCCCTGCAGCCAGGCCCGGCTCGGGGGGGAGCCCCACTAGAGGCAGGGGGGCTCGCCTGCCTGGGCTGCAGAATCCCTCTGGCTCCCCTCCATCTGCTCTCCTGTCACATCCCTCTCCCTGATTACAGTAATGAGGATAATGATCCACACCTGGGCAATTCAAACCCGCCAACAATAACCATTTTAATTAGGTTCCACCACAGATCCGCAATGGCGTCAGTCACGTTCGAGAGGCCTGCGAGTGGCAGCTCCCTGCCAGGCCGAGGGGAGCCGGCTGGGTGGGGGTGGCACTGGGGCAGGTGTGGGTCTGGGGAGACTGGGAAAAGCCCGGTGCGGGCAGAGGGGCCAGCTGAGAAGAGAGCCCCACAACCCCATTCCGTGCCATGGCTTTGCCAGCGCCCGCGTGTGCCCGCCTTCCTGCCCCTTTCAAAGCGCCAGGCTGACAAGCAGGAGGGGCACTGCTGTGAGGGGCTGCCAGGCGGCTGGCTCCCCAGCAAGGGACGGGCAGGAGCTGTCCCGGGGGCAAGTGACCGGGGTGGCTGGGGCGTTGGCCAGCTCCATCGCTCGCCGCGGGAGCAGGGGCCGTGCGAGCTGTGCGCTCGGCGCTGCCAGCAGGGGGCGCTGCAAGCACCTGGGGTACCCGGGCTAGTTAAAGAGCGCACAGACCTGTGGGTTAGAGGCTGGTTCTGATTTCACACAACTCCCCCCTGGGGCCTTTCGCTGCTGGGCAGGGCAGGAGGCAAGAAGCAGGCTGCAGCCTGGGAACCAGGGCCATCGAGGATACTGCAGACGTACACACGGGCGCACTCACTGCAGACACACACACGGGCACACTCACTGCAGACACACACACGGCGCTTTGCTGCAGACACACACGGGTGCACTCACTGCAGACGCACACACTGCGCTTTGCTGCAGACACACACGGGCGCACTCACTGCAGACGCAGACATGGCACTTTGCTGCAGACGCACGCATGAGCACACTCACTGCAGGCACACACCTGGGCACACTCACTGCAGGCACACACATGGGTGCACTCACTGTAGAAGCACACACAGGTGCACTCACTGCAGACACACACACTGCGCTTTGCTGCAGAGGCACACTGTCACGTTACTGGATTTTATGGGAAGCAGCCAGGTCACTGCTGTGCCCATGGGGGGGGGGGGGTATTTGCCCCAAAAGTGGATACAAAGGGGGCCATGTGAGGTGTCAAACAAAATCTTACCTTCTACTGAGTCTGCATATTCTATTCATGTGATTGTATAATATCTGTGTGTGGAGCTATAAACACGTATTCTGTATGGGTACTGGAAGTTTCTCTGTATGTGGTTGAGCAATGGATGAGGAAAGCTCAGTCTATGGACATGCTGATTAGCGAGGCTCCAGGGACAATATGTCTCTTAAGTACCAGAGACCCACCTTGGAAGGAATCTAGATGCCATGTGACCGACTCCATCTTGGTCTTCAGCTCAGCTCTTGATCCCAGAGGCAGCCTTGCAAGGAACCACGAGCCAGGAAGAACTGTGGACCAATCCTGACATAGGATGTGCACCAAAGACTTTAAGCCACCAGTTATAACATCTCTGCTGTGAGCCTGCATCGAGAACTGGGAGATTCGATGCATGTAACGTGTGATACTTTAACAACCTCACTCTCCTGCTTTTCTTTCCTTTAGTAATAAACCTTTAGATGTTAGATTCTAAAGGATTGGCTCAGCGTGATTTGTGGGTAGGATCCAGAGTGTAAATTGACCTGGGACCTGTGGCTAGTTTCTTGGAACTGGAAGAACCCGTTCAGGGCAGGTGAGATTGTGTCCTATAACCCCTCACCTGTGTGGCAGGCCCAGGGCTGTTTGGGGCACAGAGAGAGTTGGGGTGTCAGAGGGGTTTGCTCGTGAGGCTTCTGGCTGGCCAGGCTGGCAGGTGAAGCGCTCTGTGGGACTGGTTTCTGGCCTATTTGGGAAGGTCTCCAGCCAGGGGCTGTAAAGAGCCCCGAATTTGAGCAATTTGCCCTGAGCGGACGCCCACAGCTATGCCCAGACCCGGCCCAGTCCGCCTCACACACACACGGGTGCACTCACTGCAGACACACACACACGGCGCTTTGCTGCAGATGCACACATGGGCACACACACTGCAGACACACACACACGGGCGCACTCACTGCAGACACACACACACGAGTGCACTCACTGCAGATGCACACATGGGCGCACTCACTGCAGAGGAACACACAGGTGCACTCACTGCAGACACACACACAGGCACACTCACTGCAGAGGCACACAGGTGCACTCACTGCAGACACACACACGGGCGCACTCACTGCAGAGGCACACACACGAGCGCACTCACTACAGATGTACACACAGGCACACTCACTGCAGACACACGGGCACACTCACTGCAGAGGCACACAGGTGCACTCACTGCAGACACACACGGGCACACTCACTGCAGAGGCACACAGGCGCACTCACTGCAGACACACACACGGGCACACTCACTGCAGACACACACACGGGGGCATTCACTGCAGACACACACAGGCACACACTGCAGAGGCACACAGGCGCACTCACTACAGACACACACACGGGCATACTCACTGCAGACGCACACACAGGCACACTCACTGCAGACACACACACACGGGCGCACTCACTGCAGACACACACGAACGCACTCACTGTAGACACACACACAGGCACACTCACTGCAGACGCACACACAGGCACACTCACTGCAGACACACACACGGGGGCATTCACTGCAGACACACACAGGCACACACTGCAGACTCACACACGGGCACACTCACTGCAGACACACACACACGGGCGCACTCACTGCAGACACACACACGGGCACACTCACTGCAGACACACACACGGGCACACTCACTGCAGACGCACACACACGGGCGCACTCACTGCAGACACACACGAACGCACTCACTGCAGACACACACACGGGCGCACTCACTGCACATGCACACACGGCGCTTTGCTGGAGACCCGCACACAGAGGCGCAGACACACACGCGCACACCCTGCCCCCCAAACTCTTCTGCCTACTTCTCACGGGAAGCCCTCGTGGCCAATGCCAAGGGCACCTGGAGCCAGGGAAAGGGTTTGCGACTCCTTCCCCGAGGCCCACCCAGAGCGCTCACGTCTCCGAGCCTCGCAGGGGCATTTGGGGCCAGCTCTGAGCGTGGGGAGAGCCCCACCCTGCCTGCAGAGACGCCCAGGTGAGCACTGGGCCTGCTCCCGCTGGCCACGTTCTGAACTCTGGGCACTGCAGGACCAGCCCCGAGCAGGGCAGGATGCGGGGGTGGGGGCGGGGATGGGACGAGGGGAGCTGGGCGCGGAAGCAGAGGCTGCGCCGGGAGGGACTGGCTCTCTGCCGCTCAGCGGATGGCGTCTGTGTGGGGGTCCCAGCCTGCGGATGCTCAGACCTCTGCCCCCAGGGCTCTCCCTGTGGGGTTTCTCCTCCTCTCCCCACTGCACAGAGCGGAGCGTCGGGAGAGCGAGGGGGGCGAAATGGCTGCCATTCCAGCAGCACACAGGCAGGGCCGGGGAGGCTCCATCACACAGGCCGGCTCCTGTGGTGTCTGGGTTGCCTGGTTCCTCCGCACTCCTGGCCTTTTCCAGCGCGTCCTGGCCAGGCCTGGAATTCCTCTGCAGACCCAGCCACAGCCGCCCAGCGATTCGTGCGGCACGGCAGCCAGGGTGGGAAGCTGTTACCCCCGAACGAGCAGCCAGGCCAGGCCAGAAGAGACGTGAGCTGACATGCAAAGTTCATCCTCGAAGGCGTCCATGGAAAACGATACAACCCACGTAGTTGCCGGCCTGCACCCTGGGATTGCGCCTAAGCCAAATGCCCAACCGCCACGGCTGGATCTGCTGTGGGAAGGAGGAGAGGAGGAGAAGGGAACTACAGCCAGTCCCCGTGGGATGGGGAGCTCCAGCGCGGGGGGACAATGCAGCTGTGATTGCTGACAGCCATGGTGCGGGGGTGCTGGCCTCTTGGAGGCATGTGACGTGGTCCCCGGAGCACTGATGCAAAACACCAGGCGAGGCCCGAGCGAGCGCGGCGCTGTCTGGATTCCGGCCGGCCCGGGGTGGCTCTGTCGCAGCCACTGCAAGCAGGAATCGTGGCTGAGCGGGTCCCACAGTGCCCAGCACTGACAGGAGGCATTGAACTCGGGCGGCGCGGGGACACGCGTAGCTCCCCTGGCAAAGGGGCACGAAGGATCCGCATGTGCCACGGCCACATGGAACAAGCAGTGTGGCAAGGAGGCCAGTGGCATGGGGACAGGTTACCAGGGGTGGGATTAGGGCTGTGGCGGGGTGTCGGGGATCCCCCGATCCTGCACCACCGTAGCAGCAAGAACAAACTCCGCCCGCCAGTAGAACAGGGGGGTTTATTGCTTCTCCAGGATACAGCCCAGCACAGACGTGATGTGGGTACAGGAGTAAGGGCCAGGATGCCTCAGACCCTTGGGTTAGGGGGTCCATCACCCCCTCACTCAGCTTAGTCTGTTCCCTTCATGTTTCCCATCCAGAGACTGCCCCGCTCCCAGGCCCTGCCCCCCAGCCAAGTGGCGTCTCCACCTCCCTCCCTTTGACTCTCCCCCTGGGAAGAGCCTTGTTATCGGCTCAGGCTGGGCCTAGGTGTCTGGGCCAATGCACGTGTGGGGGAGTCAATGGGACTCCCACAGCACGGGGGACCCCGGGTCACAGAGCAGACAGCCCCCCACTACGGCACAGGCGTGTCGGCAGAGTCTGGCGCAGAGGGTCAGGCTGGCCCCTTCCGCCCTGGCCTGGGAATCAAAGTGCCCTGGCGGGAAGCTGTGAAGTACCAAGTCTGTCAAGTGTGTCGCTCTCTGGTGCCTAACGGGCGTTCCAAGCGGGGAGAGGGCTCTGGGCCTCTGAGGACAGGACGAGCAGTGGCGTGGCCCTTCCCACGGGGCTGACTCGCAGTGCGGCTCCAGCCCTTCCCAAACGCAAACCCAGCAGGTTGGGCAGGTTCTGGGCTGGGAACGGCAGGGGCAGGGAGCCATGTAGGATGCGGCATCTCCCCTCGGCGCAGCACCGGCTGTTGGCTGAGTGTAAACAAGGTATTTAATATGCAGACGAGCTCATTAGCATCTCCTGGTTTCAGCAGCGCTGTGTCTGCAGCTGGACTCACGGGACATGTCACAGGAAATCGCTATACACAACTTTTAATTGCAGACAAATGGGTGGACATGCTGCCGTTCGTTAGCAGCTCCGGGTGCTTCCTGCCAGCCTCACCTGGCTGGGCAAAGGCCTCAGCTCACCCCAGACCCCTGCCTGAGTCAGGCTGCTGGACAGCCAAAGCAAGAGCAGGGCCGGGGGTGACGCCCCGGGGCCCCTGGGCAGGGCAGGCAGGGCTGGGGGTGACGCCCCGGGGCCCCTGGGCAGGGCAAGGGGTGAGTCACGCTGGAGGCGGAAGGGCTGGAGGTGAAGCACTGCCAGGCACCTGCCAGCCAGGAGAGGGAGCTCAGGCCCTGGTGCTGGGGCCAGGGGGCCGGGCTCCGGGGGCATGCAGCAGGGAGGGGCCAGCCCTCGCAGTGCCATGGCTCAGCCGGGCAGGGCTCCCTGGCACAGGGGCTCGTGCTCCAGTTAAGTGCTGGGGGTGGGGCTGCAATCCCAGCGTAAGGCCGAGCGATGGCACCAAACCTGGGATGGCTGGAGCTTAGCAGGCGTCTGTGCCCGTGAGCCACAGGCCAGCTGCTCCCCGCTCAGGCTGTAGAGGAGACTCGTTGTTCCCTGGAAGTGGGCTCAGTGCCCCTGCATGGGACAGTGCGCCATCCCCAGCAGGTGTGCGGTTACACCAGCACCCATCACAGTCACGCCCGGGCCCCAGGGAGGCTTGTGCCAGGGTTGCTCAGATCTCACCATGCCACAGCTGGCTCTGCCCAGTGTCCGGAGCTGCTCCCAGTGCCGAGCGCGTGGGCAGGCCTGGGGCTCTGGGCACCAGTGAGTCACCCACTCCCCAGGATAGGTGTGCCGCAGCTAGGGCCCACAGTCGCTAGCCCCACTCCAGGAGGAGGGTGCTGCCCCCCTCCCACTCGAACCACAGCCAGGCAGGTAGGTGACTCAGGGTCCTAAGGGCCCAACCTAAAAACACCCAGGGGAACAGACAGCCAGGGGTCAGACACCCAGGGGTCAGACACCCAGGGGAACAGACAGCCAGGGGCCCAGACACCCAGGGGAACAGACACCCAGGGGTCAGACACCCAGGGAAACAGACACTCAGGGGTCAGACACCCAGGGAAACAGACAGCCAGGGGCCCAGACACCCAGGGGAACAGACACCCAGGGGTCAGACAGCCAGGGGTCAGACACTCAGGGGTCAGACACCCAGGGAAACAGACAGCCAGGGGCCCAGACACCCAGGGGAACAGACACTCAGGGGTCAGACACCCAGGGGAACAGACACTCAGGGGTCAGACAGCCAGGGGCCCAGACACCCAGGTGAACAGACACCCAGGGGAACAGACACTCAGGGGTCAGACACCCAGGGGTCAGACACTCAGGGGTCAGACACCCAGGGGAACAGACACTCAGGGGTCAGACACCCAGGGGCCCAGACACCCAGGGGTCAGACAGCCAGGGGCCCAGACACCCAGGGGTCAGACACTCAGGGGAACAGACACTCAGGGGTCAGACACTCAGGGGCCCAGACACTCAGGGGTCAGACACCCAGGGGAACAGACAGCCAGGGGCCCAGACACTCAGGGGTCAGACACCCAGGGAAACAGACACTCAGGGGTCAGACACCCAGGGAAACAGACAGCCAGGGGTCAGACACCCAGGGAAACAGACAGCCAGGGGCCCAGACACCCAGGGGAACAGACAGCCAGGGGCCCAGACACCCAGGGGAACAGACACTCAGGGGTCAGACACCCAGGGAAACAGACAGCCAGGGGCCCAGACACCCAGGGGAACAGACACCCAGGGGTCAGACAGCCAGGGGTCAGACACTCAGGGGTCAGACACCCAGGGAAACAGACAGCCAGGGGCCCAGACACCCAGGGGAACAGACACTCAGGGGTCAGACACCCAGGGGAACAGACACTCAGGGGTCAGACAGCCAGGGGCCCAGACACCCAGGTGAACAGACACCCAGGGGAACAGACACTCAGGGGTCAGACACCCAGGGGTCAGACACTCAGGGGTCAGACACCCAGGGGAACAGACACTCAGGGGCCCAGACACCCAGGGGTCAGACAGCCAGGGGCCCAGACACCCAGGGGTCAGACACTCAGGGGAACAGACACTCAGGGGTCAGACACTCAGGGGCCCAGACACTCAGGGGTCAGACACCCAGGGGAACAGACAGCCAGGGGCCCAGACACCCAGGGGAACAGACACTCAGGGGTCAGACACTCAGGGGCCCAGACACTCAGGGGTCAGACACTCAGGGGTCAGACAGCCAGGGGCCCAGACACCCAGGGGAACAGACACCCAGGGGTCAGACAGCCAGGGGTCAGACACTCAGGGGTCAGACACCCAGGGAAACAGACAGCCAGGGGCCCAGACACCCAGGGGAACAGACACTCAGGGGTCAGACACCCAGGGGAACAGACACTCAGGGGTCAGACACCCAGGTGAACAGACACCCAGGGGAACAGACACTCAGGGGTCAGACACCCAGGGGTCAGACACTCAGGGGTCAGACACCCAGGGGAACAGACACTCAGGGGTCAGACACCCAGGGGCCCAGACACCCAGGGGTCAGACAGCCAGGGGCCCAGACACCCAGGGGTCAGACACTCAGGGGTCAGACACTCAGGGGCCCAGACACTCAGGGGTCAGACACCCAGGGGAACAGACAGCCAGGGGCCCAGACACCCAGGGGAACAGACACTCAGGGGTCAGACACTCAGGGGTCAGACACCCAGGGAAACAGACAGCCAGGGGCCCAGACACCCAGGGGAACAGACACTCAGGGGTCAGACACCCAGGGGAACAGACACTCAGGGGTCAGAGAGCCAGGGGCCCAGACACCCAGGTGAACAGACACCCAGGGGAACAGACACTCAGGGGTCAGACACCCAGGGGTCAGACACCCAGGGGAACAGACACTCAGGGGTCAGACAGCCAGGGGTCAGACACCCAGGGGCCCAGACACCCAGGGGAACAGACACTCAGGGGTCAGACAGCCAGGGGAACAGACACTCAGGGGTCAGACACCCAGGGGTCAGACAGCCAGGGGCCCAGACACCCAGGGGTCAGACACTCAGGGGTCAGACACCCAGGGGCCCAGACACCCAGGGGTCAGACAGCCAGGGGAACAGACACTCAGGGGTCAGACACCCAGGGGCCCAGACACCCAGGGGAACAGACACTCAGGGGTCAGACAGCCAGGGGAACAGACACTCAGGGGTCAGACAGCCAGGGGTCAGACACCCAGGGGCCCAGACACCCAGGGGAACAGACACTCAGGGGTCAGACAGCCAGGGGCCCAGACACCCAGGGGTCAGACACCCAGGGGTCAGACAGCCAGGGGCCCAGACACCCAGGGGTCAGACACCCAGGGGCCCAGACACCCAGGGGCTAGACACCCAGGGGTCAGACAGCCAGGGGCCCAGACACCCAGGGGAACAGACACTCAGGGGTCAGACACCCAGGGGTCAGACAGCCAGGGGCCCAGACACCCAGGGGTCAGACAGCCAGGGGCCCAGACACCCAGGGGAACAGACACTCAGGGGTCAGACACCCAGGGGTCAGACAGCCAGGGGCCCAGACACCCAGGGGAACAGACACTCAGGGGTCAGACACCCAGGGGTCAGACAGCCAGGGGCCCAGACACTCAGGGGTCAGACACCCAGGGGCCCAGACACCCAGGGGTCAGACAGCCAGGGGCCCAGACACCCAGGGGTCAGACAGCCAGGGGCCCAGACACCCAGGGGAACAGACACTCAGGGGAACAGACACTCAGGGGTCAGACACCCAGGGGAACAGACACTCAGGGGTCAGACACCCAGGGGTCAGACAGCCAGGGGCCCAGACACCCAGGGGTCAGACACCCAGGGGAACAGACACTCAGGGGTCAGACAGCCAGGGGCCCAGACACCCAGGGGTCAGACAGCCAGGGGCCCAGACACCCAGGGGAACAGACACTCAGGGGTCAGACACCCAGGGGCCCAGACACCCAGGGGTCAGACACCCAGGGGAACAGACACCCAGGGGTCAGACACCCAGAGGTCAGACACCCAGGGGCCCAGACACTCAGGGCATTTAGGCGCCTGGCGGCCAGTGAGTGCCATGGGAGTTGGGTGCTGGTGAGGAACTGTCAGGGACCCTGCCCTGTGTCATGATGCGCTGGCTCCATGGGCTGGCTGTGGGGAGCAGCGCGGGCTGGGAAGTGCCAGGTACAAACGGAGCCAGCAGAGCCCACCTGTGCTCTGACCGCAAGGAGTGTGAGGGACTCGCTCTCCTGTCTGTGCCGCGCTGCCTGCCGTCCGCCCCTCCTGCCCCAGGCCTCCCTGCCCCAGCAGCTCGCCTCTGCCTCCCCCTGCGGCTCCCCAGCAGGACCCTGCCCTCCTGCTCCTGCTGTAGAGACCTTGGCAGAGCAGGCCCCCACGGAGAGGCGGGTGTGCTGGGCCCGGTACGGGGCAGGGCCTGGCTGCCTGTGCTGGTCGGCTGTGCTGGGCCCGGTACGGGGCAGGGCCTGGCTGCCTGTGCTGGTCGGCTGTGCTGGGCCCGGTACGGGGCAGGGCCTGGCTGCCTGTGCTGGTCGGGTGTGCTGGGCCCGGTACGGGGCAGGGCCTGGCTGCCTGTGCTGGTCGGGTGTGCTGGGCCCGGTACGGAACAGGGCCTGGCTGCCTGTGCTGGTCGGCTGTGCTGGGCCCGGTACGGGGCAGGGCCTGGCTGCCTGTGCTGGTCGGGTGTGCTGGGCCCGGTACGGGGCAGGGCCTGGCTGCCTGTGCTGGTCGGGTGTGCTGGGCCCAGTACGGAACAGGGCCTGGCTGCCTGTGCTGGTCGGGTGTGCTGGGCCCGGTACGGGGCAGGGCCTGGCTGCCTGTGCTGGTCGGGTGTGCTGGGCCCGGTACGGGGCAGGGCCTGACTGCCTGTGCTGGTCGGGTGTGCTGGGCCCGGTACGGGGCAGGGCCTGGCTGCCTGTGCTGGTCGGGTGTGCTGGGCCCGGTACGGAACAGGGCCTGACTGCCTGTGCTGGTCGGGTGTGCTGGGCCCGGTACGGGGCAGGGCCTGGCTGCCTGTGCTGGTTGGGTGTGCTAGGCCCAGTATGGGGTCTGAGGGGTAGGGGTAGGGTGGTGCTTCCAGGGGCTGAGAGCTCCTGCTCCCCAGGGAGGTATCTGTAGGTGTGATAAGGTGCCCCCTTCTCCTTCTCTCTGTCAGGCTAGGGAGCCTGCACTCCGTAAGTCTAGCCCTGCAGGGCACATTTTCTACCCTTTCACCAGCTGTGTGGCTCCTCTTTGACCCTCCATCTACTGAGCCACTCCTGAAGCTGGGCCCAGGACCCTGGCGGTGCTCACACCGCCCTGCTGGAGAGTCCCCACTCTGTGACCCCTGGACTGACAGCCTCACACTGACAGCTCCTGTTCGGTTGCCCTTTCCGTGTGACCCCTAATTCAATCGTTTTCTTCAGCCACTCTCCTGGGCCAGTCCCCCGCCTGTAGCTCTGACCCACCCGTGTGGTTCCAGCTGGGGACGGTTATATTTAGCTGGAGTAGAACTCACATTGTTTGCTTGTGTGCAGTTGACCCAGGGCCCCAGCCTGCTCGGTTATCAAACGCCTGGCCTCTTCCCTATTTCCCACTCCCCAGTTTTGTGTCATCTGCAGACATTCTCGGTGACAATTTTAACTTTCTTCCAGGTCACCGATAAAAATGTCCAAGAGCAGGGCTGAGAGCCCATCTCTGAGGCGCCTGTTTCAGCCAAGATGCAGTGCTCCCAGTCACATTTTGACATCTGTCAGTTAGCCAGCTGGTAACCCTTTCATGTGTGCTGGATTAGTATTAGATGTTGCTCGTCTTCTGATCAAAATGATGTGTCACCTCACGTCCAACATCTTTCAGAAGTTTAAGTCTATTACCTTAACGCTATTACCTTTATCAACCAAACTTGTAATCTGATCAAATACAAATATTGACTTTAGCTTGACAGATCTATTTCCCATAAGCCCATGTTGACTAGAAGTAATTATATTCATAGACTCATAAAGAAACCTCAGGAGACCATCAAGTCCAATTCCTTGCTCAAAGCAGGACCAATCCCAACTCAGTCCTCCCAGCCAGGGCTTTGTCAAGCTGGGACTTACAAACCTCTAGGGATGGAGATTCCACCCCCTCCCTAGGGAACCCATCCCAGGGCTTCCCCACCCGCCTAGGGATATAGTTTTTCCTAATCTCCAACCTAGACATCTCCCACTACAGTTTGCTCCTTTACGGAGAACAGCTTCTCTCCATCCTCTTTGGAACCCCCCTTCAGGGAGTTGAAAGCTGCTCTCAAATCCCCCCTCGCTCTTCTCTTCTGCAGACTAAATCAACCCAAATCCCTCAGCCTCTTCTCATGGGTCATGCACCCCAGCTCCCTTAGCATTTTCATTGCCCTCTGCTGGACTCTCTCCAATTTGTCCACATCCTTTCTGTAGTGGGGGTCCTAAAACTGGACATTAGGAGAGTTCTATGCAAGACACAAGAAGTAATTCGTCTGCTATACTCTCTGCTGATTAGGCCTTATTTGGAGTATTGTGTCCAGTTCCGGGTGTCCGTCACGTTTCAGGAAAGATGTGGACAAATTGGAGAATGTCCAGAGAAGAGCAACAGAAATGATTAGAGGTCCAAAAAACATGAGCTATGAGGGAAGATTGAAAGAATTGGGTTTGTTTATTGTGGAAAAGAGAAGACTGAGAGGAGACACAATAACAGCTTTCGAGGACTTAAAATATTGGAGGAGGGAGAAAAGTTGTTCTCCTTGGCCTCTGAGGATAGGACAAGAAGCAATGGGCTTACACTGCAGCAAGGGAGGTTTAGGTTGGACAGTAGGAAAAACTTCCTAACTGTCAGGGTGGTTAAACACTGGAATAAGTTGCCTAGGAAGATTGTGGAATCTCTATCGCTGGAGATATTTTAGAGCAGGTTGGAGAGACACCCATGAGGGATGATCTAGATGGTGCTTGGTCCTTCTGTGAGGGCAGGGGACTGGACTTGATGACCTTTCGAGGTCCCTTCCAGTTCTAGTGTTCTGATTCCATGTGGCCTCCCTAGTGACGAACAGAGAAGAATAATCACTTCTCTTGATACGCTAGCAATGCTCCTCCTAATGCAGCCCATGCCGTTAGCCTTCTTGGCATCAAGGGCACCCTGTTGACTCATCAAATCATCACATTACCCTCCTTTAATTCTTTATTAATTGAATCCTGTATCAGTTATTCTATTTACTTGTCCAGGGGTCAAAGTCAGACTGACATGGCTATCATTTCACAAGTCATCCCATTTATCATTCTAAAATATGGACACAACATCGGCTTTGTTCCAGTTTTCTGGAACTTCCCCAGTGCTCCAAGACTTATTGAAAAGCATTAACAGTCCAGGTAGCTCCTCAGCCAGCTCTTTTAAAACTCTTGCATGCAAGTTATCTGGACCTGCTGTTTTAAAATGTCAGACTTTAGAAGCCGCTGTTTATCATCCTCCTGAGATACTAGTGCCAATAAAAGAGGGTTTTCATATGCTTGACTACATCGTATATGGAACAAATATTTATCAACACTTTTGCCTTTTCTGCATTATTATTGATAGTTCTACCATTTCTGTCTAGCACTAAACCAATGCCATTGCTAGGAATCTTCACTGGTGGCCTACAAGTGTTTATTGGCAATCGGGAGAAACAAGAATCAGAGTAGATTGTGTGACTGTTTTATAGGCTTTATAAAGCTTTTCATTTATTTTCGCAGCCAGGACTCACTCGTAAATTGCTACCTGGTGGAATTAGTAAAATTAGTAAAATAAAATTAGTAAAATATCGAAGGGCATCATAGACAGTCACTTCCTATTTGTGTGTGTGAACGTGATGGGTCCTCCCTAAGTGAAGTACCTCACATTTGTTCTTTTTGAATTTCAGCCTGTTTCCTTGAGCCCCTTCTCCAGTTGGCCCAGCTCAGTTTGAATGTTAACCCTGCCCTCCAAAGCAGGATGATTTCAGCCCCACCCTCTCAGATGTTTCCTGTCATTCGCCAGATAAAAGCACGAGGGGTGGAAAGCAGGGTGGTTGCGATGTTGCTGAGGCTTTGGCTTCAGCTGGGTAGTGCAGTTTGGGGCTCCTGGCTGCAGTCCTGCGCTGGGGGGTGTCACGCCAGTCTAATGCCGGGTGTGCTTGGCAGTCCCACTGAGACCGGCTCGCGACCCCCAGAGAGCCCTTGACCTCTCCTTGAGAACCATCGCTCCAAAGTACTTGCAGCCTCTCCCAGCCTGGTATTGTCTGCAAACTTCACAAGTGTGGTCACCTGGATCATTGCTGTGGCTTTTGAACAGAACCGGACCTGGTACAGGTCCCCGCAGCACCCTGGCACAACTGTGAACCACCGATAACTGCTTTGTTTTCCAGCCCATTGAGCACCGCCTGCTGTCACTTGGTTTTCGCTGTATTTCCCTAGTTTGATTCTGAGCTCAGGCGGGACAATATCCAAAGCCTTGCTAAAGCCCAGATACACCACAGCCACAACTTCCCCTTCTTCACAAGGCTCCTTGCCTGTCAAAGGAGGATATTAGGTTGGTTTGACAGGACTTGTTGTTGACAAACCCGTGTTGACTGTTACTTATCACCTCGTTTTCTTCTAGCTGCTTACAACTAATTCTTTGATTATTTGCTCCATTATCTTTCCAGCTACTGCCCTGAAACTGGCTGGTCTGTGAATTCCCGCATTGTCCTTATTCCCCGTCTCATCAAGCAGTTCCATATTTGCCCTTTTCCAGTCCTTGGGGATCTCTCCTGCCTTCCCTGAGTTCTCGGGGAGCATCACTACTGGCTCTTCAGACAGTCCCTAAATTATTCTCCCATGTATTTCATCAGGCCCTGCCAGCTTGAAGACAGGTAACTTGCCCAAGTCAATCTTCACTTGCTCTCTTCTGATTTCAGCCTCAGACTCTGGCCCTGGTGTCGTCTGATCCCTGCAAGCGTCGCTGGTGAAAACTGAACTACAAGGCATTTGACACTTTGCCCCGGCAGTGTTTTCTGCTATTATCTTTCTCTCCTCGCTTAGTAACGGGTCTGCCCTTTCCCTGGTCTTCCTCAAGAGTTGAATGGGTCTGTAGGATGCTTTCTTGTTCCCCCCTTTTGTCCCTAGCTAATTCAATCTCCTTTTGTGCCTTCACCTTTCAAATTGTGTCCCTACCTGCTTGTGTGTTTCTTTACGTCTGTCCCTTGCAGCGTGACCTGGTTCCTGCTCTGTGGCTGAGGCTGATTCCTTCTGGAGTTTCAGGGCCTTGACGCTCTCCCGGTGCAGCCGGCCTGCTCTGCTGCCACGTTCTGGGGTTGGATCCACGAAAAGCAGGGTGAGAATGAACAGCACACAAACCGGCCAGACGGGGGAGAACAGGGACACAGCCTCAGCCTGGCCCTACTCAGCCGGCATGCGGGCCTGCCAGCCCTGCTGGAACAAGTCCCAGCCCGGACGGTAGGGATCCATGCTCCTTGGTACTGAGCAGTCCGGGCACCTCTTGAACTCAGTGGGTGGGGAGAGCCCTGAGGGCGTGGTCAGCTCCCTGCAGGGTTGAGCCCAAAGTCCCTGCTGTGTGCAGCTGATCTGGTCTGTCACTCCCACCTGATGGTCTCCAGGAAGCTCCTGCAAAACTGCATGAGCCCTAAATGTCAGCCTGAAACCACAGTCAGGGAAAGCCCCCCTCGTCCCCAGTTCTGTGACCCCTTGGAGACCCTGGGCCCTGCCAGCATTTCACCCGGGGCAGCGAGCCCGTGTGGGGTGGTGCATTCCTGAGCATCATAATGGACGGTGGTGAGGCCCCGCTGCGCCCAGCATTGCCTGAGATAAGGCCTGGGGCTCGTTGCCACAGGGAATGGGCCCTGAAAAGCCAAGACCCCGTCTGCTGGCACTGGGACACTGGCTCCTAAGGGCCTCAGTCATGGCTGGAATGAGAGTGGGCCCGCAGACACATCCCTCAGGGCCGTGCCGCGGCGGCCCTGTGCTCCATACGCAGGTCCCTGAGCCCCAGCGCTCTGCCCTGGGCTGACGCCTCCCAGAGAGGCGGATTAGGGACGCCCATCAGCACGGCAGCCCAGCGAGGCCCGAATACCCCCCAATTCCAGCCCTCTGGCTCTGTGGCTCTGGTGAGACAGCACAAAGCCTCCGCTGGGAGCCATGTGGGGCTGGACACAAGCCGCAGGGAATGTAGAAACCTCCCTGCTGCAGCCAGGGCCACGCAGCACACACCGGTCAGGTCCCCACGGCAGCACGGCCCCCACCCCCAGCAGCAGAGAGGGGAAAGCCCCAGTCGGATGGGAACATGTACCCTTGTGTGCACGCGCGCACACACACACACCCAGGCGTGCACACTCACATGCGCTCACACACGTGTGCACACACTCATACACATGTACTCACTCATACACACCCATGTGTGCACATACTCATACACATGTGTGCACACACTCGCACTCACACCCATGCGTGCACACTCGCATGCACTTGCGCACGCACACACACGCTTACACATACCCATATGCGCACACTCACACACACACGCACACCCCCTCTGCAGCTCCTCTCTCTCTGCTCTCCCCTCAGCCCCTGTGGGTGCACGCTGGGTGAGGTGGGAGGTGCCCCACCCGGAGAGGTTCTCCCAGGGGCACGGGGCCTACCCGGGGCTGCTGCTGGCCCAGCGCGGAAGGGCCGGGGGAGCAATGGCTGCAGAGCTGCGGGGATTAGCGGGGCTTGTTCTGGGATTAGAGCGTTGCGTAGCAGGCGCAGTGCTGGAGCAACCCCGCTCTGCCCTGATCTCCCGGGGATTAGCCCTTGGTTCCAGGGGATTATGGCCATTACGACTGTAGGGGTTAGCTGGCAGGATGCAGGCTCTGCTCACAGGCAGCACAGATCACCAGAGCTGTACAGCTGCTCGCTGCTGACCCCAGCCAGGCCCCACAGCTGGGGGCACAGGCTTAGGGGTCTGGATCCAGCCCCCAAGGCCAGCTGCCCAGCCCCAGGCCCCTCACAGCAGACCCACAGTCCCAGCCCCCAGGGCACCAGCCCCCTTGTGACATGGGGGGAATCCATCAGTGCACATCTGGGTTCTGGGTGCAGCTCTGCTGTGGTTCTTACGCAATCCCTGTCTTAGTGAATGGCTCGGGGAATCTGCCCTGGGCACCAGAGCCTGTCGGCCCCCCGCGGTGAGGGACAAGGGGGCCGGCTGGGGGGAGCTCACTGTGTGTAGGCGGGGGGGCCGGGTGACCCCACAGAGCCAGCTCTCCCCACCCCGCGGTGAGGGACAAGGGGGCCGGCTGGGGGGAGCTCACTGTGTGTAGGCGGGGGGGCCGGGTGACCCCACAGAGCCAGCTCTCCCCACCCCGCGGTGAGGGACAAGGGGGCCGGCTGGGGGGAGCTCACTGTGTGTAGGCGGGGGGGCCGGGTGACCCCACAGAGCCAGCTCTCCCCAGCCCGCGGTGAGGGACAAGGGGGCCGGCTGGGGGGAGCTCACTGTGTGTAGGCGGGGGGGCCGGGTGACCCCACAGAGCCAGCTCTCCCCACCCCGCGGTGAGGGACAAGGGGGCCGGCTGGGGGGAGCTCACTGTGCATAGGCGGGGGGGCCGGGTGACCCCACAGAGCCAGCTCTCCCCACCCCTCAGTGAGGGACAAGGGGGCCGGCTGGGGGGAGCTCACTATGCGTAGGCGGGGGGGCCGGGTGACCCCACAGAGCCAGCTCTCCCCACCCCTTAGTGAGGGACAAGGGGGCCGGCTGCGGGGAGCTCGCTGTGCATAGGCGGGGGGGCCGGGTGACCCCACAGAGCCAGCTCTCCCCACCCCTTAGTGAGGGACAAGGGGGCCAGCTGGGGGGAGCTCACTGTGCATAGGTGGGGGGGCCGGGTGACCCCACAGAGCCAGCTCTCCCCACCCCTCAGTGAGGGACAAGGGGGCCGGCTGGGGGGAGCTCACTGTGCATAGGCGGGGGGGCCGGGTGACCCCACAGAGCCAGCTCTCCCCACCCCTCAGTGAGGGACAAGGGGGCCGGCTGCGGGGAGCTCACTGTGCATAGGCGGGGGGGCCGGGTGACCCCACGGAGCCAGCTCTCCCCACCCCTCAGTGAGGGACAAGGGGGCCGGCTGGGGGGAGCTCACTGTGTGTAGGCGGGGGGGCCAGGTGACCCCACAGAGCCAGCTCTCCCCACCCCTCAGTGAGGGACAAGGGGGCCGGCTGGGGGGAGCTCACTGTGCGTAGGCGGGGGGGGGGCCGGGTGACCCCACAGAGCCAGCTCTCCCCACCCCTTAGTGAGGGACAAGGGGGCCGGCTGGGGAGAGCTCACTGTGCGTAGGCGGGGGGCCAGGTGACCCCACAGAGCCAGCTCTCCCCACCCCTCGGTGAGGGACAAGGGGGCCGGCTGGGGGGAGCTCACTGTGCGTAGGCGGGGGGGGGCCGGGTGACCCCACAGAGCCAGCTCTCCCCACCCCGCGGTGAGGGACAAGGGGGCCGGCTGGGGGGAGCTCACTGTGCATAGGCGGGGGGGCCGGGTGACCCCACAGAGCCAGCTCTCCCCACCCCTTAGTGAGGGACAAGGGGGCCGGCTGGGGGGAGCTCACTGTGCGTAGGCGGGGGGGCCGGGTGACCCCACAGAGCCAGCTCTCCCCACCCCTTAGTGAGGGACAAGGGGGCCGGCTGGGGGGAGCTCACTGTGCATAGGCGGGGGGGCCGGGTGACCCCACAGAGCCAGCTCTCCCCCCCCCTCGCCGGAGAACAAAGGAACCAGGTGCTGAGAAGCTCCCGGGGTGGCCAGCTTAGTCTGTGCAGGATAAACTTAAACAACGACTGGTCTGGTAGCACTTTGCAGACTAACAAACACGATGGCGTAAAGCGAGGTGTCCGGGGGCTTCCAAAAGAGGGTTTTTCTGACACTGGGCTCCGTGTAGACAGGCCAAATATCGGAAAATCCTCTTCTGGAATAATCGGAAGAAGATATGCAAATGCAAGCGCAATTTGCATACCTTCTTCAAATGCCCCTCCAGTGTAGCTTTACCCCGGCCTCGCCCGGCCTAGAGAGCTGCACAGCGCAGAGGGTCAGGGCTGGGCAGCAGGCGGTGGAGCCTGGCTCTCTGCGCACGGGGGGAACGTAACAGCCCTTCTGGCTTGCTTATGACATGGGCCCCGGCCCCCCGCTCTCTGCTCCCCGTTCGCCGCGGGAGCCCGAGGGCCAGCGCACAAGGGCGAACCAGACTGGGATGTGCCCCTGTGACGTCGCATTGGGGTCCCCTGACTCCTGCACCCCCGTAGTGGCACAAACAGACTCCGCCAGCCAGTAGAATAGAGGGAGTTTATTGCTTCTCCAGGATACAGCACAGCACAGATGTCATCTGGTTACAGGAACCGGGCCTAGGACGCCTCAGCTCCTCTTGGGATGGGGGAGCCTGGGCCCCTAAATCCCAGCCCCCCTTTGCTCGGGCTGCTTCCTCCATGATACCAGACAGAAACGAACTCTTCCTTCCAGCCCTGCCCGCAGCCAGGGCTCCATCCCTCTTCTTCCCATTGTTCCGCTCCCTGGGGGATAACTCGTCGGACAGGTTCAGAGCCCCCCCTTGCATAATGACTCATCCCCTGCCCTGCTGGGCCGTGCTGCAGACAGCAGCCAGCGGAGGTCACCCACAGCCCACTGCCCAGCATAGCAACCAGCAAGATACCCCCCACTACGTCACAGCCCCTCTCCCCTGGGAATCAGCAGGGGTGTAGTTAAGGGCTGCATTTAAAAGAGGGGACCCATCGGTGCCTTCCGTCAGCACCTCTCCCCACCTGGTTCCCTGCTGCAGCTTGAAGTGAGCTAGCTGCAAGCCAAGTGCATGTTCCTCACCCAAAGGGGCTTCCAAGTAATCAGAGAAAGGGAGTCAAGCGTGGTCCCGCCTGGGCCTTGTGGCAGTCCTTCCCCAGCCAGCGCACGCCCCTGTGCTCTGGGAGGAAGCAGCGTTTTGAGAGCACTGTCCCCCCGGGATAAGAATCTGTTGACACTTGGCAATCTGCGGGTGCCAGGCTTGTGGCCCGTTTCCACCGGCAGAGGAGCCGCGAGTCTCTCGCCCTGCACGCGGGCTGGGAGCAGAGGCCGGAGGCTGGTTTCTCCTGCCTCCTTTGGGTCTAGGGTTGCCAGATGGTTTCAACAAAAATACCGGACACACTTGACATGACATCACAATCTACATACCATCTGATTGAGAAAATACCGGACACACTTGACATGACATCACAATCTACAGTCCATCTGATTGAGAAAATACCAGACACACTTGACATGACATCACAATCTACATACCATCTGATTGAGAAAATACCGGACACACTTGACATGACATCACAATCTACATACCATCTGATTGAGAAAATACCGGACACACTTGACATGACATCACAATCTACATACCATCTGATTGAGAAAATACTGGCAGTTCCATTTACTCAATTAGAGTTTCTCCATTTGTTTCCTGCACACAAAGCTCAAACACTGGACAGTCCGGTTCAAAACTGGACTCCTGGCAGCCCTATTTGGGCCAGTGCCAGGGTCTGGGCGGAAGCTTTGCCGCACTTTGCCCTGGCCGGGGCAGTTACCCACTGTGCTGAATGGTCCGTCACTGCCCGCCCGCAGACAGGCTTGGCCGGCCCAAGTCCAAACCAGACAGTCCCCAGTGCTCTCCGGGCAGCCAGACCAGGTGGTCACGGGGCCCTGCGGCCTTGCAGTGTGTCAGGTGTCTGGAGTGCGGAGCCGTAGCTGGGCGGGAGGAAACGTCTCCCTGTGGGAGGCCGGGGAAACAGCCCCCTGGCTGTGCGTCCAACTTCCTGAAGGCCCGAGCTCCTGGCTGCCTCCCCCGGCAGTCAAAGGTCCTCGCCGGCGCTACAGTGAAATCGGCTGGCACTTTGCACCGCATGGCTGGTGGCACGTTTCGGGCCTCTCGTGTTCTGCTCCCCGCCTGTCCTAGTGTGTTAGGGCTGGGGGGCGAGGGCTCGGATGTCCCATAGGCGAGCACAGGCCTTGTCCCGCAGGGTCTTGTAAGGACCTGCTGACTGGAGAGGGAGGAGGAGGGGGAGGGGGAGGGGGAGGGGAAGGGGAAGGGTCCGGGGCCCCGCCGAGGCTGGCCACTTCTGTTTGCTGGGCTGCTCAAGAGCCCAAAGGGGTGATGTGAGGCCCCTCGGGTGGAGGGTCTGTTTACCCAGAGCGAGGAGCTTGCAAAGGGTGGAGAGGGAAAAGCAAAGGGGTGTGGACAGACACTCCCTGGATCACCGCTCCTGGCAAGCAGTGGGGCGGGCTAGTGCCACTGGGGTCGGAGCCCGCAGGTCCCTGCCGGAGCTGGTCCCTTTCCCATGCCCTTAGCTGTTTGCCTGCATCTGAAGGGGGAGGAGGGGACTGTCTGGCAGGACTGGCCAGTGGGGTCCCCCTTTCTTTGCAGCCCTGGCTCTTTCCCTGCAGGCTGGCAGTGTCCAGAGGGGCCAGGCTGCAGGATGTGGGGCCTGCCAGTGAGATCCTTCCCTCCTCCTTGTTGGGCCCGGAGCAACGGGCAGGAGCGGGTGACGCTGATCCCAGCAGCGAGAGGGCAGCGGCCCCCCGGCACCGGGAGAGTTCGCTCAGCAGCAGTGTGCCCAGGTTGGCGTGTCAGACACACGAGGTGGGTGAGAACAGGCCTGACGTGGCCCCGTCCACACTGAGCAACTTCACTAAAGTCTGAGCATGGAGGCGGCACAGCCGGGGTAGGGCTCCGGGAACCTGCTGCCCATGCTTCCTGGCCAGTGCTCTCAGCATCCCCCAGCATAGCCCCCCACCCCGAGTCTCCCACCCCACAAGCCTCAGGGCCCTTCCCTCCTGGCCCAGCTGCTGGGTGGCAGGTGCTGGAGCTCGGGGCTGGGCTAGCGACGGCCTGGTGCCTGTCAGTGGGCTTGCCAGGGCTCGGTGGGTGCCCAGGGTTTGCTGCCATGGGAAATGGGTGCACGGGGGGGAGCAAGCCAGGACGAGGGGCAGTTAGATAGGGGGCCCAGGGGTTTCCTCCCTTTCTAGCCCCCCGGCTCAATGGGGGAGGGGCTGCCGGCTGGCTCCATTCTCAGCCGGGGCCCATTGAAATTAACAAAGCGGGTGACTAGCCTCTTCGTCCCCTCGCTTACAGTCCCTCGGGCGGCCCAGCTTGCTGCTGCCTGGACCCAGGCAGGAGGCTGGGGGTCCCCACAAGGAGAGAGAAGCACGACCCGGAAGGGATGAAACCGGGTCTCCCCCGCCCAGGCAGAGCTTCATGGCACCGGAGCGAACTGGGTTTTCAGAGCCCCCCTTTTCCTAGCACCAGGCAAGCCTAGGGGAGAGGGCGGGCAGGCGGGCTGCCCTGGGCCGGCCGTGCTGCGCCCCGGCCGGCCGTGCTCGCCCACGTGCCGGCGCTTAGCCCTGCGCACACCAGTGCCAGACCAGGCTCCTTGGGCACGCCGCTGACCCTGGCAGAGAGGGACGTTTCCCAGGGAAGGGCGGCTCCCCCCATTCCAGAGAGCAGGGCGTTGGCTGGGCCTGGCACCTCGTGGGGACAGCAGAGCCCGACGCCGCGGTTGGCTCCAGAATCCCTCTCACTGCCTCCCCGTCTCGCCTGGAGAGGAGATTTCCTGAGGGCTGGCGCCGCCTGCCAGATCTCCGGCTTCCTGTGGGCACGGCCCTGTACATGCCAGCTAGACGGCACCCACATCGGGCCCGCACTGGCCCAGTGTCTAATATGGCTGCCCACTGCAAGCAAGGGCTCCCCATCCCCCCAAAGGCTCTGCCCCTCTAGCGGGGGCTCCCCGTCCCCCCACGGGCTCCCCATCCCCCAGGGCTCTGCCCGCCCAGCAGGGGCTCCCCATCCCCCAGGGCTCTGCCCGCCCACCAGGGGCTCCCCATCCCCCAGGGCTCTGCCCGCCCAGCAGGGGCTCCCCGTCCCCCAGGGCTCTGCCCGCCCACCAGGGGCTCCCCATCCCCCAGGGCTCTGCCCGCCCAGCAGGGGCTCCCCGTCCCCCAGGGCTCTGCCCGCCCAGCAGGGGCTCCCCGTCCCCCCACGGGCTCCCCATCCCCCAGGGCTCTGCCCGCCCAGCAGGGGCTCCCCGTCCCCCAGGGCTCTGCCCGCCCACCAGGGGCTCCCCGTCCCCCAGGGCTCTGCCCGCCCACCAGGGGCTCCCCGTCCCCCAGGGCTCTGCCCGCCCAGCAGGGGCTCCCCGTCCCCCAGGGCTCTGCCCGCCCAGCAGGGGCTCCCCATCCCCCAGGGCTCTGCCCGCCCAGCAGGGGCTCCCCGTCCCCCAGGGCTCTGCCCGCCCAGCAGGGGCTCCCCGTCCCCCAGGGCTCTGCCCGCCCACCAGGGGCTCCCCGTCCCCCAGGGCTCTGCCCGCCCACCAGGGGCTCCCCGTCCCCCAGGGCTCTGCCCGCCCAGCAGGGGCTCCCCGTCCCCCCACGGGCTCCCCATCCCCCAGGGCTCTGCCCGCCCAGCAGGGGCTCCCCATCCCCCAGGGCTCTGCCCGCCCAGCAGGGGCTCCCCGTCCCCCAGGGCTCTGCCCGCCCACCAGGGGCTCCCCGTCCCCCAGGGCTCTGCCCGCCCACCAGGGGCTCCCCGTCCCCCAGGGCTCTGCCCGCCCAGCAGGGGCTCCCCGTCCCCCAGGGCTCTGCCCGCCCAGCAGGGGCTCCCCGTCCCCCAGGGCTCTGCCCGCCCAGCAGGGGCTCCCCGTCCCCCAGGGCTCTGCCCGCCCACCAGGGGCTCCCCGTCCCCCAGGGCTCTGCCCGCCCAGCAGGGGCTCCCCGTCCCCCAGGGCTCTGCCCGCCCAGCAGGGGCTCCCCGTCCCCCCATGGGCTCCCCATCCCCCAGGGCTCTGCCCGCCCAGCAGGGGCTCCCCGTCCCCCAGGGCTCTGCCCGCCCAGCAGGGGCTCCCCGTCCCCCAGGGCTCTGCCCGCCCAGCAGGGGCTCCCCGTCCCCCAGGGCTCTGCCCGCCCACCAGGGGCTCCCCGTCCCCCAGGGCTCTGCCCGCCCAGCAGGGGCTCCCCGTCCCCCAGGGCTCTGCCCGCCCAGCAGGGGCTCCCCGTCCCCCAGGGCTCTGCCCGCCCAGCAGGGGCTCCCCGTCCCCCAGGGCTCTGCCCGCCCAGCCTGTTACAATGAAGCTCTGGCTGCACCCTCTGTGCCGTGGCTTTGCCAGTGGGATCGTCGGCACCATGTGGATGGTGCAGCCTGGTGCACACTGAGGCAGGTGGGCCTGGCCGTGTGGGGCGCCCCAGAGACAGCCCGGCAGGCCCGGGGCAGACCCACTGGGCTCCACTCGCAGCATGCCTCGTGGAACGGTTCCCCCACGGGCCGGCCAGGGCTCTGCATCCCCTCTGCTGGGCCCTCTCGGCCTTGTCACTGCCAGCCCAGCCCCTTTCAGTGCCCCGCTAAAGGGCCCCGAAGCTCCAGATGGGGCAGCAGGCAGCTGGCCACGTCCTGAGAGGGGCTGCTCGGCGGGGCCATCAGCCCTTGCATGGCCTGGGACCTGGCTAGCGGCGAGCTCTCCCAGCCTGGTTCGGGCGGGGGCGGGGAGGGGCCCTGGGGTGGCATCTGGAGCCCTGGCTCCTCTCCCCTGTGTCTGGCGTGTCTGCAGCTGAGTGCCTGGCTGCTCCGGAGAGTGCCAGGTCCACAGGGTCCCAGATTCCCCAGATCCCTGGAAGGCCAACGTCATGTGTAACACGCCAGCCGGGAGCCGTGCGCGCTGTGACCTCCCCTTGCCACGGGAGCACGTGGGGGCCATGCTGCCCGGTGGCCTGGCTCGAAGGGTCAGGTCACTGCCTGGGCTGAGACCCCCTGCTCTGTCTAGGGCGGGGCTGGGCAGATTCCAGCCTGCGGGCGGGTTCTGCTCTGCAGGGTTAATCTCTGGCGGCCCTACCTCTGTATCTGTCTGCTGCGTGTGACGTCAATCAGCCTGCTCGGCCCTGGGGCTTTGCTTTGCTTTTCCACCATCTACCCCGAGCCTGCCAGTTCTCTGGTCCTCGTGGCGCCGTCTGTCCGGGGAGCCGGGGGACAGGGCCTGAGCCAACAGAAGGTGACAGAAGCAGGAGCTGCAGCTGCCTCCAAGCACAGGCGAGGCAGAGGACGGGGGAAAATGGCCGTTAGGCTTAGGAAAGGGAGGTGTCCCGGCCTGCTCCTAGCCCAGGCTCGGTCGGCCCTGCCCCAGCCAGGGAGGACCCGGACACCCTTTCTGCACCCGGGATGGAGGGTGCTGGCAGCGCCCCCGCCCTGCGGCAGGCTCGGATCTGTCTGGGGGGAGGGACAATTGCGCATGGCCACCAGCCCTGCCGGCGTCGCCAGTGACTACGGGGCCTTGGCCAGTGACTACGGGGGCTTGGCCAGTGACTACAGGGGCTTGCATGCCAGAGGGCCACTGAGACCGGCCATCCAGTGATACACCCATTACTGCCCCACTGGGCCTGCCACTCACTCAGCCCCATCCGGCACATGCAGTAGCCCAGCGACTCGCCTGGGAGTTTGCCGGATTGGGGCCCTGGCTGCCCTGAGACCAGGAGAAGTGGGTGCCACCCATCCCGGCCCCACCCTGCCCGGCACCTTCCAGCAGCTGCTGCTGACTTACCAGCTGGGGCAGCTTTGGCCTTAGCAAGGCCCCGCTGTTTGGCAGGTTTAATCCTCGGAGTCACTTGCTGTCTTTTGTTTACTGGGCTGCGCGGGACAATACCCCGGGGCCTCCTCCGGAGCCATCGGCATGGGGACGAGGGCAGGAGCCCAGGTCTCTTTTCATGACAATGGCCAGAGCGTCAACATTCCCCCACTCTCCCGAAAGCCGCCGTCCCCTGGGGCAACAGCAACAGCTCACTGGGCCCCATGGCCATGGGCTCCTTGTGTTTGCTGCCAGGTGCTTGCAGGGCAGGAGACCCCTTCCTCCTGGCCACAGGCCGCACAACGCTGACCCCAAGATAGTGGGCAGGCCTGGGTTCTGCCCACGCCCCCGCCCCGCCTGGCCCGGGCTCCATGCGGGCCCCGGTTCTTCCCCCCTGCCCGGCCCGGGCTCCATGCGGGCCCCGGTTCTTCCCTCCTGCCCGGCCCGGGCTCCATGCGGGCCCCGGTTCTTCCCCCCTGCCCGGCCCGGGCTCCATGCGGGCCCCGGTTCTTCCCCCCTGCCCGGCCCGGGCTCCATGCGGGCCCCGGTTCTTCCCCCCTGCCCGGCCCGGGCTCCATGCGGGCCCCGGTTCTTCCCCCCTGCCCGGCCCGGGCTCCATGCGGGCCCCGGTTCTTCCCCCCTGCCCGGCCCGGGCTCCATGCGGGCCCCGGTTCTTCCCCCCTGCCCGGCCCGGGCTCCATGCGGGCCCCGGTTCTTCCCCCCTGCCCGGCCCGGGCTCCATGCGGGCCCCGGTTCTTCCCCCCTGCCCGGCCCGGGCTCCATGCGGGCCCCGGTTCTTCCCTCCTGCCCGGCCCGGGCTCCATGCGGGCCCCGGTTCTTCCCCCCTGCCCGGCCCGGGCTCCATGCGGGCCCCGGTTCTTCCCCCCTGCCCGGCCCGGGCTCCATGCGGGCCCCGGTTCTTCCCTCCTGCCCGGCCCGGGCTCCATGCGGGCCCCGGTTCTTCCCCATGCCCGGCCCGGGCTCCATGCGGGCCCCGGTTCTTCCCTCCTGCCCGGCCCGGGCTCCATGCGGGCCCCGGTTCTTCCCCATGCCCGGCCCGGGCTCCATGCGGGCCCCGGTTCTTCCCCCCTGCCCGGCCCGGGCTCCATGCGGGCCCCGGTTCTTCCCCCCTGCCCGGCCCGGGCTCCATGCGGGCCCCGGTTCTTCCCCCCTGCCCGGCCCGGGCTCCATGCGGGCCCCGGTTCTTCCCTCCTGCCCGGCCCGGGCTCCATGCGGGCCCCGGTTCTTCCCCATGCCCGGCCCGGGCTCCATGCGGGCCCCGGTTCTTCCCCCCTGCCCGGCCCGGGCTCCATGCGGGCCCCGGTTCTTCCCCCCTGCCCGGCCCGGGCTCCATGCGGGCCCCGGTTCTTCCCTCCTGCCCGGCCCGGGCTCCATGCGGGCCCCGGTTCTTCCCCCCTGCCCGGCCCGGGCTCCATGCGGGCCCCGGTTCTTCCCTCCTGCCCGGCCCGGGCTCCATGCGGGCCCCGGTTCTTCCCCCCTGCCCGGCCCGGGCTCCATGCGGGCCCCGGTTCTTCCGCCCTGCCCGGCCCGGGCTCCATGCGGGCCCCGGTTCTTCCCTCCTGCCCGGCCCGGGCTCCATGCGGGCCCCGGTTCTTCCCCCTGCCCGGCCCGGGCTCCATGCGGGCCCCGGTTCTTCCCCCTGCCCGGCCCGGGCTCCCTGGGGATAGAGGGGGATCGCCCTGCCCTCGCCTGCACTGTGACCCGGCGGCTGGGCTGTCAGGGCTTGTCTACACAGTGAAATGACGTCACTAGCCAGGGCGGCGTCAGGCCCTGTCTGCACCCTCGTGTCCTGGGTCCGCTCTCGCTGCTTAGACGGTGGCCTAAGCTGACCCTGAGGAGACCTACATGCTGGGTCTGAGCACCCCACAGGGACTCACCCCCTGTGAGCGGAGCGGCAGGATCCCGCCGGGAAATGCCACGTGAGGTGAGGAGCTATGGGGTGAGCGACCTGCCCGGACACAGGGCCCCAGGGAGCCCTCCCGTGGCCAGGGGAGCGGCACTCGAAAGGCCACAGCAGCAGCAGAGGGAGCAGGGTTCACCCCCCCAGCAGGCCACGGCCCTGCACCCGGCTCTCTGGACTCCCTGCTGCCGCCGGTGGGGCCCACTTGGGTCTTTCTCTTTTCTGGTTTGTTTCTTTCGGAGTCTGAGCAGGTTTGCAGCTTGTTGCCATGTGAACAGGAGCCCAGATAAGCACCTTCCGTTCCCCGGGAGAGACGCCCGTTGGATCTGCCGCCCAGCACGGCAGCAGGGACGCCATGGCGCTCTCGGAGCGCCTGGTCCCAGGCCACAGCGTCAGCATCTGTGCGCTGCCCGCCCTGCCCTGCGATGGCACTGACCGGGGAGACCCCACGCAGCGCCCGCTTTTCACGAGCTGGCAGCAGGGCCGGCTCGAGCCATTCCTGCGCCCCGGGCAGCGGGCGTGCGGCGCACATGCGGCTCCACCCTGGGCGCATGGCGCATGCGTGGCCCCGCCCCCTGGCGCGCTGCGCCCCTGCCAGCTGCCATCAGGCGCCCCCCCCATAGGTTGGCGCCCCGGGCAGTTGCCCCCTTAATCTGGCCCTGGCCGACAGGTCCGTCCCATGGCAATGGGCAGTTCCACCGCACGGGCCTGCTGGAACGAGGAATCGGCTTGCCTCCTCTCTGTTCTGCTGCGGAGTGGAGGCACTCGGCGCCTTCGTTTTTCCATAACAGCCTCCCTTAAGTTTGCCCACTCCTCTCGGGCGGGCCTGGTCTCTGGTCCCAGTGATGGGCTGCCAGCCACTACTGGCAGATGAAACAAGGCTTCATTTCCTTTTGGGGGACCATTTCCACTGGGCGCCCCAGGAGACCTGCCAAAAGAGCCTTTAGTAATAAGCCCCCTGCCCCTTGTGCCTGTCCCATGCCGGACATGTCCAGCATGTGTGCCTCAAAATCATTCATCCCAGTGTCTCCATGGCCCTCCCCCCCCGGCAATTGGGGAAGGGGGTGTAACCCACCCCCCGTCTTTCTCCTCATTTACCCCTCTGTTTAACCTGGCTGTTGGGAGCTGCTAGTGGAACAGAACCTGAGGGGATTTTCTTGGACTGTTACAAACGGAGGGTGCTGGAAAGTCTGTCCCTCCTCCTCTCCACAAGTCCCTCATTGCAGGAGGAGTAACCGTAGTCCGAATTAGGGGTTTTAGTTCAAACTACCTAGTCCGTGCCGCATGTCGCCACGGGCAGGGAGTTCGAACTACCGGGCATTTAAAAATGGCGGCGCCCGGGAACATGCAAATAAAGCCCGGGATATTTAAATCCCGGGCTTCATTTGCAAGTTTGAGTGACTACATTAGCCACCCTAGTTCGAACTAGGGTGGCTAGTGTAGACATACCCTTGTTGTTCTCCTTTCCCTTCCCCTCCTGCTCTTGCTTTTCTTCCCCACCTCAGCTCACTGTGTGCATGGCCTACCTCAGAGAGACCAGGAGAGACCAGGCCCCCTGCCCCTGTGGCACCTTCCCAGCGCTGGGGCTCTCTGGAGCCCTGCCAGGCTAAGCATGCACCGAAATATACCCACTCCTGCATTTGTGGAGCAGGGGGCGGGGCTCCAGGTGGTTTCCATCGTATGCAGGGCTCCTGGTTTGGTTAGTGGCACTCGGCACGTCACTGGACGCATTGCCATATGGCCAGCTCAGTGCAGGTTTGCGGTAGCCTGGGCCGGAGGTCACAGGTGCTAACTGTGGGAACTGGCAGGTCTGGGTACCCCGCAGTGCCAACAGGGCAGGCTGCCAGAGGAGCCCAGACTCCAGCTTGTCCTGCCAATGTCCCCAAACCCTGCACTGGGGTTTCACACTGCGTCAGTGAAAATGCAGTGCCAGCCAGCGGGCTGGGCCTGGGTCTGGGTCCATAATTCACTCCAGGTCATGTAACCGCCCCCCAACAACCTAGCGCAGGTACTACCCCCCCCCCCCCGCTTGCCTCGGGGTTCCAGCAAGAGGCCTGACCATGTTCAGTCACTGAGTCGGGGAGGGGTAGTACCTGCGCTAGGTTGTCAGGTCTTTGCAGGGGCCCTAGCGAGCCAGCCTGTCCTTGCCAGGCTGTCACCAGCGGAGAAGGGAGCCTGTGAGTATGTGGGCCGCAGAGGGGGCTGGCTCGGCTGAATCGGGGGCCAAGGAGGCCGAGGGAGGGAAGTGATAGGCCCAAGGTCCCATGTTACAGCAGAGGCAGGACTGGAATCTGGGGCTGCCCACACCCTGCCCTGTGCTGCCCCAGGTGCCCCCCTCCTGTGAGTAGCTCCCTCTGTTCAGGCTGAGGCTGAGGGCATGGGAGGGTGCATCTCCTGGGGGCGCAGAGCAGTGGACCATTCTGCAGGCGGCCACGAGGCAACCAAGCCGATTCCCAGGTCTGAGCGGGGAGGTCGGCAGCCTGGCCAGGCCCAGGGCTCACAGGGCTTGTGGCCCTGCTGTGAGCCGGCAGCAGCTGTGTGTCCGGCATGGCCCAGCTCACGGCCAGCAACGGCCTCTTCTCCCGCCACGTGCCGTGTCCTGGCCCATTCACTGGGGGATGGAGGTGAGGGGCTGATGTGATCTGCAGGGGGGTCCCCAGCGCCACTGGGCACCAGAGCTTGTCCCCGCAGGCCAGCCCCCAGGGGAAGCTGAGCCAGAGCCCGGCTCTCCCAGCTGGGGTGGATGCGCACTGACCCCCGCCCCAACACATCCCCAAGCAAGCCCAGCCCCGCGTGGAGGGAAGTGCCTGCAGACACAGTGCACGCTGCCATGCAAATCACAGGCACAAACAGGCCCAGAATCCCAGCGCCCCGCCCTCAAGCTCCCCAGATGCCTGGAGCCAGGCGAAGGGCTCATCCCCGAGCCGGCTGCTGTGCAAGGCTGCGAGCCCAGGACAAAGGCCTGTGTGGGGAGAGCAATCAAGAGCAGGCTGGGCCGGCTGGCCAGGCCTCTCCTGCCGCCCACATCCGCAGCCTGCCTGGGATCTGTGTATTAGCCGTGAATTAATGTCCTGCCGAGACTGGGAACCTGGATCAGGCTGGGATTAAAGAGGCATTACCCCTTTGTTAAAGCTGATGTTTTGGGGATAATCTGCAAGCTTTAGCTAATACATTATTACAGAAACGTCTTCAATCACAGCGGCAGACAGTAAGCAGATTGGGCTATTACTGCCTAGCTGTGTGCAGGGCCTGCTGCTGCTGCGGAGGGCTTTGCATGGCAGCAGGCATGCTGCGGGGCTACCTCCGGCACTCTGGAGAGGCAGCAGGAGGCAAAGGAACCAGGGAAACTCAGCCCCCCCCAGCCAGGGAACAAGCTTCGGCCCCGCTGGGAGAGGGCCCCAGGGAGCGACCATACGTCCTGTCCCGTTTTGGCCGGGACCGTCCCTTTTTGGCAAAAGTGGCCCGTGTCCTGTTTGCATTTGTCCCCTCCGTCAGTCCGTGCGAGCAAACGAGCACAGGCCCACTTCAGATCAAAAAGAGGGTGCAGCGGAGCAATGGGGCCTCTGATATTTTCCATCCACGTGCAGATTTTCTAGTCTGTGTGGAATACATTTTGTTATGTGCAGGGAGGCATGTGCGGATGGACACCGCCAGTAGAAATACATGCTGTTGGCTTTGTTGGCTGTGGGTGCCCTGCTAATCAGCTTAGTGGCATTTGAATCTCTCCTGGGCAGCCACACAAGCACAAGCTTACAGGGACCACTGGTGCGGAGGTGACGGGGCGCACTGCCCCCCTCCCCCCCACTGAGCAGCAGGGGGTTAACCTAGCCCTGAGGGCTGAGAAAGCCACGCCCCCTTTGCCTTACTGGGCATGCCCGAGCCGCACAGCTATAAAAGGGAGCAGCTCACCCCAGCTCAGCTGGGGCTGCCTCTGCCTGCTCGCTCCAGGCAAATGGTCGTGATGACCCAAAGGCTTGGGTGCTGCCATGCAGGCTGGAGGCCAGATGGTCCCAGAGCCAAGCAGGAGCGGACAGGTCCCAGGCAAGGGAGGGGAGATGGTGATTCAGGACAGAGCTGAGGTGCCTGTACCTGGAAGCAGCCCAGGGAAGGTGATGGCTACAGGTGAGTGAGCCTGTGTCCAGGAGGCAGTGCTTTTCCCCACTGACTCAGTGGCTAGAGAAAGCAACTAGCAGGGGTCTGGGCCTGGTTCCAGGGGAGTGGGAGGGCCTGGACCCCCCTGCTGGGGGTGTAAACCTTCCCCATCTCCTGTCCCTTGAGAGGGGACTGCACTGCCCATAAGTGGGGTGAGTTATTGCTTCTGACCATTGAACTGCCCTGCGAATAGGGGCAAGCTATAGACTGTAGCCATTAGGCTGCATTACCCCGAGAGTTGGGGTGAGCTATGGACTCTGGCCATTGGGTCACCCTGCCCTGTGGACTAAAAGGGCTAACTGGCCCACCCACCAAAGCCGATCAGTTGTGGAACTGTGAGGAGCTGTCGACGTGGACTGGGAGCAGAAGCCGAGCATTCTCGGGCGTCCCAGGTGAGAGATGGGTGCCTGCACTGGGCGGGCACGTCTCCCCATCTGTGCCATGGGGAGCAATGTCAGCCCCATGCAGCAGTGGGGGCTTGAAAGAGCAGCTCAGTCAGCCCCGTGTGGGGGAGGGAGCCACAGGTTACCCCTGCCCAAGTGTGCTCTGGCCCCATTCCTCCCACTCCCACTGGGAGCCTCCTGCTTGCTGCTGAACAGCTGTCCGGCTGTGGGCGGCACTGTGTGTGTGTTGGGGGGGGGCTGCAGGAGGTGCTGGGGGGAGGGAGGCAGAGGGGAGCTGTGGGTGCTAGGCACCTGCTGTGTTCTCTGGTTGCTCCAGCCCGAGAGCCACCGCAACATGGCACCCTGGTTGTATTTTCCTTCAGGGAATGCGGTCTCCCTCGGCCCAGGGAGTGCGAGATGCCTGGCCTGGCCCAGGGAGACCTCTGCTCCGTCCCACCTCCCTCCTTCTCCCCACTGGCGACTGGCTTCCTCCGGTAGCCCTGGAGGGCTAGTAACCCCACCCCTAGGCTCCTTCCCCTCCCTTAGGCTCCTCCCCGCCGCTTAGGCTCCTCCCCCTGTGCCACCTCTTCCCTCCTCCTCCTATTGTCCCTGACCCCAGCTGCACCTTCTCTTCCATGGCAGCCCCTCCTCTTCCCTGGGGCTGCAGCGTGGGGAGCGGCTCATGGCGCACTAGAGAGCTGGGGGTGCAAATGGCTTGATGACTTGTCTGCTAGGCACACTGCTAGCAGCTCTCAGACACTGGGGCGGGCGTGGGGCGGCAGGACGCCAGGACCCAGGAGAGAGGCCCTGGCAGAGTTCTCTGAACGGCCAGTCCATGCGTGGGCAAACTAGGGACCCGCCGTGCCCAGAGGTGAAGACAACGTGCAGCGGCGAGGGGTGCGCACGGAGGTGCATGGACAAGGGGAGACTTTCAACAGGAGGGCTGGGCTCCACCTTGGCCAGGCAGAGCCAGGCTCCTGGCACAGCAGCCTGTGCTCTGGGGTGACTTCAGCCAGGCCCCAAGGCGTGTGGCTCCCAGCAGGTGTTACAGCGGTCGCTAAGGCTGGTGTGAGCCATGCCCGGAGGCTGGACGGATCCAACCAGGAGAGGAGCAGGTTTGCCAGGCCAGGGTGTTCCCATAAACCAGCCCCCGGTGAGACAGTCCAGTGGTGCCAGACCCCGACTAGATGAACTGGAATGTTTGGGCCTGCTGAGCCCTGGGGGACAGCCGCAGGGCTGGGACAGCTGGCCCTCAACTGCACCGGGAGGGAGACATGGGCACAGAGGTGAGGAGGGGGCAGTGAGATCAGGTTCATGCTGGGCTAGCTAGCAGTGTGGTTGGTTCTTAAACCAGCTTAGTTAAATGGGTGCAAGTTTGGGTGCAGAGACGCTGCTGTTGGTTTACAGGCGCCTTTCGTCCACTTAGCCAAATCCGTTCAACCCCCCCGACTCGACCCGAGGGAAGCCACCGCAAGCTGCAGTCAGATGGTCCCTGCAGGCTTGCACCACATCTGCTAAACTCTTGTTCTGGGTCAGTCGTGAGCAGACTGCCCCTGCCGCACACCCTACTGCCGGGGTCGGCAGCCTTTCAGAAGTGGCGTGCCAAGATTAACTTACTCCTGGATCTGTGTGCCCGGGAGCGGGGGAAAGGTGGGTACTGCGATCAGTTTCTGAACCAGCTGCAGTGAGGGAGACGGGTTTGATTGAAGTTATTAAACAGATTAAGCATTAACGGTCTCATGTTTATCAAAGTTCATTGTAAATAAAGTGAAATCTTATGTCCAACATGCAAGGTTTGGATGTTTTCTTTCTTTATGGCAGAGGTGGGGGAACCTTCTTTGGGTCTGGTCACTGACCCACAAGAATCAATTGGGGACCACAAGTGAGAAGCAAAACTCACTGGTGGCCCCCGACTGAGACCTCACTCCTCTGGTGCTCCAGCCTCATGGGGTGAGGAGAAGGGACAGGGAGGGGTGGGGGTCAGGGTTTCCCATAGGCCAGATTTACTTTCCTGGAGTTACGGGATTTGTATAGACCCCCTTAGGCTCTGGGGTGGGGGCAAAAATGAGGTGTTCAGTGTGAGGCAGGGCTGCCAGTGAGTGGGATAGGGGCTGGGTGCAGGATCTGGGGGGCAGTGGGGGTGCAGAAAGGGGAGAGGTTGGCAGGTAGGGGGAGGGTGCAGGAGCAGGGTTGGGGTTGGTGTCTGGCCAGCCAGGGGGAAGGTGCAGGGCCAGGATGGGGGTGGAGTGTCTGGCTGGGGGGCATCAGAGGAAGCTGGGGGCGGGAAGTGAGTGGGGGGGGTCCGGGCACGAGGCGGGATGCTTACCTGGCTTCGTGCCCCTTTGCAGCAGCCGCCATGGTCTCGGCCTCCTCCCCCCACAGCCTGACCTGCTGCAGGGAGGGGGAGGGCCCTCCAGCTGGCATGGAGCCTGCCCTCATGCCACCAGCTGCTAGCCCAGGGGCCGGGAGCTGCAGCGGACACTGCCAAGGCCTTCGACTCAGCCCTAGAGCCATGGTAAGAATTGCAAAGCCCGCTTGGCACCCAGCTCCTGGCGCTGGCAGGGAGTGGAGGCTGCCTGAAGCAGCGAGTTCAAAGTCAGCCGCAGTGGTTCCTACGTGGGTCCTTGGCGCTGCCCAGCCAAGCGCCGGGGGCAGGGGGAGGGGCAATCCAGGCTCTATTCAGGGAGCAGGCAGCAGGTAACTGCTCTGACCTTCCTGAAACCCTCTGAGCACGCCCCGCGCAAGATGCCGATCAGACTCGGTAGCTGCGCGTGGCCAGTGAGGTACGGTTAGGACCCCTCTGCCTGGCGTACAGCAGCCATGCTCAGCGTGTCTAGGGCCCCTCGTTGCCAATAGCCAAGCCGGCTCCAGCCCAGAGCCCTGGGAACCAGAATCTGCTCCTGGGGCCAGAGTCAAGGTCTGGCAGGCCAGTGCGGCGCTGCACATGGACCAGGGCACCTGCATGGAGGGATCTGTCAGACCTGGGCCATCAGCCTGACGCTTCCTTTGTGCTGCCAATAATCCTGCCTCCTGCTTCCAGCCCTCGGTCCCAGCCCCCCACCGTCCCCCGTTGGTGAGTGTCCCCGAGGTGCGAGCCTAGGAAAGGAGACTAAGGGGGGATATGTGAGGTCTATGACATCACAGCTGGGGTGGGGAAGTGAGCGAGGAAAAGCTATTGACTTGTTCCTGTAACACCAGAGCTGGACCCGTTCCCGCAGCTCAGGTCCATCGGTGGCTGTTAGCCTGGTGGGGCGGGGAGGGTCTCTGGCCTGTTTGTCGGAGGCTGGGAATGGGCGATGGGAGGGATGGCGTGAGGATTCCCGGGTCTTCTTCCCCTCCCCTGCGCCCCCCCCTCCCCCGGGGCACCCGGCATTGGCTGCTGTGGGCAGACAGGACACTGGGCAGGATGGACCCTACTCTGACCCAGCCTGGCTGCTCTGTTAGCCCTTGGACTCCTCTCCTCACCGGTCTCAGTCCCCACTCACAGCTGGGCTCTGAGCAGTGTCTGGGGGGCTGCTGGACTGTCAGCAGCTGCCTTGCTTGGACCTGCCTGGAGGGGTCATCGCCTGCCCCAAGTTGTGATTCAGCCCGACTGAAGTTCAGGGGCCTCCTTGGATGCTCTGAGCTCCGCTGCCGTCCTTGGAGCTCCCTTTCCCTGCGGAGCCTCGAAGTCCTCTGTCTGCACTGTCTCTCCCTGGGAAGTCTGCTCGGAGGGGCCAAGAGCACAGCTAGCCTTGAGCAGAGTCCTGGGTGCTCCCAAGCCTATTCGGTGAGTCCAGGGCGGAGAAGGCGGCGAGGCCTGGGCGGGTGAGGCCAGCGCGTAAGAAGAGCCAGCGTTGACACACGCAAAGTAACACAGCGGAGGGACAACGCGGACCCCCCTCCCGGTTCTAAGGAAGCGGGAGCACTCGTGCGCTGGGCAGAAACCTGCTCCATGGGCGCTGGTCCTCAAGTCTCCACGCCCCTGGCCGCACGAGGAGCAGGACGGGAAGTGAGGCGGCAGGTGGAGGACGCTCTCAGCTGGGCTCATGGGCAGCTCTCAGCCCCCATGTCCTAGCTCAGGCAAGGCCCAGAAGCAGAGGTGCTGGAGCCAGGCCGTGTCCAGGGCTACTGGCATGGAGGGACTGTTGTGCAAAAGTGGAGAAATACGGGTCTGCAGCCGGCCGCACTCGGGCCTAATTCTGCGTGTCGGGGTTCGCCTGCGTGCACTGGGGGGGTGCACTGCTTGGGCTCCCCGGGAGGGTGTGACGTCCCCCTGGGGCATTGGCTGGGGGGTGTGTATTGTGGGCCTGGCTGGGAGCACCGTGGTCAAGCATTAGCGGTAGTTTGTGTATGGAGAGGGTGCCAATGTCTTCCTCCTGTTGGGAGCTGCGCTGCCATGCCTCTAACCCAGGGACCTGTAGCTCCAGGGGTCGAGGTAGAACAGTGACCAAGGCCAAGCCCCCAAAATAGCATTTAGGTGAAATACTCAAACTGAAGGATAGATGCTTAATGCAAGACCTTGAGCGTCGTCTTCGCTCAGCAAATCTTGTTAAGCAAAACCACTCCAAGTTAGACTGTTCAGGGACAAAATAGGGCAGGTTGCAAAACCTGCCTGACGTTTCATTCAAACCTTTCCAGTGGTGAAGTGACACGTGGTTGTGATGTCCTTGAAGGGCTGTAGGGTTTGTCCAAAGGGAAGTAGGTTGCCCTGTAACATACTTGCACTTAGGTTACAATGTGTCACAACGAGAGAGATGAGCTGCCTGTTCCTCTAATGTGGGCGCCCAACCCTGGTGCTTGTGCAAGAGGAAAACAGGCTCTTGGGGGGGGAATCTGGACCATTGCAAAGCAGCTCCCGAATCCCTCTTAAATACTACCATCTGCTTTGGCTGCACATCTTCAAGCCCTTCAAACCCCAGCCCTCTGCGTGACTCCTGATTTCCGCAAGGTCTCCGGGCTCTTGTCTGCCGGCTCCTATGATGTAATGCTGTACAGCTTGGAGAGTTACAGCGTGATACAAACTGTCTGTAGGAGCGTCCACCTGATCAGGAAGAACCCCGTTGCTACAGTCGCTTTGCAAGGATCCTTTGTCGCCAGGCTTGCTGTGGTTTGTTCTGATAAGCCAGGGGATGAAGGCGAGAATGCCTCGGTGAGCAGGAGAGTGTTTCCCAATGGCAAGCACACAGCACGGCAGAATGGCTGCCCTACAGACCTGTTCATTAAGAATAGTGATAGAGATGCAGCCATGTTAGTCTGGTCTAGCTGAAACAGACAGGACTATGCAGCACTTTAAAGACTAACAAGATGGTTTATTAGGTGATGAGCTTTCGTGGGCCAGACCCACTTCCTCAGATCCTATCTGGAAGAGAATTGGCACGACCATATATACCAAAGGGATACAATCAAAAAAAGTGAACACACATAAAATTGACAAATCAAATTTTAGAACAGAGTGGGGGTGAGGGAGGAAGGTTAGTGTCTGTGAGGTAATGACATTGGGGTGATAATTGGGGAAACTATCTTGTAATACATTACAAAGAAGAAAAGGGGCATCGGTGTGTGGGAAGGGAGCCCCCTTATCTTAGCAAAAAAAGCTGACTTGTTTACATCCATTTTTCCTGTGTTGTTTGGTATAAATCTTAACTTTAAAGAGTTCTTGTGTATTTGGGGTTTTTTTAAATTAAAACATTTAAAGTCCCCTCAATTGCTATTTTTCATATGCTAACCCAGGTGCTGTTTTGGTACTTTGTCCTTCTAAAACTGTTTTTAATCTACTGTATCTTAAGCCTTTTTAGCTCACTAAACTTCTACAAAATATCCCTATGAGTTGCCTTGTTTCGTTACTGCTCCGTCAATCCTGCTTTTTCATGTTGAACCTTAAATGCTCAAATGGACTTCACTGCGTACAAAATATTCTTAAAAAACCATGTCATAGCTCAGCCAATGCTGTATTTTCATGGTAGGTGTTAAAAAATCTTTAAAAATGAAACTGCATGTTTAGCAAGTTAAACATGGGGGGGAGCTGGGGAGGGGGGCTAGCCTATCTGAGCTTTAACCATTACAAAGTGATGCCTTTTGTCTCTTACAATCAGTTGGACTAAAACACTTGTTATAACTTTCACAAAGTGCCTTTCAATGTAATCTTACCATTTGTTAAAACTTTAACAGCATTTAGTTAGGAAAGGAGTCTGTGTTTTAAAAAAACAAACCACCCCCACACGAGCAAACTGAAGGGGGACCCCTAGAGCATTGCTAAGACAGGCTACAGTGCATGGATCACTGGCTGGCCTAATTATTCGTACCTGGGATTTAAAGCGCGGAGAGCCACAGCTCCAACCTGTGATGTATCATTTTAATAAAATCTATGGACCGAAAACAAACGCGGGATCCTAGATCTGCATCTCAGCACGCACAGTGCAGCCATTCCAATAGTGCAACAGAAATTCATCCTGAAATCTGAAATGCCTAAGAAAATGAGCACTCGATACAGCTTCCACAGGGGCTTATTAAAAAGTGAGGGGGAAAACCAACTTCTGCCTCACTGGATTGCCGAATAAGGGGAATGTAAATTACAGGTTGGATCTCCCTGGTCCAGCACCCTTGGGACCTGACCAGTCTCGAATGAGAGAATTTGCAGGACCAGGGGGGTCCCCTGCCACCATCCCCCAAGCCTGCTGCCTGCAGGCTATGGCCCAAGCAGGTACCCTGCCTCCAACCACCCCCCACCAGCCTGGCTGGGCTCCTCACCCAGCTGCTGCTGGTTCCCTGGCTAGCCCAGGCTACCTCAGGCTCCGGCTCCAGCCTCGCTTGCTGTGGGAGGCTCTGGCGCTGGCCCATGGGCTCGTGAGGGCTGCTGTATTACCCCTGGCTGGGCCTCCTGCCATTAGGCTCCTGCGTGCTCTGTTCTGGGCATCTATGGTCCGTTGCAACCTGTAGCTGTTACTAGGGGTCTGTGGTTTTAACCTGGGCTGTTGCTGCTTGCCAGTTTGTTATTGAAACACGTCTGTGAAAGCTAAGGAAGAAATGTCTCCTCAGACAGATTTGTCTCTTAAAGTGTTTGTTCCTTTGCAAAATGTCAAGGAACTTTCCCTTGTATGCACTAAAAAGTGCAGGATGGTTACATTTCTCTCGTTCGCTGGCTTGCAAAATAAGGAAAATATTTATTTATCTTCCTCTTTTAACGTGTATTGCAAAGAACATCCACCCTTCACAAGGCTGCAAGCAGCAGGGCTGCACATTTCACTTAACCTGCTTTGTAGAATTCCTTTGCAGAAGCTTTAAAATTTCATGTTACGTTCCGATCATCCAACAGGCTTCTTATTCCTGATGCCCTGGCTAAGGAAAGCTGCTTTTGCTGCGGTGCCGAATTGTCCTCATCAAAAACCTAGGGAAAAACTGGTTTCCAAACTTTGTTACTTGGGCTTGTGGCTTTAACCTTGGATTGTTTGTGCATGCTCACTACATTTTAAATTAAACCCCCGCTTTCCCACCATTTAGCACGTCTACACGGGTGTCTCTCTCTCTGATCAGAATAAAGCTCTGAAAGGGGCAGGCAGTGAGGAAGGTGGCTCTTGCTTTAAATCTTGAGCCTATAGGATTGGTTCAGGAAAATGTTTCTCTAGGACACAGCTTCTGAGTGGTCCGATTCCAAGGTGGTGATCACTATCCTGGGGGCTGGGAGCCTGGGGAAAGTGCACGAACGCACGCGCTCCTTCAGCTGCTGCTTTTCCGTACTTAGGTCTCTCTCCTTCCCCCTAGACATAGGCGCACTCAATGCCTTTTCTGCCATGTGCGCCCTTTTAATGCCATAATTGGCCTTTGTACTCTCCTCTCCTGTTATACGTCAGAGCTTTTGTACATTCTCATCTCAACTTACCTTTATATTTCTTCTTTGGATATTTAATCTATTTTAAACTAACTTCTGTCATCTTTCAATTCCCTTTTAATACAAACAAATCTTTTACCATGTGTTCAATAACCATTAAAATAAACTCCACTTTATAACAAATCTTAATTCCCTTTTTCTGTCATCTGTTATCTTTCAATGTAATTCTTTTATATGTCTTTTTTCTTGTTTTTTAAAACTTACAGAAATCATCCTTTTACCATGTGCTTACTCATTTTTACAACAAAATCCATTCTCAGAAACCTGTCACTAAAAGAATGTTCCTGTTTTTCTTTGTTTGTATTCTTCTCTTATTATTTTTAATTGTTATATTATCAGACTTACTGATCTTTACAACAAACTACACACTCTCTCTCACCTGTGTCTAGAAGCACACAATTCTTCTATTCTTTAATGTTTGTCTAAAGGTGTATCTTTTTAGTCTCTTATTGTTTAATTCCCACAAACAATCTTTTTATCATGGGCTTACTAATCTATAAAACAAATTCCTCTCTTGATACTTTCTATAGTGTCCTCTCTTCTATTTAAAATACCTTTCTTTTCTTCCTCTAAATCTAATCAGATCTTTGTTTTAAAATGTCTTTTCTTTGAGGACTCTTTCTAGTCATGTCTACTTTTTTCTGTAAACTTGTGTGAAAACACAAGCCTGCAACATTCCTCCCACCCAAAAATAACATTTTGTCAAAATGCTCAGCAGCCCCAAAGCTGTACCAAACTGCCACAGAGATGGAAGGCAGGATATAAGCCCAGAACAAGGTGTGGAGCCCTGTGAAAAATAGACGGTGATGAACACACTGGAGCATGAGCAGGCAATCGGCATGTGAGGAGCACCATGTACTAATTGCCCTGGGGCAAAGGACTAGTGTCCTAAGTGATCTCGGAGGCCCCACATCCCCCTTGGGGAAGGACAGCTATTTGGGGAGTCCTGGAGCAGTGAGATGCTGAGTGCAAAGGGTCCAGCAGAGTGACCCTGGTGCCTCCGGCCCAGTGAACCGAATTCCACTGGACAATGCGGGGGCAAGTGAGGAGTGAGAGCCAAGGGAGGGTCTGAGTCTGCTGGGCACCGTGGGGGCTGCAGGTGCAGGGCGGCTTGGCCTGCCATTCAGTGGAGAGGAAGGGAGCAGGGTCTGACAGCGGTTTAGCTTTGGGAGACATTCGACACCTTGTCTCACTCACAGCAGTGGGGGTGCTGTGAGCAGGCTCCAGAACCCCCAGGGAAGTCCGTGAGAAACCGCAGCCTGCCCAAACAGGGTGCTGGAGTGGGACTGGCTGGGCTCTTGGATCCCCAGCGGCTTTCAGAGACCAGGCAGAGCTGGGAGGGAGGAGAGCAGCAGGCAGAGCGCTAGGGCCCAGCCTGGCCTGCTGTGGTGCCGTGTTGGGGTTTTCCCATCTCCTGCACCCCCGTAATGGCACAGACAGACTCCACCAGCCGGTAGAATAGAGGGAGTTTATTGCTTCTCCAGGATACAGCACAGCACAGATGTCATCTGGTTACAGGAACTGGGCCTAGGATGCCTCAGCCCCCCCCCCTTGAGATGGGGGAGACTGGGCCCCTAACTTCCAGCCCCTCTTTGCTCAGGCTGCTTCCTCTATGATTCCAGACAGAAACCAACTCACTCACGTCCAGCCCTGCCCCCAGCCAGGGCTCCAGCCCCCTCCTTCCCATTGTTTCCCCCATGGGAGATACCTGTCTGACGAGTTTCGAAGCCCCCTTGCATAATGACTCATCCCCTGCCCTGCTGGGCCGTGCTGCAGACAGCAGCCAGCGGAGGTCACTGACAGCCCACTGCCCAGCATAGCAACCAGCAAGGTACCCCCACTGCGTCACACCTGCACACAGGATGGGTGGAGGCCTGGCAGGAGGCTGAAGGCTGGGTTGGCAGCAAAAAGACCCAGGGGAGCTGGGGCTGCGGGTGCAGAGGGCTCGCGGGAGGGAAGGGGATAGTGCGGCCCAGGGGCCGTGCACTGGAACCTGCTGCGAGGACAGAGGCTGGGGCCGGATCTCCGGAACCGAGCCGCCAGGGAAGCTGTGCAGCTGAAGGGAGGCCCAGTGCCCTGGGTTGGGTGGTCCCGAGGTTTCCGCTCCTCTGAAGAGTCCTTCCCCGGGGGGAGGGACCAAGAGCCCTTTTCTCTCCACAGCTTCTGGTTGGAGGAAAACGAGAGGCCCTGGGAAGCAGAAGTTGCAGCCCTAAGTGCAGGGCCTGGGGAATGAAGCACTTGTTGCTGCTTGCGGGGAGCCTGCCTAGGGCTGCCTGGTGTCCAGCTTTGAACCAGACCAGCCAGGGTTTGAGTGTTCAGTGCGGGAGACAAACGGAGTGTTGGGGATTTTCGGGATCGGCTGGGATGTCTATTGTGACGGAACGTCAGGTGTGTCCGGTGTCTTTGTTGAAACCGTCCGGCACCCTGCGCCTGCCGTGGCCCCTCGATGCCACTGACTGGACTTTCAGCAGTGCTGGCCAGAGCCGCAGGGTCCCTTCCGGCAGCAACCCGCTGCCTGGCAGCCCTGCCTCCTGGCTGGGCTGGGAAGCATCCTGTCCGGCGAGGCCACGACCCGCAGCTCACGCGCCTATGCGAAGGTGCAGGCCGGAGCCATGGCAGCTGAGGGGGACGGGGCAGAACTGATCCTCATTCCAGCAGGCTCAGCTGCCCCCTGCCCACTGAGAACCCAGCTTCCGGCTCTGGCGCTGGGTAAGCGCCAGGCGGGGGGGGGAGCAGGATCCTGGTGTGGCGTGGCGTGGCCTGGGCCCTGCGGGGAGCTGGGGTAACTGGCACTGGGTGCAATTGCCTGGGGCCAAGGGTAGACAAGGAGCCACCTTTGCCTGGCTCCCCCAGGGCACAGCCTGGGGCGCTGGCCCTGGGCTGGCTGGGAGGGGGGGCTTGCGGTGCCTGGTGCCAGCACAGTTCATGTTGCCCTGGCGGAGCCCTGGTGGCAGGAGGGGACCCATGGGGTGCACTGGGAGGGGAGGTTCATTTGGGATGGGCCCTGGGTGGCTTCAGGGCAACCGCAGGCCGGGCGAATGGAGCCCCAGGGAGCCAGCCCAAGGAATCGATAGGCGCCAATGCAGGCCCGGCACGGGGAGCCCAGTACAGCCCAGGCCTTGGCAGGGGGAGCCCGGCGCAGGGAACCCCCATGTCCAGGAACCCTAGCACACGCCTGCCCCGAGGTGGGCGCCTGGCATCTCCCGGCCATGCGACGGTGCCACAGAGCAATGCACGGAGATGGGAGCTTGCGAGCCCTTCAGTTCTCCCGCCTGCCCCTGCATGGCCCCTTGGAGCGCCCGGCTCCATCTCTCCCCCAAGTGCCCAGCTCTGCCTCTCAGTGACTCTCCGGTGTCCTAGGGGGGGCCTGCCCCTGGGCCACCCCCCTCAGCCCCCAGGCATGGCTGTAGAGCTCAGGCTGGGCCATTCTATTTGGGGGGGACACCAGCTGAAGCCCAGGGCCTGGCCACCACCGGGAGGGGCCCTGCACAATGTGATTCTTTGGGGGGGGAGGGAGGCCCCGGGGGTTCTTAGTGATGGCCCGTCAGCTCGCAGGCGAGGCCGGGCTTTGGGGCCTGGCACTGCCCACCAGGCTCGTGCGTCTGCCCTGCCTTCTCCTGCTGCAGTGCAGGGCAGCCATGGCTCCCGGGGCCCTCACAGTGCCAAGCCTTTTGTCAGACTCCCAGGACTCGTGTCCTTTGTCGGCTCCGGGCGGTCCCTGGGAGAACCCCTTCAGTGCGACAGCCCTTCTCAGGGGTGACCCTCTCCGCCAGGCCCCTCTGTTCCTAGAGCTGCACCTCCCTGAGCCTGCAGCAGGGCTGGCTCGGCCCTGCCTCTCCCCACACCCAGAGGACCCCCCTCCCTCCATCTCCAGGCAGAGGGTCTCAGCTGGCACCCTGCAGGAGGCCGTATGGACCGTCTGAAGCCAGCACAGGAAACGCCCTGGGCCTCAGCTCCAGCTAGGGTGGCCAGGTGTCTGGTTTTGAACTGGCCAGTCCAGTATTTGAGCTTTCTGTTCGGGAAACAAATGGAGACAATAGAACTGTCGGGGATTTTCGAACTCAGACGGAATGTCGATTGTGATGTCATGGTAAATGTGTCCGGTATTTTTGTTGAAACCATCTGGCAACCCTAGGTCCAGCATCCCTCAGCCCGGCCTGTCCTGCACCCAGGGGGCTCTGGCTTCCCTCCCTCTCCAGGCGAGTGGCACCCTCCTTCCCTCGGGCATCTGATTTCCCTGGCCCCAACTGCTCCTCCCCAGCCTTTCTCTTCAGTTCCAGGTGAGCAAGCCCCTCAGGCCGGGTCCTCTCTCCTCAGCCCATTTCCTCCACTGGCCAGAACTGGCTGACTGACAAGCTGGGCTGGGCCTGGGTCCCCATGTCTCCAGGAAGGTCACACCTGGCCCTCTGCAACAACAACCCCCTTGCCCCCCGGTAAAAAGGGGGCGCAGGGGAGCAGAGGTGCACAAATGCTTTTCAGGTAAAATGCTGCCAACAGCACTGCTTCCCTAGCCCTTGCTAGCTGAGGACTCCGATGGCAGGGAGGGAGCGCCGGGACCCCCGAGAGCTGGAGGAATCGTAGTTCCTGGAGAGGGAGGAGCCACGGTGCAAGTGGGTCCCACGGGCAGGCCACGTTCCAGCTCCCACCGGGCGATGGGTTGCGAGGAACATCAGCTTCATCAGTAGATCCGTGGCTCAGCGGAGCCGGGCTCTGCCCTTGCAGCTCGGTCCAAGGCGCGCTCAGCAAGGGTTGGAGGTTCCCCCACTGCCCCCTCGCCGATGCTGGTGCCAGGATGTTCTCAAGCAGGTACATGCACTGACGTCTGAGGGGAGAGGCCCCAGCTGGCCGGCGTCGGACAGAGGCGTGGCGCATGTGCTTGGGAACCCTCTGATGGCAAAGCCTGGCCTGAGTGCCTGGAGTCGAGTGGCATAAACAAGCAAGGTGCCCCCCGTGTGGCCCTTCCTCTCCCCCGGGAGGAAGACCAGCAAGTGCATGGGCTGGTTGAGGTGAAAAGCAGTGTCCTCCCGGCAGTGAATCTCAGGCGGCCCGTCGTGCCCTTGCAGGGCGTGGTGCCGGAGGGCCCAAGCAGGAGTGGACGTAGCTTGCTAGCCACCTCGCCAAGGTGGCGGGGACTGGACAGGCCACTTGGGCATGAGACTGTGCAAAGGGCAAAGTAAGGGCTCCGCGGGGCCCAGGCCACATGCTGGAGCCAGGTCCCTGACAGGAGCGTAAACAGTTCAAGGCCTTTGAGGAAGCTGGAGGCCGGGGGTGGGGCTGCTGGTTGCCTCCGAGGACAAGCCAAGATTGCTTCAGGGCGAACCTTGATGGAGCAGAATAACCAGCCAGACTGGTCAAGGATTTTTGGAATCCGAGGCCGGGCCGGGCCGGGCTGCCCACGCTGAGAACCTGATTGCAAGCCAGCCCCGTCTCAGCTGTTTTCCTGCTTGGTGCACAGGAGCCGTTGCCAGCCCTGGCACTCAGCAAGCTGCCATGCCGGCGTCTGGTGCAGCGACCCTGGCTCCAGAGGCAGGAGCTGGCTGGGCAGCTGGAGGAGGTGCCAGGCTAGACAGGTGCTACGAGGGGGAGCAGGGCTCTGCCTTGTCTGGTTAAGGCGCCGTGCCAGGAATCCAGGGAGCGAGGGGGAGGTGTGCAGGAGGCCTTGGCTCAGCAGCCCCAGGGAGGCGCCTGGTGGCAGTCCCAGGCTCGTGCCCTCGGTGGAGCAAAAGTTCCCAGATTCCAAGGCTGGAAGGGACCACTGTGCCCGTCTCGTCTGAGCCCCGGGCTGGGCCAGAGGCTGCCCCAGACCCCTTGCTGGAACAGAGCAGAGCAAAGCTGTGGGAAAAGGGCCAGTCTCCACCGAGCAATTGCCAATGATGGGGAATCCATCGCGATCCCGGTAAGGTGAGCAACGAGCCACTAGAATGCCACAGGTTCACTGCAGCCCCAGGGAGTGGCTCCCAGCCGGCTCAGTGCCCGGTGGCCCTGCCTGCTCGCAGGACTCAGGGTGCCCTCGGTTCACGATTCTGCCCTCCGCTGAGGTCACTCCATGGGGTTCTCCTTCCGCCAGAGCCGGCTCCCACCAGACGACCTGCCCAGGTGCCCCCGGGTGCACTGCTTCCCCACTGGCTGGCAGGAGGAGCCAGCCCAGGGGGCCTAGTGCCAGCTGTTTCTGCCCAAGCTGCTCCTTCCCGGGGTTTCTCCCTCATCTGCCTACCACAGGCGTCCCGCTGCGCCATGTCGGGGGGGTCACAGCGCCTGAGCCTTCTCAAAGCCCCCGTCTGTGCCCGGCTGCGCTAGCAGCCTCTCCCCATGCAGCCCCCACCTGCTTGCAGCCGCCTGGCCTCCTACACACCCAGCTGGGATTCGTCCCCCGCGAGCGCTTCTCAGTCAAGCCGAGCTCTCCCTGAGGGGTGCTCCCTGCGGCAGCGCCTCTGACAGGCCTAACTCCCAGCCTCCGCTTGTCCAGCTGGAGCCTTTGCAGCAGCTCGGTGAGGCTGGGGAGCCCGAAAGTGTCTGGGCTTCGCCTTCCCTTTGGTACACTGGGGGCTGCGCTCCCTGTGTCTCTCCGGAGGGCAGAGGGTTTCGAACCTTTAAGCAGTGCTGGGCCCTGCCCTGTCTGTCAGCCTCCTCCTGGGACGGCGGGCACCACACTCCCGCTGCGGTCGCACCAGGGCCCGAGCCAGAGCCAAATCCCCTGCCTGCTCCTACCCGAGAACCGCCCAGGCCTCCAGGAGCGCTGTGGCCACAGCCTCAGGCTGGGACATGCTCCTTGGCTGATCATCACCCCCCGCCCCGCCCACCGAATCTTGCCGCCCAGACGGAGCCCTTGCCGTGTGAGATGCCCACACTGTTCCTAGAGGCATGCGCTACGCTGGCTGTATTAAAACACACCTTGTCCCCTGGTGCCCAGCTCTCCAGCCCATCTGGCTCTGTGGCCATGGCCTGCCCATGCGGCTTCCCACGGCCCCACGTTTGTGTCACCTGCAAGCTTTGCCAGCGACGGTTTTATCTTTTCTCCCACATCTGGTTCGGGACCCTCTGCTCCGGCAGCATCCATGCGCCAGCAAAGCCACGGAGGTGGCTGGACCAAAGCGTCCTGGTGCGCGGCCAGCAGCCACTGGGGATCCTAGCCAGTCCAGGGATTCCTGGCTGGCCAGCAGCAGGGAAGGGCAGCGGGCTAGGAGCTGGGCAACAGGGGACCTCCCTGCTCCGGCAACACCCCTTGCCTGGGACCCGTCAGGGAGGCCCAGCCTGCAGACAAGTTTTAAAGGGCACAGGGCCCAAGCCAATCCCTGTGGGAGGGAGCTCGCTGGCCCACAGCCATTCAGCGGGGAGTGCACCCATCCTGGGGAGACCGGTCATTAGCCGTCTTGTAACCCGTCCTGTGTGCCACGTTCGCTGTCGCACTCCCAGGCGGTGAGTGTCTCTGTTACACATGCTCTGAGGCCTGCTGGGCTTTTGGGGGCAAAGAGGCCTGTGGGAATTGCCCACGGGCTGAATGCCGGCTCCCACAGGGACCCTGCCTGTGGCTGTCTGCTAGGCGTGGCTGAGCCGGGGCAGGTGGATTGTCTGCTCAGTGCACCGCGTCCAGAGCCCGCTAGCCTGCTGGCAGAGTGGTGACGAGCGGGCAGCCCCTGGGGTGTTTCCGTAGCACTCTGCAGTCCTGTGCGAATTGTGCTGGAGTCAGGTTCCCACGGGTGGTGCACGGTTAACTAGAGGGGGACAAGGCAGGTCACTGGGACAGGGATCCAGCAGTGACTGTTGCCTGCCTGGCCTCCAGAGAACACTGGCCAGCTGGCCCCTACAATTGCCCAGCACTTTGGTCCCTAGCAACTAATGGCCGAGGACTGGCCCGCCCGGGGGAAGGTACAGGGTGTGACTAGGTGCTAATGTCTCCCCCTCCCCAGACCCTGACAAAGGACTGGGGAAGGGCCCGGTGGGGGAGGGGTTAAGCTGGGCTGCTGGAGGCAGAGCTGCTTCTGGGGGGGACAGACAGGAGGGCGCTGGGCCTGGAGGGACCCCACTGGGCTTTGCTGCAGGTTTTCCATTCTCCCTAGTAGCTAAGGACTCGGCCAGACAGCTAACGCTCCCTCCTGCTTTGACAAGGTTCCAGCATAGGGCTGGGGGTGTAACGCTCCTCTGGGGCCCACAGCGGCAGCAGGGGTGGCGCACTCGGAGGCTGGGGCCCAGGAGATGGTGGCCCGGCCCAGAGAGGCAGTGAGTGACCCTGCGGGAGGCTGTTCCAGCCAGCCCCTTGGGCCTGTGCGGCCTGTCACTCGGCTGGGGCAGCGCAGAGGGCAGGCTGGCCCGAGGCCACATCTGCCATGGACCCGCTCTCTGCCTTTGGACACGGCCCGCTGGGCTGCCCACTGTATCCGCCATTGTTGGGCAAGGGGCCGAGAGCCCCTTCTGCCCCACGTGGGGGGCCAGCCCTCCAGCCAGCTTCGAGATGACGTGAGCTGGGACGGGACTTTCTGGGCCTCTGGCCTCTCTGCAGGGGCCAGAAGTGGAACGCGGCAGCGCCAGCCAGTCAGGGCCCAGCGTGGGGGCAAAGCTGGGCGTGTGCGTGGGGTGGGTTGTGCTCCTTCGGGGCCCTTGTGGGTGGGGGCAGGGCCTTGTATTGGGGCAGCTGCGGGGCAGAGAGGAGCGTGCACGCCACACAGGGCTCTGGACCCAAGCATCGCCCTGCCCCAGCCCGGGGGGTTGGAAGCATCTCTCTCAGCAGCAGAGGCTGGTCCACTAAGGAGACCCCTGCCCCACCCAGTCTCTCTCGCCCTGCGGCTGACGGCACGGCAGCCAGGGCATGGGGCCAGGGTCGCTGCTAACGGGGTCGCTGAGCAGCCGGTCCCTGCCTCGCCGGGGCCCAGGACGATCCCTTGTGAGAGGGAGGCGTGGCCTGCGTCTGGCTCGGCATGGCCAGCAGGTGAATTGACGCACAGAGGAGCAAGACCTCCTCTTCCGTGAGACCTGGCCGGGGAGCCGCGCCACCCTGGAGTGAAGGGGCGGGGCCGTAGGGCTGTCATGGGGGTAGGTGGGACTGCTAGCCCTGCCCTGTGGACTGGGAGGCCACGCCCGCTCCCTACGGGGCATGCCCAAAGTCCACCACGGGTATAAGAGGGAGCAGCGCTGTCTGGGCTGGCTGCTGTGGGGGAGGAGGCAGGCTGTGGCTTCTGGCCAGCTGACAAGGACCCTTGTCTTCCAAGCTCCAGATGCTGTTGCGGGAGAAGGAAGCGGGGAAAGTAAGAAGCCACAAGCGGTGGAGAATGGGGTAGGAAGGAAGCCCGGGTGTGTCTGTGGGTTGCTGGCTGGGAAACCAGAGGCTAGCTCCTAGAGTTGCCAGATACCTTCACAAAAAATCCTGAACAGGCAGGGAAAAATTGGTTGAGCAAAAGAAAAGGCTGCTGCACCTTTAAATTGTGCCCTCGCAGATGCCGCCAGCCTTCCATCCGAGGAAAACAGAAAATGCCGAACATTTTACATGGCCGGTATCCTCTGGGCTTTTACCGGCTGGAACTGTCCGGGCGAAAACCGGACACCTGGCAACCCTCCTAGCTCCCTGTGTCGTGGCTGGATCCACACTGGGCGAGTGCTAAGCAACCCTGCCACTACCGGGGCCTGGGGCTGAGACCCAGTGGAGAGGGGGGGCCTGCCCCCCCCCCACCGCTGTCACCTGTGCCCCCATCTGGACAACGACTCACCTGGCCTTGAGGCTAAGGCAGATACTGGGGTGGAGGCTGCCTGCGCTGGGTTGCCAGTGCCAACATCTTCAGCAGCTTCCTCTCATCCTCAGAGTGTGGGTGTCTGCTAGAAGGGGCCCTCAGGGGGAAAGGTCCCTGGCTCTGGTTTGGGCGTGGCTGCGCTGTCTGGTCAGAAGGGCCCCTCTCGAATGCCCGAATAGCCACAGCGAGGAGCCCCGTGCCACCTTAGAGACCAGCCAGTTATCTGGGCAGCGGCTTTTGTGGCTTGGAGCCCATGTCAATCCCTCCTGTCTGAGCTGCCCCAGGACTCCTGGGCTGTGTCTAGACTGGCATGATTGTCCGCAAATGCTTTTAATGGAAAAGTTTTCCGTTAAAAGCATTTGCGGAAAAGAGCGTCTAGATTGGCACGGACGCTTTTCTGCAAAAGCACTTTTTGCGGAAGAGCGTCCCTGGCCAACCTAGACGCGCTTTTGCGCAAGAAAGCCCCGATCACCATTTTAGCCATGGGGGCTTTTTTGCGCAAAACAAAACCACGTTGTCTACACTGGCCCTCTTGCGCAAAAGCATTTGCGCAAGAGGGCTTTTGCCCGAACGGGAGCAGCATAGTATTTCCACAAGAACACTGACAATCTTACATGAGATCGTCAGTGTTCTTGCGGAAATTCAAGCGGCCAGTGTAGACAGCTGGCAAGTTTTTCTGGAAAAGCGGCTGATTTTCTGGAAAAACTGGCCAGTCTAGACACAGCCCTGGTGTTTTACTGAAACAGACTGACAGGGGTGCCCCTGTGAAACAGACGAGCGCATCTGCCCTATGGAAAAGCAGCAAGCAGCATCTGTCTGGAGTGTGGCTCTCCCCGGTACGTGAGGCAGCGCCGTGGCCATCTGTGCAGAGGAGGAGCCCACCAGAAGAGGGGCGGGGTTTAGATCCAGATGTTTTAAGACTCCCCCCTTATAGAACATTAGAACTGGAAGGGAGGTTGAGGGGTCATTGAATCCAGTCCCCTGCCCTCACCGCAGGACCAAGCACCATCTAGACCCTCCCTGGCAGGTGTGTGTCCAAGCTGCTCCTAAATATCCCCAGGGATGGAGATCCCACAGCTCCCCCAGGCAATTTATCCCAGTGTTTCACCCCCTGACAGGAAGTTCTTCCTAACATCCAACCTGAACCTCCCTTGCTGCAGTCTAAGCCCATTGCTGCTTGTCCTGTCCTCAGAGGCCAAGGAGAACAATCTCCCCGCCCCCCCGACCGTGACACCCTTGCAGGCAAAGCTGTCAAGTCCCCTCCCCTCTCTGCCTTCTCTCTTCCATTAGGTGTGGCCATCTGTGCAGAGAGCCCAGCTCCACGTGCAGGCCTGTGTTCCTGGGGCTCCCCACGGGCTGGCTCCCAGGTGTCCCAAACACACATCACTGGCTCCGGGTGCAGGCTGGGCCCCTCAATGACTCTGCAATGCCGGCTGCAAGCAGGGACCCCGTGGCAGGGGGGTGAGTCAGACGCAAGCAGCCCGCCCTGTGTGCCGAACACCGAGCCTGAGGGGTGAGACCGAGCCCCTGGGGCTTGGGGGCTGACCCCTCCCATGGCAGCAGTGCCCATCCGAGGGGCTGGAACTAGGGGGGCTGGGCTGGCTGCCACACCCCCAGCTCCAGCCGGTTTCCATCCCCTATGGGGCTTGCCGTTCGTTTCGGCACCTTTCAGCGCCCTCGCTGTCCACACTGGGCCAGCGCCTGGGGTCAGGCTTGCTCTGTATTTGCCAGGGAGCAAGCAGGGGCCTGGGCTGAGGTGAAGGAGGTGGAGCATGTAAAACACTAGGAAGCTCAGGGAAAGGCTGGAGAGATCGTCTCCAGGCCAGCAGCCCGGTCGGAGCCATGCCCATGCGCAACCAGCCAGCCACCCATTCCGGGCATCTCCAGCTGCTTCCCCCGGCTTTGCCTTGCTGGATTCCGCGGGGGCTGATTTGCCCTGGTGGGGGGGGAGCTGCTCCCCAGAGATGGGGAGCAGCACTGGGCAAGGCCGGAGGGAGAGGGGCACTTCCAGCCACAGCCCTCGGCTCCAGGACCAGGAGCAGGGGCGATGGCAGCCTGGCCAGAGTGGCACCAGAGTGGGGGCTAAGCTAGCAGGAGGACTGGGGCTTCCCCAGCCTGCAGCATCTCCGGGCCTCCCCGGCTGCAGCCGCTCGGCCAGATCTGCCTTTGCCGCGGCCGACACAAGCTGCCTCTGTTTTCCCATTTGTGTTATTTTTGAGAGGATATTTTAGCACTGAGCACATTCCCTCCTGTTGCCATGGCAGCCGAGACAGGGGTTATACACCGTGAGAAAAATACCAAAATTAATGAGTGAGTGAAAGTGCAGCAGAGAGAAAAACAAGGTTAAAAAAAGAGTTAAAACAGTAATAAAAACAATCGCTCAATAATTCGGCAGCAGGTGTCCTGCCGGCAGGAGTGAGGGGGACAGAGACCATTCTAGAGCACCCGCCGCGGCCACCGCCAAAACCCACCACAGGGGAGTAGGGCATGTACACGCACCCCGCAGTCAGTGCACCCCCCCAGCCCAGCTGCACCCCGCAGTCAGCGCAGCCCCCCCCGCCCGGCTGCACCCCACAGTCAGCACCCCCCCGCCCGGCTGCACCCCGCAGTCAGCGCAGCCCCCCCGCCAGGCTGCACCCCCACAGTCAGTGCAGCCCCCGCCCGCCCGGCTGCACCCCGCAGTCAGTGCAGCCCCCCCCAACTGCACCCTGCAGTCAGCGCAGCCCCCCCGCCTACCTGGCTGCACCCCGCAGTCAGCACCCCGCAGTCAGCACAGCCCCCCTGCCCGGCTGCACCCTGCAGTCAGCACCCCACAGTCGGCGCACCCCCCCGCCCGGCTGCACCCCACAGTGAGCGCACACCCCCCCGCCTGGCTGCACCCCGCAGTCAGTGCACCCCCCCAGCCCAGCTGCACCCCGCAGTCAGTGCAGCCCTCCCCCAACTGCACCCTGCAGTCAGCGCAGCCCCCCCGCCCGGCTGCACCCCGCAGTCAGCGCAGCCCCCCCGCCCACCTGGCTGCACCCCGCAGTCAGCGCACACACCCCCGCCCAGCTGTACCCCGCAGTCAGTGCATCCCCCCAGCCCAGCTGCACCCCGCAGTCAGCGCAGCCCCCCCCGCATGGCTGCACCCCGCAGTCAGCACCCCGCAGTCAGCGCAGGCCCCCCCCCAACTGCACCCTGCAGTCAGCGCAGCCCCCCCAGCCCGGCTGCACCCCGCAGTCAGCGCAGCCCCCCCGGCCGGCTGCACCCCGCAGTCAGTGCAGCCCCTCCCAGCCCGGCTGCACCCCACAGTCAGTGCAGCCCCCCCGCCTGGCTACACCCCGCAGTCAGTGCAGCCCCCCTGCCCGGCTCCACCCCACAATCAGCGCACCCCCCCCGCCCGGCTGCACCCCGCAGTCAGCGCAGCCCCCCCCAGCCTGGCTGCACCCCGCAGTCAGCACAGCCCCCCCAGCTCAGCTTCATCTCACAGTCAGCGCACCCCCCCAGCCTGGCTGCACCCCACAATCAGCACAGCCCCCCCAGCCCGGCTTCACCCCTCAGTCAGTGCAGCCCCCCTGCCCGGCTGCACCCCGCAGTCAGCGCAGCCCCCCCGCCCAGCTGCACCCCACAGTCAGTGCAGCCCCCATCCAGTCTGGCTGCACCCCACAATCCCTACAGCACCTTCCAGATACACCCCGCAATCAGTGCAACATCTTTGCTCCACCCCAGGCACTGACTCTTTCCCATGGGATGCCAGTAATGGTCCGGATCAGGAGAGGGGGCAGGGAGGGGAGAAATGGTTCCGTGTTGCTCATTTCCTTGTGTTTAATTTTTGGGATCTTTTGCTTTTCATTGCAGGAAGCGGGGAATTGTCGGAACATCTGGGCTATTAGCATTTGCTGTCCAAATCCAGGCGCTGCCTCTCCTGCGGAGCCCAGAGCTGCTGAGAACAGACGAGGCTTTGAACTGCTCCCAGCCGCCGCAGCCAGGTTTGCGTGTGCGTCTCGGGGAGGGGTGTTGATTCTCGTGGAAGGTTCATTTGCTTCCCGCGCTTCCCTTTCTTCTCGCTCTCCCCGAGATTTAGCTGGATGCTCTTCGCTCGTAGGCTTTGTTCTTCTGACAAGGCCCCAGCAGCTCCGAGGAGCAGCTGTCTCTATGTGATGCCAGCGCAGTGGGCAACAGGCAGCCCCAGCACCCTCGCCACGGCTGCCCTGGCCAGGGGCCCAGCTGGGAGACTGGATGCCCGGGAGGCGCCCAGCAATGGAGATGGAAACCCAGTGCTGGGCCAGGACTCAGGGGACTCCCTCATGCTGCTTCAGCTTGGCAGTTCAGGGAAGCAAAGAGAGCACTGATGCCAGCACCAATGCCCTCGGCTTGGCACCATCCAGGCATCTTCCCTTCCACCAGGGCATCAGCTTGTTGGTTGGTGTTGCCCAGGCGGCAGCTACCTGATGAGTCTCAGTGGACAGGCCAGATTCCCAGCCAGTGCAATGCATGATAGTCCCCTGCCCGGCCTGGCCCCTGTGCTTGGCGCCGTGCCGCTGTAACCCAGCGTAGACCCTGCCCGGCCTGGCGCTTGTGCTCAGCGCCGTGCCGCTGTAACCCAGCGTAGACCCTGCCCGGCCTGGCGCCTGTGCTCGGCGCCGTGCCGCTGTAACCCAGCGTAGACCCTGCCCAGCCTGGCGCCTGTGCTCGGCGCTGTGCCGCTGTAACCCAGCGTAGACCCTGCCCGGCCTGGCACTTGTGCTCAGCGCCGTGCCGCTGTAACCCAGCATAGACCCTGCCCGGCCTGGCGCCTGTGCTCGGCGCCGTGCCGCTGTAACTCTGGGCGCCCCTGTGGTGAGCATGCCTGATATGTGCAACCCACCCCCATCTGGGTACAGGGACCCATGTGCCATGGTGGGACACAGAGAAAGCTTGGCTGGGGATGGCACGTACACACCTGGCTTGGGAAGCAGCGTTGGGAAGAATGGCCACATGGGCTCTGGCACAGCTCCATGGAGCCAGGGCTGGTGCTTGGAGGGCTGGCCAGAAGAGGGTCATGTGGCCCGTTGGCCGTTCCCGGGGCGGCTTGGCCTGGGCTGTCTCGCTCTGGCTGGCTCCAGGGTTGCTGGGCTCTGCCTTGCACAGACTGGAGATGAGACTTGAGTCCACCCCTTTGCTTTTCAGTGCTTACAGCTGGGGGCAGGCACTCTGGGGCCTGGACCCCAGCCCCAGGTGCCAGTTCACTGCAGCTCCCTGCCCTCACCGACAGCCAGGGGACCAGGCATGCAGCTCAGCCACCCTAAGCAAACCAGGCCCTGGGGGCTCTTTCAGATGCTTACAGCCACCGCTTGCAGGGGCTGGAGTTTGTGGGGACCCTGCTGGCTCCTGGCCCCATCTCTGCCCCAGGTCGCAGGAGCGGAGAGGCTGGTGCTCAGCCAGCTCGCATTGCTGCCCCCTTGGCTGGGGGCAGGAGGGGCACCCGCCTGCCGGGCTGGCCCCTGCGTGTGGGTGGGAACTTACAGGTGACTTGGCACCAAAGACAAAGCGGGAGGGGCCTTGTGCTTTGCGCTCCAGGAACCCCCGAGTTCGCTGCGGGGCGAGAGGCCCCCAAGAGGAGCTGGCTCCGGACAAGTCCCTGCGCCCCTTGCCGGAGCCGGTCCTGGCAGGACCGAGCAGCCTCTAGATGGTGCAGCGAGTCCTGCAGGAGCCGGCAGCCGGGGCTCGGGTGGGCGCAACAGGCTGCTGCCGCCGCAGGAGGCAGGCCCGGCCCGAGCCGCCGGCTCCTGGGCAGGGCGGAGACCTGGCCCGGCCGCACCTCCCAGAGCCGGATTCGCGGCGCTCGGAGCCAGCCTGCCCAGGCCCGCCCGGCGCTGCAGAGAGCGACTCCGGCTGCAAAGGGAGCAGGTCTGGGGCAGGGCCGGAGCGGGCCCTAGAGCCCTGCGGTGAGATTCCGAGGGGCCGGGCCGGACCAGCCTGGGGGTGGGGGGGCTCCCGGCGGGGACAGGTGTGTGTGGGAGGGCTCGACCGACCTAGCTCCCGGCGGGGAGGGGTTCGGGGCAACCGCGCGGGGGCTCCCGGGAGCGCAGCGCCGCCCTGGAGTCATGGGCCCAGGTTCCGCCAGCTGGGGGAGGGAGCGGCGGCTGCTCGGCCCCCGGGGGGGCCGGCAGCGGACGCGCCGGGGCTCTGCGGGGCGGGGTGATGGGGACGCTGGCGCCGCTGCCCAGCCAGGCTTTCGGAGGCGCATTGCCGGGTCCCGGGGCTCTGCCCCGCGCTGCCGCAGGATGCGCTCCGGCTGGATCCCCCAGATGCGCCCGGACGCGCCCGGCAGCGTAGCGCAGGTGGCGGCGTCCCGGGTCGGCGGCTCGCGGGGACCAGGCGGGCAGCTCCGGCTCCGACCCACCGAGACGCGAGCCAGAGGCGCCAAGTGCCTGAGTCGCAGCGCTCGGCAGCTCCGCGGAGCCCCCGCCCCGCCGGGCTCCACCTCCCGGTGCTGGCGGCGGCGAGAGGCGGAGCAGCGAGGGGGAGGGGGCTGGGCCGGCTCGGTGCGTCCCTGGCTCAGCCTCACACACGCCGAGAGCCGGACACTGCGACGGACACGCCGCGCCGCGCCGCGCCGCGCCGAGGAACCGCAGCCCCGAGCGGCCGCCCCGGGCTTCGCAGCTCTGCAGGAAGCGCCGCGCCGCGCCGCGCCGGTCCCGGCGGGGGCAGGGGATGGAGGAGCCGCGCGCCCGGCGCTCTCCGCAGCCCAGTAAGAGCCGCAGCCGGAGCCCGCGTGTCGGAATGCGGGGAGCGCGGCCGCGGGGCGATGCCCGGCGGCGGGAGAGGGGGCACCTCGGGCAGCCGGGCGGAGAGAGCCGCCGCCTGGGTCTGCGGGCGCAGTGGCGCCGCGCTCAGAGGCTGCCGCGGCTGGGAGCCGTCCTGGACGCGCCAGCTCTGGGCTGCCGGGCTTCAGCCAGCCGGTGCCCAGGAGATCGCGGGGCTGCGCCAGGGGCTCTGGCGGCTGCTCCGAGCCGGAGCCGGGCCGCGCGCGGCTCCTGCCACTTGTTGTGCTGCTGCCTCCATCCCCCGGGAGGCTCCTCGGAGCCCGCCCGGGGACCAGCGGCTGCGAGGGCTGGATGCGCCCGGCGCCTCGCTCCCCACCGGCCCCGCAGCTTCCCCGGGAAAGCCAGCCTGCCCCGGGCTCTGCGGGCAAGCGGGGCTGGAAGTGCGAAAAAAAGGCGGGAGCGCGCGCCGCGGGCACGGCTGTATGTGTGTGCGCGCGTGCCGCGGGCACGGGTGTGTGTGTGTGCACGCGCGCGCGCCGCGGTCACGGGTATGTGTGTGTAAGTGCGCGCGCCGCCGGCACGGGGGTGTGGGTGAGTGCGCGCGCCGCGGGCACGGGTGGGTGTGGGTGAGTGCGCGCGCCGCGGGCACGGGAGTGTGTGGGTGTGTGTTCGTGCCACTGACGCTGCTTGTGTGTGTCTGGAAACGAGGGGTGCCCTGGGAGCAGGTGCCCTTTCCCAGTGGCCGAAGTTCCTCTGCCCCAGGGCTCCGAGCTGGCAGCTTGGGGTTCGGCCAGTGATTATTCCTGAGCCCCCCCGTGTGTGCGCCGCTCCATAGCGTGATGGGGAGGGGGAATCTCCTGGGATCACTGCCCAGCTGCACCCCCTCAGCCAGCTCCCCCCTGGCTGCTGTGGTGGGGAGGACTCCAGCCCCCAGCTCCCGGCTAGGCAGGGCAGGTGCCACCTCCTGGTGTGGGTGCCAGGCCGCTGGTGCCTCCTGCCCCATCTCGCTCCCTGTGCCCGATAGCTCTGGGCTTCCTGCTGCCCGCAGGGGCCATGATGGGACCAGCCAGCCGGGTGGGTTCTCCCTTGCCCTGCCTGCCCCCACTGCCCAGGATGGGTCCCTCTCAGCTGAGTGCGAATTCCCCAGTTGCCCAGGGCTGGCACTGGAATGTCCCTGCCCCTGGCCACATGGCTGGAAGGGCTCAGCATTGCAGAGAGAGCAGGTCGGACTGAGCAGCCCTCACACCGCCAGGCTGGGGTGTAAGGCTGGCACCTGGCAAGGGGATCCCGCCGATGCTGGGGAGGTGCCATTTGCTGGTCCTGAGCAAATCCACCCACATTGGGTCAAGTGTGCACAAGCTCTGCAGGCAGCCTCCGAGATCTCACTCGGTGGGGGCCGAGAGGCACCAGCCCCGGCAGTGGAGAATGAATGCGAGGGTCCCTGCTGTTGCCCCCACAAAGGCCAGGGGCTGCTGTGGAACAGGGGAGCTGCCTGTGCTCTCAGTGGCCCCTGCTGTGTCCAGGCAACAGGAGGAAAATGGACTTGGGGTGCAGCAGGGACATGGGAGGGGGATGGGTAGGAGCAGAATGGGGGCAGAAGGACAGTGGAATAGGATAAGGGTGTGGTCATGGCAGGAAATGAGGGCATGGCAGCAGAGGAGAGGGATAGGGCCAGGAACTGGAAGGAGGAGACTAGGAGCAGAGGGGAGAATAAGTAGGGGCAGGGAGTAGTGAGGTGGCAGCAGGGGAGGGACAAGGTGAAATGGGGCAGAGAGATCTGTAACCACTAGACAACACTTCCCTCCAGAACCTGGGCCTGAATCCAGGATTCCAAAATATGTCTCCACCCCCCTCTAGTGGTAGGTCCACACTGAGGCTGCCAGCCTACTAGAGCTACCAGCGCCTGAGCTCCTGTGGCAGAAGTCTGCATGCTATGGGTCCCAGCCCCACGGATGACCCACGCGTTTTCTTCAATGAAGGTTTTAAAAGTAGAAAATGAGATCTATAAAAGAGCAGGAAGGCTGCAAAGTGGAGCGCTCAGAAACTGGGGAAAGCCTTTTGTAACCTTAGTTCAGCCCTTGTACCTTGGCGTTCTGATCTGCCTGTGCTTATGGGCTCGCAGGCTGCGTCGTGCATGGGCCCCTGCGCCCTTCAGCACAGGGCTGGGCCTGCTCTAGGGAGGAGTTGGGGCTGTGGAGAAAAGGAAGCTGCTTTCTGGGGAGCCCCTGCCTCTTGCTGCTGCAGCAGCTGGAAGGGGTGGGGGGTGGGGCTGCAGGAAGAGAAAAGGTGTCGCGGTGGCCGGGGACGGGGTCTCCCTGCGGAACAGGATCCAGAGCCAGCAGGAGAGGCTGGGTAAAGCAGGTGGCCACGTGTGTCTTTCTTGTTGCGGGGTGTCTAGTCTGGCACGTCAGGCCAAAGGCTTAGACGTGCCGAGGACTCCCAGCTGCGGCTGCAGGCTTGGCATGTTCCCGGTGCTAGTGGGGGCTTGGATTGGGCTGTCGCAGACCCGGCACCCAAAATGCGTTAGACACCTGGGGCAGTTTGGGCCTTAATTTCTGTCTCGCTTCCCCGCCCCCGACTGCCCCCTCTGCCGCATGGGCCTGTGAAGACACACTGGTGGACGTGTGGCTCACTTGTGTGCTGTGGTGATGAATGAGTGATTGGTACTCGTGGCCCGTGAGGCTGAGCAGTAACTCAGAGCTGGGGCCACCCAGCAAATGAGGAGGATAAACAGCAGGGCTGAGGCAGGGTCCCAGGCGGCTAGTGAGGGTCCCCCGGGCACCTTGGGTTCTGGGATCTCCCAGCCTCTGAGTTCTGGCTTGGGCTGCCCTGCTGTTCTGTGCACAGCCCTTTGATGTAGCGCTGCCGAGGCCCCGCCCCGTCCTGCCCTCACAGGGCGGCAGCCGAAGGCCTTTGCTGGCCTATGCGTGGCCATGGTGGCTTGTGCTGTCGCTCCCCCTCTCCCTGGGACCGGGGTGTGCAGGGAGCTCCGGGCTGTCAGTGGCCACGGCCCCGGGTGTCCAGCGGTGCAGGCGGGTTGGAGGAGCAGAACTGGTTCGCTCTGGTACCGTCCTTGGCTCCTGGGGCGCTGGCCCCAATGGTGGGCAGCTTCACGGGGCCCAGGCTGGAGCTCGCAGGGGGTCGTTCAGAGCCACCCAGTGAGGGGAGCCCCTCACGCACCCTCTGGGCATGGTGGGGGCCAGGGGCAAACGTGCTGAACCAGCCTGGCCACGGTGGATGGCCCTGGGCCCCCTGCTTCCGGAAGGGAAGGGCTGACTCAGGCTGCCTGGAGGCACAGGGTCTGTTTACCCTGCGACTTGCACCTTTGCCCCACCCAGCGCGGGCCTGCGGGGAGCAGCTCAGGGACGGGAAGGCAGTGGGCCCACGCCTAGAACAAACAGACAGAGAATAAACAAACCCTGATCTGCGGGCCAAGCCCCGAGCAGTGCTCCCCAGGCCGGGCTGGCTGGTCGATGTCCTCGTGCGCCGGTTCCCAAGGTGCGGCTGTGGGGAGGTGCTGGCGTGGGGCCGCGTTCGCGGGGGACACACGGGGCTATGCCAGCTCTCGCTCCCTCCGCCGCAGGCTCGGAGCCTCAGAGTCAGGGCCTCTGGTTGCCAGCAGGGCTTGTTTAGCTCCCCCGGGCCCAGACCAATGGGCCTGCCCCACACAGGGCTGCCGGCTGCCACGCCAGAGCCCCTGGCCCAGCCCGGAAGGGCGGAGTTCTTCGTGCCTTGGGGAGGCCCCTCGCCCCATTGTCACTGGGGCTGTGCTGGGAGCTGGTGGCTCCGGGAATGGCCTGAGCTGTGTGTGATGTCTGAGCAGCTCTTGGCTCCGGGGTCAGAGTGGGGGTGGGGAAGGGCGGGAATCCCTGTGGGGGGGAGGGAAGGGGCCGTGGGGGCTCTCAATGGATGGGAATGGGGTAGTGCGAGGTGGGCGCACTTGGGGGGGACTTAGTTCTCGGGAGGGTGGCCATATGGGGGCAGAGGTAGCTTGGGGGCTGGCTCTGCTGGGGGCAGCTGGCTGAGTGTGGGGCTGCAAAGGGAAGGGCCGGGGGGGCTTGCAGTGTGTGGGGTTGCCTGGGGCCGGCCCCCTGCCTGGTAGAAGAGCCCTTTGGGCTGGAGGGATCCTTGTGCCAGGGATCCCATGCCCAGGTGGCACCTGCAGTGTCTCCAGGGGCTGGGCAGCTGCAGTCCCCAGGCCCCCGCTCCTGAGAGCACCGAGGGGAAGCGGGAGCAGGGCTGCAGGGAGTGGGGCCTGGCACTGCCCATGGGGGGTGAGCCAGGCCTGCTTGGAGGGGCTGGGGCATCTCTCCAGGCACTGGCTCAGCTGCACCCCTGGGAGCTGGCCCCCTTGCAGAGCTGCCTCTTCAGAGGGGCTCGGCTTCGAGGTGAGGGCAGCCGCCAGGCCAGGGGCCTGGCTGGTGTGGAGGTGGCGGGAGGGGCACAGGGCTGGTGCCTGCAGTGGGGTGACTGAGCAGGAAGAACTGGAGGGGGGCACTGTGTGTTTGGGGGCTGAGCAGGGAGATGTGGTGGGGGGGGTGTTGTGGTTTGGGGAGGGAGGAAGGGTTTCTGGGGGGGTGATGGGCTGGGGGGAGCAGCTGGGACCAGTGAGTTGTGTGGAGCCCCGGAGGGCTCCTGGGCTGCTTATTGGCTCTGTTTTGGCACTTGAGCCCTTTGTCTCTTGGGGTTTGTTGGTGGGGGTCAGACTGTGTGTGCTGGGGAGATAAGTGTGTGTGTGTGGGGGGGAGGTTAGCCTGTGTGTGCTGAAGAGGTAAGTGTGTGTGTGTGTGTGCAGGGGAGGTTAGTGTGTGTGTGTGTGTGTGTGTGTGTGTGGGGGGGGGAGGTTAGCGTGTGTGTGCTGGGGAGGTTAGTGTGTGTGTGTGTGGGAGGTTAGCATGTGTGTGCTGGGGAGGTAAGTGTGTGTGTGGAGGGGAGGTTAGCGTGCGTGTGGGGGGAGGTTAGCGTGTGTGTGCTGGGGAGGTAAGTGTGTGTGTGGGGGGAGGTTAGTATGTGTGTGTGTGTGTGCTGGGGAGGTAAGTGTGTGTGTGTGGGAGGTTAGCATGTGTGTGCTGGGGAGGTAAGCGTGTGTGTGGGGGGGGAGGTTAGCGTGTGTGGGGGGGGGAGGTTAGCGTGTGTGTGCTGGGGAGGTAAGTGTGTGTGTGGGGGGAGGTTAGTGTGTGTGTGTGTGGGAGGTTAGCGTGTGTGTGTGTGCGAGGTTAGAATGTGTGTGCTGGGGAGGTAAGTGTGTGTGTGTGGGGGGAGGGTTTGTGTGTGTGTGTGTGAGGTTAGCATGTGTGTGCTGGGGAGGTTAGTGTGTGTGTGTGGGGAGGTTAGTGTGTGTGTGGGGAGGTTAGCGTGTGTGTGCTGGGGAGGTAAGTGTGTGTATGTGTTGGAGGGGATCAGAGAGTGTGTGTGTGTACCTGTGTGTGTGCGGGGGGAGGTTAGTGTGTGTGTGGGGGGGGAGGTTAGTGTGTGTGTGCTGGGGAGGTGTGTGTGTGTGTGGGGAGATTAGCTTGTGTGTGCTGGGGAGGTAAGTGTGTGTGTGGGAGGTTGGTGTGTGTGTGTGTGGGGGAGGTTAGCGTGTGTATGTGTTGGAGGGGATCAGAGAGTGTGTGTGTGCCTGTATGTGTGCTGGGGAGGTTAGTGTGTGTGTGTTGGGGGAGGTGACTGCGCGCGCGTGTTGGGGGAGGTTAGTGTGTGTGTGGAGGGGATCTGACTCTGTGTGTGCATGTGTGTGTGGGGGGGGGGCAGGGGCTAAACAGTGACTGCACCTGTGTGGTAGGAGGGAGGTGACTGCATGTACCTTGGGGGGTTCTCAGGCAATGAGGAGGGGAGGGGGGTCTCACCTGGCTTCTCTGCCCCCCCTCCCCGCCAGTGTATGGCCACAGGTGGTACCAGTGAGAGCAGGGGTGGAGCCCCATCTACTCTTTGGGGCTAGGGAGCCAGCTCCGGGGCAGTGATGGTGGGGAGGGGCAGCACCCAAAGTAGGAGTCACTTCATGGGGTGGCCCCAGTGTCCTGGGAGCCTCTTCTCCTGTCATATGTACTGAGCTGTAGGGCCGGGGTGGGTCTCAGTGCTCGGTGCAGTGCATGTCACTGCAGTCTAGGGCCGGGGTGGGTCTCAGTGCTCGGTGCAGTGCATATCACTGTAGTCTAGGGCCGGGGTGGGTCTCAGTGCTCCGTGCAGTGCATGTCACTGCAGTCTAGGGCCGGGGTGGGCCTCAGTGCTCCGTGCACTGCGTGTCACTGCAGTCTAGGGCCGGGGTGGGTCTCAGTGCTCGGTGCAGTGCATGTCACTGCAGTCTAGGGCCGGGGTGGGTCTCAGTGCTTGGTGCAGTGCATATCACTGTAGTCTAGGGCCGGGGTGGGTCTCAGTGCTCCGTGCAGTGCATGTCACTGCAGTCTAGGGCCGGGGTGGGCCTCAGTGCTCCGTGCACTGCGTGTCACTGCAGTCTAGGGCCGGGGTGGGTCTCAGGCTCGGTGCAGTGCATGTCACTGCAGTCTAGGGCCGGGGTGGGTCTCAGTGCTCCGTGCACTGCGTGTCACTGCAGTCTAGGGCCGGGGTGGGTCTCAGGCTCGGTGCAGTGCATGTCACTGCAGTCTAGGGCCGGGGTGGGTCTCAGTGCTCCGTGCAGTGTGTGTCACTGCAGTCTAGGGCCGGGGTGGGTCTCAGGCTCGGTGCAGTGCATGTCACTGCAGCACTGGGGTGGGGTGTGTGCTTGCAGCATGTGTCACTGTAGAGGCAGGATGGGCAGTGTGGGTGGGGTGGGACATTTGCAACGTGTCACTGCAGCACAGGGTGGAGTAGGGGCTGCACCCGCAGAGCGGTGTCAGGGTGGGAGGCATGCACTTATAGCATGTGTCACTGCAGCACTGGGGGTGTGAGATGGGGCACTCATGGCGTGTCGCTGCAGTGCGGGGGTGTGTGGGACGGGGCACTCGTAGCATGTTGCAGTGCGGGGAGATGAGAGGGGATGCTCGTGGCGTGTTGCTGCAGTGCTGGGGTGGGGTGCAGTGTCTTTGGCCTGCATTGCGAGGCTGTCTCTGGCTCTGGCACGCTGTGCAGTGCAGGTGGAAACCCTTTGCAGTGCATCCTGCAGCATCTGCCTGGATGCAGTGGCTGTTTGCATTGGGCCTGGCTGGTGGGCAGGGGCAGGCGTCATGCTGTGTCCATACGCAGGCAGGGCTTTCCCTAGAGCTGGCAGGCTGCTGGGAATCGGCTCTTCCTCCCCAGTGCGGGGGGGCTGTGTGTGGAGCCTGGACCTGTTCTGCTACTGCACAAGTGGCTCCGGGCCGGGGCGCTGCCCCATGGAGCCAGGCTGGCCGTGCAGTGGCCGGGCCGGGGCGCTGCCCCATGGAGCCAGGCTGGCTGTGCAGTGGCCGGGCAGGGCAGTGCCGAGGGATGGCGTGGGCTGTCCCTAATCTGCAGTTTCTGTGCTTCCTTGCAGCCCCCCTCCAGTGCAGGATGAGGTGGCTGGCAGCCTGCATGGGCCTGGGGCTCTTCCTGCAGCTGCCCACCCTGGGTGCCGGGACACGGGTGCTCTACAAGGTGCAGGAGGAGCAGCCGCCCAACACGCTCATTGGGAGCCTGGCTGCCGACTACGGCTTTCCCGACGTGGGGCACCTCTATAAGCTGGAGGTGGGGGCCCCCTACCTGCGCGTGGATGGCAAGACAGGGGACATCTACACCACGGAGACCTCCATCGACCGGGAGAGCCTGCGGGAGTGCCTGAGCCAGCTCCTCGGGGAGCCCTGCTTCCTGGAATTTGAGGTGTCCATCACGGACCTGCTGATGAACAGCAGCCCGCGCCTGCTGGAGGGGCAGATCGAGGTGCTGGACATCAACGACAACACGCCCAACTTCGCCTCGCCCGTCATTACACTGGCCATCCCCGAGAACACCAACCTGGGGATGCTCTTTCCCATCCCCGTGGCCACGGACCGCGACGCGGGCGCCAACGGCGTGGCCTCCTACGAGCTGCTGGCCGGGCCCGAGGCGCAGGAGCTCTTCGGCCTGCAGGTGGCTGAAGACCAGGACGAGAAGCAGCCGCAGTTGATCGTCATGGGGAACCTGGACCGGGAGCAGTGGGACTCCTATGACCTGACCATCAAGGTGCAGGACGGAGGCAGCCCCCCGCGGGCCAGCAGCGCCCTGCTGCGCATCACCATCCTGGACATGAATGACAACGCCCCCAAATTTGAGAAGGCCCTGTATGAGGCGGAGCTCTCGGAGAACAGCCCCGTGGGGCACTCCGTCCTGCAGGTGAGTGCGCAGCGGGCCCTGGGCACGTGGCCCCGCCAGGCCAGATTCCTGCTCAGCCCCCAAAGTGCATCCTGTGAGCCTCAGGCATGTGGCAGCAGAGCAGGCTGCATGGTGGCATGAGGGGCACCGCAGAGCTGTGAGTGGGAAGCCCAGGGCGGGGCTGGCAGGGGCTGTGGGTCGGGCGTGAGGGGCGCTGGCAGAGCTGTGCTGGGGAAGCCCAGGGCGGGGCTGGCAGGGGCTGTGGGTCGGGCGTGAGGGGCGCTGGCAGAGCTGTGAGTGGGAAGCCCAGGGCGGGGCTGGCAGGGGCTGTGGGTCGGGCGTGAGGGGCGCTGGCGGAGCTGTGAGTGGGAAGCCCAGGGCGGGGCTGGCAGGGACTGTGGGTCGGGCGTGAGGGGCGCTGGCAGAGCTGTGAGTGGGAAGCCCAGGGCGGGGCTGGCAGGGGCTGTGGGTCGGGCGTGAGGGGCGCTGGCAGAGCTGTGAGTGGGAAGCCCAGGGCGGGGCTGGCAGGGGCTGTGGGTCGGGCGTGAGGGGCGCTGGCAGAGCTGGGAGTGGGAAGCCCAGGGCGGGGCTGGCAGGGGCTGTGGCTCGGGCGTGAGGGGCGCTGGCAGAGCTGTGCTGGGGAAGCCCAGGGCGGGGCTGGCAGGGGCTGTGGGTCGGGCGTGAGGGGCGCTGGCAGAGCTGGGAGTGGGAAGCCCAGGGCGGGGCTGGCAGGGGCTGTGGGTCGGGCGTGAGGGGCGCTGGCAGAGCTGTGCTGGGGAAGCCCAGGGCGGGGCTGGCAGGGGCTGTGGGTCGGGCGTGAGGGGCGCTGGCAGAGCTGTGCTGGGGAAGCCCAGGGCGGGGCTGGCAGGGGCTGTGGGTCGGGCGTGAGGGGCGCTGGCAGAGCTGTGAGTGGGAAGCCCAGGGCGGGGCTGGCAGGGGCTGTGGGTCGGGCGTGAGGGGCGCTGGCAGAGCTGTGAGTGGGAAGCCCAGGGCGGGGCTGGCAGGGGCTGTGGGTCGGGCATGAGGGGCGCTGGCAGAGCTGTGAGTGGGAAGCCCAGGGCGGGGCTGGCAGGGGCTGTGGGTCGGGCGTGAGGGGCGCTGGCAGAGCTGTCCTGGGGAAGCCCAGGGCGGGGCTGGCAGGGGCTGTGGGTCGGGCATGAGGGGCGCTGGCAGAGCTGTGAGTGGGAAGCCCAGGGCGGGGCTGGCAGGGGCTGTGGGTCGGGCGTGAAGGGCGCTGGCAGAGCTGTGAGTGGGAAGCCCAGGGCGGGGCTGGCAGGGGCTGTGGGTCGGGCGTGAGGGGCGCTGGCAGAGCTGTGAGCAGGAAGCCCAGGGCGGGGCTGGCAGGGGCTGTGGGTCGGGCGTGAGGGGCGCTGGCAGAGCTGTGCTGGGGAAGCCCAGGGCGGGGCTGGCAGGGGCTGTGGGTCGGGCGTGAGAGGCGCTGGCAGAGCTGTGAGTGGGAAGCCCAGGGCGGGGCTGGCAGGGGCTGTGGGTCGGGCATGAGGGGCGCTGGCAGAGCTGTGCTGGGGAAGCCCAGGGCGGGGCTGGCAGGGGCTGTGGGTCGGGCGTGAGGGGCGCTGGCAGAGCTGTGAGTGGGAAGCCCGGGGCGGGGCTGGCAGGGGCTGTGGGTCGGGCGTGAGGGGCGCTGGCAGAGCTGTGAGTGGGAAGCCCAGGGCGGGTCTGGCAGGGGCTGTGGGTCGGGCGTGAGGGGCGCTGGCAGAGCTGGGAGTGGGAAGCCCAGGGCGGGGCTGGCAGGGGCTGTGGGTCGGGCATGAGGGGCGCTGGCAGAGCTGTGCTGGGGAAGCCCAGGGCGGGGCTGGCAGGGGCTGTGGGTCGGGCGTGAGGGGCGCTGGCAGAGCTGTGCTGGGGAAGCCCAGGGCGGGGCTGGCAGGGGCTGTGGGTCGGGCGTGAGGGGCGCTGGCAGAGCTGAGAGTGGGAAGCCCAGGGCGGGGCTGGCAGGGGCTGTGGGTCGGGCGTGAAGGGCGCTGGCAGAGCTGTGAGTGGGAAGCCCAGGGCGGGGCTGGCAGGGGCTGTGGGTCGGGCGTGAGGGGCGCTGGCAGAGCTGAGAGTGGGAAGCCCAGGGTGGGGCTGGCAGGGGCTGTGGGTCGGGCGTGAAGGGCGCTGGCAGAGCTGAGAGTGGGAAGCCCAGGGCGGGGCTGGCAGGGGCTGTGGGTCGGGCATGAGGGGCGCTGGCAGAGCTGTGAGTGGGAAGCCCAGGGCGGGGCTGGCAGGGGCTGTGGGTCGGGCGTGAGGGGCGCTGGCAGAGCTGTGCTGGGGAAGCCCAGGGCGGGGCTGGCAGGGGCTGTGGGTCGGGCATGAGGGGCGCTGGCAGAGCTGTGAGTGGGAAGCCCAGGGCGGGGCTGGCAGGGGCTGTGGGTCGGGCGTGAAGGGCGCTGGCAGAGCTGTGAGTGGGAAGCCCAGGGCGGGGCTGGCAGGGGCTGTGGGTCGGGCGTGAGGGGCGCTGGCAGAGCTGTGAGCAGGAAGCCCAGGGCGGGGCTGGCAGGGGCTGTGGGTCGGGCGTGAGGGGCGCTGGCAGAGCTGTGCTGGGGAAGCCCAGGGCGGGGCTGGCAGGGGCTGTGGGTCGGGCGTGAGAGGCGCTGGCAGAGCTGTGAGTGGGAAGCCCAGGGCGGGGCTGGCAGGGGCTGTGGGTCGGGCATGAGGGGCGCTGGCAGAGCTGTGCTGGGGAAGCCCAGGGCGGGGCTGGCAGGGGCTGTGGGTCGGGCGTGAGGGGCGCTGGCAGAGCTGTGCTGGGGAAGCCCAGGGCGGGGCTGGCAGGGGCTGTGGGTCGGGCGTGAGGGGCGCTGGCAGAGCTGAGAGTGGGAAGCCCAGGGCGGGGCTGGCAGGGGCTGTGGGTCGGGCGTGAAGGGCGCTGGCAGAGCTGTGAGTGGGAAGCCCAGGGCGGGGCTGGCAGGGGCTGTGGGTCGGGCGTGAGGGGCGCTGGCAGAGCTGAGAGTGGGAAGCCCAGGGTGGGGCTGGCAGGGGCTGTGGGTCGGGTGTGAGGGGCGCTGGCAGAGCTGAGAGTGGGAAGCCCAGGGCGGGGCTGGCAGGGGCTGTGGGTCGGGCATGAGGGGCGCTGGCAGAGCTGTGAGTGGGAAGCCCAGGGCGGGGCTGGCAGGGGCTGTGGGTCGGGCGTGAGGGGCGCTGGCAGAGCTGTGCTGGGGAAGCCCAGGGCGGGGCTGGCAGGGGCTGTGGGTCGGGCATGAGGGGCGCTGGCAGAGCTGTGAGTGGGAAGCCCAGGGCGGGGCTGGCAGGGGCTGTGGGTCGGGCGTGAAGGGCGCTGGCAGAGCTGTGAGTGGGAAGCCCAGGGCGGGGCTGGCAGGGGCTGTGGGTCGGGCGTGAGGGGCGCTGGCAGAGCTGTGAGTGGGAAGCCCGGGGCGGGGCTGGCAGGGGCTGTGGGTCGGGCGTGAGGGGCGCTGGCAGAGCTGTGAGTGGGAAGCCCAGGGCGGGTCTGGCAGGGGCTGTGGGTCGGGCGTGAGGGGCGCTGGCAGAGCTGTGAGTGGGAAGCCCAGGGCGGGGCTGGCAGGGGCTGTGGGTCGGGCATGAGGGGCGCTGGCAGAGCTGTGCTGGGGAAGCCCAGGGCGGGGCTGGCAGGGGCTGTGGGTCGGGCGTGAGGGGCGCTGGCAGAGCTGTGCTGGGGAAGCCCAGGGCGGGGCTGGCAGGGGCTGTGGGTCGGGCGTGAGGGGCGCTGGCAGAGCTGAGAGTGGGGAAGCCCAGGGCGGGGCTGGCAGGGGCTGTGGGTCGGGCGTGAAGGGCGCTGGCAGAGCTGTGAGTGGGAAGCCCAGGGCGGGGCTGGCAGGGGCTGTGGGTCGGGCGTGAGGGGCGCTGGCAGAGCTGAGAGTGGGAAGCCCAGGGTGGGGCTGGCAGGGGCTGTGGGTCGGGCGTGAAGGGCGCTGGCAGAGCTGAGAGTGGGAAGCCCAGGGCGGGGCTGGCAGGGGCTGTGGGTCGGGCGTGAGGGGCGCTGGCAGAGCTGTGCTGGGGAAGCCCAGGGCGGGGCTGGCAGGGGCTGTGGGTCGGGCGTGAGGGGCGCTGGCAGAGCTGTGAGTGGGAAGCCCAGGGCGGGGCTGGCAGGGGCTGTGGGTCGGGCGTGAGGGGCGCTGGCAGAGCTGTGAGTGGGAAGCCCAGGGCGGGGCTGGCAGGGGCTGTGGGTCGGGCGTGAGGGGCGCTGGCAGAGCTGTGCTGGGGAAGCCCAGGGCGGGGCTGGCAGGGGCTGTGGGTCGGGCGTGAGGGGCGCTGGCAGAGCTGTGCTGGGGAAGCCCAGGGCGGGGCTGGCAGGGGCTGTGGGTCGGGCGTGAAGGGCGCTGGCAGAGCTGTGAGTGGGAAGCCCAGGGCGGGGCTGGCAGGGGCTGTGGGTTGGGCGTGAGGGGCGCTGGCAGAGCTGTGAGTGGGAAGCCCAGGGCGGGGCTGGCAGGGGCTGTGGGTCGGGCGTGAGGGGCGCTGGCAGAGCTGTGCTGGGGAAGCCCAGGGCGGGGCTGGCAGGGGCTGTGGGTCGGGCGTGAGAGGCGCTGGCAGAGCTGTGAGTGGGAAGCCCAGGGCAGGGCTGGCAGGGGCTGTGGGTCGGGCATGAGGGGCGCTGGCAGAGCTGTGAGTGGGAAGCCCAGGGCGGGGCTGGCAGGGGCTGTGGGTCGGGCGTGAGGGGCGCTGGCAGAGCTGTGAGTGGGAAGCCCAGGGTGGGGCTGGCAGGGGCTGTGGGTCGGGCGTGAGGGGCGCTGGCAGAGCTGTGAGTGGGAAGCCCAGGGTGGGGCTGGCAGGGGCTGTGGGGCGTGGGGTTGTGCAGCCCCCCTGGATGTGTCCTGCAGGCTGTGGCACAGCTGCCTCCTAAGGCCCTGCCAGCCCCGGCTGCTTCCATGGTACAGCCTCCGCACAGACAATTTTGAGCCCGAGTGTGGCATCCCAGTGCCCATCCTGATTCGCTGGGGGCCCCGCGGATCGGGTCTCGGTGGATTTGGTGGAAGGGGCACCGAGCCAATGGGAGCCATCTGTTTATCTGCTGCTGCCATCTTCATAAGTGGCACGAGGCCAGCCCACAGCTCGGCTCACTGGTCTTGCTTGGGATTGGGTGGGTTCATTGCTCGCGTTGGGGGAGTGAAGGTTGGGATTGGGAGGGTTCATTGGTCGCACGGGGGGATCGAAGGTTGGGATTGGAAGGGTTCATTGGTCCCGCGGGGGGATCGAAGGTTGGGATTGGAAGGGTTCATTGGTCCCGCGGGGGGATCGAAGGTTGGGATTGGAAGGGTTCATTGGTCGCACGGGGGGATCGAAGGTTGGGATTGGAAGGGTTCATTGGTCCCGCGGGGGGATCGAAGGTTGGTATTGGAAGGGTTCATTGGTCCCGCGGGGGGATCGAAGGTTGGTATTGGAAGGGTTCATTGGTCCCGCGGGGGGATCGAAGGTTGGGATTGGAAGGGTTCATTGGTCGCACGGGGGGATCGAAGGTTGGGATTGGAAGGGTTCATTGCTTGTGTTGGGGGAGTGAAACTTGGAATTGGAAGGGTTCATTGCTCGCGTTGGGGGAGTGAAGGTTGGGATTGGGAGGGTTCATTGGTCGCACGGGGGGATCGAAGGTTGGGATTGGGAGGGTTCATTGCTCGCGTTGGGGGAGCAAAGGTCGGGATTGGGAGGGTTCATTGGTCGCACGGGGGGATCGAAGGTTGGGATTGGAAGGGTTCATTGGTCCCGTGGGGGGATCGAAGGTTGGGATTGGAAGGGTTCATTGCTCGCGTTGGGGGAGCAAAGGTCGGGATTGGGAGGGTTCGTTGCTCGCGCAGGAGGAGTGAAGGTTGGGATTGGAAGGGTTCATTGGTCCCGCGGGGGGATCGAAGGTTGGGATTGGAAGGGTTCATTGCTCGCGTTGGGGGAGCAAAGGTCGGGATTGGGAGGGTTCGTTGCTCGCGCAGGAGCAGTGAAGGTTGGGATTGGGAGGGTTCATTGGTCGCACGGGGGGATCGAAGGTTGGGATTGGAAGGGTTCATTGGTCCCGCGGGGGGATCGAAGGTTGGGATAGGAAGGGTTCATTGGTCCCGCGGGGGGATCGAAGGTTGGGATTGGAAGGGTTCATTGGTCCCGCGGGGGGATCGAAGGTTGGTATTGGAAGGGTTCATTGGTCCCGCGGGGGGATCGAAGGTTGGGATTGGAAGGGTTCATTGGTCGCACGAGGGGATCGAAGGTTGGGATTGGAAGGGTTCATTGGTCGCACGGGGGGATCGAAGGTTGGGATTGGAAGGGTTCATTGCTTGCGTTGGGGGAGTGAAACTTGGAATTGGAAGGGTTCATTGCTCGCGTTGGGGGAGTGAAGGTTGGGATTGGGAGGGTTCATTGGTCGCACGGGGGGATCGAAGGTCGGGATTGGGAGGGTTCATTGGTCGCACGGGAGTATCGAAGGTTGGGATTGGGAGGGTTCGTTGCTCGCGCAGGGGGAGCAAAGGTCGGGATTGGGAGGGTTCCTTGCTCGCGCAGGAGGAGTGAAACTTGGAATTGGGAGGGTTCATTGCTTGCACGGGGGGATCGAAGATTGGGATTGGGAGGGTTCATTGCTCGCGTTGGGGGAGCAAAGGTCGGGATTGGGAGGGTTCCTTGCTCGCGCAGGGGGAGTGAAGGTTGGGATTGGGAGGGTTCATTGCTCAAATTGGGGGAGCAAAGGTCGGGATTGGGAGGGTTCGTTGCTCGCACGGGGGGATCGAAGTTTGGGATTGGGAGGGTTCATTGGTTGCACGGGGGGATCGAAGGTTGGGATTGGGAGGGTTCATTGCTCGCACGGGGGGATCGAAGGTTGGGATTGGGAGGGTTCATTGGTTGCACGGGGGGAGTGAAGGTTGGGATTGGGAGGGTTCGTTGCTCGCGCAGCGGGAGTGAAAGTTGGGATTGGAAGGGTTCATTGCTCACCTTGGGGGAGCAAAGGTCGGGATTGGGAGGGTTCGTTGCTCACGCAGGGGGAGTGAAGGTTGGGATTGGGAGGGTTCATTGCTCGCACGGGGGGATCGAAGGTTGGGATTGGGAGGGTTCGTTGCTCGCGCAGGGGGAGTGAAGGTTTGGATTGGGAGGGTTCATTGCTCGCATGGGGGGAGTGAAGGTTGGGATTGGGAGGGTTCGTTGCTCGCGCAGGGGGAGTGAAGGTTGGGATTGGGAGAGTTCATTGCTCGCACGGGGGGATCGAAGGTTGGGATTGGGAGGGTTCATTGGTCGCACGGGGGGAGCAAAGGTTGGGATTGGGTGGGTTCATTCGTCATGCGGGGGGATCGAAGGTTGGGATTGGGAGGGTTCATTGCTCGCGTTAGGGGATCGAAGGTTGGGATTGGGAGGGTTCATTGCTCGCGTGGGGGGAGTGAAGGTTGGGATTGGAAGTGTTCATTGCTCGCGTTGGGGGAGCGAAGATAGGAATTGGGAGCGTTCATTCCTCGCGCGGGGGGAGTGAAGGTTGGGATTGGGAAGGTTCATTGCTCAAATTGGGGGAGTAAAGGTTGGGATTGGGAGGGTTCATTGCTCGCGAGGGGGGAGTGAAAGTTGGAATTGGGAGGGTTCATTGCTTGCACGGGGTGGTCAAAGGTAGGGATTGGGCGGGTTCATTTGTCGCGCGGGGGGATCGAAGGTTGGGATTGGTCGGGTTCATTCATCGCGCGGGGGGATCGAAGGTTGGGATTGGGCAGGTTCATTGCTCGCGTTGGGGGAGCGAAGGGTGGGATTGGGAGGGTTCATTGCTCGCGCGGGGGGATCGAAGGTTGGGATTGGGAGGGTTCATTGCTCGCGCGGGGGGATCGAAGGGTGGTATTGGGAGGGTTCATTGCTCGCGTAGGGGGATCGAAGGTTGGGATTGGGCAGGTTCATTGCTCACGTTGGGGGATCGAAGGGTGGTATTGGGAGGGTTCATTGCTCGCGAGGGGGGCTTGAAGGTTGAGGTTGGGCGGGTTCATTGCTCGTGTTGGGGGAGCGAAGGTTGGGACTGGGAAGGTTCATTGCTCAAATTGGGGGAGCGAAGGTTGGGATTGGGAGGGTTCATTGCTTGCGCGGGGGGATTGTAGGGTGGGATTGGGAGGGTTCATTGCTCGCGCGGGGGGATCAAAGGGTGGGATTGGGAGGGTTCATTGCTCGCGCGGGGGGATCGAAGGGTGGGATTGGGAGGGTTCATTGCTTGCGCGGGGGGATTGTAGGGTAGGATTGGGAGGGTTCATTGCTCGCGTGGGGGGATTGTAGGGTAGGATTGGGAGGGTTCATTGCTCGCGCGGGGGGATTATAGGGTGGGATTGGGAGGGTTCATTGCTCGCGCGGGGGGATTGTAGGGTAGGATAGGGAGGGTTCATTGTTCGCGCGGGGGGATCGAAGGTTGGGATTGGGCGGGTTCATTGCTCGTTTTGGGGGAGTAAAGGTTGGGATTGGGAGGGTTCATTGGTCGCGCAGGGGGATCGAAGGTTGGGATTGGGAGGGTTCATTGGTCGCGCAGGGGGATCGAAGGTTGGGATTGGGAGGGTTCATTGGTCGCGCGGGGGGATCGAAGGTTGGGATTGGGAGGGTTCATTGGTCGCACGGGGGGATCGAAGGTTGGGATTGGGAGGGTTCATTGGTCGCACGGGGGGATCGAAGGTTGGGATTGGAAGGGTTCATTGGTCCTGCGGGGGGATCGAAGGTTGGGACTGGAAGGGTTCATTGCTTGCGTTGGGGGAGTGAAACTTGGAATTGGAAGGGTTCATTGCTCGCGTTGGGGGAGCAAAGGTCGGGATTGGGAGGGTTCGTTGCTCGCGCAGCGGGAGTGAAGGTTGGGATTGGGAGGGTTCATTGGTCCCGCGGGGGGATCGAAGGTTGGGATTGGGCAGGTTCATTGCTCACGTTGGGGGAGCGAAGGTTGGGATTGGGGGGGTTCATTGCTGACGTGGGTGGGAGCGAAATTTGGCATTTGGAGGCTTCATTGCTCGCGAGGGGGGATTCAAGGTTGAGGTTGGGCGGGTTCATTGCTCGTGTTGGGGGAGCGAAGGTTGGGACTGGGAAGGTTCATTGCTCAAATTGGGGGAGCGAAGGTTGGGATTGGGAGGGTTCATTGCTCGCGCGGGGGGATCGAAGGGTGGGATTGGGAGGGTTCATTGCTTGCGTGGGGGGATTGTAGGGTGGGATTGGGAGGGTTCATTGCTCGCGCGGGGGGATCGAAGGGTGGGATTGGGAGGGTTCATTGCTTGCGCGGGGGGATTGTAGGGCAGGATTGGGAGGGTTCATTGCTTGCGCGGGGGGATTGTAGGGTAGGATTGGGAGGGTTCATTGCTCGCGCGGGGGGATTGTAGGGTGGGATTGGGAGGGTTCATTGCTCGCGCGGGGGGATCGAAGGGTGGGATTGGGAGGGTTCATTGGTCGCACGGGGGGATCGAAGGTTGGGATTGGAAGGGTTCATTGGTCCTGCGGGGGGATCGAAGGTTGGGATTGGGAGGGTTCATTGGTCGCGCAGGGGGATCGAAGGTTGGGATTGGGAGGGTTCATTGGTCGCACGGGGGGATCGAAGGTTGGGATTGGGAGGGTTCATTGGTCGCACGGGGGGATCGAAGGTTGGGATTGGAAGGGTTCATTGGTCCTGCGGGGGGATCGAAGGTTGGGACTGGAAGGGTTCATTGCTTGCGTTGGGGTAGTGAAACTTGGAATTGGAAGGGTTCATTGCTCGCGTTGGGGGAGCAAAGGTCGGGATTGGGAGGGTTCGTTGCTCGCGCAGGGGGAGTGAAGGTTGGGATTGGGAGGGTTCATTGCTTGCACGGGGGGATCGAAGATTGGGATTGGGAGGGTTCATTGGTCACACGGGGGGATCAAAGGTTGGGATTGGGAGGGTTCGTTGCTCGCGCAGGGGGAGTGAAGGTTGGGATTGGTCGGGTTCATTCATCGCGCGGGGGGATCGAAGGTTGGGATTGGGCAGGTTCATTGCTCGCGTTGGAGGAGCGAAGGGTGGGATTGGGAGGGTTCATTGCTCGCGCGGGGGGATCGAAGGTTGGGATTGGGAGGGTTCATTGCTCGCGCGGGGGGATCGAAGGTTGGGATTGGGCAGGTTCATTGCTCACGTTGGGGGAGCGAAGGTTGGGATTGGGAGGGTTCATTGCTGACGTGGGTGGGAGCGAAATTTGGCATTTGGAGGCTTCATTGCTCGCGAGGGGGGCTTGAAGGTTGAGGTTGGGCGGGTTCATTGCTCGTGTTGGGGGAGCGAAGGTTGGGACTGGGAAGGTTCATTGCTCAAATTGGGGGAGCGAAGGCTGGGATTGGGAGGGTTCATTGCTCGCGCGGGGGGATCGAAGGGTGGGATTGGGAGGGTTCATTGCTTGCGCGGGGGGATTGTAGGGTGGGATTGGGAGGGTTCATTGCTCGCGCGGGGGGATCAAAGGGTGGGATTGGGAGGGCTCATTGCTCGCGCAGGGGGATCGAAGGGTGGGATTGGGAGGGTTCTTTGCTCGCGCGGGGGGATCGAAGGGTGGGATTGGGCAGGTTCATTGCTCGCGTTGGGGGAGCGAAGGTTGGGATTGGGAGGGTTCATTGCTGACGTGGGGGGAGCGAAATTTGGCATTTGGAGGGTTCATTGCTCGTGCGGGGGGATCGAAGGTTGGGATTGGGCGGGTTCATTGCTCGTTTTGGGGGAGCAAAGGTTGGGATTGGGAGGGTTCATTGGTCGCGCAGGGGGATCGAAGGGTGGGATTGGGAGGGTTCATTGGTCGCGCAGGGGGATCGAAGGTTGGGATTGGGAGGGTTCATTGCTCGTGTTGGGGGAGCGAAGGTTGGGATTGGGAGGTTTCATTGCTCGCGCCGGGGGAGCGAAGGTTGGAGGCAGATAAGGCGGCAGTGCTGAGAGCAGCTTTCATCTTTGCAGGGAGAGGGACTCCTCCGCTGGTGGGGGGAGCGGGGGAAGGTTGAATTGGCAGCGAACAAATTCTGTTCTCCATCCAAATGTACTGAGCACAATAATGGCCAGGCGGCGAGGGCAGATAGCTGCTAGGCAGAGCCAATCACAACTGTGCAGGCAGGCTTTTGTTACGCCATTAATGCTGTTGGGGGTGGGGGAGCCATGCAGGGTATGGGCAGCTCCCCACTGCCCTTCAGCTCAGCTCCGGGCCCCCCTGCAGTTCTGCTGCTGCCCCTCAATCCCAGCCTGTCCCCCACCTGCTCTTCCTGTCCTGGCTCCCCCCTCATTCCCCAGCTAGGCAGCTCCCCTCAGAACTGATCCACACCTCCTGCCACCGCCCACCTCCACTGTCCCAGCCCCATCAGGCACCTCCCCATCTCTGCCACTGCCCCACAGGCCTGAACTCAGCCCCCTACCCCCATTCCAGTCCCAAGTTTCCCCCATGCTCCTGCTCCTGCTCCTGCTCCTCAATCTCCACCTGCAGCCTCCTGCTGCCCCAGCCCCGGGATCACTGCAGTGGCCAGGCCAGCTAGGCCTAGGCGCTGGGCTGCCTGCTGCTTGGGATGCCGTGGGGTCTCACCCAGCCCTCCAGGCAGTGCTGCCTGTGGGTTCCAGACAGCACTGAACATGGCAGCCCCTGGGGATCCTGCTCAGCAGAGGGTGTGCCCAGCCTGGCTGCTGCCAGGGCTCCGCCTGGCCCACACGGCCAAGCTATTGCTGGCTGGCTGGTTCCCATGGAGAATTCCTTGCATGCCAGAGCCGCAGAGCAGGGAGTGGGGCTGACTAACCGGTCAGGCCGGTTTCACTGGAGCAGCTTCTCAGGTGCTCTGGTCCACAGCGGGCGGGGAGGTGGCCTCCCAGCTCCTGTTCACCGTGTCCCCCTCGCTCCTCCCGCAGGTGAAAGCCAACGACTCGGATCAGGGTGCCAATGCGGAGATCGACTACTCCTTCCACCAGGCCTCGGACGTGGTGCGTCGCCTGCTGCGCCTGGACAGGGCCACGGGCCTCATCACCGTGCAGGGGCCCATTGACCGGGAGGATGTCAACATCCTCAAGTTCTCCGTCTTGGCCAAGGACAAGGGGGCCAACCCCAAGAGCGCCCGCACCCAGGTGGTGGTGACCATCAAGGACATGAATGACAATGCCCCCTCCATTGAGATCCGGGGCATTGGCCTGGTCACCCATCAGGATGGCATGGCCAACATCTCCGAGGACGTGCCCGTGGAGACAGCCGTGGCGCTGGTTCAGGTGTCTGACCGGGATGAGGGCGAGAATGCTGTGGTCACCTGTGTGGTGGCTGGCGACGTCCCGTTCCAGCTGAGGCAGGCCAGCGAAACGGGCAGCGACAGCAAGAAGAAGTACTTCCTGCAGACCACCACGCCGCTGGACTACGAGGCGGTGAAGGAGTATACCATCGAGATTGTGGCCGTGGACTCGGGGAACCCGCCCCTCTCCAGCACCAACTCCCTCAAGGTGCAGGTGGTGGATGTGAACGACAATGCCCCGGTCTTCAGCCAGAGCCTCACCGAGGTGGCCTTCCCTGAGAACAACGCTCCCGATGACCTGGTGGTGGAGGTGAGCGCCAGTGACGCAGACAGCGGCTCCAATGCCAAGCTGGTTTACTCCCTGGTCGTGGATCCCTCCTCCAAGGGCTTCTTCTCCATCGACCCCGAGTCGGGCGAGATCCGCGTGAAGACGGTGCTGGACCGGGAGCAGAGGGAGCGCTACGAGTTCCTGGTGGTGGCAGCTGACAAGGGCAGCCCCAGTCTCAAGGGCACTGCCTCTGTGGCCATCAACGTCATGGACAGGAATGACAACGACCCCAAGTTTATGCTGAGCAGCTACAACTTCTCGGTGATGGAGAACATGCCGCCCCTGAGCCCGGTGGGCATGGTGACGGTGATTGACGCTGACAAGGGGGACAACGCCCGCATCCAGCTGTCGGTGGAGCAGGACAACGGGGACTTTGTCATCCAGAATGGCACCGGCACCATCCTCTCCAGCATCTCCTTTGACCGGGAGCAGCAGAGCACCTACACCTTTCGGCTCAAGGCGGTGGATGGCGGGGACCCTCCCAGATCCGCCTACGTGGGGGTGACCATCAATGTGCTGGATGAGAACGACAATGCCCCCTTCATCACCTCCCCTTCCAATGCCTCCTACAAGCACCTCCTGCCCCACACCAGCCCCGGGCAGCAGGTCAGCAAGGTCAAGGCTGAGGACATCGACTCGGGGGTGAATGCTGAGCTGTCCTACAGCATCACGGGGGGCAACCCCTTCGAGCTGTTCCAGATCTCGCCGCAGAGCGGGGACATCACGCTGGAGAAGGAGATCCTGCGTAAGCACCACGGCCTGCACCGCCTGGTGGTGCGAGTCAACGACCGGGGCAAGCCCTCGCGCCACGGCACCGCACTAGTGCACTTCTACGTCAACGAGACCCTGGCCAATCGTACGCTGCTGGAGACCCTGCTGGGGCACAGCCTGGACACGCCACTGGACATTGACATCGCTGGCGACCCTGAGTATGAGCGCGGCAAGCAGCGCAGCAACATCCTCTTTGGCGTCATCGCCGGCATCGTGGCCGTCACCCTGGTCATCGTGCTGGTGGTGCTGGTGCGCTACTGCCGGCAGCGGGAGGCCAAGAGCGGCTACCAGGCTGGAAAGAAGGAGACCAAGGACCTGTATGCCCCCAAGCAGGGCAGCAAAGGTGGCAAGGGCAAGGGCAAGGGCAAGAAGAGCAAGTCCCCCAAGCCGCCCAAGCCGGCCGAGGACGAGGAGGAGACGGGGCTGCAGAAATCCCTCAAGTTCAACCTGATGAATGACTCGGTCAGCGACAGCCCCCGTATCCACCTGCCTCTCAACTACCCGCCCGGGAGCCCGGACCTGGGGCGCCACTACCGCTCCAACTCCCCGCTGCCCTCCATTCAGCTGCAGCCCCAGTCGCCCTCTGCCTCCAAGAAGCACCAGGTGGTGCAGGACCTGCCTGCTGCTAACACCTTTGTGGGCACGGGGGACAGCAACTCCACGGGCTCGGAGCAGTACTCGGACTACAGCTACCGCACCAACCCCCCGAAATACACCAACAAGCAGGTAGGAGAGCTCATCCTGAGCCCGCCGGACGCCCCCCGTCTGCACCGGGGAGCCATCTGGACAGAGGTGTGGGAGTGAGCATGGACCCATCCGGGCCTGGGGGGCTGGCCGAGGACTCATGGAGCAGCTAGCCTGGCTGGATCCTGGGCGGGGAGAGGGCGGGGCGGCCGAGGGGGGGAGCCGCTGGCGGCATTGCTGGGGGTTGCCCTGCTGGAAGGAGCCATGCATGCGCTGGGCGAGAGGGTGGATGGACTGGATCCACGGCCCCAGGGGCAGCCGACACTGGGCTAGAGACCGGGCCCACGCGCACCAGCAGGTGACAGTGCCCACCCCTCCCTGCCCCTGGCTGCCCCCCAAGGGCTGAGTTCCAGCCCTGCCTGGGTCAGGAGGCTGTGCCCGGTCCCAGCTCTGCAGAGCCAGCGTGGGGCTCCGGGGGAGGGGCTGAGCCCGGATGTGCCATTGTGCAAAGCAGAGTTGGGAGAGACGCTTCTGCTGCTGGTGCGGCTGCCTGGCTGGGGAGCTTCGCCGGGGCCCGGGGCCAGGGACCAGCCCTCGCTCTCTGGGGCGCTTGGTCCTTTGCTCCAACCTGTCACTGGAGCTGTCAGAGCTGATGCGGCAGCCGCTGCCAAGCCACAGCAGAGACTGGGGGATGGCTCCTCATCCGGGCTGCCTGTGTCAGGATGGGGGTCTCTGCAGGGAGCAGGGGGGCTGTGCTGGGTATGAGGGTCTCTGCAGGGAGCAGAGGGCTGTGCTGGGTATGGGGGTCTCTGCAGGGAGCAGAGGGCTGTGCTGGGTATGGGGGTCTCTGCAGGGAGCAGGGGGCTGTGCTGGGTATGGGGGTCTCTGCAGGGAGCAGGAGGCTGTGCTGGGTATGGGGGTCTCTGCTGGGGGCAGGGGAGCTGTGCTGGGTATGAGGGTCTCTGCAGGGAGCAGGGGACTGTGCTGGGTATGGGGCTCTCTGCTGGGGGCAGGGGGGCTGTGCTGGGTATGAGGGTCTCTGCAGGGAGCAGGGGGCTGTGCTGGGTATGGGGGTCTCTGCAGGGAGCTGTGCTGGGTATGGGGGTCTCTGCAGGGAGCAGGGGGCTGTGCTGGGTATGGGGGTCTCTGCAGGGAGCAGGGGGGCTGTGCCAGGGCTTGGTCACTTTCTTGCCACATGGGCAGGCAGAGCAAAGGTTCTGGCTGCATCTTGAGGGACTTGGGAGGTCGGGGCAGGGAGCTGGAAGCCAGGCTGCTTCATCTCCCTGGGCCCTGTTGGGATCTGCCCGTGGGTGTGTGTGCCCAGTATTGATCTTGTGTCCTGTACCCCCTCCCCCCATTGCATTGTGTCCTGTACCCCCTCCCCCCATTGCATTGTATCCTGTACCCCCTCCTCCCATTGCATTGTGTCCCGTGTGTCCCATGGGGCTGGGATCTGCCATGGGCCTGGGCTGCCTCGATTTATTTGGCCTCAATAAAGTTGTCTATTTTTGAATGCTGTGTCTTGTTTTCCATAAGGCTGGCCGTGCCGGCCTGGTTCCATGGCGCTGCCTGTCCCACCCCTCCTGGCCGTGCCGGCCTGGTTCCATGGCGCTGCCTGTCCCGCCCCTCCTGGCCGTGCCGGCCCGGTTCCATGGCGCTACCTGTCCCTCCCCTCCTGGCCATACCGGCCCAGTTCCATGGCGCTGCCTGTCCCGCCCCTCCTGGCCATACCGGCCCCGTTCCATGGCGCTGCCTGTCCCGCCTCTCCTGGCTGTGCCGGCCCTTTTCCATGGCGCTGCCTGTCCCGCCCCTCCTGGCTGTGCCGGCCCTTTTCCATGGCTCTGCCTGTCCCGCCTCTCCTGGCCGTGCCGGTCCGGTTCCATGGCTCTGCCTGTCCCGCCTCTCCTGGCCGTGCCGGTCCGGTTCCATGGCGCTGCCTGTCCCGCCCCTCCTGGCCATACCGGCCCTTTTCCATGGCGCTGCCTGTCCCGCCCCTCCTGGCCATACCGGCCCTTTTCCATGGCGCTGCCTGTCCCGCCCCTCCTGGCCATACTGGCCCCGTTCCATGGCGCTGCCTGTTCCGCCCCTCCTGGCTGTGCCGGCCCTTTTCCATGGCTCTGCCTGTCCCACCCCTCCTGGCCGTGCCGGCCCCGTTCCATGGCTCTGCCTGTCCCGCCCCTCCTGGCCGTGCCGGCCCCGTTCCATGGCGCTGCCTGTCCCACCCCTCCTGGCCTTGCTGGATTCAGGCCTTAATTGGTACCCAGGCCAGGTTGGTACCCAGAATTTCCAGCAGTGCGCTGCAATCATCCTGCCTTACCTGTTCCCCTTTCCCCACTGCTGAGGTTCCACCCAGCTCCTCCTATTCCCCCAAAGCCCTGCCCATGCACTGCTTCTTCCCCTGCGGGCTTGCCCCCATCCATTCCTCTCCCTCCCTGCTGTTGCTGCTCCCCCATGCCCCACATGGTAGGAGGTGGCCCCCACTGAGGAGAGGCTAGAGGGGGTGTCCAGTCCCAAGCAGGGCACCTGGCCATGCGACAGCTCTTGCCTGCCAGGCTGGCCCCCGGTGCCCACGTTCGCTGAGTGCAGCAGGGTCAGCGTGGGCCACGTGTTGCACGTGGAGGGGGCTGCCTGTGGCAGGCCTTCCTAAGCAGCAGAGAGCAGGGGGCTCTGTGTGGGCCGGGGAGGGAGCGAGGAGCCATGCTCCAGCAGGCAGGAGGTTATGCACGAGCCACTCCACCAGAGTTCATAAGCTGGCCGCCAGAATGCTCAGGGCCTCTTCCCCTGCCCCTTTGCTTGGGTCCCCGCCTGCGGGATCCACCGTCTCCCTCCTCCTTTCTCCAAGGGCTGGTTTCTGTGCTCTTGTGCCCGCTGCAGGCAGGTGCCCATGGGGGTGTTTGGTGCAGGAGGGGTGAGTGTCCTGCTCTTTGGGCCTTACGGAGGGAGCCTTCTGAGCCCTGCTGCACATGGAGCTGACGTGCTCAGAGAACACCCGCAAAGGTCTGCTGCTTGGGTGGCAGCAGCTAACGCTGGCCCTGCCCTTGTAGCTCTGCAGCTGGGATGGTTCTGTCCATTGCGCACAACTTTGCATTTATTGCCATTGAATCAGCTGCAGGGTGCTGCCCAGTCACCCATGGGTGGGAGATCCCTGTGGAGCTCTACGCACTCAGCTTTGGACTTCCCTGACTTGAATAATGTCTCGCCTTCCTTTTTCCAGCCCAGTAGTGTGTTGGCCAGCCTCGGGGCACCTTCCTGTTGGCCTCTCCATGGAGACCTGGCCCTTCATTCCATCCTGTGGCTAGTCACTGATCCAGGAGAGGACCTTCCCTCTGATCTTACTTTGCTCAAGAGCCTTGTCAAAGGCTTTCTGAAAGGCCAAGTATACCCTAGCCACTGACTCGCTGGTCTACCTGCTTGCTGCCACTTCTGAGAGTCCTCAGAGGTGGGGGAGGCACGAGTCCCCATCCATAAAGCTGCACTGGCTCTTCTTCAACGAATCGGGTTTCTCTCTCCCTGATCATTCTGTTCTCTGCTGTAGGATTGGCCCGTTCACCTGTCCTGAGGGTCAGCTTGCTGCCCTGTAAGTACATGGTCACCCTGGGAGTCCTCTGTACAACTGGCACCATGGCCGCTGCCTTTCAGTCCCCTGGGCCAAGGTGCGTTTTGGGGACACGTTCCATACCACAGTTCGTGGCTGTTCAGGCTCAGATGGAGCGGTGCCCAAACTCCCAGGCGAGACCCCTGGGCCCGTGGCCTTATTGCTGGTGGTTTGTTGGCGTGCTCAGTCTGTGCTGCCATAGCCGTGGGGGGGTGGGGAGGAGATAGATGTACTGTCTACAGTACCCTCCCTCTCGCCAGATGTCAAAGGGTGCCTCTGGCCTCCATCCCTCTGCTCTTTAGCCAGGGTGGCACTCCTCTGCGCTTCCTGTCACCTCTTCTGTGTAGGGCTGGACATTTAAAGTGAGCCTCACTTAAGTGTCCTGAAATAGCATTCACCTCTTGTGACTGTTCCTTCTAATTTCTGTCTGACAAGTGACCTCAGCTTTGTGTGGTTCCTCTTTTTAATGATAAATGTTTCCTGTAAGCTGGGCACTCGTGTGGCCGCTCAGAAGACATTCAAATGCCAACCAGCTGATTAGCCAAGCACCTTTGTGCTGGTGCTTGGCTAATCAGCTGGTGGTGCACATTTGTACATGCTTCGGTGCACATAAAAATGTAGTCTATATATGGGTGGAAAAAACCCCACACACGGCTGAAAAAGAGTAGAGGGAACATTGTTGCCAGGGTGGGGATATTGAGGGGTGGGAGGGTTAAGTGACATTGGCCCTATTTGCCACCTGTACCTGAGGGAGGTGACATGGGCTCTGTGCACCATAAGCAGCCTGTAGCCCAGGGGAAGGTGACATGGACAGCTGGTGAAACTTGTACCCTGGGGGAGGTGACATTGATCCTATGTGCCACCTGTACCCTTGGGATGTGTGTGACATGGGTGCCACATGCCACTTGTACTGTGAGGGAGGGGACATGGTGCGGTGTGCCACCTGTAATGTGGAGGAGGTGACATGGTGCGGTGTGCTGCCTGTACTGTGGGGGAAGTGACATGGTACGGTGTACCGCCTGTACTGTGGTGGAGGTGACATGGTGCAGTTTGCCACCTGTACCGTGGGGGAAGTGACATGGTGCGGTGTACCGCCTGTACTGTGGAGGAGGTGACATGGTGCAGTGTGCCGCCTGCACCGTGGAGGAGGTGTCATGGTGCGGTATGCTGCCTGTACTCTGGGGGAAGTGACATGGTGCAGTGTGCTGCCTGCACTGTGGGGGAGGTGACATGGTGTGGTATGCTGCCTGTACTCTGGGGGAAGTGACATGGTGCAATGTGCTGCCTGCACTGTGGGGGAGGTGACATGGTGTGGTATGCCGCCTGTACTCTGGGGGAAGTTACATGGTGCAGTTTGCTGCCTGTACCATGGAGGAGGTGACAGTGCAGTGTGCCGCCTGTACTGTGGAGGAGGTGACATGGTGCGGTGTGCCACCTGTATCATGGCAGAGATGTCAAGTGAGCTGTGTGCTACCTGTATCCTGAGAGATTATATCAGGGCTGGTAATGGTCCATATCCATGGTGGAAGGTGACAAGGGGTTGTGAACAGCCTGTACCCATGTGTAGGGTGTGTGTGTGTGTTATAACATGGGAATTGTCTGTAGTACTTAGAATTTGTGCCTCAGTTTCCCATACATGGATAGTGGTGGCCATGGGGGGGATAGGATGCCATGCTGGGTGCATACCCTGGGCAGGGGAGGTGCACTGGGGCTGTGCCCGGTGCGTACCCTGTCGGGGGAAGGGCTGCGGGGGCCGTGCCTTTTGCGTACCGTGGTGGGGGAGGGGCTGTGCCCGGTACGTACACTGACGGGGGAGGGGCTGCGGGGGCCATGCCCGGTCGCTGCTGCTTGGGCTCCGGCTCACCGTGGTCGAATGGCAGCTCCTTGGCACAGAGCCTACCGGTGAGCCCCGTGGGGAGTGTGAGGTCGTGGGGAATTTGTCCATCGTGGAGTCCTGTGATCACTCAGTTGTTACAGTCACTGGTTGCTGTGTTGTGTGTGTGCGATTCCTACTGCCCTGTGCTGCTCTGCAGTGACTCTGTGTGCATGCCTCAGTTTCCCCAGGCCCAGCAGCACTATCTGCATGAGGAGGGGAGGCCGGACATGACTTGCTGGGGAAGTGTGTTTGATCTCTCACGGCCTGAGGACCAGGGGACACCTTGGGCCGGGAGCAGGACAAAGCGGGAGGCGGGCTGGCCTGCAGGCTGGGGCTCTACGTCCCCCAGTCCCCAAGCTGGGCTGTACTGATGGCTCCTGGTTCCCGTAGCAAGTCTGAGCTATGCTGTGTCCCTGGAACCAATAAACCTTCTGTTCTCTCTGCCCGCTGAGTCCCGCCTGGCTGCAGATGGGGCTACAGGGCCCGGGGATTCCCCCCACTCTGCCCGGCACCCCGGCAGGGCCCCCCGCCTTGGCCTGTGTGGGATGGGGTGAGCTGCCAGCGCTCCGGCTGTTTGCCAGGGCCCTGCCGGGCTCAGTGCCAGTCTGGAGCCAGGCCAAGCACTGAGCCTGGTTAATCAGTCCCCTGCTCTCTGCTTGGGTGTCTTCATGGCCCTTTCTGTCACTGTCCAGGCTTGTGTGTGCGTCAGTGCCCCAGGTGCCATGGGGGAGTGCTCAGTGGAGTGTGTGGGGGGAGGGATGGTATGATGGGGTGGGTGGGAGTGGAGGGAGGGGTGCTGTGGGGCTGTGTGTGGGTGGGATAGGGTGCCATGGGGCGGGGCTGTGGACTGGGTGAAAGGCAGGGTGCCATAGGGCAGGCGGAGGGGCAGGGGGCCATGGGGTGGGGTCGTGGAGTGGGTGGAGGGCAGGGTGCCATGGGGCAGGCGGAGGGCAGGGGGCTGTGGGGATGGGCCGTGGAGTGGGTGGAGGGCAGGAGGCCATGGTGCAGGGCTGTGGGGTGGGTGGAGGGCAGGGTGCCGTGGGGTGGGGCTGTGGGGCGGGTGGAGGGCAGGGGGCCGTGGGGTGGGGCCATAGAGCGGGCGGAGGGCAGGGTGACATGGGGCAGGCGGAGGGCAGGGGGCTGTTGGGCGGAGCTGTGGGGTGGGTGGCGGTCAGGGGGCTGTGGGGGGCGTGCGTGGGTGATGCGCCAGCTGTGGATAGCTGGGCTGTCAGGGTATGTCTACACTACCACCCTAGTTCGAACTAGGGTGGCTAATGTAGTCATTCGAAGTTGCAAATGAAGCCCGGGATTTAAATATCCCGGGCTTCATTTGCATCTTGCCGGGCGGGCGCCATTTTTAAATGCCCTTAGTTCGAACTCCGTGCCCGCAGCTACCCACGGCACAGAGTAGGTAGTTCGAATTAGGATCTCCTCGTGGAACAAGGTGTAACGGTAGTTCGAATTAGAGATCCTAATTTGAACTACCTACTCCGTGCTGCGTGTAGCCGCGGGCACGGAGTTCGACCTAAGGGCATTTAAAAATGGCGCCTGCCCGGCAAGATGCAAATGAAGTCCAGGATATTTAAATCCCGGGCTTCATTTGCAACTTCGAATGACTACATTAGCCACCCTAGTTCGAACTAGGGTGGTATTGTAGACATACCCTCAGTGTGGGGCTGGTGAGCGCCGTCCCCCCCCCCCCGGGGCTGGAGGCAGAGCGCACTGAGAGCCGCTCCCGACTCTCCTGTGAGTGGCAGCTGGGGCTGGTGTCTGGCTGTGGGGCCTGTGGACTGTGGGTCACTGGTTGCTGCAGGGGCCATGAGTCTGGGGTGAGTGCCAGTCTCTGTGGCAGGAGGGGCCGTTGGGGGGCTGTGGCTGGGATTTCTGTGCGCTGGCAGCTCCCGGCGGTGCCCTGGGGTGGGACTGCCCAGGAGCACGGTGCTGGGCCTGGGGGCGGGCACATTGGCGTAGCACTGGCCCTCTGGGCTGGTCCCTCATGGGCCCCGGCGCTGCATGCTGGAGGTTGCGTGTCCATTGTGGTTGCGCGTCCATGCCCAGCTGGAGTGGGTGGAGCTGCCCGTCCCGCTGGCCCATGTGTGTGGCGCGCTAGGGGAGTGAGTAGCCCATTCTGCCCTGTTGGCATCCCCCTTGGTTGTTTTCTGTCTTTACAGTCTCTGCCCTTCCACTAACTGCGCTCAGCGCTGAGGCACCTTCCTGCCAATCTCCCAGCCTAACCCTTCGTCCTCAGAGCAAAGGCCAGCCAGCCCAGTGTCCTCTCAGCCCACAGTGGCCAATGCGCGGTGCCCCAGAGGGAGGGAATCACCAAGGGAGCCACCCCTCTCGCTTCTGACAGAGGCCAGGGACACCATCCCTGCCCATCCTGGTTAATAGCCATTGATGGACCTACCCTCCATGAATCTCTCTAGCTCTCTTTTGAACCCTGTTATAGTCTTGGCCTTCACAGCTTCCTCTGGCCAGGAGTTCCACAGGTTGACTATGCGCTGTAGGAGGGAAAACTTCCTTTGGTTTGTTTTAAACCTTCTGCCTATTAATTTCATTTGGTGACTCCTAGTTCTTATGTTATGGGAAGGGATAAATAACTCCTTTTTGTTCACTTTTTCCACACCACTCATGATTTTATAGACCTCTATCATATCCCCCCTTAGTCTCCTCTTTTCTAAGCTGGAAAGTCCCAGTCCTACTAATCTCTCCTCAAATGGCAGCCATTCTATACCCCTAATTATTTTTGTTGCCCTTTTCTGAACCTTTTCCAATGCCAAGATATCTTCTTGGAAACGAGGCGATCACATCTGCATGCAGTATTCAAGGTGTGGGCATCTCGTGGATTGATACAGAGGCGATAAGATATTCCCTGTCTTGTTCCCTAGCCCTTTCTTAACGATTCCTAGCATTCTGTTTGCTTGTTTTGACGACTGCTGCACACTGAGTGGACGTTTTCACAGAACTATCCACAATGGCTCCAAGATCTCTCTCTTCAGTAGTTGTAGCCAAATTAGTCCCCATCATATTGTATGTAGAGTTGGGATGACGTTTTCCAATGGGCATTACTTTACATTTATCAACATTACATTTCATTGGCCATTTTGTTACCCAGTCACCTAGGGTGTGTCTAGACTACAGGGTTTTGTCGACAAAAGTGAACTTTTGTCAACAAAACTATACCTGCGTCTACACTGCCGCTGGGTTCTGTCGACATAACGTCAATAGAACTCAGCAGTTTTGCTGACAGCTGTAAACCTCATTCTACGAGGAATATCACCTTTTGTAGACAGAGTTCTGTCGACAGAAGGTGTTATTGCATCTACACTGTCCTGTGCGTCTACACTCTCATGTCGACAAAGCGGCCTGCTTTGTCGACAGAACTGGATGTAGTCTAGATGCTCTTTGTCGACAGAAGCTTTATCAGCAGTATCTGTCGACAAAACTTCTGTTGATAAAAGCCTGTAGTCTAGACGTACCCCTAGTTCTGTGAGATCCGTTTGAAGCTCTTCACAGGCTGCTTTGGCCTTAATGACCTTGAGCAGTTCGGTGTCATCTGCAGAGTTTGCCACCTCGCTGCTTACTCCTTGCTCCAGGCCGTTTATGAATCTGTTGGATAGGGTGGTCCCAGGACAGATCTTGGGGCACCCCACTAGTTACCCCTCTGCATGCTGAAAACTGACCATTTGTTCCCAGCCTTGCTTCCTGTCTTGTAACCAATTATCAGCCCCGCCCCAAGAGGCTCCCCTCTTATCCCATGACAGTCGAACTTAAACTGGCACTGACAGGACAGGCCGCTGCCCTGATTCCAACTATTGCCCCAGCACTGAGCACAGTTTCTGCACTCGGCACGGAGGCAAATTCTCCTGGGCTAAATGGCCCCTTTAAGAAAAGGCTGAGGAAGCGGCTCTAGGAAGCATCTGCATTCCAGGAGGGCAGGGGCCTGGACTCGATGGCTCTCAAGGTCCCTTTCAGGTCTAGTGCTCTGTGCTTCTAGGAATCCGTGCTCAGAACTGCTTTCACACCCACTGCTCAGCGCATTCACACCATCACGTCCCACCTCCAACGCGGCTGGGCCCCTTGCCACGGCGTGCGCCTGGGTCCATGCTGGTCCCCTTTCCTCAGCACTGGGTGTCATCCAGCTTCTGCTCGTCTGGCCCTCTCTCTTGTCCCACGGCCGACATGGAAAACCTTTGACACCCGCAGGGACGCATCTCGACGCTTCCCCTACCGGCCTTAGGTCTCAGCTCCTTCGTTTCAACCCCCAGCTCCAGCTCCTCCAGGGAACGCACCTGTTACTTGTGCAGGGGGGCCGTCATCTGCGCTGACACAGCCTTTTGCTCTTCAAGCCCAACTTCCTTTCCAGGCACTGGGGAGCAAGCAGGCACCAAAATGTCCCCAAAGCACGCCTCAGACAAAGCTCCCAGTGGCCCCTGATCCCAGTGCCCCTTCCCAGCGCTCACAAAGATCGTCCAGGCCAGGACAGCTGTCGGGCCCTTGCAGGGCCCCAGCGGAGCCACTTTGCCTGATGATGAGGTTGGAGCTTCTTCTGTGTTTCCAGCTGGTGAATGGAGAGTTCAAGAGCTGCCAGGGGGCTGGCACAGACTGTACATCTGCAGCAAGGGGCGTGGCATTGGAGGGTCCCACCCCTCCTTGAGATCCTGCACTCCCAGCTGAAGGAGACGCTGTCTCTCTGGCTCAGTTCCAGCCTCTTGAACCCAGACAGGGATTCTTGGGTTTCCCCCTTCTCACCACCCCCTTGTCTCCTGATGTGTAATCAGGGTGCAGGCCGCATCACCTGAAGTCACCAGTTTTGAACCCAACACCCACAAGCCAACTTTACACTGGTGTCTGCAGCACAAGGTAGGTGGTGGTTGGTTTGGGGGGGGGGGAAGAGCTTCCCATTGTGCCCTTTTGGCGGGGCACGTGGGTCATGTTTGGCAGGACAGCCCATTCACCAGGCGCTCATGGCCCGAAAGCAGCAAATTGTAACTTGAGCTGATTGAAGTATGACCATGTAGATCATTGTTGCTACCGCTGGTCTATAACTGCAGCAAATCTTACGCAATGTGTGTCAAGTGAGGTGTCAGTGGAAACATTGTGATTTGCTGCATGTGATAATGCTACTTGTGTGCACGTATCAGTTTTGTCCCCGAAGTTAGGAATATTAACCCCGTACCTGTATTTTAAATATTGGCTCATGAGAAAACACCCACACGCTAGTTAGCCTGCACATTGTGAAGGGAGTATTCAAGTTGAATGGCTCATTTAACTCACAATGACAATGAGGAGCCTGGTGCCACCTTAAAGACTCACTAATTTATTTGGGCCAAAGCTTTCCTGGGCAGAGACCCACTTCATCAGATGCATCTGGCGAAGTGGTTCCTTGCCACAGAAGCTGATGCCCAAATAAATGGGTTAGTCACTAAGGTGCCGTGAGACTCCTCATTATTTTTGACTAACACGGCTCCCCCCCGAGACAACTCACAATGGACCGTGGAAAATATCCTTCCACACCGATGGTCTTTCCTGGGGACATTCTAACTAACAGGCAGAGGCCCCTGCTACAACCAAGCAAAGTGCATGGACATGCCACTTGTCCATACGGCGCCAGCCTCTGTCTTGTTACCTGTCACTTTCCGCATGCTAGGACAAGGGGTTTCCCTTCACTTGGCAAAACTATAAAAGGCCCTGGAGCCGTCTGCATGTTGCCTCTTTCCTGCTCAGACCTCTCGACCGTGAACTTCCATGGCAGCAGTCTGAGCTAGGGACTGAGGGTCTTCCAACGATTTGCAAACAGCCAGAGGCATAACAAGCCAGCCGTTTATTCCACCATCACTACGAGCTCAGCCAAGAACTCTGCCCTTCCTTTCCGTCGCCCTCCTTCCTTCCCTCCCTCCTTCCCAGGGTGACTTCCAAGATCAGAAAAAGACAAAGCCGCCATCCTCCTGACAGCGCCACACTGCCTGAGATTTGAGTCGACTCACCAAGTTCATGCACCTTGCAAGTTTAGGATGGCAACAGCCTCGCTAATCCCATCCGGAGTCCCTGAGCCTGGCTTGTGGCTCTTGCCTTACAAGATGCCTCCTTGGAGAGACCAGGTCACCTGGGTCACAGGTGGAGATGCCCATTCCCACCAGAAGCGCAGGGCTCTTTCAGCAGCACCAAAGGACATTCACAGATTGCCTGGCAGCAGCTCACCAAAAATGGCAGGAGAGCCAGGTAACCCGGTGCCTTTGGCAAGGAGCCAAGTAACCCTGCACCTTTGGCAGGAGAGCCAGGTAACCCTGCGCCTTTGGCACGACACCCAGGTAACCCTGCACCTTTGGCAGGAGAGCCAGGTAACCCTGCACCTTTGGCACGACACCCAGGTAACCCTGCACCTTTGGCAGGACACCCAGGTAACCCTGCACCCTTGGCAAGGGAGCCAGGTAACCCTGCGCCTTTGGCAGGAGAGCCAGGTAACCCTGCGCCTTTGGCAGGAGAGCCAGGTAACCCTGCACCTTTGGCAGGACACCCAGGTAACCCTGCAACATTGGCAAGGGAGCCAGGTAACCCTGCAACATTGGCAAGGGAGCCAGGTAACCCCGCGTCTTTGGCAGGAGAGCCAGGTAACCCTGCACCTTTGGCAGGACACCCAGGTAACCCCGCGCCTTTGGCAGGAGAGCCAGGTAACCCTGCACCTTTGGCAGGACACCCAGGTAACCCTGCGCCTTTGGCAGGAGAGCCAGGTAACCCTGCGCCTTTGGCAGGACACCCAGGTAACCCTGCACCTTTGGCGGGAGAGCCAGGTAAACCTGCACCTTTGGCAGGACACCCAGGTAACACTGCACCTTTGGCAAGGGAGCCAGGTAACCCTGCGCCTTTGGCAAGGGAGCCAAGTAACCCTGCGCCTTTGGCAGGACACCCAGGTAACCCTGCAACATTGGCAAGGGAGCCAGGTAACCCCGCGCCTTTGGCAGGAGAGCCAGGTAACCCCGCGCCTTTGGCAGGACACCCAGGTAACCCTGCGCCTTTGGCAGGAGAGCCAGGTAACCCCGCTCCTTTGACAGGAGCGCCAGGTAACCCCGTGCCTTTGGCAGGAGAGCCAGGTAACCCCGCGCCTTTGGCAAGAGAGCCAGGTAACCCCGTGCCTTTGACAGGAGCGCCAGGTAACCCTGCACCTTTGGCAGGACACCCAGGTAACCCTGCAACATTGGCAAGGGAGCCAGGTAACCCCGCGCCTTTGGCAGGAGCGCCAGGTAACCCTGCAACATTGGCAAGGGAGCCAGATAACCCCGTGCCTTTGACAGGAGCGCCAGGTAACCCTGCACCTTTGGCAGGACACCCAGGTAACCCTGCAACATTGGCAAGGGAGCCAGGTAACCCCGCGCCTTTGGCAGGAGCGCCAGGTAACCCTGCACCTTTGGCAGGACACCCAGGTAACCCTGCAACATTGGCAAGGGAGCCAGGTAACCCCGTGCCTTTGGCAGGAGAGCCAGGTAACCCTGCAACATTGGCAAGGGAGCCAGATAACCCCGTGCCTTTGACAGGAGTGCCAGGTAACCCTGCACCTTTGGCAGGACACCCAGGTAACCCTGCAACATTGGCAAGGGAGCCAGGTAACCCCGCGCCTTTGGCAGGAGCGCCAGGTAACCCTGCACCTTTGGCAGGACACCCAGGTAACCCTGCAACATTGGCAAGGGAGCCAGGTAACCCCGCGCCTTTGGCAGGAGAGCCAGGTAACCCTGCAACATTGGCAAGGGAGCCAGGTAACCCCGCGCCTTTGGCAAGGGAGCCAGGTAACCCTGCGCCTTTGGCAGGACACCCAGGTAACCCAGCACCTTTGGCAGGAGAGCCAGGTAACCCTGCGCCTTTGGCAGGAGAGCCAGGTAACCCTGCGCCTTTGGCAGGACACCCAGGTAACCCTGCACCTTTGGCGGGAGAGCCAGGTAAACCTGCACCTTTGGCAGGACACCCAGGTAACACTGCACCTTTGGCAGGAGAGCCAGGTAACCCCATGCCTTTGGCAGGAGAGCCAGGTAACCCTGTGCCTTTGGCAGGAGAGCCAGGTAACCCCATGCCTTTGGCAGGAGAGCCAGGTAACCCTGTGCCTTTGGCAGGACACCCAGGTAACCCTGCACCTTTGGCGGGAGAGCCAGGTAAACCTGCACCTTTGGCAGGACACCCAGGTAACACTGCACCTTTGGCAGGACACCCAGGTAACCCCGCACCTTTGGCAGGAGCCAGGTAACCCCGCGCCTTTGGCAGGAGAGCCAGGTAACCCTGCACCTTTGGCAGGAGCCAGGTAACCCCGCGCCTTTGGCAAGAGAGCCAGATAACCCCGCGCCTTTGGCAAGAGAGCCAGATAACCCCGCGCCTTTGGCAGGAGCCAGGTAACCCCGCGCCTTTGGCAGGAGCCAGGTAACCCCGTGCCTTTGACAGGAGCGCCAGGTAACCCTGCGCCTTTGGCAAGGGAGCCAGGTAACCCTGCGCCTTTGGCAAGGGAGCCAGGTAACCCTGCGCCTTTGGCAAGGGAGCCAGGTAACCCTGCGCCTTTGGCAGGAGCGCCAGGTAACCCTGCACCTTTGGCAGGAGCGCCAGGTAACCCTGCGCCTTTGGCAAGGGAGCCAGGTAACCCTGCGCCTTTGGCAAGGGAGCCAGGTAACCCTGCGCCTTTGGCAAGGGAGCCAGGTAACCCTGCGCCTTTGGCAGGAGCGCCAGGTAACCCTGCACCTTTGGCAAGGGAGCCAGGTAACCCTGCGCCTTTGGCAAGGGAGCCAGGTAACCCTGTGCCTTTGGCAAGGGAGCCAGGTAACCCTGTGCCTTTGGCAGGAGCCAGGTAACCCCGCGCCTTTGAGAGGAGCGCCAGGTAACCCCGCGCCTTTGGCAGGAGAGCCAGGTAACCCCGCGCCTTTGGCAAGAGAGCCAGGTAACCCTGCGCCTTTGGCAGGAGCCAGGTAACCCCGTGCCTTTGACAGGAGCGCCAGGTAACCCTGCACCTTTGGCAGGACACCCAGGTAACCCTGCAACATTGGCAAGGGAGCCAGGTAACCCCGCGCCTTTGGCAGGAGCGCCAGGTAACCCTGCACCTTTGGCAGGACACCCAGGTAACCCTGCACCTTTGGCAGGACACCCAGGTAACCCTGCACCTTTGGCAGGACACCCAGGTAACCCTGCACCTTTGGCAGGACACCCAGGTAACCCTGCAACATTGGCAAGGGAGCCAGGTAACCCCGCGCCTTTGGCAGGAGAGCCAGGTAACCCTGCAACATTGGCAAGGGAGCCAGGTAACCCTGCAACATTGGCAAGGGAGCCAGGTAACCCCGCGCCTTTGGCAAGGGAGCCAGGTAACCCTGCGCCTTTGGCAGGACACCCAGGTAACCCTGCACCTTTGGCAGGAGCCAAGTAACCCCGCGCCTTTGGCAGGAGAGCCAGGTAACCCTGCGCCTTTGGCAGGAGAGCCAGGTAACCCTGCACCTTTGGTGGGAGAGCCAGGTAAACCTGCACCTTTGGCAGGACACCCAGGTAACCCTGCACCTTTGGCGGGAGAGCCAGGTAAACCTGCACCTTTGGCAGGACACCCAGGTAACCCTGCACCTTTGGCGGGAGAGCCAGGTAAACCTGCACCTTTGGCAGGACACCCAGGTAACCCTGCACCTTTGGCAGGAGCCAGGTAACCCCGCACCTTTGGCAGGACACCCAGGTAACCCTGCACCTTTGGCAGGAGCCAGGTAACCCCGCACCTTTGGCAAGAGAGCCAGGTAACCCCGCGCCTTTGGCAGGAGAGCCAGGTAACCCCGCGCCTTTGGCAAGAGAGCCAGGTAACCCTGCGCCTTTGGCAGGAGCCAGGTAACCCCGTGCCTTTGACAGGAGCGCCAGGTAACCCTGCACCTTTGGCAGGACACCCAGGTAACCCTGCAACATTGGCAAGGGAGCCAGGTAACCCCGCGCCTTTGGCAGGAGCGCCAGGTAACCCTGCACCTTTGGCAGGACACCCAGGTAACCCTGCAACATTGGCAAGGGAGCCAGGTAACCCCGCGCCTTTGGCAGGAGAGCCAGGTAACCCTGCAACATTGGCAAGGGAGCCAGGTAACCCTGCAACATTGGCAAGGGAGCCAGGTAACCCCGCGCCTTTGGCAAGGGAGCCAGGTAACCCTGCGCCTTTGGCAGGACACCCAGGTAACCCTGCACCTTTGGCAGGAGCCAAGTAACCCCGCGCCTTTGGCAGGAGAGCCAGGTAACCCTGCGCCTTTGGCAGGAGAGCCAGGTAACCCTGCACCTTTGGTGGGAGAGCCAGGTAAACCTGCACCTTTGGCAGGACACCCAGGTAACCCTGCACCTTTGGCGGGAGAGCCAGGTAAACCTGCACCTTTGGCAGGACACCCAGGTAACCCTGCACCTTTGGCGGGAGAGCCAGGTAAACCTGCACCTTTGGCAGGACACCCAGGTAACCCTGCACCTTTGGCAGGAGCCAGGTAACCCCGCACCTTTGGCAGGACACCCAGGTAACCCTGCACCTTTGGCAGGAGCCAGGTAACCCCGCACCTTTGGCAAGAGAGCCAGGTAACCCCGCGCCTTTGGCAGGAGAGCCAGGTAACCCCGCGACTTTGGCAAGAGAGCCAGGTAACCCTGCGCCTTTGGCAGGAGCCAGGTAACCCCGTGCCTTTGACAGGAGCGCCAGGTAACCCTGCACCTTTGGCAGGACACCCAGGTAACCCTGCAACATTGGCAAGGGAGCCAGGTAACCCCGCGCCTTTGGCAGGAGCGCCAGGTAACCCTGCACCTTTGGCAGGACACCCAGGTAACCCTGCAACATTGGCAAGGGAGCCAGGTAACCCCGCGCCTTTGGCAGGAGAGCCAGGTAACCCTGCAACATTGGCAAGGGAGCCAGGTAACCCTGCAACATTGGCAAGGGAGCCAGGTAACCCCGCGCCTTTGGCAAGGGAGCCAGTTAACCCTGCGCCTTTGGCAGGAGAGCCAGGTAACCCCGCGCCTTTGGCAGGAGCCAGGTAACCCCGCACCTTTGGCAAGAGAGCCAGGTAACCCCGCGCCTTTGGCAGGAGCCAGGTAACCCCGCGCCTTTGGCAGGAGCCAGGTAACCCCGCGCCTTTGGCAGGAGAGCCAGGTAACCCCGCGCCTTTGGCAAGGGAGCCAGGTAACCCCGCGCCTTTGGCAGGAGCCAGGTAACCCCGCGCCTTTGGCAAGGGAGCCAGGTAACCCTGCGCCTTTGGCAGGAGAGCCAGGTAACCCTGCGCCTTTGGCAGGACACCCAGGTAACCCTGCGCCTTTGGCAAGGGAGCCAGGTAACCCTGCGCCTTTGGCAGGACACCCAGGTAACCCTGCGCCTTTGGCAAGGGAGCCAGGTAACCCTGCACCTTTGGCAGGAGAGCCAGGTAACCCTGCACCTTGAAGATGGGCTCATTCGAGGGAGATCGCCACGGCAGGTGATCAACTCTTCTCCCCGTGCCACCTTTTGGATCCACGAGGAGAAGGCTTCCCTGTTGCTGCCCAGAAAATGGAGCTACTAGGAAGAATGCTGGACTGCACCTCCACAAGAGAGCTTCAGGACCATGGCCGCCCTCATCAGCCAGCTGTGGGCTCCAGGGAATAGCTCAGATGTCTGGGTCACAGGCTCTTCTGTCCTTGCGTCACCCAGCGTGCCAGGCCTCAGCCATGCTGCGTGCCAGGACAGTTGAGATCTGTGCAGCTGCCCAGCGCAGGACACGTGGACACGAGAGGGCAGGCCCCCTAGGAACGCCTCCCATTGCTAGGTTGGTGGCACCCTCTGCATGGAGAGGAGAACTCTCCTCTCCAGCTCTGCCGCCCACGCCGGTGATCCTGGATGCGTTCCCACTGGGTGGGGGACATACCTGCAGCGCACTGCCAGACCAGGCCTCCACGGCAGCGTTCTCGAGCTCAGAGCCGTCCCTCTCCCGGGCTGGCGTTTCTTCCTGTGCCGTGCAGGCCAACGTCCACGGAACGCAGGCGGCGGTGCTGGGGTAGCGTTGGGCCTGGGATGTGGGAGGGACAAAGCAGGTGAGGTAACAGCTGTTACTGGACCCACTTCTGTCCATGGGACACAAGCTTCAGGCCAGGGAAACAAGGAGCCCTTCTGGTTTTGTAACTGATCAACTCTAATCGGCTTAAAGTAGCTCGCCACAGAGTCACTCCGCTAAATTCCTCCAGAGCGACCTGTCCCTGTGCCAAGCGGCTACCTGAGCACTTTCTGACAAATAATTCCTGAGACGTGTACGCAGCAGCCCTGCTCCCTGCCGGGGTGCTAGAATGGCTTTGATTACGTCAGCGGGTCAGCGGCTACATGGGGAGCAGCAGTCGGCTCCTCACGCTGCTGTGTCTGATACAGCGGCAGCGGTGCAGGGATGTGCTGGCTCCCCACGTGAAGGTTAACGGATGAACCCAGGCCCCTCGGCTACGCACGTACATGGCTACACTCTGACCCCTAGTCCCTACTGCCCAGGGCTCTCCCGGGGACACTGCACCGCCACACTAACTCATCCACCTCCCGTCCATATTTTTCCACCCTACAGTTGCTAGATTCCTCAGGGATCTTATTTCTGTGCTTCTCCAGCCCAGGAACCTCTCCTGCGTGAGACCTGTGGAGACTTAGGGCGTCTCTCTGGCCCACCTGTCTCTGAAAACAGCCTCTCTTAGAGCTGTACAATCAGCTGGAAGGGGGCCTGGGGGCCCGCTTAGCCCTTGGCTGTTCCATCAAAATAAAGTGACCCTCCACCTAAATTGTTACCAAGGTTGTTTCAGATCCTCACCTGAGTACGAGGCTTTCGCTTTCCAGCTGAGCATCCTACTGGCTGGAATGAGCCTTGGAAGGGACCCTGCAGACCCTTGACTTGCTATGGCCATTCATGTTACCTGCATTAAACAAGCCTGGTTAGAAGCCACCTCAAGCTTCGGCGTTCAAGCCAAGCTCTAACTAGCAGAGATCAGGATGAGACCTAGTGGAGGGGGCGGGGCGGTACCCACCTCTGCCTACAGCACTGAGGGGGTTGGCGCGGCCCCCTGGGGGCCCCAGGACACTGGCCTGGGTGGAGTTAGGGTCTGATCCACTCTGGCAGCTCCTGGGTTCCTAGGAATCACTGAACTGCAGGCGTAGTTCTGCTCCTGTGTGCATTGGGGTGGTTGGAGCCCAGTGGCTCCAGGAAATCCTGCTGCTCCTTGTTCTGCCCCAGGTGGCACAGTGTCAGCTGAGCTGACGGGATCTGCAGCTGTGGGCTGGGCTTGTGTTCACCCTGGGCTCTTGCCGTAGCTTGTATCTCCGAGGAACCGGGGCCGGCAGGTGCTCCAGGCTTGGTGGGGCTGAGGAGAGAGGCCAGATCTCCAGATGGCAATCAAAGGAGGCACAGGAGTATCTGGGGGCAGGCCCCTGGAGGCGTTCAGTGTCACTGACTAACCGTGCAAGCAGGGTATGCAGTGGCCATGTCGGTCCCAGGATACTCACCTGAGTACGAGGCTTTCGCTTGCCAGCTGAGCATCCTACTGGCTGGAATGAGCCTTGGAAGGGCCCAGCTGCTACTGGGCCCTTTGTCCTTCATTTGCAAGCGCAGCCTCTATAGTGAAGGTGCTGGGTACAGCTAGCACATTGTGCTGTGCCCTGCCCACGCCTGGCAGGGTGTGCCTGAAGGGTGTGCTGTCTGGAGTGACTCACCAGGGAATGCTGTTCCCCTGAGTCAGTGCTGACGGGAGCCCCAGTCCTGTGCTGGGTCCCTGTGCTGCAGGGAGTGGGTGATGTGACAGGGGCGTGTGTCTGCTCTGAGTCAGTGCTAACCCCGGGGACTAAGCCAAATAGGCCCTTCTTTTTTGTCAAGGTCTAAATTTCTTGGTCAAGGTCTGGACTGCAGAGAAGCATTTGGCATGTCACAGTAACTGCAGAGAAGCATTTGGCATGTCACAATACCAAGTGCATCCAAAGATTGCCAGCTTGTTCAGAAGTGGGTGGTGGTCCTGTTTGCCTCCTGACTACCCCATGCTGAGGGCTGGAGCATAAGTGCTTTGCCCTGGACAATTCAAAACTCAGGTAACTGAAGTCCAAACTCTGCTTCCGTAAATCCCTGCAAGTGGTTTCCATCAGACTTGAGGCTTCCTTAGTCCTTAGATAGTGTGACAGTTGTGTGTGCCTGTGTTCTCCAGAAGCTTCAGAGGGGGAGCCAAGTGAGCCTGTAACTGGAAAAACTTAAGAAACAGCAAATAGTCTTGCAGCACCTTCGAGACTAAGAAAACATGCCGATGGTCTCATTCTCCTCCGGAGGCAGCTGCTTTTCAGTGACAAGTGAAGAAGTCTTCACACAATGCACAGGCAACCTGTGGAACTCCTTGCCAAAGGATGTTGGGAAGGCTAGGACTATAACAGGATTAAAAAAAGAGCTAGATACATGCATGGAGGACAGGTCCATCAACAGCTATAGCCAGGATGGTCAGGAATGGTGTCCCAGCCTCTGTTTGCCAGAAGCTGGGAATGGGTGACGGGATAGCTCACTCCCTCTGGGGCACCTGGCACCGGCCACTGTGGGCAGACAGGACACTGGGCTGGATGGACTTTGGTCTGACCCAGCTTGGTTGCTCTGATGTTCACGTATGACCCTGTTTGCAGGGGAGTAGGCTGGATCTGTCGTTCTGTGGCAAGGCTGCCTTGCTGGCACAGCAGATTAGAAATCTTTCAGTAGCTTTCGATCAATTTTAAAAAGATTTAATAAATGAATTTGAAATCGACTGTCTCTTTCACCCCAAGGCCACCGCGCCGGCTGTTTGCTATGCTGCGTGTTTGGCGTGGCCTTTGGCGGGTCAGAACTGGGAACCAGGGTAGAGTAGTACAGGTCTGACTGCTAGAGTCTGGCAGCGTCTCTGCTCTGGCATCCCTGTGGGAGCTCCCCGGCTGGAGTGCTCCCGGGGAAAAGCTGGGGCCCCGTGCTCAGCAACTCCTCCCCCGCCCTCCCAAGCACTGCCAATAGCTGCGTGCAGCACTCAGGCTCCGGGAGGGGAGGAGTGGCCCCATGGCTGGGGGCCAGGAGTGCATCTCCATGGCCGGACTTGGTGCGCTTCAGTGGGCTGTGCCCAAGCAGCTCTGCGCCCTCCTTCTCTTCCCCCGAAGATCCCCCCACCAGTCCCTGTTCAGAGCCCCACAGCTGAGAGCAGCAGAGAGACCAGCATTGACTTCTGGTCCATCCGAGTCCCTGGTTCGGGACCAGTTAGGGAGGGGCAGCCTGTCGCTGGTGCAAGATCTGGAAATTTTGGCAGCTGGCAAGGGGACAATGGGGGCTTTTGGCACCGGGAAGCGTCAGAGTCAGCTGGTGGGTGTGGACCCAGCACCTCGGCCGATGTTTCTGCTCTAACATTTGCCATTTGAACGCTGATCGTTGGATTCAGAGTTCACCCGGCTTTGGGTCAAGGGCAGTGTCCACACTTGCTGAGCTTTGTTCCAGACCGCTTCTTTTCCCCGGCTGGGGAAGGCACCAACACCCAGCCCTGGGCCAGAGGCACCTGGCCCGGGGTACAAATACCATGTAACCCCAGTGCGCATGTAGCTGATGGCCCTCTTATCAGTTACATGGTTAAATGTTCATGCGGGGATCTAGGGGTGCCGGGGGTCCTGCAGCATCCCCACCTCTTATGCAAGGCTTGCACTGCTGCCCCCATGCCCAGCATCCCAGGCCTGCACTCCTGGTCCCAGCTTCCTGCCCTGCAGCCAGGGAGCCTCTCTGCTGGCCCCGCATTCGGGCATCCCTGCTGTGGGCCCCATGCCTCAGGCTTTGCCACCAGCAGACACCCTAGTGTTCATGGGGTCCTGGCTGCTGGCCCCATGCCTGAGACTCAGCATTGCCTGGCATGTGCAGGGTCTTGGCTGTTGGGCCCTGCGCTGGGTCTCTGGGCACACTAGGATGCCAGGCAGCTGCAGGGCCAGCAGCCAGGATCCTAGGCTCTGGGCTGGCAGGTGGGATGGACCCTGGTGGGCCATACAGACCCCGGGCATGGGGACGGCAACCGGGAAGGACCCGGGGCTCCTGAAGGCTGGATGGTGGCAGAACCCTGGTACAGGGTGGCAGCCAGGAGGAACCCTGGCACTGAGCTGGTAGCCTGGAGGGGGGGACCCCTCAGCTGGGACCCTGGGTGGAGTTTAATTGTTAACAGGCGCTGATAAGCATCAGGCGTATCAATGGTTCAATTCTCACATCCCCACTGACAAGGGCTGGCACGATCCATTCCTCTCTGCTGCTCAGAGCCAAGGGGCCCAGCAGGGCTGAAGGGGTGAGAACCCCACCCAGCCACACCGTGGGCCAGGATGTGAAGAAAAGGCAGCTCCACAGAGGAGACAGCCCCACTGCCCAGGTGACTTGGAGTAGGGGCTGTCAGGTCAGAGATCATGTCACTCGGTGTGGGGTACCAGCCCTCTGAAGGGAGTGTGTTGTTCGGGGCAGAGCCGGGGAAAGCTGGGAGAAGAGGTGGCAGCAGTTTGTGGGAGAACCCTGAGGCGTGTGTTGGTCAGCAGAAAGGAATTGGAGGTGTGAGAATGTGTCAGCTAGGGAGTCAGAAAGAGGGAAGCCAAGGGACCCTTGTTGCTGGCACCCTACCAGGGAGGGCTCTGGTTGAGAGAGGGCATCAGCTGTAGGGGGGGCAGCTCTGGGCTGAGTAGCAATGTCAGTCAAGGAGCTTCTGAGGTGAGCCCCAGAACCCGCTGGGGAAGATTCCTGCAGTGAGGAGTGATTGTGAGTTGGTGGTGGAGCTGATTGTTGATGTCACCTGGGAGTTGTGTGCTGGGGTGATAGTTGGTGTCCCAGAGGGGGTGTGTGCTCTGGGGTGATAGTTGGTGTCACCAAGGGGGTGTGTGCTCTGGGGTGATAGTTGGTGTCACCAAGGGGGTGTATGTTCTGAGGTGATAGTTGGTGTGCCAGAGGGGGTGTGTGCTCTGGGGTGATAGTTGGTGTCCTGGGGGTGTGTGTGTGCTCTGGGGTGATAGTTGATGTCACCAAGGGGGTGTATGTTCTGAGGTGATAGTTGGTGTGCCAGAGGGGGTGTGTGCTCTGGGGTGATAGTTGGTGTCCTGGGGGTGTGTGTGTGCTCTGGGGTGATAGTTGGTGTCCCAGAGGGGGTGTGTGCTCTGAGGTGATAGTTGGTGTCCCAGAGGGGGTGTGTGCTCTGGGGTGATAGTTGATGTCACCAAGGGGGTGTATGTTCTGAGGTGATAGTTGGTGTGCCAGAGGGGGTGTGTGCTCTGGGGTGATAGTTGGTGTCCTGGGGGTGTGTGTGTGCTCTGGGGTGATAGTTGGTGTCCCAGAGGGGGTGTGTGCTCTGAGGTGATAGTTGGTGTCCCAGAGGGGGTGTGTGCTCTGGGGTGATAGTTGATGTCACCAAGGGGGTGTATGTTCTGAGGTGATCGTTGATGTCACCGAGAGGGGGAGTGCTCTGAGGTGATAGTTGGTGTCCCAGAGGGGGTGTATGTTCTGAGGTGATAGTTAATGTCATTGAGAGAGTGTGTGCTCTGGGGTGGTGTGGGGCCCTTACTGGATGAAGGAGGTAACCTAGTGACAGATGATGTGGGCCACAAGAAATCTGATGAAGTTCAACAAGGACAAGTGCAGAGTCCTGCACTTGGGACGGAAGAATCCCAAGCATAGTTACAGGCTGGGGACCAACCAGTTAAGTAGTAGTTCTGCAGAAAAGGCCCTGGGGGTTACAGCGGATGAGAAGCTGGATATGAGTCAACAGGGTGCCCTTGTAGCCAAGAAGGCTAATGGCATATTAGGTTGCATTAAGAGGAGCACTGCCAGCAGATCCAGAGATGTCATTATTCCCCTTTATTCAGCTCTGATGAGGCCACATCTGGAGTATTGTGTCCAGTTCTGGGCCCCCCACTACAAAAAGGATGTGGACGCATTGGAGAGGGTCCAGTGGAGGGCAACCAACATGATTAGGGGGCTGGAGCATATGACCTATGAGGAGAGGCTGAGGGAGTTGGGTCTGTTTAGTCTGCAGAAGAGAAGAGTGAGGGGGGATTTGATAGCAGCCTTCAACTTCCTGAAGGGGGGTTCCAAAGAAGATGGAGAGAGGCTGTTCTCAGTAGTGACAGATGGCAGAACAAGGAGCAATGGTCTCAAGTTGGTGTGGGAGAGGTCCAGGTTGGATATTAGGAAAAACTATTTCACTAGGAGAGTGGTGAAACACTGGAATGGGTTACCTAGGGAAGTAATGGAGTCTCCATCCCTAGCGGTGTTTAAGTCTCGGCTTGACCAAGCCCTGGCTGGGTTGATTTAGTTGGGATTGGTCCTGCCTAGAGCAGGGGGCTGGACTTGATGACCTTCTGAGGTCTCTTCCAGCTCTGTGGTTCTATGATTCTATGATTCTATGATTCTATGTGGGAAAAGCTGAAGTACTCAATGCTTTCTTTGCCTCTGTCTTCACAGACAAGGTCAGTTCCCAGACTACTGCACTAGGCAACGCAGTATGGGAAGGAGGTGGACAGCCCTTGGTGGAGAAGGAACAGGTTAAGAACTATTTAGAAAAGCTAGATATACACAAATCCATGGGTCTGGATTTAATGCATCCGAGGGTACTGAGGGAGTTGGCAAATGTCATTGCAGAGCCTTTTGGCATTATCTTTGAAAAGTCGTGGAGATCAGGAGAGATCCCGGATGACTGGAAAAAGGCAAATGTAGTGTCCATCTTTAAAAAAGGGAAGAAGGACAATCCAGGGAACTACAGACCAGTCAGCCTTACCTCAGTCTCTGGAAAAATCATGGAGGGGATCCTCAAATAATTCATTTTGAAGCACTTGGAAGAGGTGAATGTGATCAGGAACAGTCAACATGGATTCATCAAGGGCAAGTCATGCCTGACCAATCTGGGTAGCTTCTATGATGAGGTACCTGGCTCTGTGGACAAGGGGAAGTCAGTGGATGTGATATACCTTGACTTTAGCACTTTTGATACAGTCTCCCATAATGTTCTTGTCACCAAGTTAAGGAAGTATGGATTGGATAAATGGACTGTAAGATGGATGGAAAGCTGGCTAGATTGTCGGGCCCAGTGGGTAGTGATCAACAGCTCGATGTCAGGATGGCAGTCGGTTTCTAGCGGAGTGCCCCAAGGATTGGTTCTAGGGCCGGTTTTGTTCAACATCTTTATTAATGACCTGGATAAGGGGATGGATTGCACCCTCAGCAAGTTTGTGGATGATACTAAGCTGGGGGAAGAGGTAGAGATGCTGGAGGGTAGGGATAGGGTCCAGAGTGACCTAGACAGATTAGAGGATTGGGCCAAAAGAAATCTGATGAGGTTCAACAAGGACAAGTGCAGAGTCCTGCCCTTGGGACAGAAGAATCCCAAGCATTGTTACAGGCTGGGGACTGAATGGCTAGGTAGCAGTTCAGCAGAATAAAACCTGATTACAGTGGATGAGAAGCTGGATTTGGTTGCCCTTGTAGCCAAGAAGGCTAATGGCATATTAGGATGCATTAGGAGGAGCATTGCCAGCAGATCTAGAGAAGTTATTATTCCCCTTTATTCGGCACGGGTGAGGCCACATCGGGAGTATTGCATCCAATTCTGAGGCATCCACTATAGAAAGGATGTGGACGCATTGGAGAGGGTCCAGCGGAGGGAGACCAAAATGATTAGGGGGCTGGAGCATATGACCTATGAGGAGAGGCTGAGGGATTTGGGCTTATTTAGTTTGTGGAAGATAAGAGTGAGGGGGGATTTGAGAGCAGCCTTCAACTTCCTGAAAGGAGGTTCCAAAGAGGCTGGAGAAAGCCTGTTCACAGCGGTGGCAGATGGCAGAACGAGGAGCAATGGTCTCAAGTTGCAGTGGTGGAGGTCTAGGTTAGATATTTCCCTTGGAGAGTTGTGAAGCACTGGGATAAGTTCCCTAGGGAGGGGGTGGAATCTCCATTCCTAGAGGTTTTTAAGTCCCGGCTGGACACAGCCCTGACTGGGATGATTTAGTTGGGCTGGTCCTGCTTTGGGCAGGGGGCTGGACTCGATGGCTACGTCTAGACTACATCCCTCTTTCAAAAGCGGGATGTAAATTAGACATATCGAAATTGCAAATGAAGCCAGGATTTGAATTTCCTGTGCTTTATTTGCATAATGGCAGACGTGCATTCTTTCGAAAATGGGTATTTCGAAAGTGAAACCACCATCTAGACGCTGTTCTTACAGGAAAAAAAATCCCTTTTTCAAAAGATCCTGTAAACTCACTCAGGTGATTGTTGGTGTCAGTTGTGGTTGAGGTGAGAGATTAGTTAGCATTTCAAACAGCTGGGATTGGGACACCAGGGTGAGGGCTCTGAGTTACTACAAAGAATTCTTTGCCGCCCGGGTTGCAGCCACATGCCCAGAGTCTCACTGATCCCCTAATTTCAAATCAGGAAGGAATTTTTCTTCAGGTTAAATTGGCAGAGCCTGTGGGGGTTCTGCCTTCCTTTGTATCATGAGGCTCTCCACTTGCTGCTTGGATTCTGTGTCACTTGACATCGTTTAACTCTAGACTTGAGGAGCTCCGTCATTCATCCGCAGGTTATGGTCCTGTCTCAGGAGTGGGTGGGCGAGGGTCTGTGGCCTATGAAGCACAGGAGGTCTGACTAGATGAACACAATGGTCCTTTCTGGCCCTGAAGTCCATGAGTCTATGCCAGTCGGGGTCTCTGAGGCAAGAGATGGGTTTCGTCGAGGGGGCGCCTGAGCTTGGCGCGGGTGTGAGTTGTGAGTAGGCTCTGAGAGTTGAGACCATCAGCTGGGAGTCAGAGCAGGCTTTTCTGGGGCTCTGTTCTGAGGAACTCTGCCAGAAGCAGTTGGCTCTGAGATGGGAGCTGGTAGGATGTAACCCCTGTGGGGTCTGTGAGAGGAGTGGAGGTGTTGGGGGTGGTTCCCTGGGGTGATACAGTAGGTTTGCGAGGGGTGGGTCCATGGCCTCTGAAATCCAAGAAGATGCCTGTTGGGGGCGGGTGTTCTGAAGTGCGATGGTGTAAAGTGGAGGGTGGACTGTTGGGCGAGAGGTGATGTCTCTTGGGGAGCAGATTTCTTGGGTGAAAACTGCAAAGGCCTGTGAGGTGAGGGATGGTGACACTGGGCAATGCCCTGACTCCCCTCCAGGCCGCTTGTTGCGAGGGGCTGGGTGGGGGTGACTCTGCGGCTGGAGACTGTGTCCCTTGTGGGCTCATAGAATGAGCGAGTTGCAGTTGCAGGGTGTAGGGCCAAGAGAAAGTGGGTGGCTCTTTGTCCTCAGCGCTCTGTGGGGAGCCAGGTTTCTCGGCCAGCCTCTGTGGGTGGCTGGTGTCACCCTGGTGTGGTCTCTTATCCCTTTCCTTGCTTTCTTTGCAGTTACCTCATCGCCGAGTGACATTCTCTGCAGCCAATCAGGCACAGGACTTGCAGGACCCCTCCCAACACAGTTACTATGACAGCGGGCTAGAAGAGTCAGAGACACCCAGCAGCAAGTCATCATCAGGGCCTCGGATTGGGCCCCTAGCTCTGCCTGAGGACCATTATGAGCGCACCACGCCCGACGGCAGCATCGGGGAGATGGAGCACCCTGAGAACGGTAAGAGAGCCTGCTGCAGGCGCCCCAGCCTCCTTCCTGCAGGCCAGACTTGCAAATCTGGATCCCAAGGAGGGGGCTGGGCGGAGGGGCGGGAGCAGCCATGGGACCGACATGGGCAGCGGGAGGCAGGGAGGCCAGAGAAAGTCACGGTGTGGAAGGCAAGAGACTCCCCCGGAGGAGAAGGGGCTGAGCAGGGGGTCACTGGAGAGCAAGCAAGGAGAAAGCGGGACCCAGGGAGTAGGAGTAGGTGAGTCCAGGGGATGCCTGGGGCTGGCATGGCACAGGAAGGAGGGGAACCCGAGGGCTCTGACCTGCGTTGTCAGCAGAACACCAGGGAGTGAAAGCTGGAGGGGCGATCTGGACTGAGCCCTTGGTCAAATCACAGCTCTTTGGGGCTCGGAACAAGGCCCATCCAATGCTGGGCAAGCTGGTCCCGAGCTCTGGGTTAGACAGCTGAGCTAGGAACCCAATGGCAAGCCAGGGGGTGCGCTGGCGGAGAGGGGGCTCTGGAAGCTCGGGGGGCCTGTGTCGTGGCGGAGGGGGAGGGCTCGGGAAGAAAAGCAGACGAGGCGCGTCTCGACTGTGGCAAGCCCAAAGCCATCGGGCCGTCCACTGAGCTTCTGCCGCTTCCTCTCGGCCACGGCTTGGCCATTGGTCTTGCCCCTTCCCGTCTCCCCCACAAGGCTGTCGGCTGCCTTCTCCTGCCCGGCTTTGGCCACGTGCACAGCAGCTGTCCTTGAGCAGTGTCCTCTGGCAGGAGGCCTGGCTCCCTGGGCTGCAGAGGGCCCATGGGGAGAGCCGGGTGGTGCCCTGCTGCAGGGGAGATGGGAATGGGCACGGCTTCCATGAAGGGCGGCTCCTTGAGCACATTGCTGGGCTCTTGCCTGCGGGATGCACGGGCAGATGAGGGGCTTGCGTGGTGGCAAAGGCGCCTCCAGTCCCTCCCTGTCAGTCTCTGGCCGGAGGCTGGAGAGCATGAGGACCCAGCTGTGCCGCTCTGCCCAGAGGCCTACTGCCAGGCCACGTTACAGCCACCTCCAGGGCTGATGTGCTGCAAACAGCAGCAAGGAAAGTCCAGCAGGTGTGGCTGACTCCAGCCAAGGACTCTGAAAGAGCTGGCCCAGGGCTCGTGGTGCCACTCGTGGTGATGCGTGCTCAGTCTTGGGATGACGGGGACGTTTCGAAGGACACCAACGGTTGTGCCCGCATTGAAATGGGGTAAACAGGCTGGTCTGTCAGTCTGGCATGCATGGCAGGGCAGATAATGAACTGGTTCATACAGGGCTAGGTTAATAAAGAAATAAAAGATCGTGATATAATTAACATCCATCCACACGGGTGTATGAAAAATGGATTTTGCCTAACTAAGCGATACCTTTTTTTATGAGATTACAAGCTTGGTTGACAGAGGAGACAGTGGCGATGGACTAGACTCCTGCAAGGCAATCGACTTGGTGGGACATGCCATTTTAATTCAAAATGAGAAAGGCCTAAAATGAACATTGGACACACTAAGTGGGCTAAAAGTTGGCTAACTGATAGGTCTCCAAAGGGGACTGTAAACGGGGACTCCTCACTGAACACGGGGTGCATTTCCACGGGGCTCTCGCAGGGAACAGTTCTTGGGTTGATCTACACCATCGAACATTTCAACTGATGATCTGGAGGCCACGTCCCCGTCGTGGGCTGGGGAAAGGGCCCCTTCCTCCGTGCTGCCACTTGCCGCTGTGCCTGGCCAAACCCGCCCATTTCCCTGATTCCCCCTATTTGCATTCATTCTTCTGAGGAAACTGGATTCTCTTCATGGTGTTTTGCTTCAAGTGGCATTTTTCAGGAACAGAATGACCACGCCCAGCCCCTGTATCTTCTGTCTTGTTAACTGTCCCTTTCCGATTGTTAGCGATTCCTAAAGGAACGGCTCAGTGTGGGAGCCTCCCTCGCATCCTTGCAGGGGAGTCTGGTGCAAGGGATTCGTTTGGCTAGTCGCAACGGCCTTGTCTTCTCCCAGGGTACGTCTACACTAGCTCGGTAGTTCGAGCTAGGTAGGGTAATGAGGGCAACTGGAGCTGCAAATGAAAACCGGGATTTAAATATCCCGGGCTTCATTTGCATGTTCCCGGGCGCCGCCATTTTTAAATGCCCCGTAGTCTGAACTCCCTGCCCGTGGCTACACGCGGCACGCACTAGGTAGTTCGAATTAAAGATCCTCCTGCAGTGAGGAGGAACGGTAGTTCGAATTAGGAGCTTTAATTCGAACTACCTAGTCCGTGCCGCGTGTAGCTGCGGGCACGGAGTTTGGACTAAGGGAGATTTAAAAATGGCGGCGCGCAGGAACATGCAAATGAAGCCCGGGATATTTAAATCCCAGGCTTCATTTGCAACTCCGGTTGCCCTCATTACCCTACCTAGCTCGAACTAACGAGCTAGTGTAGATGTACCCTGAGTTCTCCTGTAGCTCCTCACTTGTCCAGTGGCGCCACGGACGGTTTGGCAGCTTCCCGCTTCGATGTCCTTACAGAGATTGTGCTCTTCATTTTGAAGTGTTTGGCCAATTGCTTTTCCAATTCTCTTTTGGCCTGCCCTCTGATACTACCACACGTGGCTTGCCGGCGTTTATGCTTCCAATTTTCCTCAGTAGGAACTGATGGCCAGGTTTGAAAGATGCCATTTTGCCTCCAATCACTTCTTTTACTGAGCCGGTTAGCCAGCTTGCACTCTTTTGGTTCTCTTATTGTGATTTCTAATTTGGGGTGTGCATTCAGTTTGGCCTTCTAGATGGTGCCAGATCTGCAGAGGCATTAAGCCTTGCACAGAATAGGACCATGAAGTCAGGCTTCGTTTTTTACTTATGGACATAGGCTTGAGACCTGTGTCAGAGCCAGGTTGGTCAGTGTTGCCTGAATTCCAGCACGGCTCACCCGCCTCACACGACCTCCGGGCAGATTTCAAGAAGAGGGTCTTCAGCACTGGGCTCGGATAGACATCAGAGGAGAGTAGGCTGCAGCAGAAGGCAAGGGTTCCTCTTCTCCAGCGCCACTGGCTCCGGCATCGAGTCAGTGCTGTCAAGTTCAGACCCTGAGGGAACAGCACTTTCTACGTCTGTTGAGCTGCACAAGAGGCCTCTGGCTGCCTCTGCCCACAGCGTGGTGGGTACCAACGATCTTGTTGACGGTCAGTGCTGGGATTGACAACCAGGTGGGGGTTGGCACGCACTCTTGGTACCACTGGACACAGGCGCTCCAACAGCATCACTGTCGTGCTAGGTACCGCGTCAGGCCCATTTGCCTCAGAGGGCTTGTCCTCTGGTACCGCAATGCTTGCTGTGCTGGGCTGGGCCACTGGCGCCATCGGCAGCACCTCCTCCATGGCTGCAGGAAGGAGAGCGTCGTCCTAGGAATCGGCGCTTCGGGCCTTCATTTCCCAACCTCTACCCCGCTCGAGGCCCCGCCACCCACGCGGAGCCCTTCTGCAGTGTCCATCCAGGGGGTGGCCGGGAGGCCTTTGGGGCCTTTTGGAGTCTGTGGGCTATCCCCCCGGGGTCTAGAGTGGACCTGAGGCTTCCTCTTCCGTGGCCTTGGAGAGCCAGGCAGTACCTGCCCACCAGGCACCCCTGTGCTTGAACCTGTTCCTGAGCCCGTGCTGGTCTCCTCCTTGTGCTCTCAGTCCCCCCCACCAAGCACTGTTAGGGGGGCGGCCGTGAGCCTGGGCAGCCAGGCGGAGGAAAGGAACGAACCCTTGCATCTCCAGATAGACACTGTGGCCTCCGCCGAGCCTTCCAGAGTGACCTTGCCTCTCGGTGAGGCAAACGTGGCTCCGCTCAGGCACTCAGGCAGAGCCCACTTCTCAAAGGGTGGGGAGCAGATGCTGGGGGCCAGCACAGCGGGTTAGATTCTGCACCGTCGCCAGCACTTGCTTTGTCCGATTAAGAGGCACGTCCCCCTGGATGGGTTACAAATCGATGGTGCCTGTGGGAACTGTTTCCAGTCCCAACAGGCTCGCCCTCACCCCAGCCTGGCAGTACCATGGCCCCTTGTGACAGCCCACGTCTAGTCAGTCTCACTGGCGGCGCTTGGCTCCTCCCGGTCTCCTGTACCCCAGCTGGCGCCTGGCAGAGGTGTGTCCTCTGCCACCTTTTTTGGTCTGCAGCTCTGGCCTGGCTGGGATCAGGTCACCGCGTCCTCCCCCCTCACCACCCAAGAGGTCTCTTGTAGGCCGCACGATGGGTGGGTAGTTCCCTGCTTCACTTACAGCCACAGAGGGGGTTTCAGGCTGATGTCACCCCATCACTCACTGCACTGGGACAATTCTTTCCGCTCCTGAGCTCCCGGTCCTGCGATGGGTTGGAGCCACCAGCGTTCTCTGAACCACGGGGCCCTGCCACAGGCCTTTTCCGTCCGATCACCGACAGCAGGTCTCCCCCAGAGCAGCAAAGGCATCTCGGATGGCAGGGACGTGCGCAGCAGTCACATCTGGTGCATGGCCTGAGCTGTACTGGAGAGGTGGGGGCTAGCAGTGCGACCCCATGCTCCGCAGGCCAGCCCTTGCTGGCATGCCTCAGGACTCACCCAGCCCCGTGGTTTGAGCTGCACTGGGAGGCTTGGGGTGGACCCCGGTCTGAGCTGCCTGCAGCCACGTGTCCCAGCATGCTCTGGGGCTGATGCAGCCTGGCCGTTGGCATTGGGCCACGACGGCTCTCCCACGTCGCTGTTGGTGCTGCTGCTGGCACGGGGCGCAGATGGTGGAGCTGCTGGTCCCTGGCCCGCATGAACAGTTTGCCCCATTCCGGGCTGCCCTTTGCTTGGGTGGGGCGGTGCAGGGCTGTTACCAGGTGCCCTACCCCGGCTGCAGCCAGGGGACAGCACCGTATTGTAGGGAATTGTAAACGGAGGCCCTGTGGACTAAGCCAGCGCTTTCAGAAACGGGTAGGCGGTACCTGGGGCTGCTTCATTCCCGCTCGAATGGCACGCTGGCAGGTTCAGGGGCTGCTCACAGCTCTGCCAGGCTGTGTCGCTTGGAAGTGAACTAGAGGAAGCAGAGCCACAGCCCAGGGATAGGAAGAGGCCGGTGGATGCAGGGGATTCTGCATTTGGGTCTGACTCCATTGCACCTCTAGATCTGCCCACGTGCTGCCCCCGTGAAGCCAGCGTGCCCGTTCTGTGTGCTGTGGCTCAGCTGCTCCCGAATCATGCTACGGCCGTGCCAGGCACATGGAAGACCAGCGGCAGAGTTACAGTCCGTTGTCCCCTGGCGCCGCCCAGGTCCTGGTGGCTGAGCAGAGCAGGTGTGGGAGGGATAGAGGGACACAGGCCTCCCTGTCCCCAAGGAGAGACTCCCTCGTAGCTCTCCGGTGGTAGGACAGGCCAGCCTCCCGCTTGCTCTTCTGGTGAGGATTGATTGTGACACCCGCATCCCTCTGCAGAGAGCTGCTCCCAGAGTCTCTAGCTGAACAAGGGCTTGGATCTTCCCCACTTATTTTCCAGTGTCCACGTTCTCCTCCCCAACAAGGGGGAGCATGGGGTGAGAGGCTTGACTTACCTCCAGGCCCGTCGATCCCTGTGTCCCAGAAGCTGCAGCCAGTGTCTCCCTTGCTCTTCCCGAACGTCTGTCAGTCTGCTCCTGAAGCGTGCCTGGCATCTGCTGAGTGGCAGGGCCTTCGTGGCCCTTGCTGCTCCGTGGGCTCCCTGAGGGGCCTGTGAACCCTGTGCCTGGTGGGGTGTGGGGGTGTGCTTGGACGAGTGCAGGGGTGTGCCTGGTGGGGTGCGGGGGTGTGCTTGGACGAGTGCAGGGGTGTGCCTGGTGGGGTGCGGGAGTGTGCTTGGACGAGTGCGGGGGTGTGCCTGGCGGGGTGCAGGGGTGTGCCTGGCGGGGTGCGGGGATGTGCTTGGACGAGTGCGGGGGTGTGCCTGGCGGGGTGCGGGGGTGTGCTTGGACGCGTGCGGGGGTGTGCCTGGCGGGGTGCAGGGGTGTGCCTGGTGGGGTGCGGGAGTGTGCTTGGACGAGTGCGGGGGTGTGCCTGGTGGGGTGTGGGGGTGTGCTTGGACGAGTGCGGGGGTGTGCCTGGCGGGGTGCGGGGGTGTGCCTGGCGGGGTGCGGGGGTGTGCTTGGACGAGTGCGGGGGTGTGCCTGGCGGGGTGCGGGGGTGTGCTTGGACGAGTGCAGGGGTGTGCCTGGCTGGGCATGGGGGTGTGCCTGGTGGGGTGCGTGTGTGCGCCTGATGGAAGCGGAGTGTAGGGGTATGCCTGGCGGAGGTGGGCTGTGGGGGTGTGCTTGGCGGATGCGGGGTGTGCCTGGCGAGGTGCGGGGGTGTTCTGGGGGAGTGCGCCTGGCAGAGGTGGGGTGCGGGGGTGTGCCTGATGGGGTGCAGGGGTGTGCCTGGCGGAGGTAGGGTGAGGGTGTGTGCTTGGTGGGGTTTGGGGGTGTGCCTGGCGGAGGCAGGGTGTGTGCTTGGTGGGCTTTGGGGGTGCGCCTGGTGGAGTGTGGAGTTGTGCCTGATGGGTGCGGGTGCGCCTGGCGGAGGTGGGTTGTCGTGATGTGCCTGGTGGAGGTGAGGTGCGGGTGTGTGCTTGGTGGGGTGCGGAGCTGTGCCTGGCAGAGTCAGGTTGCAGGGGTGTGCCTGGCGGAGTGGGGTGCAGGGGTGTGCCTTGCCATGGTGGGGTGTGCCTGGCAGAGGTAGGGTGCGGATGTGTGCTCATTGGAGTTTGAGGGGGTGTCTGGCGGTGGTGGGGTGTGTGCTTGGTGGGCTGTGAGGGTGCACCTGGCGGGGTGCGGAGTTGTTGCTGGTGGGTGCAGGAGGGTGCGCCTGGCGGAGGTGGGGTGCAGGGGTGTGCCTTGCAGTGGCGGGGTGTGCCTGGCGGAGGCGGGGTACGGGGTGTGCCTGGCAGAGGTGGGGTGCAGGTGTGTGCTTGGTGGGGTGTGGACCTGTGCCTTGCAGAGGCGGGGTGCGGGGTGTGCCTGGCGGAGGCGGGGTGCAAGGGTGTGCCTTGTAGTGGTGGGGTGTGCCTGGCGGAGGCGGGGTGCAAGGGTGTGCCTTGTAGTGGTGGGGTGTGCCTGGCGGAGGCGGGGTGCAAGGGTGTGCCTTGCTGTGGCGGGGTGCGCCTGGCGGAGGCGGGGTGCAGGGGTGTGCCTTGCTGTGGCGGGGTGCGCCTGGCGGAGGCGGGGTGCAAGGGTGTGCCTTGTAGTGGCGGGGTGTGCCTGGCGGAGGCGGGGTGCAAGGGTGTGCCTTGTAGTGGTGGGGTGCGCCTGGCGGAGGCGGGGTGCAGGGGTGTGCCTTGCTGTGGCGGGGTGCGCCTGGCGGAGGCGGGGTGCAGGGGGTGTGCCTTGCAGTGGTGGGGTGTGCCTGGCGGAGGCGGGGTGCAGGGGGTGTGCCTTGCAGTGGTGGGGTGTGCCTGGCGGAGGCGGGCTCCCTTCTCCTGCTTTGCCTACTCTGCAGTAAGCTCCGCTCTGTTCCTGGCAGCTGGACTGGCCACTTCTCTTGCGCTCCAAGTCAGTTCTCTGGGGAGCGCTGTGGCTATTTGCAAAAACACCCCGGCTGGGAGGCAGCCTGCCCCACCCCTCTGCTCCCTGCCGGAGCCCGGGGACAGAGGCCGAGTAAGCCGGAGCCCCCGCTTCCCCTGGCTTGTTTCCAGTTCTCTCGGCCTCTGTCCCTGGCAGGGACCAGGCCGGAGCAGAGGGTAGGGCAGGCTTCCAGCCCAGCCTGGCTCTCAGGCAACTACCTGCTGTGCTGCACTGAGTCAGCAACCCAGAGCAGCCAGCGTCCCGGTGTGGGAGTGGCCCCCCCCCACTGCCAGAGTGGCCCCATGGGCTGGGGAGAGAGGTGGAAGGACATAACGCCCCGCAGAGGTGGAACGGGACAGTGGCAGCTCTGGGCGGGGCCTACGGCAGGGGAGTCACTGGGTAGTGGCGTTCCTAGTCCTCCACTTTCGAGTGTTCTCCCCCAGCATCGGCAGGCACCCGCTGTCTGTGTCTAGCTTGCAGCTGGCTCCCATCAGGGCGGCCGGACGGGGTCAGCCCCAGGGCCCATCCAGCCCAGTGTCCAGTCTGCCCACAGGGGCCGGTGCGCCAGGCACCCCGGAGGGAACCCTCTGGTGTCCACAGGTTTGCTGTGCTGCGTGGAAAAATACTTCTTTGCTTTAAACCTGCTGCCTAGTCACTGCATTGGGGTGACCCTGGTGCCTGTGTGGCGGGAAGGAGTAAAAACCCTTTCTTCATTCACTCTCTCCACACGAGCCGTGATTCCATAGACCTCGATCCTACCCCCCTTCGTCCTCCCTTTCCCAAGCGGAAAAGTCCCCGTCTCATTCATTTCTCCTCAGTGGCAGCCGGTCCAAACCCCGTACCACTTGCAGTGCCCTTTTCCGAACCTTTCCCAGTGCCAAGAGATCTGTTGTGGGAGGAGGCAGCCACATCTGCCTGCAGTGTTCAAGGTGTGGGTGTGCCATGGTTTGATGGAGAGCCCATAAGATGTTCTCCATCACGCTCTGTTCCTAACATTCGGCTTGCTCTTTCGGCTGCCGCTGCACACGGAGGGGCGATTTCAGAGAACTCTCCACAGTGACTCAAGGTCTCTCTCGAGTGGTAACAGCTAATTTAGACCCCACCCCCATTATGTCCAGCTGGGATTGTATTTTCCAGTGGCCTTTCCTTTGCATTTATCAATATGAAAAGGCTTCTGCCATTTGGTGCCTTAGCATCTCAGAGAGGAACAATGCAGCTGTCTGTGCACAGAGGTAGGAGCTGTCCTTGCACACCAGGCTAGGCACGCCAGCGCTACCTACAAAGCCGCGAAGACACGTCAGACACCCCGCGACACAACACCGATCGAGGGGGGCCATGTAACTCCTGCTCTGCACCTTGGCTGCCTTACAATGCCTTGCTGAAACAGCTTCCACTTGCCCTGAGCCTCTGTGTGCCCGCAACCTGCCGGCCACGCCCTGACCCTCCACGTGCCCGCAGCCTGCCGGCCACGCCCTGACCCTCCACGTGCCCGCAACCTACCGGCCACGCCCATAGTCTCTGTGTGCCCGCAGCCTGCCGGCCACGCCCTGACCCTCCGCGTGCCCGCAGCCTGCCGGCCACGCCCTGACCCTCCGCGTGCCCGCAGCCTGCCGGCCACGCCCTGACCCTCCGCGTGCCCGCAGCCTGCTGGCCACGCCCTGACCCTCCGCGTGCCTGCAGCCTGCCGGCCACGCCCTGACCCTCTGCGTGCCCGCAGCTTGCCGGCCACGCCCTGACCCTCCATGTGCCCGCAGCCTGCCGGCCACGCCCTGACCCTCCATGTGCCCGCAGCCTGCCGGCCACACCCTGACCCTCCGTGTGCCCGCAGCCTGCCGGCCACGCCCTGGCCCTCCATGTGCCCGCAGCCTGCCGGCCACGCCCTGGCTCTCATGGATCTTGGTTTCATTGCAGGTCATTCTAGTGCAGGGATTCTCAGGGCAAATGCTTTGGTGTCCTCAGTGTGCAGCCACCAGTGTTTCCTGTTAGCTGAGCGTTTGGGTGGCCCCAGGCGCCCTCCCTGTGCCCAGCTCTCCTTCGCGGTTTCCATATGAAAATAATGCAGAGGGCCTAGAAACGCTCCTTGAAATGCAGTAGCACCCTAAGACGTGAGCACCGGAGGAACGGACTTGCCTGGCGCCCTTGGAAAGCGGACAGCCTCGCTCGGGCTGCAGCCGCGGAGGAGTGGTGTCCAGACTTGGGGCTGCTGTCCCTCCGGAGCACCAGGGCTCAGGGGGTGAGATGTAGGGGAGCCCTGTGGCTCTGTTCCTGCCCTCGGCCCTGCGGGTGCGTTGGACCTCAGGGCTTTTACTTGGAGGAGAGCCCAACCCCCAGTCCTCTCCCGAGGTCTAAGCACTGACTCTGGAGCTCCTGCGGGGCAGACGCCCACCTGGAGCCCTGGCACCCAGCGAATCAGAAAGCCCAACTCTCCTCCCCACCCACACCCTGCCCCTCCCCACGAGGGTGTGACGGTGCAGCCGATGAACTCACAAGCAGAAGCGTATAGGTTAATGCTATTGGCTAGGCGCATTTCCCACACTCCCTGCCAGTGCCGTCCTGGCTTGCGCCGGGTTCAGGAGCCACCCCTGCTGTGGTTCTGCATTTAAAGTGTTAAGAGCCAGGCGGGCAGGCAGCCCAGCTCAGTTCTGGCTCACACCGGGTCCAGGAGCTCAGTCCCTCCTAGACAGGGGCTGCCGCCGCCCCGCACTGATGCCTCTTTCTCAGAAGCAGCAGCACTGGGTCTGGGACCTGCCCCTGCTGTGGTTCTGTATTTAAAGTGCATTAGGAGCAAGGTAGGCAGGCGGCCCGGCTCAGTTCCAGCTCACGCTGTGTCCGGGAGCTCAGACCCCCTCATCCCCCAGACAAGGGCTGCTGCCTCCCCATGCTGCTGCCTCTGGGTCAGCCTGCAACAGGCAGCCGGTCCGCGAGGGGAGCTGGTTTTTAAACTGGCTCCCCTCATAGACCAGCTCCCACCTGGCCCCCCGTGCTGCTGCCTCTGATGCTCTGGCTGCCGGCCCCGCCCCCAGGGACTATCGAATAGTTGAATAACTGATAAGAATTCATGAGGTTACTCGACTATTCAATTAACCGATAATTAACATCCCTACTCCAGCTCCAGCCCCACCTGTGGCTGAATCTGTAACCTCCTCGTCAGAGTTACAGTCCATTTCAGAGTCATGGGCAGCCTCCATTCCCTGCTAATTGTTAAGCCCCTTATAGGTTTGAGATCCCCCTCACACAGCAGCACCCCAGCTACGTCTACACTGCAGGCTTTTTGCACAAGAACAGCCGTTCTTGCTCAAAAACTTGCAGAGTGTCTACACAGCACACGCGTTCTTGCGCAAGTAAATTTACAGTACAGCGTTGGGAAACAGGGCTTCTTCCGGAAGAGTTATTCCTCTCCCCACGAGGAATAACCCCTCTTGCGCAAGAGCTCTTCCAGAAGAAGGCAGTGTGGACGGGCGACATGAATTTCTTGCTCAAGAAACCCCTATGGCTAAAATGGCCATCAGAGCTTTCTTGTGCAAGAGAGTGTCCACACTGCCGTGGATGCCCTTGTGCAAAAGCACATGGCCGTGTGGATGCGCTCTTGGGGAAGACCTTTTGCACAAGAACTCTTGTGCAAAACAGTTCTTGCGCAAGAAGCCTGCCGTGTAGATGTAGCCCCAGGTGTATGCCTGCGTACCCGCCACCTAGCAGATTTCAGCGTAGGAGTCTCTCCGGCTTGAGCTATGACGCCAGCGGGCTCCCAGCCGAGGCTGTAGAGCTCCCTTCTTATCTCTGGCTGTCCGTGGTCTCAGTGCCATGGCCTGGGCCAGTGACCCATGCTAGAGGTGCGGGTTACACCTGCTGTGCTAATTGGAAATCCAGCCCTGGTTCCAGTTCTCCTCTAGAAAACCACTTCTAGCTGAAAACCGAGGAACGCGTCTGTGTGGAAGGATGTTCCCTGCTGGTTTTCCTCACCTCTGTTCCCCTCCTGCTGCCTGGCTGTTTGTTGCTGAAATGCAAAGGAAGGCAAATGTGTGCCCAGTCTGTCTGCCAACTTCCGTTGGGCAGGGCTGTGGGGCTGTGGGTGGAACATGTGGGGAAATCCTCCCAGTGTTTCTCCGGACAGCACTGCCCAGCCCAGAAGGAGCTTTGCATTGATACCAGCCAGGCACACCAGGTGCAGAGTACTGCAGCAGTGCGGGCCTTACTGGGACTACCTGCCCAGGGTTCCAGTTGGGTTTCCACAGCCTTTGCTGCAGCCCACGTCTTCGCTGCTCTTTGTTCCCACACGAGCTACGTGAATGCTGCGGTGCAGACAGGCCCTGGGTGGGACCGCCAGGCGTGTGCTCCTGCTGGCTAGTCCTGCGGTCGGTCTGTTGAGAGCCAAATTTTGTACCCTGCTTGAATTGGCAGCCCCTGGAATTCCAGTCAGCAGTGTCCCAGGTCCCCTGGCCCTGCGCCCTGTCAGCAATGCCTCCCGCTGTGCCCTCCCTCCTAACAGGTGTCCCCTCTGGCCATAGCCACGCATGCAGCCCTCCACGACCTCCTGTGGTGCAGAGCTAGAGGCGCCCCAAGATTCTTGGTGGGGAAGCATTCCAAGATGCCCCTTTCCCGTGCTCCGTGTACAGGGAAACCCTGTGGCCCTCAGAGTCCTGCAGCCCCTCACTTGGGGAAACTTCTCTGATTTCCCAGCCCCTATTCTCCTGGGCACCAGAGCACAGAGCCCCTCCCCTGCCACAAGCCCCTTCCTTCTGCTGGAAGGAGTTAGGAAGCACCTCTGCCCCTGTGGTTGCCTCTGGCTGACAGCTGAGCTTACCACCTCATGAACACAGGCCCTCCATCCCCCAGGGGTGCCAGGAGCAGAGGGGCGCTGGGAGATGGCAGAGAGGCAGAGGGCTTGTGTGAGGGATTGGTACAGACAACCTGCCGCTTTGGATCAGCGGAGCTGGTGGACTTAGCCCTAGAAATAGCCGGGGAGTTGGATTCACAACTTGGAGTCCTGCAGGAATGTGAGAGTCCTGCCTGAGATCCAAGGGAATGCTGGGAAATGGAGTCGCTTCTGCGCTCTAGGGCCAGCTCTCTAGGCAGGGAGCTGGCCAGAGAACTACAGCTCCGAGGGTACCTTGGGTTCCCATCGTTAAACGGGGCCCTTCTGAGCTTGGGCCTGGGGCCTGGGAACAATTGGACCGTCCACCCCGAAAACAGGTGGTCATCATTGAGGGATCCATCCCCTGTCAGCCAGTCCCAGATTCTCTCAGTCAGGCTATGTCTAGACTGCAGGCTTCTTTCGGAAGAAGCTTTTCCGGAAGAGATCTTCCGAAAAAACTTCTTCCGACAGAGAGCGGCCGTGTTGTCCAAGCGCTTGGAAAAAGTGATCTGCTTTTTCGAAAGATAGCGTCCACACTGAATGGACGCGCTCTCGCATGTCAGCTGTGATTACTATGGGTGGAGCGGAAACAGGCTTCTTCCCCGTAGAAAGAAGATTACCAATGCCGGAAAAAATCCCTCTGATCTTTCGATTTTCTATCCAAAGAACGCAATTGCAGTATGGACATAAGTGACGTTTTTTTCGGAAAAAACGGCTGTTTTTCCGAAAACCTCTTTAGCATACACATGCCCTCAGTGGCTATGGATATGGAGTTGCACCCCTGGCCAGGGTGGCTAATAACAATTGTGCCCAGTTGGGCAAGCGATCCAGGCTGCTCTGTTATAAAAGTGACCTGTCCTTTTCATTAGTTACAAGTCCCCCAAGTTTTGTGTCAACTGCCAACTTTACCAGTGAAGATCTTATGTTTTCTTCCAAGTCATTGCTAAAAATGATAAAAAGTATAGGGCCAAGAATCAGTCCCTGCAGGACCCCAGTGGAGAAGCACACCTGTTTGAGAATGATTTCCTCTCGACATTTACATTTCAGACCTATCAGCTAGCCAGCTTTTAATCTGTCATGTACCTACATACATTTTACATCTTTGTAGTTTTTAATCCAAATATCATGCATACAAAGTCAAATGCTTTACAGAAGTCTAAGTATGTTGCATCAACACTATCACTTTTGTCAGCCAAATTTATAATCTCATCAAAAAAGATATCAAGTTAGTATGACAGGATCTATTTCCCATAAACTAGTGTTAATTGGCATTAATTATACTATCCTTTGTTAATTATTTATTAATTGAATCCCATATCAGCTGCTCCATTATCTTGCCTGGGTTGGGCATCAGAATGACAGACCTGAAAATTACTTGGGCCATCCCATTTACTCTTATTAAATATTGGCACCACTTTAGCTTTCTTCCAGTCTTCTGAAATTTCCCTGGTGTTCCAGACTACCTGGAAAAACAACATTAATGGTCCAGCGAGCTTCTCAGTGAGGCCTTTGAAAATTCTTGGATGCAAGTTATCTGGAGTTGCTGGTTTAAGAATGTCTAATTAGTAGCAGCTATTTAACAAGGAAAGAGTGTTACCACTCACGGAAAGCAATCTCCAGTGTTTTTTTTCTCAAATACAGAACAGAACATGTTTGCCTTTTCTGCATTATTATTGATAATTCTACTATTTCCATCCAGTAATGGACCAATGCCTCTGGTAGGTTTCCTTTTGTTCCTAATAAAGTTTTAAAATTCCCTCTTGTTTTCCTTTTCTCTGATAGCCACAGATTTATCCTTGTGTCCCTTTTGGTTCCCTTCCCAATTTTCTACAATTCCTAGCCTCTCATGTATATTCATTACTAGGACTATTAACTTCTGTTTGTTAGACAGTATTATTTTTAATTTTTACAGTTGCCTCCACTTCTCCTAAACAAGATCAGTTTTTAACTTACACAGCCTTCTTCCTTGATTGTGGCTTTTTGGGTGGGCAACTAGTATCATGTTCTTAAACAATTTTCAATTATCATTCATATTTTCTGGTTACATTCTTCCTTCTAGCTCACTTGGCTCATAATTGTGTTCAACTTTGTTAAATTGACCATAGCACCAGGAAAAGATAGACTGCAGACAAGGCAAAAGTGTCCAGTTCCTATTTCTGTCCTGTCTTTGAGCCAAACCATACGAGGAGTCTGCTCTCCATGTGGAGCTGCCTATTGCTAAGGCTGCTGTTCAGTCTGGACAGCCTGGATAGGGCAGAGCCATTGGATGATCCAGGAATGTCTGCTCGGATATCACAAGGGCCTGGGGTGTTGCAGGGTCTGTTCTTTGGACAGTGGTTAAGCTGCGGAGCGGTCTGAGTGAGTGTCAGAGGGACAGGCGGTTGGCCAGAGGAGCTGTCTGTCTGGAGAGGGGAGGTTTCAGGGTTATTGTAGTATATGCACTGCAGGTATCAAACCCTGTGTGAAGGTGGCCCAACGCGTTGTATTATAGGACTCCATTTTCAGGTGTCAAACGTTAACTGTTGGGCCTTCCGTTTTCCCTGCCCGGCATCTGCCTCAGGCTGAATGTTTCTGGGAAGTTTCAGCAAAACCAGTTCAGCCATTTAGGAGAATGGGATGATGGGAAATAGGTTGTTTTGCTCAGGATAAAACCAATGCGTTCGGCCATTGAGCTCTGTGCGGGAATGTCTGGCAATCCTCTGCCCCACACGGGCAGCACCTGTAGTGAGGCTCCATCGACAATGGGCCCTTTACTACACAAACCTGATCCTCCAACAGACACCTGCTTCCTTCCTGCACAGTCTTGTGTCATTTCCATCCCGTGCATGGACCATGAAAACCAGTAGCATGGGATTATGTAATTAACAACTGACTCCTAATACACGCTCGGGAGCTGCATTAAGGTTGCATGGACAGTTCCTAGCTTTTGAGTTCTCTACTCTGCAATCTTCGTAATGCTCTTTATCGTACATTTCTAAATGTAATTATTGTTGTGTTTAGTATGATAGTGCACAAAGATCCTGATCGGGAATGAGAGCCCATTGCTCTAGGCTCTGCACAAACACACAGGAAGAAATGCCTCTAGTACCAAAATCTTAAAATCCACTTTGTCTCTGGTAGAGGCTTGAATATGGTCTTGAATAACTCTTTGTCTGGACGTTGAGGGACCAGTCTGGAGACCGGGAGCTGTCTGGGTGCTGAAGGGTTATTGCTTGGTTCTGAGGGAGTCTTGGGTCTGGTGCTATGAGAGCGTTTGCCAAGTCTGTCCGAGTGCTGGGAGGGTTGGTGCTTCTCTGTGGAGCTTGTCCATTTGGGTACTGTAGGTGCCGATGTTTGGTCTGGGGCAGCCACCTGTCTTGGTGCTGGTGTGTTTATGTGGGGCTTGGGAATACAGTGGTCTTGCTGCTGCAGTAGCTGCTTTGCTGTGTTCTCTAGGGTCAGTGTTTAGTCTCTGGATACCATGGTCCAGATATAGTAGAAGTGGTTAATTCCAGAGGGAGCTGTCCATTTGGGTGGTTTAGGTGCCATTATTCAGGGTGCATTGACTTAAATCAAGGCAATTTAAATCAATGATTTGAATCACTAAGAAAAAATAATTGATTTAAATCAAGTTTCCCACTCATACTTCATCACATACTTCTTAAACAACGGTACAGGTCTGATCACCAAAACATGTTAATTTGCAGCTCAATACAGCATTTTACAGCTCCTAAGAGGGTATATTCTGATTTTTATTTATTGAGGAAATAGCACGTAATACTCATTACCTGTGTCAAGCTGCAGGTGCAGCAGCAGTGCGTTAGGAATGGTAAGAACGAAATCGCACCCACACCCACAATAGCACTTCTGTTTTATTAAACTAAATCTTAACTGTTACGTCAGCGTTTTGCTGTCTGGGTTTGCAGCAATCTCCCGAGTTGCTGGCTGATGGCTGTCCTTAAACTGGTTTTTTTATTGTTGTCAAATTTGATTACCTCTTACAGAGAAGTCCTCGGAACACTAAACGTACCGTGTTCTTAAAACGTCCACAGCTAGCTCGTGTCTTTCCCACTCCCACTGTCATGCTGAGTCAGACTGAAACAGAAATATGAATTTTCCTGCTTTTCCAGCTCCCACTTGCTGTCTTAGGTTTGTGTGAATACTACCAAGCAATGACAGTATGGACACGTCCACACTACGGAGAAGCTCGACCCTCTGGAGGTCGACCTAGTGTAGACCCCCAAATCAAACACTGAGGACAGTCCCTGCCAGCGCCCTGCATTCCTCATTCTGCCAAGCCAACAGGGGTGCCAGCCTCCCGCAGCGTAGCTGTGCAACAAACGGCTCAGCGTAAGGCAAGCTACGCATTGTGCACAGCTGGACGGCGTACCTTAAGCCAGCCTGCCTTGTCTAGTGTAGACCTAGGCTCTGTGCCTGGGAGAAGTTGGCTTAGCCTCTGGAGGACCCCTTTTTCTGGCTAATGATTCCCACCAATTCAGGGGAGTGACTTTGTTCAAAACATTGTCCTGCTCGTGTAGTTTCACTCCAGCCCTGAAATGTGTTACGACGGGCTTCACTGAGGAGTGATTTTGAGAGGCCTGGGCCACGGCAGCAGCAGCATCTTGAGAAGTTAGGCATCTACCTTTATCGCTCGGCTTTCGAGTGTTCACAAGGGAATAAGGTGGAGTTAGTGCGTGAGCCATTCGCTTCCTTATTGCCTGCAGTTTAACTTCCTGGCGCGGTATTTCTTTTGGTAATGTCTCTTGAAAGTGTCTCCCAGATTCCCCAGCGTCAGCAGTGCAGCAGCATTTTCTCTGAAGCTTGTTTAAGGCTGTGGATAATAGGTTGCAGCACACTGAGCATACCCTCCCCATTCCTCTTTAATCCAGTCTGTTTTATTACAGGTTTCTTCACAAAGTTTTACGAGAATAGGCCAGTTCATAATAATTCGACCACAATGTCAATGTCCATTGAACGTTTGGAGGGAGAATTACTTTGGATCCTTCTGCTCTCTTCAGTGAAGCTGAAGCAAAATGGTTGTTGTGACTTCAATGACATTTTCTTTTATTCCTGGAGAAGCTGTCTTTGGCTAAAGGATGCATGGAGTGGGCACTGCAGACATATGTTACTAAGGAGCACCCTTCCATTTCTTCGGAGTATCTTCTCACCTTTGCCATGTTTGCAGCTTTGTCTGATGAAACTGCACCTGGCAGCTGGATTTTTGTTCGGTTTATTGCAGCTTTCACTGCCGCTTCTTTTACATATTCTGCTGTGTGGGCATTTCCCAAGGGATCTCTTGCAGCCCACCTTCTGTCGCCCGACAGGCACATTCTACTGGATCATTGTGTACGGTGCTCCACCCGTCAAGGCTGAAACAGGAAACATTCCTCTTCTCACACATTATATCTAGCTACCTTCCGCCAGCGCCGGCTCTGCCAGGTGGAGTGCAGTCTTGTCTAAGGACTCAGCCATGTCAATGAAGGTGTTTGTTGTTCCCAGTGCCAAAAGGAGAATTGGTGGAATAAATGCACTGAGCAATCTTTTCACCTAGGGTGTCTTGTTGGTGTTTGCTGGTCCTTACTACAAACCCACCCGTGGTGGTGGTATTAGTGGATGATTGAAATGTTCTTTTTCGAGTGGTTGCTCCTGTCCATTCGAAGGAGGTGCGCGCACGCCTCATGCATGGTTTCCCGGAGCATTTTTTCCCCAGCAGTACCTGTCGGGCTGGCAGGTCGCCCCCTGGAGTGGCACCGCTATAGTGGAGCATAAGTACCCCTGCCGGCCCTTCCCCTCCCCAAGTGGACTGTATACTTGGGTGATAGATTCTAAACCTAATTAGCTAATGAAACAAGCCATAAGCATTAGCTAAGCTAACCTTTTTTTCTAGCGCCATCCAACACAGCAAACAGCTTGGGAATTCACTTGTCAAATCTCACTTACACTAAGAGGCATAGAGAGAGTCTTGAAGAATGATGCTTTGCAAAGTGAATTATTTAAGTTACTAACCAGCTGATCTGTATCGTTCGTCAGCCAGATCCACATCTTCACCCACATCATTTTCTCCCAGTAAGCAGTTTTCCTTATGAAGTTTCATTCTTGCAACTAGGCCCTGCATCTTTGGCTTGCCCTACTATCCCTTGCACTTTTTCACCAGGGAACAAATTTCTTCAAGACATTCCCAGCTTGGGTCTTTCTTACACCCAGAAGCCAGGAGAGTTTTTCTGTGGGAAAAGTGAGGGGGAATAGAGGAAGCTGTGTGTGCACTGAAGAATGTCTTCCCTTTTTCTGTCCCGTCCACCCCACTGTTCCTTCCTATGCTGCCTTCGTCCTTTCTATATCGCCTCTCTGTCGTTACACGATGTCTGAACGAACTCCTGCCATGCTTGGCCCAGGTCCACCTCCACGTTCGCACAGAATGAAACCAACCCTCTCCAGCCTGGGTCTGGCTTTGCACACGTGACTTCAGTCTGCTGAGAAGCAGAAATAGAAAGGCCCGATCTTTCAAGAAGCAAGAGCTGACTGTTAGGCTGGACAGACTAGAGCCATTCATTCATGGTTATGAGAGCGTAAGTTAGGTGTAGCATGCTTGTGATGAGATTTAATTGCCATTTATTTTTAAACTAGCCAATAGCCCGTCATAAGACGGGATTTTCGGGTCTCTCCTGCATGTCCGTCTCTCTCTCTCTCTCTCCTCCTACTCCTACTGCCTCTCCCCCTCTCTCTCAGCTCTCCTCCGCCTCCTATCTCTCTCTCCATCTCTCCTCCTCCCCCTCCTGCCTCTCATTCGGGGGACCACAGAGCCCAAATGGCCTTTGGGCTCCACGCTCCCTGTGTGGGAGCAAGCAGCGCAAGCGGCCGTTTGGGCACCACGCTCCCCATGCTGCATGGGGAGCGTGCAGCCCAAGCGGCTGCTCGCACCTCTTGCTCCCGCGCGGTGGCCCGGTGGAGTGGCGCAGAAGTCAGCCGAGCACCATGGCGGGAGGCGAAGGGGGGCGAGGCGGTGACGTTCACGGTCAGGGGGCGAGGCCTGGAGCCACTGTCACGCCACACGTCACCACCCTGCCCCCCTTCGTCTCCCGCCATGGCGCTCGGCTGACTTCTGCACCGCTCAGCCAGGCTACCACTGGGGAGCAAGTGGCAGAGGCGGCCGTTTGGGCTCCCCCAGGGTGCTGCATGGGGACTGCAGCGCCCAAACGGTTGCTTGCACCACTTGCTCCCCGGGGGCGGCCCAGCTGAGCGATGCAGAAGTCAGCCGAGTGCCATGGTGGGAGGCAACAGCACAGCCCAGAGGGAACAGCCAGCATTTCAGTGTTACAGAGTCTCAGACATTGGGCTACTATAGATATGATGAGAAATGTATTTTATTGATAATTAAATGCAATTTAAATTTAAAAAAGTCATTGATTTGTATCCACCCTGCCATGATTGGATGTTACAGGAGCAATCTGTCCAAGGCTTGTAAGGAGGAATGTTGGTTTGGGGGAGCTGTGTGTGTTGTTGGAACCTGCGAGATAGCTGTCTCTTTCTGGTTGTGGTCAGCACTGGTTCTGAGGCCCCTTCTGTACAGGTGGTGTTGGGTTTTGGGAGTCATCCATCTAGGAGTTGTAGGAGGTCGGTGTTGGGCTCAGGATGCCATTTCTGGGTATGTTGTACAGACAGTGTTGAGTTCAGGGAGCCCCCTGTCTGAGTGTCTTGTGTGCCAGCTGTCCAGTTTCTCGGTATACTGTTTGGACTCAGGATTCACCTTGGTTGGAGACATAGGGTTAGTGCTGGCTCCCTGTAGCTGTCCACCTGGGCTTTGCTGTGATGGCGTTGGCTCCTGGAAGCCCCTGTCTGCATGTTGATGTGATGGTGCTGGGGCTCAGAAGCTGTCTGGCTGTTGGAGGGATGGTTCTGCTGCTTGGGAGCAACTGGCTGGGTCCTGGGGGATGCTTTTGGGGTGGGAAGCTGCTTGTTGGGGTGATGGAGGGATGGGGCCAGGTCAGTCTGGGTACCAGAAGGGTGGATGTGGGGCCAGGGAACTCTCTGTATGTGTTTTCATCCCTGTTCGGCAGCTCCTCCATCTCTAGGATTTGTCTCCTTGGCAATCTGCTCCACTGCAAGGCTTCCTCCCGTGGCATTAGGCTCTGTTCCAGCAGCCTGCCACGAGCCTGCCCAGTGAAACTGTGCTGTGGTGTGCGGAGGCAGAGCGCTCTGGCCTGTGGCCATGGGCCGTGCCAAGAAGCCAGGAGCTTGTAGCTGGCTTCTCCTTCCCTCGGCCATGACCCTCTGCTCCCTTCCGCAGGGTAAGGAGGATGCTGCACTCAGGGCTGCCCACTGGGCTGGGAGAACAGGCTGCTCTCCGGAGGGGCCAGCGCGCAATTCTTGGCGTGCCTGCTCACGTCCATGCCAGTCGGTGTGTGCGCCACATGCACGGTTGTTTCCCCTGTGGTACCCAGCAGGTGGGCTTGGTACCCGCAGAGTGGCAGCCTTACAGCAGTGTATCGGGGGGACGGGGCAAAGTGAGCAATTGTCCCGGGGCCCCGAGATTCTAAGAGGCTTGGGGTGCCCAGCCACCGCCACAGCTACTGCAGCCAGAGCCCCAGCCCTCTTGCCTGGCTGCCAGAGTGCCACGTCACGTGGCTCTGAAGGCTTGGGGGGCACACTCCCAGCCCCGCCCCTTCCAGCGCAGGCCTCTGTTCCCCTTGTGCTCAAGGGGCTGACTACATCCAGTGAGTCACCTGGCGGCCATCTCAGCCTTCCACCCTAGTGTGTCGGGCTGAGCAGGGCTTGCAACCCCATGGTGGGCCAGCTTCTTCAGGGCTTAGATAGACTGCATCCCCAGGTGAAGCGCCCTGTTCCCCAGTGGGACCTTAACCTCTTCCTTTCAAGGCTCACGGGGCCCCGCTCCAGCCCCTAGCCACCTGCCCCTTATCCTGCCTCTCTTGGGAGGCAGCTTTTCTGGTGCCTCTAACCTCTCGCAGGAGGGTTTCCCAGCGCCGACCTCAGCTGTGCCCGACCCCGTGTGCCTCTCTCAGGCGTGCTCCCCAGAGAGGTCTGGCTGCTCAGCTCTCGCCCTGGGACCCCACGGGAGGAGACTGGCATGGCGAGCTTCCCTGCTCGCTAGCTGCGCACAGGGGGTGCTGCTGTCAGACCGTACCCAGCGGGATCCCATGCTGGGCAGCCACATCCCCTGGAGCCAGGAGGGAGTGGTGCCCTGGGGCAGAGAGCAGCACAGCATGGGGGGACGGCACCCAGGGAAGCAGAGCCGCAGGGACGTGATGCTGCGGCGGTTCGGTGCCTGGGGACAGTTGCCTTAGGAGCGCCGTGCCCGGGGGCGTTCAGGGCTTTCTGACCGAGCCACATGCTGAGCAGCTCTGCAGAGCGCTGCGGGGAAGCGGCTGTTCAGAGAATCCCGGCACCTGGCTCTGCCCTGAGGGGAGGCTCTTTAGAAATGCTCCCAGCTTGGCCTCCGTGCCACCGGGGTGAGGTGCTGGAGAGCCTGGCAGGCGAGGGCTGTGGGTCCGAGACAGGAGCCTGGCGGGCGAGGGCTGTGGGCCTGTGACAGGAGCCTGGCGGGCGAGGGCTGTGGGTCTGAGACATGAGCCTGGCGGGCGAGGGCTGTGGGTCTGAGACAGGAGCCTGGCGGGCGAGGGCTGTGGGCCCGTGACGGAGCCTGGCGGGCAAGGGCTGTGGGTCCGAGACAGGAGCCTGGCGGGCGAGGGCTGTGGGCCCGTGACGGAGCCTGGCGGGCGAGGGCTGTGGGTCCGAGACAGGAGCCTGGCAGGCGAGGGCTGTGGGCCCGTGACGGAGCCTGGCGGGCGAGGGCTGTGGGTCCGAGACAGGAGCCTGGCGGGCGAGGGCTGTGGGCCTGTGACAGGAGCCTGGCGGGCGAGGGCTGTGGGTCTGAGACAGGAGCCTGGCGGGCGAGGGCTGTGGGTCCGAGACAGGAGCCTGGCGGGCGAGGGCTGTGGGTCCGAGACAGGAGCCTGGCGGGCGAGGGCTGTGGGTCTGAGACAGGAGCCTGGCGGGCGAGGGCTGTGAGCCCGTGACGGAGCCTGGCGGGCGAGGGCTGTGGGTCTGAGACAGGAGCCTGGCGGGCGAGGGCTGTGGGTCTGAGACAGGAGCCTGGCGGGCGAGGGCTGTGGGTCTGAGACATGAGCCTGGCGGGCGAGGGCTGTGGGTCTGAGACAGGAGCCTGGCGGGCGAGGGCTGTGAGCCCGTGACGGAGCCTGGCGGGCGAGGGCTGTGAGCCCGTGACGGAGCCTGGCGGGCGAGGGCTGTGGGTCCGAGACAGGAGCCTGGCGGGCGAGGGCTGTGGGTCTGAGACAGGAGCCTGGCGGGCGAGGGCTGTGAGCCCGTGACGGAGCCTGGCGGGCGAGGGCTGTGGGTCTGAGACAGGAGCCTGGCGGGCGAGGGCTGTGGGTCTGAGACAGGAGCCTGGCGGGCGAGGGCTGTGGGTCTGAGACAGGAGCCTGGCGGGCGAGGGCTGTGGGTCTGAGACATGAGCCTGGTGGGCGAGGGCTGTGAGCCCGTGACGGAGCCTGGCGGGCGAGGGCTGTGAGCCCGTGACGGAGCCTGGCGGGCGAGGGCTGTGGGTCCGAGACAGGAGCCTGGCGGGCGAAGCTGTGGGCCCGTGACAGGAGCCTGGCGGGCGAGGCTGTGGGTCCGAGACAGGAGCCTGGCGGGCGAGGGCATTCGGGGCACGGCGCTGCTCGCAGAGGGCAGCAGCAGCACCCATGGCTGGCCACTGAAGCCAGACACTGCGGTTCGAAATGGGGCCTGCCATTGTAGCCAGGGAGGTGCGAACTGTTGTCACCAGCAGCCAGGAGAGCGGGCGGCTTGTCCATCTCTTGTCTTCGTAGCCGGCCGGCTGCCCTTGTGGAAGAGGCTTTAGTTAGGACAAAATCGGGCTGAAGCTGCCTGGCCTGGGCTTCCGACAGGATGTTCTATTGGTCCCTTCTGCTCTGGACTAGTGACTCACGTCTCACTGTATTCCCCCAGCTGCTGTGGCTCGTGCCCTTCCCCCTGCCATATGCCCCCATCTGTCCCCATCCCTTTGCACATGTACCACCCCTCCCCCATCCCTTTGCACATGCACCCCTCCCCCATCCCTTTGCACATGTACCACCCCCTCCCCCATCCCTTTGCACATGCACCCCTCCCCCATCCCTTTGCACATGTACCACCCCCTCCCCCATCCCTTTGCACATGCACCCCTCCCCCATCCCTTTGCACATGTACCACCCCCTCCCCCATCCCTTTGCACATGTACCACCCCTCCCCTCCCGCATCCCTTTGCACATGTACCACCCCTCCCCTCCCCCATCCCTTTGCACGTGTACCACCCCTCCCCTCCCCCATCCCTTTGCACGTGTACCACCCCTCCCCTCCCCCATCCCTTTGCGCTGCATTCCACTGCTGTTCTTTACCATCCCTATCTACCCCCCTTCTTGTCCCTCTCCATAATACTGCCCTGCCAGATGCTCAGCCTGCCTCCCTCTTCCAGCTGCCTCCCCCTCCCTTTCTCGCCCCAAGGACTTTCCTAGTGACCCGTCCATCTCTCTTTTCATCCACCCTACCCCTTGATGTGCTTGGCCCCACTTGCTTACCTCCCTCTTCTCATTGCTTACCCCTCCCTTGTGCCCTGACCGCAGCTCACACACTGGTGAAAGCACACCTGCACATTTATCTAAGTGGCTTTGCACCAGAATGTGCACTTTGTGCGGAGCTCTTTAGACTTCCCTCGATGCACAACCCCTGGGCCCATACCGTCTCTGGCTCCCCTCCCTCCTGGTGCCATTCAGCCCCCCCTCCCCCCCCATGCATGCACAGGCACGTCAGGGGTTTTCACGGGGGTGTGGGCAACCATTTGGCTTAGCACCGTTCATGGCAGAGCTCCTGAGTTTGCAGCTGAGCAAATGGCCATCACTATGATGTATGCACATGTCCATGTATCTGTGCACAAGTGTGCACATCTGTGAGTATTAGCCTGCAGGTGTGAGAGAGACATTTGTCCATGTACCTGTGTGGGCGTGTCTGCATGTGAGCAAGTGACTGTGCACATCTGTGTTCCTCTCGGCAGGGTGCAGGGTAGGGATGTAATAGCATAGTCGATGAACCCATTAACTGATAAGCAAAAGCTTATTGGTTAATGCTATAGACCACACGCATTTCCCTCTCCCCACCTTGCCAGTCTAGTTTTTAGCAGGCTGGCCAACAGCCCGGCTCAGTCCTGGCTCATGCCAGGCCCGGGAGCTCAGACCCACTCTAGACAGGGGCTGCTGCCGCTCTGCACTGCTGCCTCTTTGTGGGAGGCAGCAGCACAGGGCGACGGGCAGCTGGTCTGCGAGGGGAGCTGGTTTTTCAACTGGCTCCCCTCATGGACCAGCTCCTTTGATAGAGGCAGCAGCACGGAGGGGCAGGGGGCTGCTTGGGAGTGGGCCAGAGTGCACTGGCTGCCGGCTCTGCCCCCGGGGACTGTAGACTAGTCGAGTAACCGCTAAGAATTCATTACTCGACTGTTCAGTTAACCACTATGTCACATCCCCAGTGCCGGGCGTGGCTCGGGGACGGCCAGTGGGTGAACGAAAGTGGAACTGTGGTGGGAGAATTAAAAATTGTGGGAAAGAGGAGAGGCCCAGAGGCTGGGAGCTGACATGGGGAGTGGTGGGGAGAGGCTGACAAAGCCGGGGGCTAGTGAAGGACGGAGGTGGGTGATACTGGCTGGGTCTGCAGAGGCTGGTGGAGATCGAGGGGCCTGGAGCAGGTCAGGAGGCACTAGAGAAGGCCTCAGTGGGCAGTGTTGGCCAGGCAGCCTGGTAGCGCCTGGGCTGGGCCAGCGACATCCAAGGCCCTGGTGAAGGCAGCAGGTAGCAGAAGAAGCCCGGCGAGATGAGGGAGGCTGGGTCCTTGGGGCGTGTGCAGGCTGGGGGCTGTATAATGATGTGACCCTGTCGTCCTTTTTCTGCTCCTCATTAGAGACCCCTGAGCGGAGCAGGCTGTGAATGGGGCTCTGAACCGAGGTATGTCCGCATGGCAGCTTACGTGTGCCCCAGGGCTGGGCCGCGGGGGGAGCTCCCTGGGACTGACCTGCCGAAGGGAGGCCCTGTGGGCATGATACAGCCGCTCGGCGGGCTCTGGGGGATGCACCGCTGACACCGGAGCAGTCACTGCAGGAGCTGGGGACACGGGGGGTGGCAGGAGCGGGAGCTGTGCAGTGCGGTGGCCGATGGGCTGTTTTTGAGAACATTTTCCAGCACATCTGTCGATCATTAACTGGGGCTCCCAGTGCCAACCCCGCCTCACCGTCAGCAGGCAGCCGTAGCCCCCCGACTCAGGCACCCATCTGCGATCCCAGCGCCCCGCCATGGCGCCAGAGCCACAGGACCGCTGTGTTTCCCTGTAGGAGGCCTGGTGCCAAGAGAGACTCGGCGTCACCGTGCCCTGGGGAAGGGGATCCGGGCAAAGACGGGCACCGGGGCACCGTGGGACAGGGAGGGGGTCTCAGTGGGAGTGACATGGGGACCTTCTGTGGGTAACAGCCACGTCTGGTGCCAAGTCATGCCCCAGGCTCTGGGCTGGGGAGGTGGCAGCGGGGTGGTGTCTGGGAAGGGATGTGCATGTGTGGGGGGAGAGAAGGAAGGTGTGTGAGGGGGTGTGTGTGAGAGGAAGAGCAGTATGCGTGTGTGAGAGAGGGGGAGGGGTGTGCATGTATATGAGAGAGAGGGGAGGGGGATGTGTATGTGAGGGGGGGAAGGGTGTGTGTATGTGAGAGAGGGGGGGAAGGGTGTGTGCATGTGAGAGGGGGAAGGGTGTGTATGTGAGAGAGGAGGGAGGAGTGTGTGTATGTGAAGGGGGAGGGCTGTGTGTATGTGAGGGTGTGGGTGTGGAGGGGAGGGGTATCTCTGGGGTGGGGGAGGACTGTGCACATGTTTATACAGTCCAAGAAGACTTGCCTGGCATTGCCCGGGTCCATCAGGGCAGGGGATGGTGGTGCGGCAGAGTGTAGGAGTCAGGGCAGGGCCCTGGGGAGCTAGGGGGCTCAGGGCAGGAGGCTGGGAGCATGGGAGGGTGCAAGACTGAGGGTTGCAGGGTGAGCCAGGGCTCAGGGCAAGGGGTGAGGGGTGCAGGAGTCGGGGTAGGGGATGGGGGTGGCCACTGGCTTCTCCCTGGGGCTGGCCCAGGGCAGTGGGGACTGTGCACCCTGCCCACCGACTTGTCCCCAGGGTCCAACAAGGGCTCGCAGAATCATAGAACCATAGAGCTGGAAGAGACCTCAGGAGGTCATCAAGTCCAGCCCCCTGCCCAAGGCAGGACCAATCCCAACTAAATCAACCCAGCCAGGGTATGTCTACACCGCCACCCTAGTTCGAACTAGGGTGGCTAATGTAGGCACTCGAACTTGCAAATGAAGCCTGGGATTTAAATATCCTGGGCTTTATTTGCATGTTCCTGGGCGCCGCCATTTTTAAATGCCCCATAGTTCGAACTGTCTGCCCGCGGCTACACGTGGCACGGACTAGGTAGTTCGAATTAAATCTCCTAATTCGAACTACCGTTACTCCTCCTGCAATGCATATTTAAATCCCGGGCTTCATTTGCAAGTTCGAGTGCCTACAATAGCCACCCTAGTTCGAACTAGGGTGGCAGTGTAGACATACCCCCAGGGCTTTGTAAAGCTGAGACTTAAAAACCTCTAAGGATGGAGATTCCACCCCTTTCCTAGGTAACCCATTCCAGTGCTTCACCACCCGCCTAGTGAAATAGTTTTCCCTAATATCCAACCTGGACCTCTCCCACTGCATCTTGAGACCATTTCTCCTTGTTCTGCCATCCGTCACTACTGTGAACAGCCTCTCCAGCCTGCTTGGAACCTCCCTTCAGGAAGTTGAAGGCTGCTCTCAAATCCCCCCTCACTCTTCTCTTCTGCAGACTAAATAGACCCAACTCCCTCAGCCTCTCCTTGTAGGTCATATACTCCAGTCCCCTAATCATTTTGGTTGCCCTCCGCTGGACCCTCTCCAATGCGTCCATATCCTTTTTGTAGTGGGGGGCCTAGAACTGGACACAACACTCCAGATGTGGCCTCACCAGAGCTGAATAAAGAGAAATAATCACATCTCTGGATCTGCTGGCAATGCTCCTCTTCATGCAACCTAATATGCCATTAGCCTTCTTGGCTACAAGGGCGCCCTGTTGACTCATATCCATCCACTGTAACCCCCAGGTCCTTTTCTGCAGAACTGCTACTTAGCCAATTGGTCCCCAGCCTGTAACAATGCTTGGGATTCTTCCGTCCCAAGTGCAGGACTCTACACTTGTCCTTATTGAACCTCATCAGACTTCTTTTGGCCCAATCCTCCAATTTGTCTAAGTCACTCTGGACTCTATCCCTGCCCTCGAGCATATCTACCTTTCCCCCTAGCTTAGTGTCATCCACAAACTTGCTGAGGGTGCAATCCATCCCCTCATCCAGGTCATTAATAAAGATGTTGAACAAAACCGGTCCCAGAACCAAACTGTGGGGCACTCCGCTAGAAACCGACCGCCATTCTGACATTGAGCTGTTGATCACTACCCGCTGGGCCCGACCTTCCAGCCAGCTTTCTATCCATCTTACCATCCATTTATCCAATCCACATTCCCTTAACTTGCTGGCAAGAATATTGTGGGAGACCCTATCAAAAGCCTTGATAACGTCAAGGTAGATCACATCCACTGACTTTCCCATGTCCACAGAGCCAGTTACCTCATCATAGAAGCTAATCAGATTGGTCAGGCATGACTTGCCCTTCATGAATCCATGCTGACTATTCTTGATCACTTTCCTCTCTTCTAAGTGCTTCAAAATGGATTCCTTGAGAATCCCCTCCATGATTTTTCCAGGGACTGAGGTAAGACTGACCGGCCTATAGTTCCCTGGATCGTCCTTCTTCCCTTTCTTAAAGATGGGCACTACATTTGCCTTTTTCCAATCATCCGGGATCTCTCCCGATCTCCACAACTTTTCAGAGATAATGGCCAAAGGCTCCTCAATGACATTTGCCAAGTCCCTCAGTACCCTCGGATGCATTAAGTCCGGACCCATAGATTTATGTATGTTTAGCTTTTCTAAATAGTTCCTAACCTGTTCTTTCCCCACCAACGGCTGTCCACCTTCGTCCCATCTTGCATCATTTAGCACATTAGTCTGAGAGCTGACCTTGTCTGTGAAGACAAAAGCCAAGAAAGCATTAAGTATTTCAGCTTTCCCCACATCATCTGTCACTAGGTTACCTCCCTCATCCAGTAAGGGCCCCACACCCTCTCTGATCACCTTCTTCTTGCTAATATGCCTGTAGAAACCTTTCTAGTTATCCTTCACATCCTTTGCCAGTCGCAATTCCAATTGCGCTTTCGCCTTCCTGATAACCCCCCGGCATTCTCGAGCTATACATTTAAACCCCTCCCTAGTCATCTGTCCAAGTTTCCACTTTTTGTAAGCTTCCTTTTTGTGCTTAAGTTCACCAAAGATTTCCCCGCTGAGCCAATCCGGTCTCCTACCATGTTTGCTTCTCTTGCTATGCATTGGGATGGTTTCTTTCTGTGCCTTCAAGAAGGCTTCTTTAAAATACTGCCAGCTCTCCTGGGCTCCTTTCCCCTCATGTAAGCATCCCAGGGGATTCTGCCCATCAGGTCTCTGAGGGAGTCAGTCTACTTTTCTGAAGTCCAAGGTGTGTATTTTACTACTCTTTTCTTCCTTTGGTCAGGATCCTGAAATCTACCATCTCATGATCACTACTTCCCAGGTTGTCACCCATCTCTACTTTCCCTATTAGTTCCTCCCTAACTACCTAACTACCTCCCTAACTACCGTTACTCCTTCTGCCGTGCAGCAGGTCAAGCTGTACACGGCCCCTGGTCGGATCCTTCAGCATTTGTACCAAGAAGTTATCCCCAGCATTCTCCAAAAACTTCCTGGATTGCCTGTATACTGCCATATTGGTCTCCCAACAGATGTCAGGGTGATTAAAGTCCCCCATGAGAACCAGGGCCTGCGATATGGAAACTTCTCTCAGTTGTCCGAAGAAAGGCTCGTCTACCTCATCCACCTGATTCGGTGGCCTGTAGCAGACACCAACCACAACATCACTGCTGTTGCTTCCACCTCTAAACTTAACCCATAGACTCTCAACAGGCTTTTCTCCCTCTATATACTGGAGTTCAGAGCAATCATAGTGCTCTCTTACGTATAGTGCAACTCCTCCTCCTTTTCTCCCCTGCCTGTTCTTCCTGAACAGTTTATACCCTTCCATGACAGCGCTCCAGTCATGCGACTCATCCCACCAAGTCTCTGTTATCCCAATCAAATCGTAGGTCTCAGACTGAGCCAGGGCCTCCAATTCTTTCTGTTTGTTACCCAGGCTTCTCTCATTGGTGTACAAACACCTTAGCTAACCAGTTGATCGCCTGATCCTCTGCATTCGAATCAGGGGTCCATCTTTGTTGCTCGTTCCTCTTTGCATTTCTTCCCAGTATCTGACTTCCCCACTCCAGTCAGGGTTTTGGTCACCGTTCCCCAACAAACCTAGTTTAAAGCCTCCTCACTAGGTTTGCAAGCTGCCTGCGAAGATGACTTCCCCCCTGCCCAGCCCAAGGCTCTCCCCCCTCCCCGGCCTGGCTCCCTCCCCTCTGAGACCTCTCAGGGCAGGGGGTTCTCTTCTTCCCTCCCTGACCCCTCCCAGACTCTCCTGGGGTGGGGCAGAGGTGGCAGGAGCTCTCTCCCTTCCCCCTGGTCCCTCCCAGCACGGGGGGGCTTGGAAGGAGCTGTCTCCTGGGCGAGGGGGGCACTTACCTTTTCTGGTGGCAGGCACAGCTGGTCACTCCCTTGGTGGTGCGGCTGCCCCCGTGGATACTCTGCAGGGCAGCTCCCCCCTATGGGCTCACTGTCCCAAGTGGCCACACTCATATCATGTCCGTCCGAACAACAGCCCCTCCCTTTGCACGGTATGGAAACCAGTCTTGTTCCTGGGGCTTCTGGCTTTCCTGGCACAACCAAACCTGGCCTTGCTGTAAGTTAGGAGATGTACCTGTATATATATATATAGTGAGTCGTGGGGCCCCAGAATATCGGGAGGAAGCACTGTGACCTACGTGGTGTAGGGATGCAATAGTGCAGTCAATTAACTGATTAACTGATAAACAAACGCTTATAGGTTAATGCTATAGACTACACGCTCTCCTCCTCTCCGCACCCCCCGCAGCCAGTAAATTTTTACCAGGCTGGCCAGCAGCCCAGTTCACTCCTGGCTTGCGATGGGTCTGGGACCTGCCCCTGCTGTGGTTCTGTATTTAAAGTGCATTAGGAGCAAGGTAGGCAGGCGGCCCGGCTCAGTTCCAGCTCACGCTGTGTCCGGGAGCTCAGAGACCCCTTCATCCCCCAGACAAGGGCTGCTGCCTCCCCATGCTGCTGCCTCTGGGTCAGCCTGCAACAGGCAGCCGGTCCGCGAGGGGAGCTGGTTTTTAAACTGGCTCCCCTCATAGACCAGCTCCTACCTGGAACCCCATGGTGCTGCTTCTGATACAGAGGCAGCAGCGCGGAGTAGGAGGGGGCTGCTTGGGAGTGGGGCCAGAGCGCACTGGCTGCCAGCCCCGCCCCCAGGGACTATAGACTAGTCGAGTAACCGACAAGAATTCATGAGGTTATTCAACTGTTCAGTTAACCGCTATTTCACATCCCTATGGTGGTGTAGTATTTCAGGGGCAGGGGCTACATGGTGTCCGTGGAGGAGCTGGGGAGAGTGTTGTGCGTAGGTGTGTCAGAGTATTTGACATGTATGTTTGGCATTGTGTCGTGTTCATACGTTGAAACAACTGTCTGTTTGATGAGTTTGTGTGTGGTTGGAATTTTGTGAGTGTGGTATTTCGTCTTTCTCTGGCAGAGTATTGTGTGTCTGCAATGTAACACAATGAGGGGAATCCTATATGTTTCGAGATATATTGTGTGGAATAGCGTATGGTGATGAATATGTGAAGTGTATTTGTGGTACACTGTAAAAGGGTGTATTGTCAATGGTATAGTGTATGAGAGAGATCTATAGTGTGGGGTGTATATGTGTGTTGTAGTGAGAGTATGTGATCTAGTATGTGTGATATTGTGTGACAGTAGTATAATGTCTTTGGTATAGTGGCTGCACTTGAGTATAGTTGGTGTGTGGAATTGTTTATGATGCAATGTGGTATAGTGTGTGTGTCAGAAAGTCAATGTGGGTGAGAGTGTATGAGAGAAAGATGTAATGTGTGTTGTATTGTGCATGTGAGGGTGGAGGGGTATGTGGTATAGTGTGTGTGTTGGAGAGAGGGGTGTATTATATGTGCTGTTGTGTGCTGGGGGGGTAGTATATGTGGTATCGTGTGTATGTCCATTTGAGACAGAGGGGTGTTGTGTGCATGGCATTGGGGGTGTAGTGCATGTGGTATTATATATATGTTTTTGTGTGACAGAAAGTGAGTGTGTGGTGAAGTGTGCGGGGGTGTCATGCACATGGCACCATATGCCTGTATGTGTGTGTGACAGAAGGGTGTTGTGTGTGTGGGGTGTAGTGTTGGGGAGAGGGTGACTGAGAAGCGGAAGGGAATGGAGCGTGTGTACTGCGTACTTGTGAACCGTGCAGCACAACACCAAAGGAGACCACGGCAGCCTCCCTGCCTGGGTTGCCCCAGGGTGTGCTGGAGTGGGCTGCGGGGGGTGTCTAGAGAGCAGGCCCTGGGATGGGGTGGGGAGGCAGGATGGCTGTGGGGGTCTGTGGCTGGGAGGACAGGTATGCGGCTGTCCCTGGTACTTGATCCCCCCCGGGTGCAGAGCAGTGGCTGGTGCCCTGGGATGCCTGGCTGGGCCCCGCACGGGGGAGCGGCTGATGCTCAGGGGTCCTGGCTGGGCCCCGCATGGTGGGTACTTATTGCTGGGGTTGCCTGGCTGGGGCTGGGGGCTGGGATTGGACAGTGCCCCCGAAATGCCTGGCTGTCCCCCAGGCTGGCGAATGGCTGGCGCCCAGAGCTGCTTAGGTGTGTCCAGGGGGTGGCTGGTAGGTGAGGATGCTGCAGTGTCCAGCATTGGAGAGCGCTTGCCCCCAGGTTGGCCTGGCTGTGTCTGTTGTGAAGCAGTGTTAGTGCCCAGGAACCTGGCTTGTCCCAGATGGGGCAGTGGTTGGCTTTGCCTCATTTTGGGGAAGTGGCTGCGGCCCAGGAATCCCTCTGACCAATGTTCCCTCTAATCTTTTCCATCCATATGCAGGAAATGTGGATGGAATAAATTCTTTTCCTTCCATGTATGGAATAAATTTTATGTGCACTGAGGCATGTGTGGATGTGCACCACCAGTAGAAACAAAGAACCTAGCTGCAGGCGCTCTGCTAATCAGCTGGGCAGCATTTGAAGCTCTCCTGACCGTCTGCCCCAGCTTACGGGGACGCTGCCTGTGGCCAGGATAGAATAATAGAATCATAGAATACTAGGACTGGAAGGGACCTCGAGAGGTCATCGAGTCCAGTCCCCTGCCCTCATGGCAGGACCCAGCACTGTCTAGACCATCCCTGGTAGACATTTATCTAACCTGCTCTTCAGTATCTCCAGAGATGGGGATTCCACAACCTCCTGGGCAATTTATTCCAGTGTTTGGATGGGAGAGTGGTGCCCAGCATTGTGTGCCTGTGGTGAAGGAGTGGATGGTGCCAAGGGATACCTGGCTGTGCCCAGGGAGGGGTAGTGGTGGCCCGAGGGCTGTCTCTCTGTGTCACAGGTGTGTTGGTACCCAGGTGTACCAGTCTGTGCCCTGTGTGTGGGAGAGCTTGATGCCCTGGCTATGCCCAGGATGGAAGAATGGCTGATACAAGGGGGTGCCTGGCTGTGTTTAAGGTGGAGTGATACCTGGTGTCCAGAGATGCCTGGTTGTACTCAAGGTGTGGGAGTGTCTGCAGCTCAGGAGTGCCCATCTGGTGCCTGAGTCGGGGGAGTGGCTGCTCTTCAGTGATGCCCGGCTGTGTCATGGTTGGGCAGCGGCAGGTACCTAGCGATGCCCGGCTGTGCCTGAAGCGGGGTGGTGGCTGGTACCCAGCGATGCCCGGCTGTGTCATGGTTGGGCAGCGGCAGGTACCTAGCGATGCCCGGCTGTGCCTGAAGCGGGGTGGTGGCTGGTACCCAGCGATGCCCGGCTGTGTCATGGTTGGGCAGCGGCAGGTACCTAGCGATGCCCGGCTGTGCCTGAAGCGGGGTGGTGGCTGGTACCCAGCGATGCCTGGCTGTGTCATGGTTGGGCAGCGGCTGGTACCCAGCGATGCCCGGCTGTGCCTGGAGCGGGGTGGTGGCTGGTACCCAGCGATGCCCGGCTGTGTCATGGTTGGGCAGCGGCTGGTACCCAGCGATGCCCGGCTGTGCCTGGAGCGGGGTGGTGGCTGGAACCCAGCGATGCCCGGCTGTGTCATGGTTGGGCAGCGGCAGGTACCTAGCGATGCCCGGCTGTGCCTGGAGCGGGGTGGTGGCTGGTACCCAGCGATGCCCGGCTGTGTCATGGTTGGGCAGCGGCTGGTACCCAGCGATGCCCGGCTGTGCCTGGAGCGGGGTGGTGGCTGGTAACCTAGTTTTTCTCTCCTTCCCTGTGTTATTTCCATCTCCCTCCCTGGGTTCTGCGATCTCATCCCTGTGGAGTTGGGGGGTCCCCTGTAGCAGCCAGGGGGGGCCGGGGAATGCTGGACTGGCTGGGCCAATGGCTGTGTCTAAGGCACACACTTGTAATAGGACTGGTGTTGAGCCTGAAGGATCCTGGGCCCAGGACCACAGTAACATCCGTTGAGCACATGGCAAGGGGTCCTGAGTCCCGGGTTTTAGGCCAAGCTCTGTCATGGCCCTTTGTGGCCTTGGGCCAGGCTGGGCCAGAGTGTCCCCCACCTCCCAGAAATGGGCAATTTGTGGTGCTTGGCCCATTTCAGCCTCCCCAGAGTGCCTGGGCTTAGCCTGGGAGGCCAGCGTAGCACCCTAGGACTTGGGTCCAGCAGCCGCTCCCATGCTGAGGGCTTTGTGCACACAGGGTTAACGCTGCTCTTACTTCCCTTCTCCACAGATCTCCGTCCCCTGCCTGACGTAGCCATGACAGGGACCTGCACCCGGGAGTGCACGGAGTTCGGCCACTCCGACACCTGCTGGATGCCTGGCCAGTCCTCCCCCAACCGCCGGCCCAAGAATGCCCTCAAACTCTCCACTTTTGTGCCTTACCAAGAACGGGGGAGTCAAGAGCAAGTTGGGAACGGCAGCCCCAGACTCTCGGAAGAGCGCAGCACCAAAATGGCCAACCTCCGCCTGCTCCCCACGTACAGTGCCTTCTCCAACAGTAGCCATGAGCCCTGCAAGGACTCCCCGCTGGAGGAAATCCCTCTCACCCAGACCTCGGACTTCCAGCCAGACACCACCCCTTCGTCTCAAACCGCCAAGAGGGAGATCTACCTGTGAGGCTGGGTCCCAGGGCAGAGCAGACGCTTCCGAGGCCAGTGTCCAGAGGAACATTTGAAACTGTAATGCTTTATCGCTCCTGCAGCCGGTTCTCCAGGTTGTTCCAAGTTTCCACCCTCTCCGGGGGAGATGCCCCAACTGGCTTCTGAGGACACAGGGAGAGGGGGGCTTTTTAACTCGTTGTGTTGGGGTGGGGTGGAACCGGAGGACTTTCCAAGCTCTTGAGGGTGTGTCTGACCTGCGGGCTCAGGGAGCTGGGCAGGCTCCTAGTGTGGAGGACGTGGCGGGGTGAAGGGCTTAGGTACCAAAGGTCCGTGGAGCTCTGGGCCACAGGACAGAGGGGTGTCCATGTGCAGGGAGCAAGCTGCCTGCCGCTTTCCTGTAGACTCCTGTACATACGAATCTTAGGAATGACCTTCAAATCCTGCCTGATTGAAACTTCTTTGTCCTTGAAGCAAAAGACATTTCAGCAGAACAAACCACAGGGACCAAGTCCAGCTTGGAATAGGTGGTGCATGGAAGAGCACAGGGAGCTCGGCGTCCGCCCGCCCCCGCCCCCGCCCCCGCCCCCGCCCCCGCCCCCGCCCCACAGTGTAAATAGAGAAGTGACTGGCTCCTCCAGCCACAGTGGGAGCGGGAGGGGGCGGCCTGTCCATGGGGCTGGGGCCTTTCCGGTTTGACCCCGGCCCGCTTGCCAGGCGCTGTCGGGTGCCCAGGGACAGCACGGTGCTGCAGGCATCCCCGCTGGCTCTGTGCCTGCGGGTGGCAGCGCAGGCCCGGGGAGCTGGGTGTGGGTACCACTCGGAGGGAGGGAGGGAGGCCCGGGCTGCTGGGCCTCACTCCATCCCCTTGTGCCTGCCTTTGTGCAGGGAACGCCCAGGGGGCCACCTGTGCCATGAACTTGACCTTTGCCCTGTCCGCCTGTAAGCCACCATTTGCCTTTGTGAGGAGGAGCTTTGTCTCAGGGTCACGCCGGGGCCACTGGCCCCTGCGAGCTGGAGTCCTGCTGCCCTTAGGCCCCAGGGCCGCCCCCAAGGGCTCCAGCATCCTCTTCCAGCATCGCAGGTCATCCAGTCTCGGGGAGGTGCCTGGGGCCCTCCCCAGCAGCCCCTTCCCGGGAGCAAAGCCAGAGAGACTGCAGTGGGGCGCAAGGCGGGTGTGTCTGCTCGCGCAGGCACCCGAGGAGTGGCCCTTGGCCGCGCTGCTGGAGCCTGGGAACTGTCTCATTCTCCGCTGCTCCAGCCCTGGCCTGACCCCCAGCTCCAGCACCGGGGCTGTCCTGCCTGGAGCAGGGGGAGGGTGAGTCCGGCCTCCTTCTATGCGGGCAGCTCCCCTCCTCGCCCCACGCAGCTGGGTGCTGGGAAGGGCTCCCGAGGCCCATCGCCCTTCCCTGCCTAGCTCTGCAGCGCTCTCCTTCCCCGGCTCTTCCATGGGGCGAGAGGCCAATGGCCGCTGCAGGGAGCAGCCCCTTCCCTCCCTGGCCATGCGCGGCCTATGAAGCCGGGGAGGGAGCGGCTGGGGTGTGTCTGCTGGCAGGGCAGCCGGTCCCCTGGTGCCTGGGGCTCTGCAGGGCGAGGGCATCGCAGCCCCACCCTGCCAGGCCCAGCAGGACACTGCCGCCCCGGGACTGGCCCTCCCTTGCCAGCGAGTGCCTGCCAGGCACCTCCTAACCTTTGCCCTGGCAGTGGTGCAGGGATGCGGCAGCTTCATGGCGGAGCTTCCTCGGGCCTGTGTGGCCGGATGGGCTGAGCCAGGAGCCCCGGGCGGCGAAGGCACAGAGCTAAGGCCCGCGGAAAGGCCGCAGGGAGCAGCTCCTGGCTGCCCAGCCACTCCTAGCGCCCTGCTCCTGGGCCCCCTGGGCCAGGCGATGGGAGGGACGCCCTGCCACCACCGGCCAGACATGGAAAGGTGCCAGGTAGGGGAGTCAGGACCCACCCTCCTGTCATGGCTCCCCTGCCTGGGGGGCCCGGGCCCCCGGGGGAGGTGGCCGCCCAGCACGCCTGCTCTGCCTTGCCCCGCACTGGTGGTGCTGGGCACCTCACGTTCCCAAACATGCTTTCTTGTAGCTCTGTAGATTCAGGGCCTCGCTGGGCAGAATGTGCAATTTGGCCTCCTAGGCCAGGATCCCTCATTCCTCAGCTGCTCCCTCCTGACACGCAGCTCGGGTCTGGGGCGGGCCCCAGGAGAGCTACCGGGCCTAGCAGCTGGGGGCACTGAACGCTCGCCCCACAGCCTGGTCTGTAGGATGGCCCCCAGCTTGCTGCTTGGGTCGCTCAGTGATCCCTTTGGTTTGGTCCAGCCAGCTGAATACACGGCACCTATGCTCTCAGCCCTCTGCTGCAGGCCCACAGGCCTGGGGGAGGGGTGCTGGGGTCGGCCCCTGGTGAGTGTAGGTGGGGGGGGTCGGCCTGGGGAAAGGGTGCTGGGGTCAGCCCCAGGTGAGTAGGTGGGGGGATCAGCCTGGGGGAGGGGAGGGGCTCGACCCCAGATGAGTGTAGGTGGGGGGGTTGGCCTGGGGGAAGGGTACTGGGGTCAGCCCCAGGTGAGTAGGTGGGGGGGTCAGCCTGGGGGAAAGGGGTGGTTGACCCCAGGTGAGTGTAGGTGGGGGGGGTCGGCCTGGGGAAAGGGTACTGGGGTCAGCCCCAGGTGAGTAGGTGGGGGGGGTTAGCCTGGGGGAAGGGGTGGGGTTGGCCCCAGGTGAGGGTAAGTGGGGGGGTCAGCCCCAGATGAGTAGGTGGGGGGGGTCTGCCTGGGAGAAGGGGGGGTGTCAACCCCAGGTGAGTAGGTGGGGGGGTCAGCCTGGGGGAAGGGGGTGGTTGACCCCAGGTGAGTGTAAGTGGGGGGGGTCGGCCTGGGGAAAGGGTACTGGGGTCAGCCCCAGGTGAGTAGGTGGGGGGGGTTAGCCTGGGGGAAGGGGTGGGGTTGGCCCCAGGTGAGGGTAAGTGGGGGGTCAGCCCCAGGTGAGTAGGTGGGGGGGGGTCTGCCTGGGAGAAGGGGGGGTGTCAACCCCAGGTGAGTGTAGGTGGGGGGGTCGGCCTGGGGGAAGGATGCTGAGGTCAGCTTGGGAGGAGGTGGGGGGGTTGACCCCAGGTGAGTGTAGAAGGAAGGTTGGCCCGGGGGAAGGGTGCTGGGGTCAGCCCCAGGTGAGTAGGTGGGGGGGGTCTGCCTGGGAGAAGGGGGGTGTCAACCCCAGGTGAGTGTAGGTGGGGGGGTCGGCCTGGGGGAAGGATGCTGAGGTCAGCTTGGGAGGAGGTGGGGGGTTGACCCCAGGTGAGTGTAGAAGGAAGGTTGGCCCGGGGGAAGGGTGCTGGGGTCAGCCCCAGATGAGTAGGTGGGGGGGGTCAGCCTGGGGGAGGAGGGGTTGACCCCAGGTGAGTAGGTGGGGGGGGTTGGCCCCGGCAGTGCCAGAGCTGGCAGGGACAAGCTCATTTGCACAAAGCTAAGCCAGAAGGATAACGCCTCTGCAGGTGGGGGAGGTGCCCCACGGCTCTGGTCTAGACAAGCACAGTGAAGGGGGGAGCTGGAGATGGCCGGGCGGGAGGGGTCACTGTATTTATCGCTGCACTAGGACAAGCCAGGGGGGTCATACCAAAGGTGGGTGCCAGGGAGCAGGCGGGCGGTGTGGGATGGGGCCAAGAAACCCCTCTGTAGCTCTTCGGTGTTGGTTCTATTGATACGAGATTTCATTCCCTTGCTTGTGATGCCTTGTTTTTTGTACAGTTTTATGTACATGCAGGTGTAGCTTTTCTAACGGAGAAACCCTACGGCAGAGGCACGCACCCCCTCTTTCCCGAGGGCGCTGGGTCTCAGCAGCGCCTCTTGCTAAGGTTGTATTGCTCTCGCTGTGTGATGCATTTCCCTGTGCAGGGAAGGCTTTGGGCCTTGGGCTTGGTTTTCCCGGGCACTGTGAGCACAATTGATTCCCTTGTAACTCTTCTGTTCAGAGCAGTGCGCATGACACCTTTGTGAGCCCCTTTCTGTTCCCCTGTCTGTTTGCTGAGCTGTCAGATGACAAGCCACTGTAATTAGCCCTTCTCCAGCTTTACAATAAAAGTGGGAAAACCTGGCTGCTGCTGCCTGTTGGATTCTTCCCAGGGCTTGTGCCTGGGGGAGGGAGGGGTTGTGTCCCGGTGGGGACCTGGGCGTGGAGGGAGAGGCCAGTGCGTGAGGGCTTTGCAGAGGCTCATTACTGCTCCCCGCTTCCTCTCCGGGGTGCTGCAGCGCTCCCTTGCCGTGGGAGATATCCATGGGCGCCCACCGAGGCTGAGGGCTTGGCTCATCCATTTCCCTCCGCCCTTTCCAGAGCAGGGTAGGGCTCGAGAGGAGCAAATCAGCCAGCCCTTCCAGGTGCCTGCCTGCCATGCCCAGGGGCGGCTGTGAGAAATCCGGCAGGCTGGACTCAGCGCCTGCAGGCCTTTTCCCTCAGAGGGCCGGGGGGTGGGGGTGTCGCTGCAGTGACCAGCGCCCAAACAAGCATGCCTGCCTCTCCCTGACACTGAGCATGTCCTGGCTCGGGAAGGCCCGGCTGCTTCAGGTTCCTTTCTGAGAGGAGCAGCCTCCCTCCCCCCGAGAGCTGGCACTGGCCCCCCACCCCCGAGAGCTGGCACCAACCCCCCCTGCGCCCAGCTGACACCAGCTGCTCCCGCGAGGGGACTGCGACTCCTTGTTCCCAGCCTGGGGAAGCAGCTGTCCCTTCCGCCTCAGGCCAGGATCATGCCATTGCCCTGCAATTGTCCAGCCGGCGTTTGCTGGGAGGGGCTGTAGCCAGAGCCCGTGGTGTGCCCAGCAGAGCCCAGTGGGGCTAGAACAATGCTCAGCAGCCGGGGCACATACCCCGATCCCCAGCGTCTCGCAGCCCAGGGCTAGTCCACGCGGCTGTGCTTGTGCACCCTGCGGTGCGTCTGGGGCAGACGTTGCTGTCGACAGGACTAGCCACCTCTGGGAGTGGGCGGTGCACTGCTCGGGCGGGTGTAACGTGCGTCGGGGGTGGGATTCACACCCGAGGGAGGGGAGTCGTACTGCAGTGAGTGGCAGTGTAGCTCTGGCTCAGTGCTATGAGATTGTCAGAGCATCACAGCCCTGTGATTTGCCCTGGAGCTCCAGCTCCAGGTACTCCCCAGAGCAGTGGTCCCCAACCTTTTGGGGCTGCCAGGCGCCCGGGGGCGGGGCTGCGCATGCGCCGCGCGCCCAGGGCCGGCTTGAGCCATTCCTGCGCCCCGGGCAGCGGGTGCGCGATGCATGCGTTGGTCCGCCCCCGGGCGCACGGTGCATGCACAGCCCTGCCCCCCGGTGTGCTGCGCCCCTTACAGCTGCAATCGGGGGAGCGGCACCTGATGGCAGCTTTAAGGTGCGTTGCACAGCTGGGTGCGTGGCGCCCCTTACAGCTGCCATCAGGCGCCCTCCTTAGGTTGGCACCCTGGGCAGCTGCCCAGCTAGCCCCTCCCTTAATCCGGCCCTGCGTGCACCCGGGGGCGGGGCCGCTCATGCGCCGTGCGGCCAGGGCAGGAGCCGCGCATGTGCTGCATGCCCGGGGTGCAAGAATGGCTTGGGCCGGCCCTGGTCACTTGGCGGGCGCACATAAATGCCCCGGCGGGCGCCATGGGGCCCACGGGCACCGCGTTGGGGACCACTGCCCCAGAGCATTGTGCACTGGGAAGGGGGTGGCCATGGAGTCTGTGCCGTGGGAGTGGACCCTGCCTTTGTGACGTGCACCACACTCACCGCTCACACCTCCACCCACTGCAGCGACCCGGCCCCCTTCAACGTTGGGCAGTGGCGTAGCAGGGGGTGGCAGTTGCCCTTGGGCACTGTGCTGGGGGGTGCCAATTTAGTCCCCCTCCACCCTCCTGCCATCCCGCAGCTCGCCTGCTCCTCCTCTGCCCGCCACCACTGGCTGGAACCTCCAACCCTCCTCCATCTCCGCCGGCGGGTGAGTGCATGTGGGGGGCTCAGCCCCAAACCAGAGGGAGCAGGGGAAGTTGCGGTACAAGCTCCCCCCCCCCCCCAGAGTTAGGCTCAGCCATGCACCAGGTTCAGGGCCCCGCCACGTGGGGAGGCAGGGGGTGCAAACTTTGCCTTTGCCCCCGGGTACATAACACCCTTGCTATGCCTCTGGTCAGGGGAAAGCAGTTGCTGGGAGGGAGGGGACAGGAGCAGCCCGTCAGGAAAGGGATGGACAATAAAGCAGAAAATATCAGAATGCCACGTTGGATGTGGCTTGGGCACCCCGTGGCCTGCAGACCTGGCCACCATCTTGGAGAGAGCGAACCCAGATGGAAAGGTGCCAAGAGGGGTCTCAATGTGCTTAAGGGGCTGGAACCGCTTCTGCACAAGGAGCCTGGAAGCAGCTGGAGAAGAACTGCCTGAGGGGCCATCACCCAGGGCTCCGACATCATGTCTGGGGTGGAGGAGGGGAGCCAGGGTGTGGGCCTGAGCCCTTTGCAGAGCACACGACGCAGGGGTCTCCCAAAGGGCTTCCCAGGGTTCCAGCCAGCTGAAGGAAGTGTGTCTGCCAGGAGAGGATCCAGCCCCACCTCCCCTCAGCCCTCGTCGGGTCATGGGAGGGTGCTTGGAAAGCTCCTGGACTCAGGTGCCTGGCCCGCCCGTGAACCCCAGGGGCCCACGCATCTCGGAGAGCTTCCAGGAGTGGAGAGGGGCCTGCGTGCTCTGAGGCACAAGGGCCAGTATGTGTTGTTACTCGGGTGAGAGCCTGGAGAGGCGCTAAGGTGGCATCTCTGGTCCCATCAGAGAGTTGCTGGGGCCCCCTGGGGACTCCAAACCAGAGAGGAAGGGACAGAAGGCCCCCGGCATTCCCACCTCCGGGGGCAGGTGTCCCTGGCCCCAGGAAACCCTGGATCTCCCGAGAATCAGACTCACTGTAAAGGGCTCCCTCCTGGGCGCCTCGTCCCCCGTGAGAGCGACTTGCACCCGGCAGCGAAGCCTGTGCAGTCAGGCCTCAGGGGCAGGGCTCCCACAGAGTTTGGCCCTTTGAAATCTAGATGGGGTGTCTGGCAATAGCTGATGGGGAGCCAATGGGTTGGGGTTCTCCAGGGCCGGATACACACACGCCCTCGCCACTGTGCCCCTTGGCCTAGGGGGATGTGCACTGGTCCGTCTGGTGGCCAGGTCTATGACTCATAAGAGCTATCTCGCTGTCGGGGGGGATCTAGGGTGTGTGGGCAGACCGAGCTACACAGGGCATCACCCCAAACTCTAGATTTCACCTACCAAACCCTTTAGCACTATCAGCCAACTCAGGGGCTGCGTCTAGACTGGCATGATTTTGCGGAAATGCTTTTAACGGAAAAGTTTTTCCGTTAAAAGCATTTCCGCAAAAGAGCATCTAGATTGACACGGGTGCCTTTGCGCAAAAAGTGCTTTTGCACAAAAGCATCCGTGGCCAGTCTAGACGCGATTTTGCGCAAGAAAGCCCCGATTGCCATTTTCGCCATTGGGGCTTTTTTGCTCAAAACAGTTCTTCCCTGTTTACACTGGCCCTCGTGCGCAAGTATTCTTGTGCAAGAGGGCTTATCCCTGAGCGGGAGCATCATAGTATTTGCGCAAGAACACTGACAATCTTACATTAGATCGTCAGCGTTCTTGCACAAATTCAAGAGGCCAGTGTAGACAGCTGGCAAGTTTTTGCGCAAAAGCGACTGCTTGCCAGTCTAGACGCACCCAGGGAGTCCCCGGCACGGGGGCCCATTTTGCCACCCAGGCAAAGGAGACTGTGACAAATGGTTGCTTTATGCCAGAAGTCAGACATAAAATCCAGGTTATGCCCAGTCCCAAGAGACCAGCCACTCACCCAGGTCGATTTACATCCTCAGCCTGACAAGGCTGGAAGCCAATTCCATAATAAACTAAAGGACGACTAGCAAAGAAGTGAGAGTTAATGAGAATTACAGCAAGTAAAATATAGATGAACAGGTGAGTCACAGTTGGTAACTTCAAAAGGCAGCAGATGTAACCTGCTAGAAGAATTCAAGGTCTCCTCCGAGCTCTGCCTTCCCCATCAGTTCTTCTGCCCTGTTAGAAGATGAAACATCTTCTTGTGCCTGTACGTAGAGCTTCCTCTTATAGAAACTGAGCTGCCAGGATGGCCTTGTCGCATTATTGGATTTTAAGGGGAGCAGCCAGACCCGGTCTGTCACAGGCCTCCTGGCGGGTCCCTCCTTTCCTGACAGAGCGAGAGGATGCCCTTAGCGACTGCGCTCTCTGATTGCACGTGCAATGACCATTTGTGCGCCACCCACGTGCATTGCACAAGGCTGCTTTTGCCTCTGCTGAGTTACGAATGCTGAACAGAACTTCATTACCTGGGCTAGAGAGCTGATGGATGGGAGAAAGCCAGGCAGCAGCCTACAAACATTTTTGAAAGCAGAAACACTAGAATATCAGCATGATGCTGCTAACACCCATGGGAGCGAGATGGGATCTCAGCCAGGCATTGCTAAGTGTTTGTGGAGGCCTAGGGCCTTGGCATGAACTGGCACCAGGTCTAGCAGTGTCACAAGAGACCTAAAGGAAATTTCCAAAACTGCATGAGAGCCGTGTGCTTGGCCCAAAGGGCCAATACAATTCCAGGATCAACAGAGGATAGGTGCAGAGAGGTCGTTTCACCTCCCCCGGCTGCAGACCTGTGTCCAGCCAGCAGGATGACTGCAGGATGAGCAAACCTGCCTGGGAGTGACAGACAGGTGGGGGGAGGTGACATCTTTTATTGGCCCAAGGTCTGGTGGTGAGACAAGCTCAGCAGCTTCCAAAGGCTCCTGGTTTTCAGCCCTGAGTAAGAGCTCTGTGGAGCGTGGCGGTGTTTGTAGTGACAGCCACACCCCTTTGTCAGAGCCGCTGGGTTTATTCGTTAACTGGCGCAGTGCCCTGGGGTTAGCACAGGGACACAGAGGTTAAGGACCAGTGAATTCTGCTCCGCCCAAACCCCCTTGATTCAAGATGGGTCTGTCCACCTGGCCTCCTTGGACTCAGGCCCAGAACACAGCCCCTGCAGCCACCATGCCCCTCACCCCTCTAGACCCCTTGCTCCCCAGCAGAGGGAGTGCTGCTCAGCGCCCCGCCTCAAGGGTGGCAATAGCCAGGACTGGTCGTAACCGAAATGCGGTCACGGCCCACCCCTAAGACCGGCTCTGTCGGTGCCCCCTTGACAATGGCAGCCCCGGGCGACCGCCCACCTCACCCGTCCCTAAGACCGGCTGTGTCGGCAGCCCCTTGAAAATGGCAGCCCTGGGCAACCGCCCCTAAGACTGGCTCTGTCAACGGCCCCTTGAAAGTGGCGGCCCTGGGCGACCGCCCGCCTCGCCCGTCCCTAAGACCGACTCTGTCGGCGCCCCCTTGAAAATGGCAGCCCCGGGCGACCGCCTGCCTTGCCCGTCCCTAAGACCGGTTCTGTCGGAGGCCCCTTGAAATGGCGGCCCCGGGTGACCGCCCGCCTTGCCTGTCCCTAAGACCGGCCCTGGCAATAGCCATGCAATTGGCTCTTCCATTGTCCCGCGGCCTGGGCCCAAGCAGCAGGCGAGAGCCACATGCATGTTCCGTGGAAGGAGGAGAAGCAGCGAGACACACAGAGGCTCCCTTTAAAAAGTGGAAGGTAAATCCTAGTGAGGCAAGTAGAAAAGTGCAGAAATGCTGGCAAGTCAAGTGTAAAAAGATAACGAGGAAGGCCCAAAAGAGAATCTGAAGAGCCGCTAGCCAAAGATGCAGCCAGTAATAGAAAATGTGTTGTGAGTCTATCAGAAGCAGGAAGCTGGCTGAACAACCAGTGGGGCCCTGGGCGATCCAGAGCAGTGGAGGGCACCCCGCAGCCCGTGGGCCACACGTGGCCCGTCAGGGTCCTAGGCGTGGCCTGAGACACGTTTTGTTAGGTTGCCCACACGCAGGGCTGCCAGGTTCTGCTGGTTTCACTCCACACAGTGTTTTAACTACCGGTGTCACTCGTGACCCACACGTCTGTGAGACGCGGTGTGTGCTGAGGGACACGTGCAACGTTCTGCACATTGGAAAACGTAATCCCCCCCACATACAGATTAGACGTATACAATGATGGGATCAAATGACCTGTTCCCACCCCAGAGAGACCCTGGAGTTACTGGATTGGGCTAGAATATTTCAGTCAAGGTGCAGAGCATAATGTGGGGACGCGTTCAGAAAGGGACTGCTAATAGGACAGAAAATACCAGAGTGCTCAAAGCTCTATACATCCATGGCACGCCCACACCTTGAATACTGCATGGCTGCCTCAGCTCAAAAAAGTGTGTGTACTGAGGGGTGCACTGCTGGTGCGTGTGTGTGTGTGTGTACTGGGGGTACACTGTGGTGCATGGGGGTGTAATGGGGGTGCATGGGGCTGTGTACTGAGGGGTGCACTGCTGGTGCAGGGTGTGTATGTGTACTGAAGGAGTACATAGGGTATGTGTACTGAGGGGGGTGCACTGCTGATGCATGGGGTGTGTATTGGGGGGCTGCATAGGGGTGTGTGTGTACTGAGGGGGTGCACTGCTTGTACATGGGGCGGTGTATTGAGGGGCACATGGGGGTGAGTGTACTGAGGGGTGCACCTCTGGTGCGTGGGTGTGTGCGCTGAGGGGTGCACTGCTGGTGTATATTGAGGGGGGGGACACTGTTGGTGCGTGTGTCTACTGAGGGGTACACTGTTGGTGCATGGGTGGGTGTATGTGTGCTGGGGGTGCACTGCTGGGCTGTGTCTAGACTGGTGCGATCTTGAGCCAGAGCTATGCAAATGAGGCTCAGCGTGGAATATCACCGAGCCTCATTTGCATAACTAATGAGCCGCCATTTTTGCGGAAGAGGCTCTTGCGCAAGACGGTTTCAGATGCCTGAAAATAATCAGCATAACGGCTTTGCGCAAGAGCGTTTTTCTTGTGCAAGACGGGGCAGTGTAGACAGCTCCATCTTGCGCAAGAGCCTCTTCCGCAAAAATGGTGGTTCATTTTTTATGCAAATGAGGCTCCACGATATTCCACGCTGAGCCTCATTTGCATAGCTCTGGCGCAAGCCAGTCTAGACACAGCCCTGGTGTATACTGAGGGGTTCACTATTGCTGCATGTGTGTGTGTGTATACTGAGAGGTGCACTGCTGGTGTATATGGAGGGGTGCACTGTTGGTGCATGGGTGTGTGTGTGTGTACTGAGGGGTGCACTGCCGATGCAGAGGGTTATTAAGTGCACGTGTTCCTGTGTGTGCCCATGACCAGGTGTTTGGGCTCTGCAGTTGACCTGGGGCGTTAATTATTCTTTATTAGTTTCCCTGTCTCCCTGACATAGTCTCCATCCCGCTCCCTCCGTCTCTCTCAATCATCTGTGATTAGTTTTTCTGGCTGCCTCTCCCCCATGGCAGCTCACAGGCTGCGGCTGCGGCTGCGGAGCACAGGGCCTTTGGTAATTGGAGCTCAGTTGCAGCTCTTTTCCAGGCTGCTCAGCCACAGCCCCCCCCCCCATCGCTTTCCGGGCTCGGCTGCGCACCACTGGCCTGCAGGTGACACCGGATTTTGATACCGTGCAGGGACAGACCAGGCCTCCCCTGGGCTCTGGTGCTGAAGCAGGTGGACACGGGGCAGCCCCAGGGCCCTGCCTGTGGGCGGCTTGGAGCCGCCCCCCCCGTGCATGGAGCATTGGGGGTGCCTGGTGAGAGTGTGGCCATGGCTTGGCTGGGCCCTTAGGACTCACAGGACTTATCTTGGAGGCCTTGTCGGGCCACTGGCGGCTGCTTGGAGACATGAGCAGCTGCCCAGAAGCAGCCGCACGTCAGGGCCTATGGCAGGGCCAGCGAATATTGCAATGAAATAACCAACCACCCCGCCCTCCCTATGCCTCAGGAGAGAGGCGGCCTCCCAACCTGGAGAGCTGGGGGCCTGGCCAACCAGGACTCCTCAGCGGGGTCCTGCCAGTGCAGGGGACGGGACAGGGCTCTGGTGCAGGGAGGTGTGTTTGTTGGCGGGGCCCCCACCTGCTCCCCTTCATCAGCTGTCCAGGGTCAGGGCTGGCGTGTGGCTGAGAAGCCTGGTCTGACGCGGATTGGCTCTGGCCGGCTGCAATCCCGGCAGGATATCGATCCAGCCTCCTGACTGACGGCTGGCATGGCTCGCTTTCCTCAAGCAGTAACTCCGTTACCAGCTCACAGCCACCGGCTCCCGGGGGCTGGCTGACGTGGGAGCAGGGCAGGCATGGGGCACAAAGGCCAGCTGGCTGACACCCAGCGGAGGGGCTGCCGAGGACCTGGCTGGCTCAGACAGCCTGTGCTCATCCCCTTCTTTTGCACAGCATTCACCAGTGGTTAGAGCAGGAGGGGAGTGAAGGCGAGAGCCCCTGCTCTTGCATACCAGCTGCTCTGGCCCCCTTGTGCCCCCAGGACACCCAGCCCCTTGGAGCAGCATGACCAGGTTCGCCATGTGACGTCTGGGGAGCGCAGCACTGGCACCGCGTCAGTGACCTGCCCCCTGCCGTGCCCAGGCATTCGACTGCAGCACAAACGCATATGACCCCCCAGCATGCACCCCGACAGCTGCACACAGGTGGCCCTGCTGTGGAGGCACTGAGGGAGGGGAGTACATGGAGGAGGAGGGGGAGGCGGTAGCATGGTTTCCTCTTATTGAGGCTGGATTGCATGTAACACACACACAACTTCTGTGTAGCCATCACACCACCCAAGACGAGTGACCGGCCCCAGGGCCAGCTCCTGACCCAGACTCCACCTGGCAAACTCCAGGATGCTCTTGGTTGGGGTCCCAGCCATGCCCGGCCACACACGAGGCAGGCGGCTCAGCGGGGGGGGGGTCCCAGCCATGCCCGGCCACACACGAGGCAGGCGGCTCAGCGGGGGGGGTCCCAGCTATGTCCAGCCACACACGAGGCAGGCGGCTCGGGGGGGGGGGGGGGGTCCCAGCCATGCCCGGCCACACACGAGGCAGGCGGCTCAGCGGGGGGGGGTCCCAGCTATGTCCAGCCACACACGAGGCAGGCGGCTCAGCGGGGGGGGTCCCAGCTATGTCCAGCCACACACGAGGCAGGCGGCTCAGCGTGGGGGGGGGGTCCCAGCTATGTCCAGCCACACACGAGGCAGGCGGCTCAGTGGATGGGGGGGGGTCCCGGCCACACACGAGGCTGGTGGCTCAGCGGGGGGGGGTCCCGGCGCTCTGGGGGGGAGAACAGGGCAGCTACAGGGAGCACGTGTCTGGCCCCCCAGTGCCAGGCCCGGCGGGCTGTGCCAGGCGTTTTGTGCAGGGGGGGGGCTGGGGGGCGGGCTGGCTCCAGGGGGCGCTGGGGGGGCGGGCTGGCTCCAGGGGGGCGCTGGGGGGGCGAGCTGGCTCCAGGGGGGGCGCTGGGGGGCGGGCTGGCTCCAGGGCGCGCTGGGGGGCGGGCTGGCTCCGGGGGGGCGCTGGGGGGGCGGGCTGGCTCCAGGGGGGGCGCTGGGGGGCGGGCTGGCTCCAGGGCGCGCTGGGGGGGCGGGCTGGCTCCAGGGGGCGCTGGGGGGCAGGGCGCGGAGCTGAGTCCCGGCGGGCTGCGGGGGGGGACCGTGTGGCTGGGGGCAGGGCCGGTCTCCATGGCACCCAGCGGCAGAGCGGGTGTGTGATACCCACAGGGCGGGTTGTCAGCCGGCAGGGTTGCTAGGAAACAAGGGTCAGCGCCAGCCAATGGCGGGCCGTTCCGATGACGTCATGCGCTCCGCGGGCTGCCGCTCGCGGCTGTTGTCTCGGCGCCCCGGGAGCCGTCGCGCGTGTCCCCCGGGCTCAGCCCGGCCCGCAGCCGCGGGACTCGTGGGGGGCTCGTGGGGCAGCGGCCGCGGGGCTCCTGGGGGGGCTCGTGGGGCAGCGGCCGCGGGGCTCCTGGGGGGCTCGTGGGGCAGCGGCCGCGAGGTTCCTGGGGGGGCTCGTGGGGCAGCGGCCGCGGGGCTCCTGGGGGGCTCGTGGGGCAGCGGCCGCGGGGCTCCTGGGGGGGCTGGTGGGGCAGCGGCCGCGGGGCTCCTGGGGGGGCTCGTGGGGCAGCGGCCGCGAGGCTCCTGGGGGGGCTCGTGGGGCAGCGGCCGCGGGGCTCCTGGGGGGCTCGTGGGGCAGCGGCCGCGGGGCTCCTGGGGGGGCTGGTGGGGCAGCGGCCGCGAGGCTCCTGGGGGGGCTCGTGGGGCAGCGGCCGCGGGGCTCCTGGGGGGCTCGTGGGGCAGCGGCCGCGGGACTCGTGGGGGGGCTCGTGGGGCAGCGGCCGCGGGGCTCCTGGGGGGGCTCCTGGGGGGCTCGTGGGGCAGCGGCCGCGGGGCTCCTGGGGGGCTCGTGGGCGCCGGCAGAGGCGATCAAGCCCGCCCCGGAGCGCCCGCAGGTGCATTGGCTGAGCCGGCGCTGGGCCCGTGGGTGCGTTTCAGTTCACACGTGGGAAAAGCAGCTTTGGGCCAGACCCGGCCCTGCCCGCAGCACCTTGCTGCTCCGCGCCACCGCCACCGCCACCGCCACCGGCTGCCCGCCAGGTCTGAGCGTGGGCAGCCTGGCAACAGGGGGGCGCCCCAGCTAGTGCTGCTCTGGGCTCCTGCACTTCGCACATGGCCGTCTAGACCAGCAGCCCCTCAGGGTGCACACAGCCCCCTTCCTCGGCGACTTGCTCTGCCTCCTGCCCGGCGCTCTGGGGCTCTGAGCCCCGGCTACACTCCTCTCTCTGGCCAGGACCTGCCTCCCACACTGGCCGGGCATCTGGCTCCCTGATCTCTCTCGGGCCAGTGCCTGGAAAGCCTTGAGCTCCAGCACGGAGCCTCGGGGCCCAGCCTGCATCTGGCAGGATCCAGAGAGGTGGGAGGGCCCCAGGGGCAGAGGGCTGCCTGCTCCCTCTGGGTGGGAGCAGAGCAGGCGGCCAGAGCCAGGGGCTGGAGTGCTGCCTCCGGGCAAGGTGCAGACAGAAACAGGCCTCCATGCACATGGCGGTCACTGTCCGAGGTCGGGGGTGCCTGACTCAGAGCCAGCTCCATAGCCCCCCCACCCTGCCAGGGGTGGGTCAGTCTGGGCACAGCGGGCAGATGTCCCTAGAGGCTGCAAACTGCCAGGGGCCTTCAGGCATGGCCTTCCTGTGCTCCCAGCTGCCCCCTGGTTGCTGAGACTTGGCATCTCCGGGCTGCACGCTCCTTCCCCTTGCATGGACACAGAATGCCTGGAATACACCCACAGTGTCACCAGGTGCCAGGCTGGCCCTGCCTCGTCCCACCTGCGCAGCACCCAGCCCGTGGCCATCCTGCACTATTTTGAATACTGGGAGTGGGCAGGCATGAGCCATCCACTTTTAAAGCCCCTCCCCCAGCCTAGTGGAAGGGGCAACTAGACCCAGGCCCAACTGATTTCGGGGGACAAATGATGAAAAAAGGTCAGGGTGTGCGGGTCAAAGGTTCAAAACGAGGGAACCGGATGGGGACACCAAGCAGAGAACCCTGGACAGCACCCACGGCCCCTCAAAGCTGTCCATGGAGCCAGGGGATGCCGCCCAGAGGAACTCCGCCCGGATGCGTGAAACCAAGGAGGAACGACAGTAGGCCCCACAGGCGCAGCGCGCCCCCTCGTCCAGCACTCTCCTCCTTCCTGCCCGTTGGCTTGCCGCACCCTCGGTGTCACTTCCTGGGAAGTGGCAGGGGTGGATCCATGGCAGCGCACCCCCGCCGATGTGGGTAGGGCTGATCCAGAGCGCCTCTCTGCCAGAGCCACATGAAGCATCGAGTCTCCAGCCCTCTCCACCAGGAGGGCAGAACTAAGAATGGGACCAGGAGCAGCGTCGCTAGAGATCAAGGGAACCAGTTCTCCCCACCCCGAGGGCCCTATGTCGCAGCTAGAGCGGCCCGGCACCCCTCCCCCAGGCCGGGCACCCAGCTGAGGTGCAGCTGGCAGAACAGCCCCTGGCGTAGAACCGTGCCAGGCAGGGGGGCACTCAGGTGTGCCTGGAGGAGGGAGCTGTGCTCAGCCTGTGCGTGAGTAGAGCAGCCCTTTGAGTGCCCTAAATTGCACCATGGACCACACAGAGCCCCTGCCCTGCCCCGAACCCTGGTGGCTGGAGAGGGCTGCTCCTTCCTGCGGCCTGGTGTGCACGAATCCGAGCTGTGCTGAGCTCCAGCTGGGAGGTGCCCATCCCAGCTAGTTCAAACAGCAGCCTCCAGGGCAGGGACTCAGACGCTGCCGCTGGCTTCTTGGCCGTGCCCAGGAAGGCGTTGGTTTTACAGTGATTTCCTTCCATCCTTGCATGGAGGTGTACGTGTGAAGGTGCGTGTGCGCAAGTTTGTGTGAGTGTTTGTAGGTGTGCGTGTGAATGTGTGTGTGCATGTGTGCGCATTTGTGTGTGTGTGTGAGGGTGTGCATGGGAATATGTGTGTGTATGTCTGCATGTTTGTGTGGTGGTGTGCAGGTGAACGTGTGTGTGTGTGTGTGTGTGTGTGTGTGTGTGTGTAGGAGAATATGCGCATCTGAGAGTGTGTTTGTGTATGTGCATGCAGGTGAATGTATGAATGTGTGTGCGTGCATGCTTAGCGTGTGTGTGTGCGTGCAGATGTATGTGTGTGCAGGGGTGTGTGCGTGTGCGTGTAGGGGAGCTAGCTGTGTATGTGCACGTGCAGGTGTGTGTGTGTGCATGCACACACGTGCAGATATGTGTTTGGCTAAGCTGATCAGGTTTAAAGCTTCAGCCACCAGACCAGCATTTTGGCCAGTTTCTTGCTGGCATGTAAAAGGTTCCTTGGCATACGGGTAGACCTGTGGCCAGCCGTGGGCGCACGGCCCGCAAGAGCAGAACAGGGCTGGACGGGCGGCCCCGCACTGGCAGAAGCGGTTTCTGGACTGTCTGTCGAATGACTCCAGGCAGGCGCCTGGACACATTTGCCAAAGGAGCTGGGGAGCCGCTCTGCGAACTCCTGGCAAGGCTGGGACGCTGCTCCTGAGCCAAAGCCCTGTGAGTCCCCGAGCCAGCGTCACAGCCGCGGGGCAGGGACCCCGCAGACAGTGACAAACACCCAGCCCCGGCTGTTGGTGCAGCCTGCCGCAACTCACCAGCACCAGCTGCTCCAGTGGCCACAGCAGCCTTGCGGTGCTGCCGAGGCTGGGAGCTGACAGCATGGGAGCCACTCCCTGCTCCCCGCCCAGCTTTGCCCGGTCAGCGCTGGCGAGCCTGGGCAGAACCGCTGCCCCACGACAAGCCAGTGCCACGCGTGCTCAGGCTTCCGGGGAGCCGATTTTAACTCTGCGGTTGGACAGGGGAGGCACTTGTTAAAGCAGCCTGGGCCCTGTAGGGAGAGGCCACGTTCCCCGCCTGGCGCGCCTGCCCCTCCCCTCAGCCTGGCGTGCGCCTGTCAGCCGAGGGGACCCCTCCAGCTCGGACAAGGTGGCATCGTGGTGCTGCATCAGACACTGCAAAAGAAAGCCAAGGAGGTTGCTCCAGATCATGGTTGCACCAGAGTTAAGCGGGAGCTGTGGTCTGAGGTTCCCCAAACAACCTCATCTCTGCCCTCAGCCCCGCCCCCCCTTGTCCACATCACCGAGGTCTGGTTTGCGCCTAAAACTCGGGTCTGCCTAGTTCAGGGCTGGCCAACCTGTGGCTCTTCTGAAGTTAATGTGCAGCTCCTTGCTCAGGCACCGACTCAGGCTGCAGCCTCAGGTGCCAACTTTGCTCAACTCCTAGCTCCACCTCCTCCTCCAAACGTATTGCGCCCTCGCGCCTTCTCCCCCCACGGGGCCTCCTGAGGGCCATGAAACAGCTGACTGCAGGGGGCAGGAGGTGCAGGGACGGAAGAGGAGGTGCCGATCCTGCTGGGCAGAAGATGCTGGAGACAGGAGAGGAGGCACGTGGTGGGGACTGCTGACAGATTCCTGAAACTCTTTGGTGAGGTACATTGGTAAACCGTGGCGCTCAGGCTCAGGTTGGCCACGCCTGGCCTAGGTCCATCGCCCGGGGTGTGAGAAAGTCACACCCCGGAGAGAGTCTTCTAACAACCTGGCGAGTGCATCTCATGAGGTGGGTTTGCTGCATCAGTGGTGGCTCCCCGTCGTCCGTGGGGCCCAGGAGCGAGTGTCCTGCATCGTGAGGTGCTGCTCCCGTTCTCTCCCATATTGACAGGGCTTTTCCCTTGGACAGCTCCCCTGTTCTGCAGGGCTTGGAGCTACCTGGCTGTGGTTTTCAAAAGTGATTTTGTTCCAGTCAGAGCAGCAGACAGCTGGGCCTGCCTTCACGCAACCAATTCCTGCCAGTCATGATTTTATGGAAACCAGATCTTGTCAGACCAATGGCTTGTTGCTTTCAGGTTTGGTTCGGAGCGGGCACTGCGCTGACAGAATGCACACGGCCTGTCAGCGCCTGCCTCGGTTCCTTGTGGACACATGGGCTGTAAGGGACCATCACAATCATTAAGTCTGACCTGCGCAACGCAGGAGCAAACCGCATGTCCAGAGACACACCCAGGGCCTGGCCCCTCCAGCCAGCTGTAAGGGGCACGCTCCCCTGGCCCTGCTGACACACTGCCTGCGTCCCTCCAGCACAACCCCTGCTGCACCCCGCAGTGGGTCTGGAATCAAAGGGGTGCAGCCCAGTCTGGCATCCAGGCAGGAGGCCACGCCATGGGCCTGGCGTCAGATAGATGGAAGCCAAATGCTTGGAACCAGGCTGAGAATGCAGTTGCCTGTGGGCAGAGACAGCCTAGCTCTGCAGTCACTTAAGTTGGAAGGAGCTGCCTGAGGTGAATGTCCCCTGGATCTGGTACCCCATGCCCCAAATCCCCTCGGTCCTCCCCCCATACTCCCTCTGGTGCCCAAGCCCCCTCCTGTACCCCAAATCCCCTCCAATACCCCTGTCCCCTCCAGTGCCCTGTGCACCTTCCTGTACCCCAAATCCCCTCCAATACCCTAGGTCCCCTCCGGTGCCCTGTGCCCCTTCCTGTACCCCAAATCCCCTCCAATACCCCTGGTCCCCTCCTGTGCCCTGTGCACCTTCCTGTACCCCAAATCCCCTCCAATACCCCTGGTCCCCTCCTGTGCCCTGTGCACCTTCCTGTACCCCAAATCCCCTCCAATACCCCGGTCCTCTCCAGTGCCCTGTGCCCCTTCCCGTACCCCAAATCCCCTCCAATACCCCTGGTCCCCTCCGGCGCCCTGTACACCTTCCTGTACCCCAAATCCCCTCCAATACCCCTGGTCCCCTCCGGCGCCCTGTGCACCTTCCTGTACCCCAAATCCCCTCCAATGCCCCTGGTCCCCTCCAGTGCCCTGTGCCCCTCTCTGTACCCCAAATCCCCTCCAGTGCCCTGTGCCCTTCCTGTACCCCAAATCCCTTCCAATACCCCTGGTCCCCTCCAGTGCCCTGTGCACCTTCCTGTACCCCAAATCCCCTCCAATACCCCGGTCCCCTCTGGTGCCCTGTGCCCCTTTCTGTACCCCAAATCCTCCAGGTCCCCTCCAGTGCCCTGTGCACCTTCCTGTACCCCAAATCCCCTCCAATACCCCGGTCCCCTCTGGTGCCCTGTGCCCCTTCCTGTACCCCAAATCCCCCAGGTCCCCTCCAGTGCCTTGTGCTCTTCCTGTACCCCAAATCCCTTCCAATACCCCTGGTCCCCTCTGGTGCCCTGTGCCCCTTCCTGTACCCCAAATCCCCTCTGGTACCCCAGGTCTCCTCCTGTGTTCCAAACCCCTGCAGTGCCCCCAAGCCTCCGCCCACACTCCAGACTCCCTCCTGTACCCCAGGTCCCCTCCCATGCCCCCTCCAGTGCCCCAGACCCCTGCAGTGCCCCAAGCCCCTTCCTGTACCCCAGTCCCCTCCAGTGCCCCACACCCTCGCCGGTGCCCAAGCCACCTGCACTATGAACCAGACCTCCTGTGGAGAAATGCCAGGTCAGAGAGTGTTCCTGCTGGTCCCGGGCCGGAGCCCACAGCTCCGACTGCACTTTGGGCCTGGGCCAAACACCTCGGCAGGGGTGCCTGGGCTGGGAGCGCCTGTAACACAGTCGGATTTGCTTCAGCCCGAAGCGTGGTTGCCAGGAGAGGTTGCAGAGCTGCTGCTGCGCTGGACAGGAGATGAAGCAGCAGCACAGCCCCATGCTAACCAGGGCAGGTGGATGCCTGTTCACCTGGCTGCGGCCCACGCGCAGGCCGGGGTCAGGGGCGGGGGGACAAGGGGCCTGCAGAAGGGATTTGGGGAGTGAGGAGCTGGGGGATCTGGTGGGGAAGTGGAGGGGGGGTCCGAGGGAGATGACTCATGGCAGGGACACAAAGAGGCATATGACACCCTGCCCCCATCCTGGGGCCCCGTGCTCTCCCCATCTCCTCCCCTCCCCAGCCCACAGTACCTGGGCCCACAGGCTCTGCTCTCCCACAGCACTTTGAACCCCGCTGGCAGTGCAAACCAGCGCGGGGTGAACGACCGTGCTTGGCGCACGATGACACGAGGGACATCACGGCCGCTTGGCGGAGCAATGCTAATTCCGGGTACCACATGCCCAGGACTGGCAGTGGGCCATGCGGGGGGAGCGTGGCCCTGAGCAGGAGGGACAGCATCGAGAGAAATAACGGGAAAAGGCTGAAATGACTCAATCGGTCCCTCAGCCCCCAGGGACAGCGACTCCAGGCGTGAGCACTCGGCGTACAGCACACGGATACAGTTGTAATTAATGCCAAGCTTTACCTCTGTCGTGTGCGTCTGTGCAGCTGGGCATGGTGCTTAGGTTGTCCCAAGTGATGAGCAGAGAAAGGGGGACGCCGTGAGGTCCCAGACCGTGCAGAGGATACACAAAGTCTTCAGAATGGTTCAGTCCAGTGACAAATGCAAAGTGATGCGCATTGCAAAACCTGCTCCCAGCCGGGCGGCCAAGGTGGCCGGTCTACACTAGCTCTTAACGCGCGAGAGCGATCTCTAGGGTTACCAGGTAGCCTCAGAAAAAACACCGGACACAGTTGATCGGGGGGGTGGGGGTGGGAGAGAGGGACCGGCCGGGAAGGGAGTGGGGCTAGCCAGGAGCGGGGGGACGGGAAGCAGGGCTAGCGGAGGAGGGAGGGGGGAGCGGGGCTGGTCGGGAGGGGTCAGGGCTGGTCGGGGGGGGGCGGGGCTGGCCGGAGGGGGAGTGGGGGGAGGGGGAGAGAATAGGTTGGAGGGGAGCGGGATTGACCCGGGCACATGCAGATCCCAGGGCGCTGCCCGTCCCGCGCACGGTCCCGGCGAAACACGAGGAGTCCGGCTACGGCTCCACAACGCGCTTGACCAGCGCTCAGGAGCACGGACAGGACTTCTCCTCCCCAAGGCGTCACGCTTACGTCAGATGCAACCACAGGCTCCCAGCGCCGATTGCGCCCCAGCTCCCAGCCACTCCCCCCGCCTCCACCAGGCTTCTGTCGGGCGCCCAGCCGGAAAACCAGAAAATACCGGACATTGCACATGTCCGGTATTTTCTGAATGTATTTGCCGGACAGAAGGCCCAAAAACCGGACAGGCCGGGTGAATACCGGACACCTGGCAACCCTAGGGCTCTCGTGGCCTCCTGGCCCGGTCTCACAAAACACAGCTTGAATCCAGCCGGCAGCTCGGGGCCCCCCACGCAGAGACCCCGTTGGAGCTGGAAGGGTGCCCAGGGGTGGGGGGGCAGCGCAAGGAGAGACTCAGAGCCCGGGGACAGCGCCACAGAGGGCAGCGCCAGCGGGAAGCCACAGAGGCCCTGCCACGCGCCTGGCTGGGAGCAGGGTTCTTCCCCCTTCGCATGCCGCAAGAACCAGGTGGCGTCCCCCCAGGGAGCAACGAGCAGCAGGGCCAGGCTGCTCTGACGAAGGGGCCCGGCCCACAGCAGAGTGGCCCCCAAAGCCACTCGCTGGGACCAGCCCCCCCCCCGGGGACTAGGACGCAGCAGCTCGATGGCCCTGGCTGCACCCAGCTGCTGGCCCCACACACGGGCTAGAAGAGGCGCACTAGAGAGGGAGCCCAGAGGGGTCGTTTTTAAAGGGGCAGCCCCGTATTTAAGCCCTGCAACTGTCCCAACTTTTTAAAAAAAATGGGCCAGCTGGCCCCTATGTTTGGCCTCCTCCCACCCCATCAGAGCCAGTGGGTCCTGCTGCTGTCCGGGTCCTGCTCGCCAGCCGGGGGAAGGGGGGTGTGACGTAGTGGGGGGACCTTGCTGGTTGCTGTGCTGGGCAGTGGGTTGTCAGTGACCTCCACTGGCTGCTGTCTGCAGCACGGCCCAGCAGGGCAGGGGATGAGTCATTATGCAAGGGGGCTTCAAAACCCTTCAGACAGGTATCTCCCATGGAGCGGAGCAATGGGAAGGAGGGGGGTGGAGCCCTGGCTGGGAGCAGGGCTGGAAGTGAGTGAGTTGGTTTCTGTCTGGAATCATGGAGGAAGCAGCCTGAGCAAAGAGGGGCTGGAATTTAGGGGCCCAGTCTCCCCCATCTCAAGGGGGGGGGGGGCTGAGACATCCTAGGCCCAGTTCCTGTAACCAGATGACATCTATGCTGTGCTGTATCCTGGAGAAGCAATAAACTCCCTCTATTCTACTGGCTGGCGGAGTCTGTCCGTGCCACTACAGGGGTGCAGGAGTCGGGGGACCCCGACGCGCCGCCACAGTGGTGTCAGAAGTGGGATGCATTGCACCCCGTGGATGGAGCTCCCAGCAGCAAGTGACAAGGCGCAGTAGAAGCAAGGGCCTTAGAGCCAGGCGGCTGGAGATCCAGCTGCAGATGAAGGAATTGGAAGTCCAGGACCGCAGAGAGCAGCGACAGCATGAGCTGGCCACGGCAGAGCGGAGAAGCGGTCGGGCCCCGGCTGCGCCGAGTGCGGACGGGCCCCAAGGGCCCCCGGCTGCCAGACACTTGGAGAAGCTCGTGGTGGCCCAACTGAAGGACGTGGGTGACATAGACAGGTTCCTCAGCTCCTTTGAGAGGGTCCCCCCAGCTGACTGGCTACAGGAGCTCATCCCCACACTGATCCAGGAGGCTGCCGGGGTGCTCAATCAGCTGGAGGACCTACAGCCAGGGGATTACAACCGAGTCAAGGAGGCCCTGCTGCACAAGTTCGGGCTGACCCCCGAGACGTACAGGAATGAGTTCCGGGGGGTGCAGAAGGGGCCACGGGAGACCTATGTGGATCTGGCCTCCCGCCTGGTGCAATACTGCCGCAAGTGGGTGTCTGGAGTCGGAGCCCAGACCGCAGAGGACCTGCTCAAGCTGGTCATGATGGAGCAGTTCTATGAAGCATGCACATCCAGCCTGAGGCTGTGGCTCAAGGACCGAAGTCTGGAGAACCCCCAGGAAGCCGGGAGGCTGGCGGACGAGTTCACGGAGAGCCGGTCCGGGTGTGAACGGGAGTCTCAGAGAGAAAGGGAATCACGCAGAGACCGGTTTTCGGCTGAGCGACGGAGAGAGGCACCTCCGAGGCGAGCCCCAGGGACCAGGACCAGTCAACGGTGCCCCAGAAAACCAGCCAGGGCCTGGGCAGAGCCGACCCAAAAGGGCCCACAGAACCTAACCTGCCATCGCTGTGGGCAATGAGGCCACAAGAGAGCTCAGTGCACCAGGCACAAGAAAGGTCCCATGACCTGGGACTTTCCAGTGTTAACTGGCTGGGGCTGGAGCAAGGGCAGGCTGCCCCAGAGGCAGGGGCTGGCAGGCAAATCTGAGCTCAGAGTGGGGGGAAGGATGCTTAGTGCACCTCCCCTGGGAGAGCTAACCCTCGGGAGGCGGATTTCTCCATGTATCGGGTGGGGGCAGGGCCGCCCCTGCGGAGCGAGTGCCTCCTACCCCTGGAGGTGGATGATAGGAAGGTGACGGGTTTCTGGGACACGGGGGCGGAGGTGACGCTGGCCCGACCCAACATAGTGTCCCCAGACCGTATGCTACCCAACACTCAGCTGACCCTGAGGGGCATAGACAGGACCCCATTTAAGGTACCCGTAGCCAGGGTGCATCTGAAATGGGAGTCCAAGGAGGGCCCCAAGGAAGTAGGGGTGCACCCGCACTTGCCCACGGAGGTGCTGATGGGGGGGGTGACCTAGAGGAGTGGCCAGACGGACCCCACAGGACCCTGGTCACCACCCGTAGCCAGAGCCAGTGAGGGGCTGGCAACCTGGATCCAGGGAAGGACTCCCGGCAGGGTCCTGAGGGTCCCACCCCAGAGGACACGGGGTCCAGTGAAGCTGGGACTCCGGACCTAGGCAAAGGTGGGGAGCAGGTCCCGATCCCTGCCCCAGCGGCTGAATTCCAGGCGGAGGTGCGGGCAGACCCCTCCTTGCAGAAGCTGAGGGACCAGACCGGCCTCCGTGTAGCTCAGCCCCTGGGAGAGATTCCTGTGGGAGCGGGGATTTCTGTTCCGGGAATGGCTCCCCCCAGGGAGGTGAGGACATGGGGGGTCCAGCGGCAGCTGGTCGTCCCCCAAAGGTATCGCCTCAAGCTGCTGTGTCTGGCCCACGACGTCCCCTTTGCGGGGCACCGGGGGATCCGGCACATCCGGCTGAGGCGGCTCCAACACTTCTACTGGCCGGGGGTATTTGCAGCCGTGCAGCGGTCCTGCCGGTCCTGCGACTCCTGCCAGAGGGGCGGGAAGGTCCAAGCTGGGAGGAAAGCTGCTTGGGGGCCCCTACCCTGTATAGAGGAGCCCCTGGGCTTGCTGAGAGAGTTATGGGAGGGGAAGACCTCCGTGGATGGAGCGTCGGGGGTGGAAGACATCCTGGCTTTCCAGGAAAAGCTCGCTGGGCTCATGGGCCCAGCCAGAGAGACCCGGGCCAGAGATCAAGGGCAGTGGAAGGGCTGGTACAGCCACTGAAGACAGGCCTGTGCCGGCCCCCCCCCTCCCCCGGAGCTGTGCAGCAACGGGACAGGGGAAAGCTGGCCCCTGCAGGGCATCGCCGTGGCCGGCCCGAGTCAAGGGGAGCACCCATGTCCCAGGGCGGGTTCCCACACAGAGGACCCGAACTTCCCTAGGTCACAAGCAGAGTGACCCTGCTCAGTTCACTCTCGGAGGGGGGAGAACTGTGACGTCGTGGGGGTACCTTGCTGGTTGCTATGCTGGGCAGTGGGCTGTGGGTGACCTCCGCTGGCTGCTGTCTGCAGCACGGCCCAGCAGGGCAGGGGATGAGTCATTATGCAAGGGGGCTTCGAAACTCAGACAGGTATCTCCCATGGAGGGGAGCAATGGGAAGGAAGGGGGCGAGGCCAGACCTGGCTGGGGGCAGGGCTGGAAGTGAGTGAGTTGGTTTCTGTCTGGAATCATGGAGGAGACAGCCTGACAAAGAGGGGCTGGAATTTAGGGGCCCAATCTCCCCCATCTCAAGGGGGGCTGAGGCATCCGAGGCCCAGTTCCTGTAACCAGATGACATCTGTGCTGTGCTGTATCCTGGAGAAGCAATAAACTCCCTCTATTCTACCGGCTGGTGGAGTCTGTCCGTGCAACTACGGGGGTGCAGGATTCGGGGGACCCCGACGCACCGCCACAGGGGGTCCAGTGGCCAGTGGTGGGGGTGAGTGTGCAAGGTGGGTGGTGGGGCCAAGCTGCAGCATGTGGGTCCAGCCGCTCCCCCCCCAGTCTGTCAGCGCAGTCCCTGCTGTGCACCCCCTCTTGGCCAGCAAGCACCCCGCCCTGCCAGCAAGCACCCCGCCCTGGGCATGGGGTGGCTGATGCCTTGTCTACCACTGGAAATGCTGGCACAGTCCTGGCTTCGCCCAGCCCCCTGGAACTTCCCCTGTGCTCAGCAGAATGAACGCCCTGGAGCAGCGAGCCGTGCTGAGCCACTGCCTGCCGCCCGTCCCCAGGGCACAGTCAGCAGGGGCACGGGGCTGTGCCAGGCAGGGGTGCACGTGGGGACCGAGGCAGGGACCATGCTGCCTGTCAGCTCATTACGCTCTTTCTAATGGCAAAGTGAGATGGAAACTAGCCAGGGAGAGCTGGGCGTCCCAGGGCGCCTGCCCTGCCCGTGGATTACAGACACTCACAGGCTTCAGCCTGGCTGGCCTGGCTGGGCATGTTAACCGGCTGCTGGGCCATGCTCCATGCCCCAGTGCAGGACACAGAAACCCAGGCAGGCGCGGTGAGGGCACTGCTGGCTCCGGGGATCTGCCCATGGAGCTGTGCGGGAGATGCCGGCGGAGCTCCGTGGCCGCCAGCACGGTGTGTCCAGAGCATCATGAGGAGCCGGGATAAAGGCCTGGCTGGAGATGGGTCAGTGAATTCCAAGCTCCAGGGTCACCCGCCAAGAACGGTGACCAGAGCAGCCCCGTCCAGGAGCTGGTGCCAGGGGAGGAAGCCCCGGGCTCTGCACTTGGCAAGGCCGGGCTGGCAAGGCCACAGCATCCAGCAACATTTCAGAGAGCTGCGAGGCTGGGAGCGTGACAGTGCGCACGTTCGCACCGAGAGCCAGGAAGCGGGGCCAGTCCCAAGTGATTCTGAGCAAACAGGGCCGGCGAGCAGAGCGCATGTGGGGCAGCCCGGGGCCAAAGGGCCACAGTGGCCCGGTCAAGGCAGGAGGTCCTGGGGGCCTGGCTGAGCCCCGCGTGCTCAGAGCAGATGTGTTCTGGGGCCAGTGCTGCAGTCCCTGGCAGTCTGTCGGTCGGAGTCAGCGTGCGGGGAGATGGGAAACCCGACACACAAACAGCGTCTGAGGAACCAAACCACAAAGCTCGTGTCCTGATGCTGCATTTGCATTCAGCTTTGCCAGCCGCCGGCCCGATGCCGCCCCCATTGGGCTGGGGCTGCCTGCGTACAAAGCCAGGAAAGAGCACCCCCCTCTCCCGCCCCCGCCACCATGTGCTTCCAGCACATTGCGAAAGGCGACTGCAGGTATCTGGTGCAGAGAAAGCAGCAGGGGCAGTGTGTTTCCTGGCCACCTGTCAGGCCCGGAGAGGGGGGCACCGTGCCTGAGGCAGGAGCCAGACGCAGCCGTGGCCTTGCAGACTAACTGCCTGGTCCCAATACTGTCCCCGGCAGGTTCCCGATGGGCGCGGCCGAGCGTGAGCCGAGCTCTCGGGGTATCCCAGGGCCCTGCAGCATAGAGCTTTGTAAAACCTCAGCAGGAGTCTGCTCTGGCGTCCTGGGCTCTGAGGTCCCCCGGAACCTGCCCCAGGGCGGCACAAGCCCAGATGGTGGCTTTGAAATGGCTGGGGTTGGGACCAGGCCAGCTACAGCTTGGGAGGGGGAAGGGCAGGGGTGCTGGAGGAGCCCGTTTACACCAGAGAACTTTGACAAGTGCAGCTGGTGAGGCCGTGGCAAAGGGCTGGTAGGGGGCCTCCAGGGTAATGCCCCCCGTCATCCCGTCCCCCAGGCTAGGAGAGGCCGCAGTGCAAAGGGGTTGGCCAGGATCCAGGTCGGGACAAGATGAACCATGAGCCACCTTTGGACTCCACGGGGCGCTGTGCATTGCTGGCGGTTCCCAAGCAGCGTGGCCTTTGCTTTCCAGTGGGAAAGCACCACGTCTGCATGGGGCCCGCTGAGCCTGTGGGAGCCCACGAGGGGAGTGCAGCAGGAAAAGCACTGGCAGGGCGTGGGAACAGCCTGCCTGCACTGCCCTGCTGGTAGAGGGGCATCCCAGCGCCAGGCCTAACTTGCACCACTTCACACAGCGGTCCCATACGCCGGGCGGTGCAAACAGACTTGATGGGCTTGTTGGGGTCGTATCCACACACACAGCTGTGCCAGGCATTCCCAGCATCGGCAGGGCTCTGGGCTGACCGGAGAGCCTCGGCTGCATAAAACAGCCCCTTCCCCTTGCCCAGGGCCAGACCCAGTGCCCCTCCTCAGAGCTGCAGCTCTGGGACACACAGATGTGACCTCCAGCCTTAATTACAGCAACTCATTCTGTCTGGGAATGTAGCCAAGCAGGCTGAGAAAGCTCCTGCTGGTGCAAAATGCAGCAGGCCTTCTACTCAGTGGCATGGTGCTGCCACCCTGCCAGGCTGGGCACCCCGCTACAGAATCCAAGTCACAGCCCCTCCCGGGGAGCTGCCTGCCCCTGTGAGACTGACCCCGCTGGGAACACACCCTGTGCCCAGGTGACGGACCTCCCAGGCCACAGAACCAGCCCTCCCACGGAACCAGCTGACAGGCTGCCAGCACGGCCAGCTTGCCTGTCTCTGCTCACTATGATGGCGCATCGGGGTTCCCCCTGATCCTGCAGCCCCGTAGTGGCAAGGACAGACTCCGCCAGCCAGTAGAACAGGGGGGTTTATTGCTTCTCCGGGATACAGCCCAGCACAGACGTGATGTGGGTACAGGAGTAAGGGCCAGGATGCCTCAGACCCCTTGGGTTAGGGGGTCCATCGCCCCCTCTAGCCCTTCAGCCCTCAGCCTAGGCTCTTTCCTTGATGTTTCCCTGCCAGCCACTGACCCTTCCCCCGAAACCTGGTGTTCGTCTCCGCCCCCCTCCCTTTGTCTCTCCCCCTGGGAAGCACCTTGTTATCTGCTCAGGCTGGGCCTAGGTGTCTGGGCCAATGCACATGTGGGGGAGTCAGTGGGAATCACACAGCCCAGCGCAGGGGGACACCGGGTTACAGAGCAGACAGCCCCCCACTACGACACATCTCTCCCCCTCCGAGAGCGAACTGAGCAGGGTCACTCCGCTTGTGACCTGGGGAAGTTCGGGTCCCCTGCCTGGTAAAGCCGCAGCGGTGACATTGGCGCCCCCCTGGGCTTGGGCCGGCCACGGTGCTGCCCTGCAGGAGCCAGCTCCCCCCTGTTCAGTTGCTCCACAGCTTTGAGGGGGCCGGCGCGGGGCCATCCTCTGTGGCCGTACCAGCCCTTTCGCTCTGGCCAGGGTCTCTCTGGCCGGGCCCATGAGCTCAGCGAATCTTTCCCAGAAAGCTAAGACGTCTTCCACCCTCGACGCTCCATCCAGGGAGGTCTCCCCCTCCCATAACTCTCTCAGGAAGCCCAGGGGGTCCGTCCCCCTTCTGCACCCTGACTCTGTCAGGGAGAACCTGGCAGACCCTTGGGGCGCCTCCCTGTGTGCAGACAGCAGGTGGGGCAGATACTGGTCCCAGTCCTGCGGGTGCCAGAGCATAAAGGCCTCCAGCATCTGCTTCAGGGTCCCCTGGAACCTGCTCACCAGCCCGCTGGGCCGGGCGCCATACGCTGGGGTCCAGGTGAGCCGGGCCCTGTGCATCTCCCACAAGCACCGGAGCAGGGCCGACATGAAGTGGGATCCCTGGTCCGTGAGGACCTCCTGGGGGAACCCCACCCTGCTGAAAATGGCCAGCAGCGCGTCTGCCACCGTGTCTGCCTCCATAGAGGGCGGAGCCACGGCCTTGGGGCAGTTGGTAGCCAAATCCACGGCTACCAGGATGGATTTGTTCCCCGTCTGGGTCACCTGGCCGACAGGCCCCGCTATCTCTAATGCTGCCTTCCGGGACGGCTCCTCTATGATGCGCAGGGGCCTCAAAGCAGTTTTCCTCCCATCTTGGGCCTTCCCCCCCCTCTGGCAGGAGTCGCAGGACCGGCAGCACCGCTGCACGGCCACAAATACCCCCGGCCAGGAGAAGTGTTGGAGCAGCCTGAGCCGGGTGCTCCGGATCCCCCGGTGCCCCGCAAAGGGGACGTCGTGGGCCAGATACAGCAGCTTGCGGCGATACTTTTGGGAAACGACCAGCTGCCGCTGGACCCCCCATGCCCCCACCTTCCTGGGGGAGCCATTCCCGGAACAGGAATCCCCTCCCCCACTGGAACCTCTCCTGGCCGCCTCCCCCCAGGGGCTGAGCTGCACCAAGGCCAGCCTGGTCCCTCAGCCTCCGCAAGGAGGGATCCACCTGCACTTCAGCCTGGGATTTGGCAGCTGGGGCAGGGGTAGGGACCTGCTCCCCAGGTCCTGAGTCCCAGCCAGGCCGGGCGCCATGTCTGCTGGGATGGGGCCCTGTGCCCCCTGCAAGGAGCCCTCCCCTGGGTCAGGGTCACCAGCCCCTCGCTGGCTCTGGCTACGGGTGGTGACCAGGGCCCTGTGGGGTCCGTCTGGCCACTCGTCTAGGTCACCCCCCATCAGCACCTCCGTGGGCAAGTGCTGGTGCACCCCCACTTCCTTGGGGCCCTCCTTGGCCCCCCATTTCATATGCACCCGGGCTACAGGCACCTTAAACGGGGTCCCGTCTATGCCCCTCAGGGTGTTAGGTATCATGTGGTCTGGGGCTACTACCTCGGGCCGGGCCAGCGTCACCTCCCCCCCCGTGTCCCAGAAACCTGTCACCTCCCTGCCATCCACCTGCAGGGGCATGAGGCACTCGCTCCGCAGGGTCCCCTCTGCCCCCACCAGGTACATGGAGAAATCTGCCTCCAGAAGGTCAGATCTCCTAGAGGAGGTGAACAGAGCATCCTTCCCCCCCTCTGAGCTGAGGTTTGCCTGCCAGCCCCTGCCTCTGGGGCAGCCTGCCCTTCCCCCAGCCCCAGCCAGTTAATCCTGGAAAGTCTCAGGTCGTGGGACCTGTCCTGGTGCCTGGTGCACTGAGCCCTCTTGTGGCCTCTTTGCCCACAGTGATGGCAGGTGAGGACCTGGGGGCCTTTTTGGGCCGGCTCCGCCCAGTCCCTGACTGGTTCTCTGGGGCGCAGACTTGTCTCTTGGGCTCGCCTCGTAGGTGATTCTCTCTGTTGCTCAGCCGAGAACCGGTCTCTGCGCGATTCCCTCTCTCTCCGGGATTCCCGTTCACACCTGGACCAGCTCTCTGTGAACTCGTCCACCAGCCTCCTGGCTTCCTGGGGGTTCTCTGGCCTCCTGTCCTTGAGCCACAGCCTCAGGCTGGATGGGCAGGCTTCATAAAACTGTTCCAGCTTCATCAGCTTAAGCAGGTCCTCTGCGGTCTGGGCTCCGACCCCGAACACCCACTTGCGGCAGTATTGCACCAGGCGGGAGGCCAGATCCACATACGTCTCCCGTGGCCCCTTCTGCACCCCCCGGAACGTCTTCCTGTATGTCTCCGGGGTTAGCACAAACTTGTGCAGCAGGGCCTCTTTGACCCATTCATAATCACCTGGCTGCAGATTCTCCACCTGGTTGAGTACCCCTGCGGCCTCCTGATCCAGCAAGGGGGTGAACTGTTCTGTTGGGGGGATCTGGTGCAGCTCACAGGCTCGCTTAAAGGAGCTAAGGAACCCGTCCATGTCCCCCACGTTCTTACACTGGGCCAACATGAGCTTCTCAAAGCATCTAGCCGTCCCAGGCCCCCTGGGGTCCTCCCCACTCACTGCAGCCCTTTGGCTTATCTGCTCTGCCATGGCCAGCTCATGCTGCCGCTGCCTCTCTCGTGGTCCTGGCGCTCCTTCTCTCGGTCCTGTACCTCCAATTCCTTCATCCACAGCTCGATCTCTAGCGCTGTAGCTCTGCCGGGATGGACCTCCGCCCTGGACGAACTGCTGCTGGTAGAGTGTGGCCTGGTGGGCACCATGTCTCTCTGGTGGGCTCCAGCTCTCCGTCAGGTCTGAGAGCCTGAGACGCTCCCAGGGGTGTCTGGCTGCTCCCTGCTGGGACAGGATCCAGGCCCCTGGACGGGTCATTCTCTTCCAGCCGGGCAATCAGCTGGGCCTTGGTTGCTTTCCCCACAGGCAGGCCCCTCCCTCTGCACAGCCCCACCAGGTCTGCCTTCAGGAGTTGGGCGTAGGCCATCTCCCCGCCGATCCCTGGGGTGTAGACTCACCAACTGAGTGCTGCAGCATCCCACCCCTGACACCACTGTGACGGCAAGTCAGGGTTCCTCCTGATCCTGCAGCCCCGTAGCATCAAGAACAGACTCTGCCAGCCAGTAGAACAGGGGGGTTTATTGCTTCTCTGGGATACAGCCCAGCACAGACGTGATGTGGCTACATGAGTCAGGGCCAGGATGCCTCAGAACCCTTGGGTTAGAGGGTCCATTGTCCCCCTACCCCTCAGCCCTCAGCTTAGGCTCTTTCCTTCATGTTTCCCAGCCAGACACTGACCCTTCTCCTGAAACCTGGTGTTTGTTTCCGCCTCCCTCCCTTTGTCTTTACCCCTGGGAAGCGCCTTGTTCTCTGCTCAGGCTGGGCCTCGGTGTCTGGGCCAATCCACACGTGGGTGAATCAGGGGGACACCAGGTTACAGAGCAGACAGCCCCCCACTATGTCACACTCACCCCTGTCCACATGCAGGCCTTTTCCAGTTTGTCGCATCTGTGTGCAACGGGGTGCCAAGAACGGCGCAGAACTCCAGCAGAGGCCTAATCAGCACAGAGCAGAAATCACTTGTTGCGTCTTGCTCCTACCAGCACTCCTGCTTTCCCCCTTGAAACCTGGAGCAGTCTGCTCTGCTGGAGTCCAGAAGCATAGAAATCCAGGGCTGGCAGAGAGCCCAGGAGGCTATTGAGTGCAGCCCCCTGCCCAAGCCGGACCAGAACCGACATAATCTTCTTCCGAGTTCCTTGTTGCTTGCAGCATGGGGTGGGGGGGGGGAGGCAAAAGCCCTTTGGGGGCCCTTTGGTCTGTTTGACACCTTGTGCTTGGAGACCACAGCTCCAGGCATGTCTGGGGGGCCCTGCTGAGTCCCCAGCCAGGCTGAGCAGTTCCCCTGGCGTGGCCTCATGCCGGAGAGGCCTTGGATTGCAGCTCCTAGCTCTACAATGGTCCTTGACACCCCACCCAGGCCTTAGCTGCTGTTCTCTGGGGAGCTCATAGCTGGCCGATTCCCCAACATGCAGCGTGATTTAGAGACAACCGTACAATACAACCTCTCTAAAGACAGGCGTACAGTGACTTGCACCAGTTCACAACCCGGCCTGCTTCCCAGGCACTAGCGCAGGTCTGTACTGTGGCACTAAGTGGGGGTTACAGGCACTCCCCTGAAATGTTCCCCATGGTGCTGTGGGGCTGCAAGCTGAGCAGCAATGGCGGGGGGGGAGCTCTGCGTGCAGATGGGTTAGCAGTGCTCTGCGTAGACATGGGCCAGTGCCAAGGGCCACCGAGTGTTTCCATCAGGTCCCCAGGTCCGAGCTACTAGCTCTGGGCAGATTTATATCCACCTTTATGTGGTGCCACTGAACGCCCCGGCAGGACCCCTCCCAGCCTTGCTTCAGCTGCACTGGCCACATCTTGGGCTGAACACTCCACAAGGCTGGGGCTCAGCCTGCCATGCCACATGGAGCCCTTGGAAAAGCAGGCGACTGGTCCCACACAAGCCCCTGCTACTGTCGTGCTGTGTTCCAGCCAGCACAGGCCTTGTGTTTCCTGCCAGCCTAGTGCAGAGATCCACCCAGGCACTGCCCTCTAACACCAGAGCCCTCCCTTCACCACTTGGGGTTCACCCTGGGTCCCCGCGTCCATTCCCTTCTGCCGTGGCCGCCCTTACCCATAGAAACATAGAACTGGAAGGAAGCTCGCAAGGCATCGAGTCCAGTCCTCTGCCCTCATGGCAGGACCAAGCACCATCTAGACCATCCCTGATAGATGTCTGTCCAACCTGCTCTTAAATATCTCCAGAGATGGAGATTCCACAACCCCCCTAGGCAATTTATTCCAGTGTTTCACCACCCTGACAGGCAGGAAGTTTTCCCTGATGTCCAACCTAAACCTCCCTTGCTGCAGTTTAAGCCCATTGCTTCTTGTATCCTCAGAGGCCAAGGAGAACAATCTTTCTCCCTCCTCCTTGTAACACCCTTTTAGGGTATGTCTACACTGCCACCCTAGTTCGAACTAGGGTGGCTAATGTAGGCACTCGAACTTGCAAATGAAGCCCGGGATTTAAATATCCCAGGCTTTATTTGCATGTTCCCGGGCGTCGCCATTTTTAAATGCCCCGTAGTTCGAACTCCCTGCTCGCGGCTACACGCAGCACGGACTAGGTAGTTCGAATTAAAGCTCCTAATTCGAACTACCGTTACTCCTCATTCGAACTAGGGTGGCAGTGTAGACATACCCTTAGATATTTGAAAAAAGTTATCATGTCCCCTCTCAGTCGTCTCCTTTCCAAACTAAACAAGTCCAGTTCGTTCAGCCTTCCCTCATAAGTCATGTTCTCTAGACCTTTAATCATTTTTGTTGCACTTTTCTGGATCTTCTCCAATTTCTCCACATCTTTCTTGAAATGTGGTGCCCAGAACTGGACCCAATACTCCAGTTGAGGCCTAATCAGCGCAGAGTAGAGCGGAAGAATGACTCCTCCTGTCTTGCTCACAACACTCCTGTTAATGCATCCCCGAATCATGTTTGCTTTTTTGCAACAGTGTCACACTGTTGACGCATAGTTAGCTTGTGGTCCACTATGACCCCTAGATCCCTTTCTGCTGTACTCCTTCCCAGACAGTCGCTTCCCATTCTGTATGTGTGAAACTGATTGTTCCTTCCTAAGTGGAGCACTTTGCATTTGTCCTTATTAAACTTCACCCTGTTGACCTCAGACCATTTCTCCAGTTTGTCCAGATCATTTTGAATTATGACCCTATCCTCCAAAGTAGTTGCAACCCCTCCCAGCTTGGTATCATCTGCAAACTCAATAAGTGTCCTTATTGAGGCTATCTAAATCATTGATGAAGATATTGAACAGAAGTGGTCCCAAAACAGTCCCCTGCAGAACCCCACTTCTTATACCTTTCCAGCAGGATTGTGAACTGTTAATAACGATTCTCTGGGAACGGTTCTCCAGCAGCAGAAGCAGTTGCTGGGGGGGGGGGGTTGGGAGGCTGGAGGAGGATGAGGGGCACAAGCAGGGAGGGGTGAGAGGGCCTGGGCGATGTGGAGCTGCTAGGGTCAGGTCCCTGTACAATGGACCAGTGGCCAGCATGGGAGGGGAAGCAGGGGCAGGGCAGCGGGCAGGATGTGATTTACAGAGGCGGCAGGGGCAGCACAGAGGATCCAGCAGGGGCAGGGCAGTGGGGAGGGGCCGGTGGGGACATGGTAAGGTAGGGCAGGGCAGTGGGGAGGGGCCGGTGGGGATAGGGTAAGGTAGGGCAGGGCAGTGGGGAGGGGCCGGTGGGAGCAGGGCAGGGCAGTGGGGAGGGGCCGGTGGGAGCAGGGCAGGGAAGTGGGGAGGGGCTGGCAGCACTGAGCTGAACACCCTGGCCCCAGAGCCAGCCAAGTTCCCAGGGCCAGCCCCACAGAACAGGGGTGGCCCCAGGGACTCGCTGCAGGAGCATCATGGGAGCGGGCTGGGTTTGTGCGGGCAGGGGAGCCCTGGGCAGGCTCTGCCTCGTCCTTGCCCATGGCAAGGGGCCCTGAAGGCAGAGTCCAGTGCTCTGGGCAGCAGCTCACAACAAATCTTCCCCTCCCAGCTCGTGACTCAACTTCTCCTGGCCCCCTCGTTGCACCAGACCCAGCCCCCTCCCCAGGCCAGGCCAAAAGGGCAGCAGAGCCCAGCAGAAGGGCGCCCCCAACTCACTCTCCTGCTAGTTTATGGCTGGAACATTTTGTTTGCAAAGTGCTGTCAGATGCGACATTAAGAGGCGTCATAAATCAGAGAGCAGGGGCCTCTCCAAGCCTCTGCAGATGAAAACCTTTTATCACAATTTGGATCTGTTTGCACTGCTATGAAAATTACACCTCTAGTTTAGCATCAACTTCCCATTATTCATGTCCCTGGGAGGCTGCAGCGCCTGCGAAATTGGATTGTTTCAAGCTTCCCCTCCTCTCCGCATGCTCACGGCAGCCGCTCTGTGCTGGGGCCACCTGTCTGCTCGCCCACCGACTCAGGCAGGGAGCAGCTTGATCGGGGCCAGGCTCCATCCCAGCTGCACGGGAGCCGGGGGCCGGCCAGATGGGGGCCAAGGTCTGTGCAGAAGAACTGAGAAACTAAAGGGACCATGGGATGGAGAGAGAGCTGCAGTCACTAGCATGGATCCCCCACAGCTGGACACTGAGCAAAGCCACCGCTCCAAGCCGCGGAGCCTGCTCTAAGCCAAGGCCCCTTCGCACCAAGCCCTGCCCTGCACTAGCCACCCCACTTTGAGTCAGCCCCGTCCCCGGCCACTCCCTGCTCCGGCCAGGACCCCGCCCCCGCCCGTTCCCCGCTCCGGCCAAGGCCCTGCTGCAGGACAGCCTACTCTAAGCCATGTCCTGCGGTCTGAGCCACAGCCCCTAGTCTGAGCCCCCTGGCAGGCCCACGCCATGGCCCTGGGTTGGTTCAGGCCCAGGTTTCTTGTGTGTCCCACCTGCCCCATTGCACTTGGAGCTTGGGGGAGCAGAGTATCTGGAGGAGGCTGAAGGAGCTGAGTCACAGGGCTGGGAAGGTGGAGAGATCCGGGGGCTGGGAAGGTGACAGGACGCCTTGGGAAGAACCAGCTGACAGCAGAACGCTCCCTGCTGGGGACAGTGCATCTGAGCTGGAGTCTCCTGCTGCCTTCCTAGGGGTGGGGGTGGGGGGGGAGCAGCTGCCTGTCCTGGGGCCCTGGTCAGGACAGAAGACACTGTGCTAGGCTTGGCTGCAGCTGGCACATGCCACCCGGGGTGCCCTGTTAATGACACCCAGCGAGCCCGCTGGGGCTGGTCCGCAGAGCAGGAGCAGAGCTAGGCAGGGGCAGTCCCACCCCAGAGCCAGCAGCTCTTCCCAAGGCTGGCACAGGTGCTGGTTGCTCAGCTTCTGTCTACCTGAGGCCTTGGCGCCCAGGCTGTACAGCCAGCAGCATACTGGGCCTCAGCACCCACTTGGGGCTGCCAATGGGCATGCAGGAGCAGGCATTGGCCAGCTGGCTGCGAGGGGTGAAGCAGCAGGTTTCTCTGGGCTGAGCGGCTGTGGGGCTGTCCCAGAGTGAGGGGGAAGCAGGCTGAGCACAGGACGCTCTGGGAGAAGCCAGCAGCACTGGGCCGTGGCATCCTCCTACTTGGCTCCCTCTTTTTAATGAGTGTGGAATAAATGGTCCCCGAGCTCCTGTGTGCAGAATGCGGCCCCCCCCCCCCACTTCTCTTCGGCCTCTGAGGCTCCAGCCTGGAAATCCCACGGCAGCTGCTCTGCCATTAAAACATGAGGCTTGTAAGGAGAGGAATATGCTAATGAGTGACGCGGTGGGACCAGCAGCCCTGTGTAATCTGCTGCTCAGTTCCCTGTTGGGCAGCAGTGGGAAGCCGGCTGGGTTTCTGGGACGGCACACTGCTAGTGACTTGGCGATGGGGGTCAGTGCTGACATGGAGAACTGTGCTGGGAAGCAGGAAGTCATCCCTGGGTTCATAGACCGGCACTTGTTGCATATTGCAAATACTGCAGGGAGGAGAGTGGGATTTGGTTCAGGGTCTTGCCCTGCAGAATTAAGCAAACGATCTCACTGAAAGTCAACAGGAAGATGAATTAAACATGATAATGAAAAGAACCATTGCTCAAAACCTAGCCCCTCCCATGCAACATCTGAATGCAAAACCACTGTGCTAAGAAAGTGCCTGGGAAACAAACTGAAGTAATTTGCATTGCTGGGCCCTCGAGAACTGAGAGCAGTAACCAGAGACTGGATTGTAACATGCTCCTGCTGTTGGCAATGGCCAGTAGAAACATCAAGAAGGGGCCTCAGCCTGGGATTTCTGGGCTGATGTTGGCCTGGGGATGTTCTCAGAGGGTGTAACGGGGCAGAGACAGCTACAGGATAGCTGCCTGGGGAAGTGTTGCCAAAACCTCAGAGAACGTCAGTGTATCAAACCTGGGCCCTCTGGAGCTTAGGGCTCGAGCCTCTACCCCATGAACTACTAGCCAGCTGGCGCTCAGCTCTGCTTGTAGAACAGGCTCATTCCCTCTCTGGAAGTGGTCTCAGCACCACGCCCAGCAGGTGTCCACTGAAAGGGAAACACTTTGCACTGAAACTTTGTTTAGGAGACAAACCAAAAGAGCCTTCCAGAAGCCCCTCTGGGCTCCCTAAAAGTCCCATTTTGAGAAGGAAACTCTTGGATTCTCTGTGGCGAAATGACTTTTCATCTCAAAATGGCCCTGCCTGGCCCTGGGTGTTGAAGTGGTTTATATAGGTTGCAGTCAGACGAGCATTTGTAAAAGTTACGTTTTGTTGGGGGAAATAGACTGTTTTGGTGCGAGGGCCGTGGGAAAGGCGGGCCTGTCTGGTCTGCGCAGTTCTCTTTCTCTGGACGTCACTGGAGGGGAATCTCCGAGGTGCCACACACTCTGCACAGTGTGAATGTCACCCAGCACATGACAATTAAACGTAAGTCTCTGTAAACAACTTCACTGGCAGTCGATTCTGGCCGCACCCAGACCAGACACCCCCTCAGCCTGGAATGTGGCCAAGTGGCAGGGGCTTTTCACGGTCTCGAGCAGTGCATTTAACTTCATTGTGTCACTAGGCTGGCGGGAGGGCCACAGAGTTCACGTGGCTGGGATCTAGGATTACCATATGTCCCTCTGCTGAACATGGGACCCCAGGGGCAAGGACCGAAGCAGGGAAAGGGCAGTGCCAGGGGGACGTGGATGGGCAGCAGAGGTGACACGTACCCAGACATCTGGCACGTGCCTGCGTTCGCTGGCTGCTGCAGTGTGCAGCCTGTGCCAGCCGTGAACAGGACAGGGGGCCGAGAGCCAGCTCGCAGCCAGGGCTGTGCGTGAGAGTCCAGCCCTCTGAACAGCGCCATCCCCTCCCCGGCTCTGCACCCCCCCCACGGTCAGCCACTGGACCCCCACTTGGCCCTGGTGGGCAGACCGCTGACGCTCACCTACCAATACGGATACAGAAAATACAGGGCCAGTGGCCAGAGAGCGTAAATACGGGACTGGCCCTATAAAATGTGGCGCCAGATCTCCCGAGAGGAGCTGGCTCGAGCAGGCGCGCGGAAGAGCTCCTGGCCCTGGTGCCAGTCAGCGCCTCTGCAGCCCGCGTTCACGCACCAGCTGCTTCTTGGGATTGCTTGCAAAGCCTGCAGCAGCAGGGGCAGGGGGGCTGGTCCCCTCCGATTCACTCCCCTCTTCTTGCTGCAAAGCCAGCCGGCGGCCAGAGTCCCTGCGCCGGCCTGGGAGCATCACCGCCACTGGGCGAGGGCACGGCTGGGCTGAGCTCTGGGACAGGCATGCCCGCCAGGAGCTGGCTCGCTGGCAGGGTGCCCCCCACAGTCCTGCTCCATGCCCACCCTGCCCACCGCCACTCAGCCTGCCCGCTCACTGCCTGGCCCTCCTCCCTTGCCCTCTCCTGCCCTTCCCCCATGGCGTGCTGGCACTCCCGCAGCTCACAGCCGCTCCGCTGTGACAAAACACCCTCCCCGGCAAAGCCCCTGGAAGCTCCAGTGAGGCTGAGTCCCCATTGCTGCAGGGCCGTGCTGCTGCCCGGGCGTTTGGTTCAGGCTAAATTAATCTGCCTGTAAGTTCCAGGCCCTTGGTTTTGAAGAAGTGCTGCTCTTCATGGTCACTGCGCTCAGAGAGCCCCGGGCCGGCAGCACGACACACAGGCCGGGTGCCATGCACAAGGGCCGGCAGCACCACGCACAGGCCGGGTGCCATGCATGAGGGCCGGCAGCACCGTGCACAGGCCGGGCGCCGTGCACCGGGGCCAGCAGCGCTGCACACGCTGCACGCCATGCATCGGGGCCGGCAGCACCGCACACAGACCGCGCACCGTGCACCGGGGCCGGCAGCACTGCACACAGGCTGCACGCCATGCACCGGGGCCGGCAGCACTGCACACAGGCTGCACGCCATGCACCGGGGCCGGCAGCACTGCACACAGGCTGCACGCCATGCACCGGGGCCGGCAGCACCGCACGCAGACTGCGTGCCATGCACTGGGACCGGCAGCACCACGCACAGGCTGGGCGCACAGGCCGGGTGCCCTGCACCGGGACTGGCAGCACCACACATAGACCACGCACCATGCACCGGGGCCGGCAGCACCGCGCACAGGCCGCGCACCGTGCACCAGGGACGGCAGCACCACGCACAGGCCGGGTGCCATGCACAAGGGCCAGCAGCACCACACAGAGGCCGGGTGCCATGCACCAGGGCCGGCAGCACCACACAGAGGCCGGGTGCCCTGCACCGGGGCTGGCAGCACCACACAGAGGCCGGGCGCCACATGGGAGCTGCTGGAGCCTGTCCAGTGGGCACGGGGCCCCAAGCACTGGGGATGGAGCCTGCAGACTGCGGGCTGGGGACAAGCCTCCCCCTGCTTTCCAGCTGCTTGGCTGCCTTACCTGGAGCAAACCAGAGTGGATGGATGTCGGGGGAAGGGCTGGCGCTCTGGGCATCTGGGCAGGCGGAGATGGGGGCTGAGCAAACGGAGGGGAAGGGGGATAGGAGAGAGGCCAGACTATGCAGAAGGGAGGTGAGCTGGGGTGGGAATGGAGGCAGTGGGGGATGGGAAGTGGAGGATGGGCACTAGGTCTGTGCTGATGGATGGGTATGGTAAGAGAACAGCTTATGAGCTTTTCTGTGCATAGGCTGTTCCTTTGCAGGGCCTGGTTTGTGGACAGGTGACACGTTTGGTTTTAGGGTCTCTCGCTCCCTGGATGGTGCATGGGCAGCTGTTGCAGTGAATTGATTCTCCAGATTACAAATCCGAAATGATTAGGGGGCTGGAGCATGTGACCCATGAGGAGAGGCTGAGGGAGTTGGGTCTATTTAGTCTGCAGAAGAGAAGAGTGAGGGGGGATTTGATAGCAGCCTTCAACTTCCTGAAGGGAGGTTCCAAAGAGGATGGAGAGAGGCTGTTCTCAGTAATGACGGATGGCAGAACAAGGAGCAATGGTCTTAAGTTGTGGTGGGAGAGGTCCAGGTTGGATATTAGGAAAAACTATTTCACTAGGAGCACTGGAATGGGTTACCTCGGGAAGTAGTGGAGTCTCCATCCCTAGAGGTGTTTAAGTCTTGGCTTGACAAAGCCCTGGCTGGGTTGATTTAGTTGGGATTGGTCCTGCCTAGAGCAGGGGGCTGGACTTGATGACTCCTGAGGTCTCTTCCAGCTCTGTGGTTCCATGAGTCTATGATTCTATGAGCTGTGCTGTGTGGTTGTAACTGGCCAGAATACCCCGTGTTGGTGCGCGTCCTGGGTTGGCCGGTGCATCAGCCCATCTCTGGTGTGGCGGCAGGGTGGAGTTGCTGGGGTCCCTCAGCACTTGGGGCTGAAGTTTGCACTCGGCTCAGGATCCACACGGGATGTTGTGGGCATGATCTCAGGGGATGCAGCCTGGCCAGCACAAAGCTTAGCGCATATCCCCTGGATTGCTGTAGGCTGGGGGTGCCAGCGCTTCCCTGCTGTCCGAGCAGCAAAGCCAGGCCTCCGGAAGCAAGCTGAGGGTTGGCCTCAGGTCCCCGCCGTCCCTTCCCACAATACTCCTCCTAGGAGAGAGGTGTCATCCATGCACGATTCTCTGTCCCTCTCCCACCCCATAGCACTCCGTGGGCTCAGGCACTCTGTGGGGCGGGGCCCTTTCCCGGGGACAGAGCCTCTCTCAACAGTCACCAAACCAGCGTGTCCCGCTCGCCACTCCCGGTACGGCAGAGGAACTCGCCTTGCTGGCCAGGCGCAGTCAGGTCCACTGGGCAACTCCAGTGTCTGCGCAGTGCCACTGACACGGGGTAGGGTCTGGCAGCTCTGATCTCGGGGCTGTGCCCTGCAGTTGCGCCCCACAGAGCTTCCTTTGGGACCCCAGTTTATAGAGTGAAACTTGAGTCCTGCCTCGCTAGACCCGAACCAATTGTTTTACCAAAAAGTTCCTAACCAGCCCGAACATCCTGTACCAGACGGGCCCCACCACCTGGACTGATTTCCACCCGGCAGCATTAATTACACAAGAGACAGAACCAATCAGAAGTGGGGCCCATGAGGACAGAACAAGAAAGGAATGAGGGGTGCCCCCCCCGGCTATTGTAAGTAGTTTCTGGCCGGACGAGCTGCTGTCAAACTACCATGGTCTGGTCTGTTTCTGTAGCTGGTGCCCGCGGGGCCGTTAGCCCAGGCTCTGCCCCAGCAGCCGAGAGGGGCTGTGAGCGGGGTAAGGCTGCTGTCCCAGGCAGGGGGGTCCAGGCCATAGAGCAAGACTGCTGGAAAGGCCTTGCCCCTACACAGGCACAAGCACATTTCAGGTGGCCAGTGAAGACACTAAGCCTTGGCGCATGGGTCTGCAGCCTGCACGGTGCTCCTGAGCCTTTGGGCCTGGACCCAGGTGTGTGTCCTCGTTAGGAGAAAGCTGCAGAGCCGCCATGCAACGTGCTGGGTGAGGCCGGGGGCAGGCGTAGCAGCAGCGGAGGATGTGAGGGAGCGTGCATGTGAGAGGAGGAGCTAGTGGACCTAGGAGGCCAGGGGTGTTGGGACGGGGTGGGGCCCCTGGAGCCTTTGCGACAGGGACCTGCCATGCAGCAGGCGCCATCGGCTCATTCTCTAGCCTCAGCCAGGCCAAGCCTCCCCTTTGCTGCTCCCTCCACCTCCCTCTGGAGAAGCCACAGAACCACAGAATCCAGGGCTGGCCGAGCCCTCAGGAGGCACCAAGTCCAGCCCCCGGCCTAAAGCAGGACCAACCCTGACTATCCCAGCCAGGGCCGTGTCCAGCCGGGACTGAAACCCCTCTAGGGATGGAGATTCCACCCCTTCCCTAGGGAACCCAGCCCAGCGCTTCCCCACCTGCCTCGGGAAAGAGTTTTTCCTAATATCCAATCTAGACCTGCCCTCCCCCCCCCACTGCAACGTGAGACCACTGCTCCTTGTTCTGCCATCTGTCCCCACTGAGAACAGCCTCTCTCCATCCTCTTTGGAACCCCCCTGCAGGACGTTGAAAGCTGCTATCAAATCCCCCCTCGCTCTTCTCCCGCAGAGTGAACAAGCCCAAATCCCTCAGCCTCTCCTCGTAGCTCATGTGCTCCAGCCCCCGAATCATTTTGGTTGCCCTCCGCTGGACCCTCTCCAATGCGCCCACATCCTTCCTGTAGTGGGAGGGGGGGCAAGAACTAGACTCAGTACCTAGGGCACGGGGGGTGCTTGTGTAACCGCCACCAGGCAGATGTGAACCTGGGACCCCTGAAGCTGAGTATCAGAGCCGCTCCCCTCTGAGCTAAAAGCCAGCTGGCTCCCAGCCCTTGCTGTAGAGGTCTCTTGATCTTAACTGTTGCTGTGGTCTAGGTACCACTGGCATTGCTCAGTAACCACACGAGGGCTATGTCTACACTCGCGGCTTCTTGCGCAAGTACGGCCGTTCTTGCGCAAGAATCTGCAGAGCGTCCACACTGCCCGCCTGCTCTTGCGCAAGTAAATTCACAGCACGGCATGGTAAGAGAGGGCTTCTTGCGCAAGAGCTATGCTCTTTTCTAACAGGTGTAAGCCCTTTTGCTCAGGAGCTCTTGTGCAAGAGGGCTGTGTGGACGCTCGGCAGGGATTTCTTGTGCAAGAAAGCCCTATGGCTAAAATGGCCATCGGAGCTTACTTGCGCAAGAGAGCGTCCACTCTGCCATGGGCGCTCTTGCGCAAAAGCACAGCTCGCACATGGCAGTGTGGACGTTTTCTTGCGCAAGACCTCTTGCACAAGATGTTCTTGTGCAAGAAGCCACCAGTGTAGACTTAGCCTAGGTATGTGGGTGTGGCGGCGCGTCGGGGTCCCCCGACTCCTGCACCCCTGTAATGGCCTGGACAGACTCCACCAGCCAGTAGAATAGAGGGAGTTTATTGCTTCTCCAGGATACAGCACAGCACAGATGTCATCTGGTTACAGGAACCGGGCGTAGGATGCCTCAGCCCCCCCTTGAGATGGGGGATGCTGGGCTGGGCCCCTAAATTCCAGCCCCTTTCCCTAGACCGTCTCCTCCATGATCCCAGACAGAAACTAACTCTCTCACTTCCAGCCCTGCCCCCAGCCAGCTCTGGCCTCACCCCCTTCCTTTCCATTGCTCCGCTCCATGGGAGATACCTATGCAAGGGAAGCCCCCTTGCATAATGACTCATCCCCTGCCCTGCTGAGCTGCAGACAGTGGAGGTCACTGACAACCCACTGCCCAGCATAGCAACCAGCAAGTACCCCCACTACGTCACAGTGGGTTACACACTTCCCCTAGGTGAGGAAGCGTGACCAGAGCTGTTGAGATCCTGGATGAGCTCCCATTTGTAACCGCCACTAGGCAGATTTGAACCTGGGACCCTTGGAGCTGAGTATCGGAGCCGCTCCCCTCTGAGCTAAAAGCCAGCTGGCTCCCAGCCCATGTTGTAGAGGTCTCTTGATCTTAACTGCTGCTGTGGTCTAGGTACCACTGGCATTGCTCAGTAACCACACTGGGTGTGTGGGTTACACTTGCACAGCTGGCCAGTGACACCTGGGCCTCGGTCGCACCCTGCACAGGCCAAGGTGTCAGAAGCACCCGGGATCCCTCTGGATGGTGAATCATGGAAACAGCCGTGAGCTCCACACGCTGGGGGTAACTCACAGCTCAGGTCTGCACAGCCCAGGAAGTTCTGGGGTCATTAATGAGCCAAAGGCTGCAGCACCCCTGGGGGGCCTGTTTCAGCTGGAAGCGGAACCCCCAGCAACCCACAGCCTCAGGCGCTAGTGGCTAGTCAGCAGCACCTCACACCCCGCCCAAGGGCCCCACGCAGGATCAGCGCCAAGCCGCCCACGCCCGGCCTTCCTCATTCAGCCTGGGGGCCAGCGGGGGCTCGGCAGTGGCCTGCCGTCGGTAAGGGACGCTGGCTTGCCATCCCCTTGGCCTTTGGGAGGTGCGGCGTTGTGCTGAGCCCTGGCTGCCCTGGCCCCTGGCAGCGCAGCACCGGGATTTCTGTGGTTTGGCAGTCATGCCTCGTGCGCCCGTTCCGGTGTCTCCACAGACTCGCAGGAGGGGCTGCATCCCAGCCTGCCCGCACTGCAGCTCCAGGTGCCCCTAGCTCCTCTCCTGCTGCTGTTGCAGAGACCTGGCCCGGGGGGAAGAGGCAGGCTTTCTCGCCGTCGGTCGTGTCCTGGCACTCGGGTGATTCTGGGCTCACCGTTCACTCAGTGCATTGGCTGGTGTGGACGATACTTTGCAGCTTGGCACTGGCTGCTCACCTGTTGGCCTGGCTTCGGCTCCGCAGGTGTTTTGGACGCTGGAAAGTGAGGAACACTCCTCCCCCGCCACATCCCTGTTCTTCCCCACGTTCCCAAGACGTAGAGCGGGGAAGAGGAAGGGGGGACGTTCCGGCGAGAGCCTTCCCTGGGGCCCGTGGCTATTGTGCTACATCCTTCCTTTGCCTTGGGGCGGGAGGGCAGGCCGCCTTTTCTGGGAGTGCTGGCTCAGACCTGCTAATGCATCCCCCAGCTGCTTCCTGCTTCGCCTGGGAGGCTTCCCGCGAGCCGGGAGGAAGGGAAGGAAGGAGGCCCCAGTGGCTGAGGACCACAGGCAAGGATGAAGCACAGTGCCAATCCCCCAGCCCGGCCTGCTTTGGTCACTGGACCAGCTGCTTCCTGCCGCCCTTCAGGCCCCTTCCCTGGCTGGTACCATTGGTGTTCACGGCGCACGACGCGCTCGGCGACAGCTCGGCTAACGGGCCTGCGGGGGCAGAGCTTTGGAGCTAATTACCCACGGAGTCTCCTCTGAGTCGGATCCCGCCTCTCCCTGGCACATGGGGCATGCAAGGCAGCTCCCTCTGCACCCCCGTGCCCATGGTGTGAGCACCCCCGGCAAGCGGCTGGGCAAGCTGCCTCCAGCTGCCGTGGCTGGGTGGGTGCCCAGGGTGAGCAGGCTCCATGCTGCAGGGCCACGGGCCTGGAGCTGCCACCGGGGTGAGCCAGGCCGGGGCTATGCGAGGGGGGGCTGAGAGCCGGGCCCATCCCTCAGTCCCACGTGGTACGTCTAAGTGGCGATTCAAGCCTGGGTCAGGTCTGTGGCGTGGGGCTTGCGCCAGGCTCCGAGAGCTGCCACGTGGCCATGGGAGCGCAGGCAGGAGCCCAGAAGGGGTGGGGCTCCGGCCACACTGTGGGATTCAGCGCCACCGCGCCAGAGCCTGAGGTCTGTGCTGTGGAGCCCTGGCTCCCTCACTGCTCTAGCCTGGTCCCCAGCCTGGAGGCCACGGCGCACAGCAGAGTCACCCCAAGGAGAGGGTCTGGTGTGCTGAGCCAAGGGAGGGGAGAGCAGGAGCCTGGGGGTGTCTGCCTGGGCACCCAGCAGCACCGAGGCAGGGGAGCAGGGCCGGATGAAGACCTTTAGAGGCCCTAAGCACTGAAAAGATTACGGTGCCCCCCCATATGTAATTCAAAATAAAAACAATACTATAGCGGAAAATCTCTTTTTTTTGGTGCCCCTGCGTTGCTGGTGCCCTGAGCTCGTGCTTAGGCTGCCTACTGGGTAATCCAGCCCTGCAGGGGAGCGACACCCCCCCGAGGCTCCGGCACAGCAGAGGCTGCGGCGCAGGAAGCAGGGTGAGCCAGGAGCTGCAGAGCCAGTGAGCACAGCGGGGCACAGGGAGCTTCAGGAGAGCAGCAGCAGGGAGCATGGGAGCGGGCGGGGCAGGCTGTAGAGATGCACACGGGGCTGGGTACTTCACTGGCTCACCGGCCCAGCCCGCAGCCCTGCACGCAGGAACAGTGTCCCGTGGGGTGGGGCTGTGTTCCGGGGCCAGGCAGAGGAAGGGCTGAGCCCGCCGGCGTGTGAGACTAGCCAGGAGGAAGCCGCTGAGGGTCTCAGAAACGCCAGCGGCCCCTGTCTCCAGGGAAGTGGGGCAGTCCAAGGAGGCAGTGCGGCTCCCCCCACTCAGGCTGCAGGGCCTCAGGAGGCAGCTTGATAATTGGGGAACGTCCCTGGGAGCAGGCCCAGCGTGGAGGAGACGCAGGCCCAGCTGCGTAAGCACAGACCCTGTCGCCCTTGGGCCAGAAGAGACCAGGCTCAGCCTTAGCCTGGGAGCCCGAAGGCCAAAGGCCCGTACTCCGTGGGGCAAGTGCCTGTGTGCGCCCACTGCTCAGTGCTAACATGGAGATACCCACACTTGCCCAGC